>CM052439.1:67432008-67509334 GCA_028533085.1 Varecia variegata
TCTGTATTTTTCTGTATTTGTACTGTCTTTGCCTGGCTTAGATATTAGGGTAATACTATTTAAAACAATGAATTGGGAAGTTTTGCTCCTCTTTATTTATTTATTTTTTCTGGAAGAGATTGTGTAGAATTGGTGTTAATTCTTTTTTAAACATTTGGTAGAATTCTCCAGTAAAACAATTTGGCCTAGAGATTTCTCTGGGGAAATTTTAAATTCAAATTAAATTCACTAATAGTTATATGGATATACGGTTTTATCTAGTTCATATTGAATGAATTGTGGTAGTTTGTGTTTTTTTAAGGAAGTGGCCCATTTCATCTAAGTTGTCAAATATTGTATGTAGAGTTGTTCATAATATTCCCTTATATTAACTTTTTGATGTCCGTAGGGTCTTTAGTGATATTTCCCATTTCATTCCTAATATTGGTAATTTGTACCTTCTCTATTTTTTCTTCTTTAGTCTTACTAATGATTTTCCAATTGTGTTGATCTTTTTAAAGAATCACTTCTTCGTTTCATTAATTGTTGTTTTTGGTTTTTAATTTTATTGACTTTTGCTTTTTATTATTGATTCGCCTCTCCTTGTTTTGAGTTTATTTTTCTCTTCTTTTTCTAGATTTCTGAGGTGGTAGCTTACCTGTGTTCTACAAATTTTGACCGATTGTATTTTTATTTTAATTCAGTTTAATGTTTTTTATTTCCCTTGAGACTTTCTCTTTAACTTATAGATTATTTAAAAGTGTCTTGTTTAATTTCCAAGTGTTTAGGGATTTCCTTTATCTTTCTGTTGTTGATTTCTTGTTTGAAATTGTGAAGAGAGAACACACTCTGTGCTATTTTAATTCTTTCTTTTAAATTTATTGAGATTTGTTTTGTAGCTCAGGATATGGTATTTCTTGGTATGTTTTCCAAGGACACTTGAAAAGGATGTGTATCCTGCCATTGTTGGGTGGATTACGCTATAAATATTGTCTAGGATCTGTTGGTTTATGGTGTTGTTGAATTCTAGATCCTTGTTGATTTTCTGTCTAGTTCAATCAATTGTTGAGAGAGAGGAGTGGGTGTCTCCAAATATAATTGTAGATTTGTCTATTTCTCTCTTTAGTTCTATTAGTTTTCATTTAACATATTTTGCAGTTCTCTTGTTTGTCACACACACGTCTAGTATTGCTATGTCTTCTTGGTGGATTGTCTCTTTTATCACTCTCTAATATCACTCAATGTCTCTGGTGACTTTCTTTGCTCTGAAGTCTATTATATGCTAATCTCTATCTTCTAATTGGTTATTTAGACCATTTACATTTAATGTAATCAATGCTTGTTCAGATTTTAATCTACCATTTTAAAAAAATTTGTTCTCTTTGTTTTCTTTTCTCTGTTTTCTTTTTCCTGCCTTCCTGTGGGTTACTTGAACATACTTTAGAATTCCATTTTGATTTATTCATAGTATTTTTAGTGTATCTTTTTGTATAAGTTTTTTTATTTTTAGTGGTTGTTACAAGTATTACATTACATTATATAACATATTATGGTCTATTGGTATTAATCATTTTACTGGTTCAACTTAAGCATTGAAATCTTACTTCCATTTATGTCATTTTATAATGACAGTTTATAATGATTGTTTAAATCTTTCCTTGACATAAATTTAGAATATTATCAGACAGTGTTATAATTTTGCCTTAATCATCAAACATCCTTTAGAAAAATCAAGAAAAGAAGGCAAGTATATTGAATTTATCCATATTTTTTTTACCAAGCTTTTTCTTTCTGTTGTTTCAAGAATCCTACTTTAAAAATTTCTTTTCTGTGTAGAGGATTTTCTTTAGCCATTCTTTTAGGATAGATCTACTGAAAACAAATTCTCTTAGTTTTATTATGTCTGAGAATGTCTTGAGTTCCCCTTTATTTCTGGAGGATATTTTCTCTGGATGTAGTATAATTGGTTGACAGATTTTTTTTTTTTTTTTTTTTGCAGCGTTTGAAAAAATGTGCTAACTTCCTTTTGGCCTTCATAATTTTTGATAAAATATACACTAACATTCTCTCTCCTTTTTTTTTTCTATGTAGGTATGTCATTGTTTCTATTTTACTACTTTTAACATTTTTTTTGTCTTTATTTTCAGAAGTTTGACTGTGATGTGTCTTTGTGTGGGTTTCCTAGTGTTTATCCTGTTTAGGGTTTGCTTAGCTTTTTGAATTTATGGACTACATATCTTAAAATATTTGGAAATTTTTCAGTTATTATTTCTTTGGGGTTGTGAGTTTCCTCAGGTCCAATTCTGGGAGGTATGAGGCATAAAGAAACACAGGGAACTTACCACCATGTTGTTTCTTGGGTTCTGAGTGTCTTATTCAGTTTGATTTCATCTCTCCATTTTTGAGATCTCTGATGTTTGTTTTATATATCATGCCCAGGGTTTTTAGTTGTACCTAATGGGAGGAATAGGGAACTATATTTCTATTTCATCTTCCCAGAAACCATATATGTTTTCTAATGGTATCTCTTGGATATTTATAGCACATGAAATATCCTATTTCTTAATTCTTTGAATAAATTTTCTAAAAAAATTAGTTGGCTGATGTACAAAACAAAACAAAACAAAAGAAAAAGAATCGATTTCTCAAAATGGTAGTAAAAGAGGCCCTTATAAAGAAGGTGACATCTGAACTATCTTGAAAAACTAAAATTAGCAGGACAAAAACAGGTTAAATCATTTCAGGTTGAAAGAACAGCAGGGTTTATCCTACTAAAGAACATTTTATAAAAATTATGGTAAGACAAAAGTAGAATGAAAAAAAGATTTTAAATTCCCAAATGACTTTACAAATAGAAAAACCTGAAGAATGAAAGCAGAATAGAGTTTTTTTTTTCCTGGCAAAATAGTAGATGAGCCATTTTCAGATGTTTTATAGTAGGAGAATATTCCTACATAACCATATCTAAAATTGACAAAGAAATAAGCAAAGAGAAATTCTTTTTGTCCATTCTTCTCCTTTTTATCAGTAAGGAAAATCTCTTCCAGAAACACTGTCTCTCAACAGATCTTTATTTGTGCTCTACTGGTCAAAATTGGAGCAACTGGCCATTTCTCTACCTAAACCTATCACTGACAAAGAGGATGAACTGAATATTTTTAAACTGTCCTTTCTACAATTTTCACACTGTGTATTCTTCAACAGAAAAATATCTAACTCTTCAATTAGAAAAATGTGATACATTTTTGTAGACCAGTGGTAAATTAAAAAGGCATATAAAAATCAGCCATAATCCTATGACTGACAGATTTCTTTTGCTAACTTCAAATTTATTTTTATTTCCCTTAAATTTATGATATGTTTTCAATACTTTTGGAGACAGATATGTATTTCACTGATTTATTGCTTGCCATCGGTCATTTTACACCACATTATTGCCATTTTTAAGCTCTTAATTTGTTTAATATTTTGAGTGGCTGGAATACCCACAGACACACTCTTAAAGAATAACATGTGGGTAATATATTTTCCAAGCTCCTGCATATGTAAAAATGTTTTTGTGTTTCATTCATTCATTCATTTATTTATTGCCCATTTATTTACAGCTATTTATTGAACATATACTATATGCCTGGCACAATGTTAAATATTAGGATTATAAGAGTGAATATGACAGTGACAGATGTAGCCCAGGCCCTCTTGAAGCTTATAATTTACTAAGTAAAACAAATATTTAAAAAAATGATAAAGGAGATGAAAATAAAAATTAGAGATAAAAAGAGTGATATATTGGTGTGTAAGTCAAAGGGAACAGCCTACCAATCTAGTTTGAGGGTCAGAGAAAACTTTTACTTTAAAATAAATTCATTAGAATGAGATCTGAAATTTTAGTAGAAGTACAGAATAGGAGGAAGAATATTCTGAGTAAAGGAAGCTCCATGAATGACACATTGAGGTATGAACACATTCAAGAGGCTGGAAAGAAGACCAGTATGCCTAGAACACTGAGAATGAAGAGGAATGAGACATATAAATTCTATGGAGGGTGGGTAAAATCTCAATTGTAGATGGCCATGTGAATCAATCTTGATTTGTTACTTTGTTCAAAGGGCAATGGAAATCTTTGAGGAATTTTAATATGAGGATATGATTAATTATGCATTTCAAATAAATTATTCTGGATATTAAATTTGCTTTAAAAATTCTATATGCATTTTTCCTTTGTCGTTTGCAATTTAATTTACAAAGTAGAAGTCTGAGGCTAACTTTAATTTTGTTCCTTTGAGTGTAGAATACATTTTTTTCTAAATATTGATAAGAAATTTCTTCTTATTTTTGGATTCATTTTTTTTTTCTGTCTGTACATTCCCAATTTTTGTTTCTTTTTCAAATTTCAGGATGTTACAGGGGTACAAATGTTTTGGTTACATGAATTCCTTTTGTACAATTTGAGTCAAAGTTATAAGTGTGCCCATCACCCAGATAGTGTACATTGTACCCATTAGGTGTAAATTTACCCATTCTCTCTTTCCCCTTTCCACCTCCTTGATTTCCATTGAGTTTTACTACCATATGTGCACATGAGTGTTGATAAGTTAGTTCCAACTTAAGAGTGAATACTCGTGGTGTTTGTTTTTCCATTCTTGTGATCCTTCACTTAGAAGAATGGTCTCCAGCTCCATCCAGGTTAATGCAAGAGGTATTAGTTAACCACTTTTTTATGGCTCAGTAGTACTCCATGGTAGACACATACCACATTTTATTAATCCACTCATGTATTCATGGGCACTTGGCTTGATTCCACGTCTTTGCAATTGTGAATTGTGCCACTATAAACATTCAAGTGAAAATGTCTGTTTTATAAAATGTCTTTTCTTCATTTGGTAAATACCCAGTAGTAGGGTTGCTGGGCTGGATCAAATGGTAGTCCTACTTTGACTTCTTCTCTTCGCTATCTTCTTTCTCAGCTTTGCAGTTTTTCTTGGTTGGGTCCCCAGACATCTCTGTTGTCTCTCCCTGTGAGTCATACCTGAGCTACAACTGCTGTCCACTTTCCTCAGTCCAGTATTCTACATTCCAGCTGTGATGTTCTGGCAAGTGTTGTCTCTAGTTGGCCACTTTGACTCCCTCCTCCCATGAGAAATTTCTTAATTCTTGAAAAACATTTTCCAAGGATTTCTCTAGGTATAGATATATATTTTTGTACTTAGTTTTTCCTGGAACATAGTGAACTATTTATATACATGTAGTTAGGGCATTTTTAAAAGTCTGAAATGTTTTATTTAGTTATATCTTTACTTATTGCTTCAATATCATTCTTTCTGTTTTCTTTCTTGGGACCATCTATAATTCTGAGACTGAATTTCTATTTTTTTGTTTCCTATACCTACCATAATTTTCACTTTACACACACACACACACACCCCCCACAAACACACTTATATACTTGCATATATAACATATATTAATATGTATACATATTTATACAGAAACACACATATAGATACATACACATGTATATAAAAACACAGCCTCATTTGTGTGTATGTGGAGAGAGAGAGAGAGAGAGAGAGAGAGAAAAGGAAATTGAGAAAATCATCATCTTTTTCTCTGTCTCCTTAGGGATTTTCATAAAAATTTAGGGGAGATTTTGTCACATGTACTAGCCAATTTAATCTGAAACTGCCATTTTGCTTTTGGAAATTGCTACCCGAAATCTACGGTAAAGATACAACCCATGCTGAAAAGGGGAAGGTAGTGCATAGAGAGGCTTGGAATTTGTTTAGTCATGTTAAGAACATTCTAAGGGATAGCCAGAGCAAGTGAAGAAACAGAGTGTGCCTTTGTTGTCTGCTGAATTAAGTTCCCATCCCATTTTATTCCAAAGAAAGAACTGACCTCATGAAGTTATTAATTAGTCTCTTTTTAGGACTTCACTAAACCATTGTAGTCCTTTAGCATTCTACTGTGTTAAAAACCCAGATCAAACAAACGAAATACAAACATAACCTCTAGAAGAACAATTTCTCTAAATCTTTTTAAGAACTCATTTTGGCAGAAAGAAATCTCTTATAAAAGTCTTACCCAACTTAACAGACGCCTTTAGAATCCTATTTCCCTTTTCTCTCTCTAGGAAACATAGACAATAATCTTTTTGAAAAATGTCCAAATTTCTTGCTGGAGATAAGCTTCCTCAATTGATTTTGAGTCTCTTATGTACCAGGTATATTTATACATTAAAATTTTTCTGACTCAGCAGGTCTCCCAACTCCAGTCTCCTTTAATATGCTTCTTTTTGTGTGTGTACATATTATGTAAATACTATTTAATATGAAGGGATTATTGCTATCTGTAAAATTTTGCTTTTAACCCTTGGTGTATAATTTTTTTCTGTGTGCTATGCTTAGTATGGGAAGAGTTCAGTGTCCTAGGGAAGAACTTGGACTATAGAGTCAGAGGCCTGGGTTAGGATCGTGACTCCATTCCTTAGCAGCTGGATAACCTTGAGCAAGTGGCAACATTTCTGTGCTTCAGGTTTCCTATCTGAAAAAAAGAAAGACCCCTTAATCTAAAGAGCTAATGTATGTAAGAACGTAAAAGGACACCTCATATTGTGTTATATATATATATTTGTTATGATTGTTATTTTTAGTGTAATCATCAATACAAGTCTGTCCTTTTAAGTTGATATGACAATGCCTCGTGCAGAAAAGAATTAAGTTCTTGATAACTCATCAAGATAAATCATCTCAGTAATAAAATCATCAGGATAAATCATCTCAGGAATAAAATTTGAAACTTCCTAAGTTATAAAGATAATTATAATATTAAAAGAGACCAACTACATCATTACTTTAAAAATTCTGGTTAGATTTTTTTGAACCCATTTTATTTCTAAATATCCTTTATAAATCTTACATACAGTTAGAAATGTGTTTTGAGTGGTCATCACCAGGAAAGATGACTAACTTCTTACAGAAATTTAATCTTTGGTACCCTGGTAAATTAATCTTCCTCTTCAATTAATTATATTCTCAGGGATATTTGGGTTTTTTTGTTTTGTTTTGTTTTCCCAGTAAATGACTTCTTAAGCTATTATTATCCCCTCCAGTGCCCATTGATTCAGAGAAAATACCATCAAGTGGAATTTATTACTCTGATTTTAAACCAAATCTTGTGGCTGTTTTTATTGTAATTCAAGGCACTGTTTAATCCCTTTGCTTAGAAGCCATTGGAGTGAAAATGTTCATGTTGCAGATTTACCTTTTGACAATGATATATGGGAAGATTATTCTGCAAGAAACAGAAAATATGATACTTGCTGGAAGAAATTCAATGTCACAACCAGCTGAAATAAACAACACCCAATCCCCTGTGCTAACAAAGTGGGGATTCCTTTCCAAAGCTTTGTACTATGCAAAGGATACTTTTCTGGTGTGCAGAGAAGTTGTCTCTGGGACCGTCACACTTGGAATTCCAGCAGATTACCCTATCATCAAGTCATCAGTATGCTGCTATTTGAATAAACACAGCTGTTGTTTTCCAAGAAATATGGCTAGGAGCAGCAAGGAAAAAAAGGGCAATTAGTGTTATTGAAATGGAGGGGTACTCAGGATGGCATATATATATTTATGAGAATTTTCGTTTCCGAATAGTCTATTTGCCATGCTGTGACTTAACAGTGGGGGAGTAATGATCCCCTCTCCAAATCCTTGGTACTTTACTACATTTTGCTATTTGCCTAATATTAATTGTGACTAATTTTCATAATTAAATAAATATATATTTTAATTCATATGACCTTGTGCTACCTTCTATCCAAAAATAACCTTAAAATTTTGATGGCAACATGTTTCAAAGACACACATGTAAGGATAGATGAGCAGGATAACCTATTTTTAAAATTCTACTGATGATTTTCATTAGTTTTCTTGTCTGTGAAGTACCTGGTGAGCAAAAATCTCATTTCCCAGGGCTGGGAATAAGGCTTGTTTTTAGGGGGTCAAGGAGAACTTTCAGCATGGTGTCATACAAAGAGTGGTGGTCCAGAGAGATTAGACCATCAACCAGCCATGTGGCCACAGGCAACAGGTTCTTTCTCCTGGATCTCAGCTTCTTTACCTGTAAACTGTTGAGACTGGATGATATGATCTTTAATGTCTTTTCAAATTCCATGATGCTTTTAATTTAGGCTTTTGTTATTCAGGTCTGACAGTGCTGAATAACACATTTATTACAGAGACCCACTGGAACTGGTGATTGTTATTTTTATAAATAAATATATAAGTATTCTAGCTGTTTTTGTATTTTTACTATAAGTGAAGACAAACAATGGGATGAGTTGTTAAGATGCACTCAGTGCTTCTTTCACCTAAAACAGTTTGTTTTGAATTTGCATGGGCTTAATTAAGTCTTTTGTCCAAGGTTAAGAACTTTGGTTCAGGAGTATTGGTTTGGCAGGTGGGAGGGAGAAGGAGGGGAAGATTAGAGAAAGGACATCAAGGTTCTGTTGTTTTAGGAGTAAGACTGCCAGGAAAAAGCAAATGGAGTTAGAGAGGAAATCCCTTTTATTTAGAAGGTCACTGCTATTTTAAAATCATCTCATTTAAAAAGTACAGAAAACACACCAGCACCCACTTGCTTGGTGGCTGTGGCTGCTTTCGCATCATGTCCAATAACCGCGATGACCAAGCTATGTATCTTCTACTTTTATTTCCTCTCAAGAGGGAACTGATCTCTGATTTGAAGGTTAGTCCTCATATATTTAGTGCAATGAAACCCAAGGGTTTTTAAGACACCTCTCAGACATCAAGAGTGTGGGTATATTGTTTTCCAGCGTTTCTAAGTAGGTGTGAAAGAAAACCTCATTGAAACCCCATTCAGAAATCAACACAAGCCTTCAAACAAAAATGACGAAACAGTATGAGTAATGTTCAGGGTCCACACCGAGACAAGGAGGACGAGGGCACTGGTTCCTCAGAGCAGCAGCCGTCTGTGCAATGTCTGAGGTCTGACTGGGCGACCTTGGGTCCAGCCACCAAATGCTGTCGCCCCAACCCAGCCCCTCCTCATTAACAGTAACAACACACAGCAGTTCAGTGCTTTGTAGTTTCAGAGCTCTTTTGCATGTATTATCTCATCTCTGATCCATTTTTAGGATGGTGCTAGCCTTACCTCATGCCCCGGCATTTCATCATGTCTTTGGAGACATTACGGCTTAGCTGATAGGTCTGGTTTTTCTCCTCACACTTTGGGCAACCTTTGGAGCCGGTAAAAGTGATGTTTTGGCCAATAGTTTAACCAAATAACAAAGTTAAACTGAAATAGAAAGTTTCTAGTGGGGTCAGATAACAAGTTCTAAGGGATGAAATTTTAAGCCCTGCTTCTGCAGTGGTGGTTTCTCTCGTTAGGACATCCACGTCAGGCGAACCCTTTCCCACTCATTTTCTCATTTGATCCCCATGGCAACACTCTACCCCCAAGGAAGGAGTGTTTATTATTATCCCCAGTAACAAATGAGGAAACAGATACCTTGGCAGCTTAAATAGCTTAGAGAAGTCACAAGGCCAATGGTGGAGCCTAGTTCTTTGGCCTATTAGGCGAATGTTCTTTCTATCACACCTCAGTGTCTCTCTCCGCACGAGAGAACTTCTTAAGTTTGGACATTTTTCTTATATGCATCACTTTCTCTCCCAGAATTAACCTTAGAGGCTAGTGGAAACCTGCCTCTGAGAAATATTTTATCTCATCCTCTGCATTACTAGGGCAGCATAGTTTACCTAAGAGCTAAGGCAAAATCTGAGAGGTAGTAGATGTCAAAGGAGAGCTGGGACTAAAGGTGCCAAGTCTTCACTTTGTCACTAGGTCTTTTTTTCTATAAAGTGAAGAGAATTCCTGTTTCTTTTGTGTATTGAATTTCATGCTATTCTCTGTGTCCTAGAGACAGAAGAGTATTAGACACCCTAGGACTGTTTTTGTTATGGTTAATATCTCGATAGTCACTATTACGAAACATGCTGTGTTGTATTTAAAAGCCATCGCCTCCTGCTCCTTTGGTTGTGGGCTCCTTCTAAAAGGTGACTGAATGCTGAAAGCAATAACATTGAAGAATGAAGAGGTCTGTTAGGCAGTTTTCTACCTTCAGAACCTGGACACAGCAGGTGAGTAATGCAAGAGAACAGGTAGGTGGCACATGCAGCAAGGGGGATCCACCCAGTAACAATGCGTAGCATTGTTACTTCTGTCTGTTTGCACCTTTGTTTCTTTCATTCTTGAAAAAGTCCAGTGTGCCAGGTGAGGCATGGCAATAAGAGGCTAGAAACCAGGAGAATGGAGACAGGCAGATGGGCCCAGTTAGTTTTTTCAAGGTTGGGTGTTGGCCACCATCTGAGGTTAATGGAATTGAGTCTGGACAGAAATCAAGATCCCATCCAGGAGGCCCAGGTCTTACTCGAGGCATCTGCACATTGGCCTAAGGTGAGAAGACCTTTTCCAATCCTCACTGGCAGGACAGCTGACCTTGTTGATATACTTCAATGTTGTTTCAGGAATAGGCATCAGTGACTTTGGCTACAAGGTCTAGGTAAGCCATAGATGAACTTTGGCAGTAATGTCATTACTGGTATTTGAGTCAACTGTTAGTGGCATTTATTATTCCCAACCAAAAAGGCCTCCTTTTATCTTTCATGTATTTTCAAGTTTTCTTCTCATGTTTCTTTTCTTCTCTTCAATTGTTATAATCATTAACATTTGAACTGTACTATCAAAATACAGTATTTTTTAAAAAATGCATGAAGTCTTTTGTTATGGAATGGTTCTTTTTCTAATGCAAACAATTACTTTCTAATTGTTCTGTGAGATTGTATTTTATTGCATATATTTTTAAAGCAGGCAGCTCCTGTAAAATAACCACCTTATTTACCATTTTTAAAATCAGGCAGCAAGTCTACAGGACAATTCCAATTAAATAAAAAGTTCCATAACAGAAATAGGGTAAGGAAAATGGGAAATATATATTCTATGAAGCAAAATTATTTTGAAACAGAGCATTTTATGTGACCTCCCTTAGATATTAGTGATTTTTAAAGAGATGATGCCACACCTTGATTTTACTATTCATCCAAAAGTTTAAATCCAAGGTTGTTTTTACAATGATGCCTCCATTTCAAAGTGTTCTTATTAGCAGCTGAGAGCACCCAAACAGAGAGGTGAACATTTAAAGCATAGAGCATATAATGACACTGCACTAATATGAAGCAATTGTTCTGTATTAGACTCCAGAGAGTTGAATTATACAATTCATATCTAAGAGTAAGATGAGCTCCATATTAAGCATGTTTCTCTGTCTCTGAAAGCAAGCAGAAAACTTACAAATGCACCTCAACAATCTTCCTGAAAAAGCATTATTACTGGTCTGCAGCAACAGAGCACTCTGTTCTCTCTTGAATATACCTGGTTATTAATTCTCAAGCTGTTGAAAGAAGGCCTTAAATGGGAACCTATGCCACAAGGCCCTTTGTGTAGTGCAACTCTCAGAGACCCCTGCCTCCCACACTTTGGCAAAGACTCACTTAACTTGATATGCTCATGTATTATATTCTTCTTCTTTTTAATAGGAGTGGCTGGGGCTGGGAATGGGGTAGAGGTGGGAGAAGATTCTGGGTAACAGACCTGATGACAAAGGCTTTGGGAGGAGGGCTGAGGGAAAGTTATATTTGGTGGGAGGGAAAATCTTTTAGACTAGATGGCCCAATATTTGTTCTGGAAATACTTCTCTCTATAGGAGGCACTTCTACTTCATTTACAATTCAAAGGGATTGAATATTCATATAAAACTTTACATTGAAAATTGGAGCACAGCCTGGGGCTTGCAGAGCTAAATCCATCACAGGTCTCTTTTCTCTGTCATTACTGCTGTCTCATACTTTAGCAGCTCATGGAAAATTTTGTAATCCCTTTGTGAAAATAGGAGACATTGAAATGGCAATTACTGGTTCATCCCAGGTACCAATTTAATGGCCAGAGCTTCTTTGGTTTTAATTTCTAGCAAGTTTCATGTGAGGCCCTGGAATCAACGCTCAACTCATTCAGTGATAATATTTGGGTATTATCTTTCTGGTGTGTATTATTTGTGGAAATCAGAATTTTATGACTTGGGAGTACCGACAGGGCTTAGCAAAGTTGGTGGGATTTCTGAGTGACATTGACAAGTACCCCAAATAGACAGACAAATAGAGAAGGGAAAAGAAGTTGTGGAAGACTATCATAGAAAGGAAGAAAAGACAGAGGAAACAAATAAAGGAGTAGATGGTGGGAGTAGTGGATAACCCTAATCACCTTGTAATGCTGATTGTAATTTTCTTTTGAACTCTGTTCAGTGATTTCATGTGGGTAGCTTGAAATTGGCATGGTGGCAGTATTTACACCATAGAAATTGGCAAACACTACAAATCAGGGCTTTTTTTTTTCCTCCAGAGAGCTGGCTGTTAAATATTTACTAGCACACTATGACCTTAGATGTGTATTTGTACACAAGAGGCCTAAATTATCCAATGTGTCATACCAGGTGGGAGTTTGGACACTGGATTAGTTGGGCACAGGCCAGTTCCAGGACCAGAGATAACAAACTGGAGTTACCATTCCCATAGTTGCCTGAAATGAGAAGTAGGTCAAGGTCATGGAAAGAAGAGGTCAAGCCATTTGAGAAAGGTATATTCCAGGCATTTTACAGAGAGTAAAAACAGTCTTATTTAACATTCATGACCATTAGGAAGCTGTGGTTGAGAGAAGTTAAATCTGTTACATATATCATGCAGGTAAGAACCGGTTAGAATTTGTCTAACCCGAAGTCCTAATCTCTAATGCCCACACTGTAGAGTTCCTCTGTAGACCTCTGTATCCAATCAGGAAGGCGAAGCATACTACAACTTTTGGAGTTACCATCAACCTTGTCATCCATGTGAATGGTGCCTCTGGAGTTTTATAAAGCTTACTGTGTACAGCTGTGCATGGCAGCTCTATCTGTGAGTCACCTCCCTCTAACTCCACGCCTGTGAAGAACAACTTAGCCAAAACATCACCTGCTCCACTCCAGAGCAAAAATCAGTTTACCCCTTCTTCTAGGTTTATACTTTCTCTTTATTTCTACCACTTATTCATTCATTTATTCATTCAGTAAGTATCTGTTAAAAGCCAGTGAGCATTGTGATAGAAAGTGGGACTACAACCCAGAGTGGCCTGTAAAATATTAGAGGGAAAACGTGTGTGTGTGTAATTTGGAAGCTGCAGAAGACAAAGGAGTACAGATGTGGGTTTGGGGACAACAGATGGAGGTTATGCTTCCCAGGCCATTGTGGAGACTCCATCTCTTTTGACTATTTCTCTTTAATATAATCAAAAGTCTTAACTTGGCAGTGTATTCTTTTCTTCTCATTTGCCTTCAACTTTTGTTCCTGGCCCTTACCTAGGACCATCCCTGAAAAACCTTATTGGTGGACATCACTGGCTTAGATTATTCTCCCTTCAGAGATCCTGCCACCTTCTCTGTCCTTACCCCCAAGGTGAAACCACCTTAGAACAATAATATCATATGGTGTTTTGGTTAGCTGAAAGGGCATAATTTAATTCTATGTATTGACGTGGACTTAAGTTATTCTAATTTACATTTTGTAAATCACTTTGATATATTGATTAAGTAAAATGGCCTGTGGTTTTGAAAAAAATTTATATTTTGATCCTGTGACATTATCTACTGAATTGCTTCTGGCTTGCATTTATTTTTAGTTGTGCATCGATAAATGATAGATGCATTTCAACTATAGATGACTATGGTATTAAGCATCTTACCAGGTGATAATATCCAGAATTCCATGAGATATTCTAAGGACGGGTTGCAGTTAAGAATGTTTGCTTGGGGAGCCACGTACGCCTAAAGATGGTTTAAGTCAGAGGTTCTCAAATGTGGTCTCTGGTCCAGCAACATCAATATCACCTGGGAATTTATTAAAAATGCACATTTCGAGCCATCCCAGGTCTGAATCAGAAATTCTGTCACCTGTGTTGTATACGCCCTCCAGGTGATTCTGATGTAGAGAATCACTGGTTTAAGTAAAGTATTAGAATCACCAGGTTAAGTAATATTAACAAGTAAAGCTAATAACAATGAAATAAAACACATTTTAAATGAAGCAGAACAGAGTTATGTTACTAATTCACTTTGGTCAGCCCAATACTTGTTTGGATCCTTGAGCATATTTTTTTTCTTATTGTGTTCTTAAAACTCAGAAGTGTTTCAGTATTTTCACTTCTTTTGCAAATAACCATTGGACAGATTTATAAAAGGACTGATTGTACACTTTCATTTCCTCAAGCGGTCATTTATTCTCTCAGATAATACTCATTTTGCAGACAGCAGACAAAAGACTTGAAGACATACCCAGCTGAAGGAAATGAAAAGGCAGCAAGGCTAAGAGAACAAAGACGAGCATTGTCACGGTCCAGAGAGTGGTGGTGGAGAAAGCATCATCTATGCTGGTGCCTCTACTGGAACCTTCAGGAAATGAACGTGTATGTTTTGTGTTTTTCCCTTTACACCTCAAGAAACTTGGAATAATAGTTTTCTTTTATGGAGAATCTTAAATTTAAGCAGATGAAAAATTAGCCATGAGAATTGAAAAACAGAATCGAAGTCCACAGATTCAATTATTGCTTCCTCTGGCTAGCTGATCTTCCATTATGATATCTTCCTTTCTGGTGTGGCTAAGGGTTACACCCACTTTTAAATTCTTTTGGTGTACCATGAATAGTAATACACAGGAAAGCTTTTATTCATTCCTTTATTCAAGAACAGATATTTACTAGGTCTCACTATATTATAAAACCACCAAAGAAACTGTGGAAGGTACAAGGTAGAGGGCGACATGAACTCTGATCTCAGGGCATTCAAAGCCTACTGGGAGAGAGATGTCATTGCACAAGTAAGCATAATAAAAGTCAAAAGTGAACATGCGATAAAATGGGTCAAAATAAAGGGCTATGTGAGGAAGAAAAGCATTCCTTCTAGCTTTGGTCAGATTTGGTCCACAAGCAAATCAAATTTTTATTAATTAGGTTCTTATTCTCTTATTGTCACTAGCAAACTAAATTGCTGCAAAAAATAAGTCTCTCTCGTGGGAGATTTACAGACAGACCCTAATTGCCCCAGCCAAGTCTAGAATTTAGCTCTGAACAGAATGACAAAAGAGGTCAAAGAGGCAAGCAAGAGATTTTGAAATATTTGGTCTAAAAGGACAAGAGAATGTATAATGCGAAAGCCTGGGGGTATGTAGCTGGGGTCAATCTGTATTAATTGCTAACACTTAGAGGTAATTAGCAGTAATTATCCAAAGGAGTGAGGGGATCAGCCAGACTGACTTAAAGGCAGCATTTCCAGGAGCTTTTACCATGTTGGGAACCTAAAAGAGTTTCTAGGTAACAGGAAATAAATTAGTTTTCCCCGGCAATTTACATACAGAGTCTTAAAATTGCTCTACAAAGGACCTCCTGAGGGAAGCTTTTATATATATTATTAAAACTCGCAGCCCTTCCTATCCAGAGGTGGAATTTGTTTTCCCACCCTCTGAGTCTGAGCTGATCTTATGATTTGCTTTAGCCAACAGAATGCTGGGAAAGTGGAATTGCATAACTTCTGTTGCTGGTAAATCTTAAAAGATCTTGCAGCTTCCACTTTCACCTTCTAGGAACGTTGCCCTGACCTTGTGAGGATGCCTCCAGCCTACTGGAGGGGGAGCAGTCTTGTGGAGGAAATCCCAGGCATCCCAGCTAACAGCACCAACTCCAGACACATAAGTAAGTGCATCTTGGACATGCAAAGCAGACCATTTTAACACTTTCTTCTACTCTATGGCAAAATTATTTTCAATAATAATGAATAATAATTATAATTTTGTTATGCTTTTTAGTTTCAAAATAAATGACTGGTAAGTAAAATAATGAATAAATGTCAATTTCACAGATATTCAAATTGGGTAATATATTTCATATATAAACTAAAAATCATATTGAACAATCAAAAATATTATACCCCACAGTTCTTACCTTGCCTCAGCTTTAAAATTTTTTTTACACAAACAAAAACTCCAAAGAGTCATAGGGCAATGGTTATAAAGACAAGGAAACAGAACTTGAGTTTCTTCTGTCATTTTATCATTGTTAACTTCAAATCTATGGCTTAAACACAAGAATATGTACATAATACCAAAGGGCTAGTAATATGCATTGCACACAAAGAAAGCCTGAACAATTGCCAGTCATTATGAAATTATTCTTAAAACAAACATATGTAACTGGCACTGTGGGGGTTGGGGTTGGGGCAGTGACTTTAACTGTGAAATTGACTTCCACGCAGAATACCATGTTTATTAAAAGATAAGTAATTAAAATATGCTAATTTGAAGCTTACATATATGTTATTAAAACTCTAGGACTCCAGCATTTAGAAATTAGACCAAAAATTTTGTTTTCGGGAAGGAGTAGTTTGCCACTGACACAGAATTGCTGGCACATGGTGATGATCAAAAGTGGGCTGACTTTTAGTTGTTTTAATTATTGTTTTAAAATTCCACAGGCAGTGCATGTTATTGCTTGTACCCTGTGCGGACTGCTCCCACGGCCCCACCTGGACACGACTCTGCTTCTAGCCATTGTGTGCCCCATCTGACTGTGACCACATGAGACCAGCGGAACTGCCCAGTTGACTCAAACAATCAACAGAAATAATAAATGATTATTTCATGCCACTGCTTTTTGGGGTGGGTCATTATGTATCTATAGGTATAATAACTAGTACAGGAGATAATCACTTAGAGCAATTGGCCTAGATTTGTCTTCCGGAAGCCAGTGACAATTATAGGAGCTCTAAATGTGTACCGGTCTCCATGTTTAATGTTAAAAGTAAAGATTTGGCCAATGTATGTGTACAGTATGGCTATTAAAGGAGATGAAGTCACTTTAAACAAGATGGGAGAGGGGGTTCAGGAAGGAAACAGGGAGAGAAAAATGTTTCTGTGGGGACTGGAGATTTAAAATTATCATGAATATGTTGGTGAGTGGGAGTGTTTCAAAGAAAAACAACGTATGAACCCCTGAAGCTAAATCATTTGTAGCATCTTGAGTATGAAAGCAGACCTTTGGGACTGGGATCTGAATATCGCTGAAACAATGAGCTATGCTTCTAGGTACAGGCAAAGACATGAACCTCTGTCCCAAAGCCCAGGAGACTGACACATTGTAGGGATTCTATTTTCCTGGTATGAAACTTTAACGTGCATAGTTGGTAGCTAATTTCTGAAGAAGTATCAAAGATAGAATGGTAAAAAATTGGCACCGAAAAAAGCCTACTAATTACTAATAACTTTCAATTTATGTAGGGGTAAATTACATAACCAAAGATGAATGCTGTTTCTATATCTATCCTGTTCCTGAAAAGTCTACAAATAGAAAACAGACAACCAGAGGGTTAATTTAAACATTTCATTCCGTTTATATTATGGCTATTGTGACTTTGATTGATTTCCATGTTATGTCAAACATTTCTTCGTTGAAGAATGGATGTGTTGGGGATCATAAGTTGGCAAAGATGATGTACATACTATTCAAATTGGAAGGACTGTGACTGTCAAGAGAGGTGATGGTCTATTCAGTGAAATTATACTGGAACGTGTAGGGAGGAGAAATAAATTCCTGGCATAATGAAGAGCTTTATGTTCTACCTATTATGGAATATAACAGATGTCTGTAGGTAGAAGCACAGTGACGGAGGATGTGCCAGTGACAAGGGAGATAATCAGGGCTGAAAATTATCTCAGTTGGCCAATGACAAACAAAATAAATTTGAAAACTTAAATTTGAGTGGTAAATATAAACTCCCACGTGACACTGAGACTTAATGGGTAGAAAGTTAGGAATGTAATATGAGAGTGGGAAGTGCATGTCTCCATCAAGCAACATGGAATATACAGGCATAGTAGGATAATCCATTTTAATAGGATAGAGATATGATGAATGGTGGAGAGATTTCTGGAAGGATATAAGGAGAGAAAAAGAGACTTGCTATTATTGTGGAATGGATTACAGCATGCTTGGTCAGCTGTAGACTACGAATGGAATTTTCATGCTGCAGATTACAAAGCTGGTAAAGAGGCAAAATGTAGATACAAAAGCATGATAGAGGTTTTTTTTAACCATCTGTAAATTACTAGAAGTCTCCTATGAAGACAGAGGCATTGGTATGTGGTTAATTTGGTTGGTTGACAATGAATTATAAGAAAACATATGTAAGAACAGATTACGAGAAATTGCCAATCTGGGTTTATCTTAACCGATAAGAAAGAACTCTTGATAAAAGAACAGTGTTAAGAAATCGGGGGTGAAAGTGACCATAGTGTGATAGAAGTTCATAGGTAAGCCGGGGAAGGTGGAGTTGGTCTGACCTGATACCAGACTTCTCACAAGTATACTTCAAAAAGTTGAGAGAAAATCAAGTTGCAATTCCATGGCCAAAGACTGAAAATGAACCAAAGCTAAAATGAGGTAGCAATTCATAACAGCAGCTGTGATAATTGAGTTTTTACTACAAGCTTATTACTCTGCCAGGTACTTTGAATATATTATTTCTAGAAAAACAGTTTGGTTTCACATTCACCACTGAACCCTAAGAGGAGAAAAGACGTGCATGTGTGGTGGGGTCGGGGGGTGGGCAATGCGATGGCTCATAGATCACCTCATTTATTTTCAAAGGTCACATGTCAAAAATGAAGGAAGGCATCCTAAATAAAAGGTAAATGTAAACTTGCGGCAGAAACCTGTAGGAAAAATGCTATGAATATCCTGAGCTCAAAATATGCCGAGGCTTGAGGAAGATGGCCACCTGGAACCATTCTCAAGGAAGGACGCAGGGGCCATTTGTGGCACATCCAGAATAGCAGTGACAGCCTTGCTAAATTCTCCTCTGCCACCTTCTCTGTCAGGAAGAATCTTCCAATTGGAAAGACAATTAAGGGAGCTACACAGCATTGAAACGTATGATAGGGGAATAGATGGCAAAGAGATCCTTGCTGTGTTAAATGTTTGCATCTCTCAGCACTGGCTCTGGAGAGACTTTGCAAGGGCCATCCTGGGAAGACTGTTGTGATATTTGTGTACTCATGGAGGGAGGGAAAACAAGGTGACCGAAGACAGACAAATGCTCTAATTTTGAAAAGAATCAAAAGTGAGCTGTAGAAGCTAATAGAATTTTTTTGGTTTCCTCAGGGTTTGTTATTTCATCCTCTAAGACCCCACTGAAATGACCTCATCATGTCAGCACCACAGGTTATGTATTTTGTCAAAACTACTTATGCGTATACTTTTATCATCTCAGGACTGGGAGCTCCTTGAAGGCAGAGATTGTCTCATGTTCGTCTTTATTTCCTCAAAGTCTCAAGTGCATTGAATCACAGGAAGGACTTATGCTTATTAATCAGTCTCTCTTGCTGTCTTGTGTCCTCTCCCTTCCTTGTTCAACACATTATGTTGAACTCCAGTGCAATTAGAAGCAACCTTCTTTCTTTCTTTCTTTCTTTTTTTTTTGGACGCTTTAGAAAAAGAAGCCACGATCATTTATCTAGTGTTTCCATGTAAGAATTCCTTCCAGGCATTTGTTGGGAAATTAATGTATATTTCCCGATCCCGAATTCTGGGAAAAATCATTTGAGAGAATCAGAAAAATGGGAAAAAGTGTTATAATTCTTTCACAAGAATTAAAGCTTAGCAGTCAACATAAGGAATCCACTGATGTCAAGTCAAAACCAAGAGCAGGAAGTGCTGATGTGCAAAGCCAAAGACTCGAAGGTTAAAGTTGACATGTCCCAAAACTGGGACCGGAGCACATCCAACAAAAGCAGTCATGATTAAGAATCATACTTCCAGCTGTTATGTGTCAGTGGCCCTGCCTGCTGCAAACTCTTACTCTTAAAAATAAAATAAATATTGATAAGCTTATAAGAGTACTATAGGGTTTACAATCTTATAAAGGGTGTTCCAAGAAATGATAAGTTTTGGAAGCAAAATCCTAAAAATGACATTTCAACAAGTAATTCTGGGTAGTGCTGGTGACCTACCTAGGAGATCAAATATTATGGTATTTGAATATTATGCAATAATGTTTGCTGATGGTTTCCAGTGTTTGAATATTTTCTATAGGCTATGGTTCCTTGTAATTACTATTAAATATGTTTTTTATTTATTAAATAATGTTTTAAATATCTGTATATCTTATGGTTCTTCAGAGAAACAAAACCAATAGATTATATATGTATAAAAATATTTTATATAACTTTATATATATTATGTAAAAATATTATTAGGCAGGATTGGATGATGCCTGTCCACATTGGTGAGCATGATGTCGTTTCTGCTGATTCAAATACTAATCACTTCTGGAAACATCCTCACAGACACAACAAGAAATAATATTTTACCAGCTATCTGGGCATCCCTTAGCCCAGTCAAATTGACACATAAAATTAGCCATCACATCACAGTAATGAGTAAAGGGTTTGAAGAATGTTGGAAGTATTTAAAGAATAATTTGTGATTTCAGAAATTCCTGAGAATTCCTGAGAATTCTGACTTTTTGCTTGCTAATACCTGCAGATTAATGTCTGTCAGCAATTTGTAAACACTAAATGAACCATCTTGTGCTCAAATGAAGTATGACAAATTAATCTGACTTTATTTTTTGCTAGTGTAAATGGAATGTTTGTTCAATTGACTGCCTGAGATTTACTGCAACTGGACTTCAGTAAAACATTTTACAGCCTCTTGTTATATCTTAATGGAGAAGATGGAAATATCTGAGCTGAATAATAGCACCATTAAGTAAATCTGTAGCTTGTTAAACAACCATATCTAGTGTGTTGATTAGCAAATCAATATTATCTTGAAGTTACCTTGCTAGATGTCAGCCCCGTGGCTATGTTCTTGGCCATGTCCTCACCAATGACTTAAAAAAAAGCTAAAACAAACAAAAAAGAGGTACTTTTCATATATACACATGATTATTATGCCACACACAGATACACATGATGTGTTGATAATATTTTGGCTAATAAAAATAAAAACTCAAAAGTTTTCAGCAAGTTGAAAGGAGGTGCTGAGAACAACCAGATGAAATTTAATTCTAGCAATTACAGTAAAAAAAACCAAACCCATAATTATATAATGCGTGAGTCCTGGATTAATGATAGTTTATATGGAAAAATAATTCCAGAAGTTTTAATTGACTGCAAGTTCAATATGAATTTATAATGAGACAGAGTTGCCAAGAAATCTAATGCAATCTTTAGTTTTATTAACATAAGTAACATATCCAGAACATGCAAGGTATTAATATCTTAGAAATTTATATGGATCAGACTATATCTAGAGTATTATATTTGGTTTTAGAGTGGCATTGATCAGTGTGTATAAATCTGCAGGAGGATAACCAGAATAAAAAAACAAAACTCTCAAAATCACACTCTGGGAGAACTAAAGGTGTTTCACTGACTAAGGGAACACTAATGGGGAAATGACCACTGTTTTCACATATGTGAAGGACCTAATCTTACCTATTTCATTTGAACTAGAGATTATATTTATTCAGTGTCATGCTGGTAGCTAGGACCAATTAATTTAGTTTATAGGGAGATAGATTGCAATTCAAATTATAAAAAAGTAATGAGATAGGCTGTAAACTCTCCATCACTAAAGACATTCAAACAAAGTTTAAAGTGTTTGGTGCTTCACGAATCTGCCTAGTTCATTTTCCTGCATTCTGGGATATTGTATTAGGTGACTTCTAATATTCTTTCATTGGGGATGCTTGTTGCATATGATTCTTTGCAATAACCAGTAATCAAACCTGAAAATGGAGAAAATGAGCATAATTGCCATATTATTGACTTTCATTTGTTATAGTCTGATTAGGCTGGCCAACCATTGGGGTTTGCCTGGGACTATCCTGGGTTAAGTACTGCAAGTTCCATATCCCAGGAAACCCTTCAGTCTTGGACAAAGAAGAAGAGTTGGTCACCCTAGTGAGACTCAGTCAATAATTTAAGGTGCACATCTCAGCTCTTGAGTTGCATTTGGAGTTGATCTGTGAATAGGATTTTCTCCAAGGGGTTGGTTGGTCTGATTTTCCATGGCTAGTCTCAGCTAGTAGGAGGAAACCCCAAACCACTAAAGCTTCGGATTCTGAGGCAGGATCTTATTGTCAATAAACTCCTTCAAGGACTTGGGCACAATGAGTTTACTCCTTCCTGTATTCCTGCTTTCACAGTAACACTTCAGTTCTTCCCACTAAAGACAGAACGACGTTTCTTGCTTCTTGACTTTGGATCTGACCAAGTGATTGTTTTGGTTAATGGAATGTGGATAGAAGTGAGCAGGTTGCCAGGGTGAATCTGAGACCTGAAGAGTTTTTTTTGTGTGTCTGCTAGTGCACTTGTGCCTCTGCCACTGCCATGAGAAGCTCATGCCCCAGGTAGCCCATTAGTCCACAGAGGATGAAAGACAAATGGCACAGGCCCAGATCCAACTGCACCTCACACTGGCACAGCTGAATCCTGCTGATATTGGCAGAGCCATGACCTGTAGAAATACAACAAAAACATGCTTATTGCTGGATGTTGTATGGTTTTAAGACTTTTGTCTTATTTCTAGAATGTACTATCTATAGTATACTACGAATGAATAATTTTATAATTCCTAAAACTATTTTACAATCACAGCTATACTATACTGTTTTATTGCATAAAAGCATTAATTTATTAAATGTAAACATTAAAGTATCACATTGTGTGTCTCAGCCACCCTTAAGTCAGGACCTATAAATCTCTCTCGACGGCACTCTCACTCACTTTCTCTCTTTTTTCTTTTTAAAATATAGACTTTGTTTTTTCAAGCAGTTTTAGGTTCACGGAAAAGTTAAGCAGAAAGTCCCCAGAGTTCCCATATACCCTCTACCTGCATCTACAGCATCCCCCATTACCAACATATATACCAGAGTGGTGCATTTGTTGCAATCAATGAAACAACACTGACAATGTATCATTATCATCCAAAGTCCATCGGTTACATTAGGATTCACTTTTGGTTTTGTATTTTCTATGTGTTTTGACGATCACACAATTTTCACCTGATTTTTCTATCTCACACAAGTTTTTGAACTCTAATATGATTTTAGATTTTTAAAAAATATACTAGGAGTCTCAACAAATGAGAGGGGCCTACACATCTTGACCCCTGAAAAAAGTCTACTCTTGGAGAAGTTAATTTACTTCTCCAAATCTCAATTTCCTCATTAGAAAAGTAGAGAATAATAGCACCTATCTTAGACTGCTGCTTTGAGGATTAGAGGCATTATGTAACAAATCACACTATAATGCTGGAATTGCTATAGTGAGATTGCTATGGAGGACCTAATGGGATGGGAAGTAATTGATTAAAGAAAAAAAAAAGAAGCAAACAGAGAATAAAATAGTATTGTCAGCAAAGTCTTCTTCTTCCCCTAGCAGGAACAGAGTGTGTCCCTGTGGCACTTTTGCTTCTGTTTGGGAATGATGTAAGAGAAGAGACTCCATCTGCAGTAGCTAATCCCAGCACCCATCCATGGGAAGCAGAATGCTCAGAGATCATAGACTGATGTGCTCCTGAATGTAACCAGTGATGACAGTTTGGATTTGGGTAACTTTAGCTCAACATTACTCTATGTTGAAGGTCTAGGAAGGGCTAGGTGGCAGAATATAAAAGTGAGTATACCCATATACATATATTAGATGGTGTCAGTATTTTTCAGTAGGATGAATGTTTAGCATGCTTAGGTCTCCCAAGGATTCTCAGTGTCTATTGCAATCTTCACACTGATATTTCTTATAGGTGTTATACAATATGTTTTGTTACTTGCATGTTGTGCCACTTGCATGTCATGTCAGATATTTTTTGTTTGTTCCTCCGGATCCACTTTCTGTCCTTTTCCACTCTGCTCTCCTGGAAAGCTTGTCTGAATGGACCACATCAATAGGCCCCATTTAGATACAAATATCTTTTCATAACTGTGTCAAGTTCTACATTTAAGGTATTTCCTGGAGTTCTGAGAGACAGAGAGAGAGAGAGAGAGAGAGCATGAAATGTGTTATACAGCAACTAGCCATAAAATTAATGAATTGTGGGAAATGGTAAAAGATGGTGTGGATTGTGCTACTACATGTACTAAACATCTTACAAGGTATATTATACCTAGTAGGTGTCTACATGATATATATACAATTATCATCACATGTTCTATTCTGAAAATAGGGCTAAGAGCATTTTGGTTTTCTTCAGATAAGAATAAATGTTGCACAAATTTGTTCAGGTTTCAGAAAGGGGCAGCTGGGCTAGAACAGTCACCATTTTTATTCCTTCATTCTTTTTCCTTTTCTTTTCTTCCCTATTCTTTCATTCTTTCTGTTTTTTTTCTTAGCACTGTTTGAATAATGTAAGATGAGCACTGGTATAAAAGTGTGGATATGTGGAATGCACAGATTTATCAGAAGGGACTGCCACCTAAGCAAAATTTGACACTAGCATTTGGAGTCTGCCTTCCATTTTAATGATCCTCAGGATATAGTCTTTAGATGACAACAGATAAACAGAAACCTTTGGCTAATAAAACCCTGAATAGGTGAATTACATTTTATTTTCAAGTTCACATTTACAATATATGATAAATATGTGATATTTTGCCAAGTTGGAAGTTTTTTTCTAATTTCTTCTTCATTACTCATATTTTTATTTATTTGTATATTTAAAAAATGACAGGTTATTCGGGCACTTTGGCAAAAAGTCCCCAGTAAAACTCCACATCTATACTGTTTGGGATCTAGACAATAAGGTGATTCACTCCCAGAAATCATTAAAATATTTAAATCATTTTCAACTATCATTAATAGAGATGTTTAAGTGAAATAGTTCACAAAATGCAGGACAAGTCATAATATAGTGAAATCCCTTATTTCAATTTATACTTTTCTATAATTTTTATATCTTCTCTGCATGCCACTAACATACCATGTTTTAATTATGTATTATGTTCATTTATCAAAAAATCTGATGAATAATTTCATTAATGGCAGCAGGTATTCCTGTATAAACAACTGAGTGTCCATCCACCATCCATCCATCCATCCTCTTTTCATCTACTCATTTATGTACCAGGAAATGTGCTAACATGTGGCAAAAGCTAGGAAAGCAACAAAATGATTATTTTCAGTGGCTCACAAAATGAATGAAAGGGATAGGCAAACAAATAGATAATTAGTGGATGTGGTCAGGCTGCCAATTTAGACTAGCAAGGTTGGTAAAGGCTCTTTGAAGAAGATGAAGAAGAGGGTAGAAGTAGAAAGCAGGTGTTGAGGGATGGTAAATTGGAGCTGAGCTGAGTTATGAAGTACAATTAGGAGTTATCCAAGTGAGAGGGAGAGACAGGAGGATAGAAACTGAAGCTTGTTCAAAAGCATAAAGATCTGTGGGACCATGTCGTACGTGGGGGGGGGGGTAAAATGTACATCATTTACTCTATCTAGAACATAGGGTGTCGGTGAGAGCCATGAAAGATGAGAAAGGCAGGCAGGCACCAGATCATGAAAGCTCTCTTACGAGCTGGAGAGTTTGCATTTTCTTTCTTTTTTTTTTGGCAAAAATCATTGGCAAGCCACTGATGGGCACTGAGCAGAGTAGAGTGATCAAATATGTGTTCTAGAAGGATTACTATCCTCCGGGAGAATGGACAGGAGGCACAAAAAATGGCAGTGGAGGCATTAGACTGTGAGCAGCTAAGAACAGGCACAGTATCTGAGTGTTCCAGATCCTGGAGATGCCTTGAACAGCGTCTGGCACACAAGAATTCCCCAATATATGTGTGTCTGTGAAGGAATAAACACAGAGATCATGTAGGAGACCTTTGAAGTAATCCCAGTAAGAAACGATGAAGGCCTGAATGAAGGTATTGGTAATGGGGAACGATAAAAAGTGGATTGTTTAGATCAGTGTTTTCCAAATGTTTCTAATTATGATCTATATTCAGAAATACACAGACATGACTCCATAGACACATCCACCTCTGAAACTAATGTTTTTACAAAATAGCATGTGCTTCTACTACCTGTGGTGCCCTATATTTTCTATCCTATGTTATGCCATGCCATGCTACACTATTTGTATTAGTTTGCTAGAGCTGTTGTAACAAAAATCATAGACTGGGTGACTTTAACAAAAGAAATTTATTTTCTCACAATTCTAGAGGCTAGAAGTCCAAGATCAAGGTATTGGCAGGGCTGATTTCTTCTGTACCCATGAAGAAAGGATCTGGTCCAAGCCTCTCTCCTTGTCTAGTAACTGTCCCTTCCCTGTATCTTCTCATGATCTTCCCTGTGTATTTATAATCTCTTCTTATAGGGACACTAGTCCTATTGGATTAAAACCCACCCAAATGACCTTATTCTTAATAATCTCTTTAAAGTCCCTTTCTCCAAATAAGTCACATTCTGAGGTACTGGGATATGAATTCAAAAATATATTAATTTTGTGGGGACACAATTCAGCCCATCACACACTATTCTATTCTTTTACTTTAGAAAGCAGTTATGCTACTTTGACCAGGCTGGCCTCGAACTCCTGGGCTCAAGAGATTCTCCTGCCTTTGCCCCTAGAGTAGCTGGGAAACAGGTGCCTATTTCCAAACTCAGTTCCTATTCCATTTTTTTAATCAACCAAAGTTTGTAATATACATTATTAAGCTTCACTCTTTGTGTTGTATGGTATATTCCATGGGTTTTTAAAAACTGTGTAATTACATTTATAAACTTTTATAGCATCATGCAGAATGGTGTCTCTGTCCTAAAAATTCCCTGTTCACCACCTATTTGTTCCTCCCTCTCTCCAAATCCCTGACAACCACTGATCTTTTTACTGTCTCCATGGTTTTGCCTTTTCCAGAAGGTCATATAGTTGGAATGATATAGTACACAGCCTTTTCAGATTGGCTTCTTTCACTTAGTAATATTTTCTTTTTAAAATGCTATTTCTAACTTGTTAAGCTGCTTTCATGACCAACTGAAGATTACTCTCTTCTATTTGGAAAACTCTGGTTTAAAGAGATAGGAAAGAGGTATAACTGGCAGGATGTGGTTACTGTTAAACCATGGGGAGGAGAAAAATAGGGGTCTGGGATTTAGAAGACAGTTGTAGTGAATATTTGGCTGGCACACAGGTGTTAATTAAAGTCCTCTATGGGTTAGGTCCACCCAGAAAGTGAAGACAGGGTGAAAATTGGGGAGTTGTGGAATAAATCCTAGAGAATGTCAATCCCATAGGTGTTAAACTTTGTCTTGGGTTAATTTTGAGTTGAATATCTTTAGCTATGTTAGTTTGCCAAATTTTTTTTCTGTGAACTGTTGGTTCATATCTTGTGTAAACATTCCTATTGGTTTGTTGGTCTTTTCACCAATTTGTGAGATTTTTTTTATATTAAAGGAAATAGCCTGTTGCTCTATGTGTTGAAACATTTTTTCCCATGTTTTTGTATTTTGACTTTGTCTACTATAAATTGCTATGAAGAAGTTTTAAGTTTATATGTAGTCACTTTTACCAATGCATACCTTTGTGTTTTCTGAATTTTATGATATGCTTAGTAAAGCCTTCTTCACTGTAATCATCTCTTGTATTTTCTTATAGTACCTTTATAAATGTATTTGTTTAAGTTTTATATTTGGAAATTGGGTTATCCTGAAATGATACTGATGGATGGGGTAAGGTACAGATCCAGTTTTCTTTTTGTGCCTATGACCTGACAATTGTCCTACCACCCTTTATTAAATAAATTCTCTTTTCTTGTCTGATTTTAAATGATATAATTATTACATACCTGTACTAATATGTTATATGTATTTGAGTTATTTCTGAAGTCTCCATTCTGTTTATTGGTCTGTCTACTCCTGAGCAGTACTGCATTGTTTAATTCATTTTATGACATATCTTTGGGATACTGAGCAAAGCTAGTCTGTCATTGTTATTCTCCTCCATCCATATACACTTTCATGGATAGCTTCACTTATTCTTCTAAATTGTGTTTAAAATAAACTGTCAGATCCTAACCCCACCTTAAAAATCCACACCCCAAACAAATAAGTCCCCAAATAAATACTTTGGAAATTTGATTGGGACTATAAGGAAATTATAAATTAACTTAGGAAAGTTGCCTTCTCTACATTACTGAGTCACCAAAGTCAAGATAAATTTTTTGGACATCCATGTAGCTGGCAGCATAGCTAACATCTGCAAAAATTTCCTTCTTAAACCATGAGAAAAATACAAGAAAAGTAAATTCTATGTAAAACCGTGCCCTTAGCATGGCTTGTAGCCAAAGCATGCTGAAACTGCAAAATAACTGTGCATGAATAACACAAAATGACCAAATTCCAGCGAGTTATCTTTCACACCACCACCTCCTCCCAGTGAGCCACAGGCTTTGTGGGGGGCAAAGGCAAATGAAGAAAAATTGTGAGAAAGACAAAAGTGAGAGGCAAGTGACAGACTGTAATGGTGATTTGGAAGGCCTTCCCTAAGTATTATATCTACCCTAAATCTGGAAAAAACAAACCAATATAGAAAAATGCCTTTGACTATCTGAGCAAGAGCCATACGAAGGGGCTTAAGAACTCCTGTGATTCAAAGGGACTGGCCCAATTCAAAAGGATAGATGCAATCAAATGGACAGACTTGATTCAAAGAGGCATCTTCAAATTCAGAACTTCTCTGGGGAGAAAAAAGGGCAAAAGGACGGAGAACTGCTCTTTCGCAGTCAGGTGGTTAAGGAGAGATATAAAAAGGGAGTGGGGGAGAATATAAGACCCTGCAAGAAAAAATAAAACCATAAAATTGGAGGACACAGGACACGCTTGAAGCTCTGACTCGGGGGGATGGGCGGGACAAGGGCAGTATATATAACCTGAACTTTTGTACCCCCATGATAAGCTGAAATAAAAACAAAACAAAACAAAAAACAAACAAACAAACAAGCAAAAAAGACTTGTTAAAGTATCTTGACTATGCTATACTGGCAAAAGAGCATAATATCACAGGGAAGAGAAGACCATGAGACGATATAGGGAAGGGACAGCTACTAGACAAGGAGAGAGGCTTGGACCAGATCCTTTCTTTATGAGCTACAGAAGAAATCAGCCCTGCCAATACTTTGATCTTGGATTTCTAGCCTCTAGAATTGTGGAAAATAAATTTCTTTTGTTTAAGCCACCCAGTCTATGATTTTTGTTACAACAGCTCTAGCAAACTAATACAAATAGTGTAGCATGGCATGGCATAAAATAGGATAGAAAATATAGTGCATCACAGGTAGTAGAAGTACATACTATTTCGTAAAAACATTAGTTTCAGAGGTGGATGTATCTATGGAGTCATGTCTGTGTATTTTTGAATATAGGTCATAATTAGAAACATTTGGAAAACACTGATCTAAACAATCCACTTTTTTTTAAAATTTCAGCATATTACAGGGCTACAAATGTTTAGGTTACGTATATTGCCTTTGCCACAGCCGAATTGAGCTTCAAGCATGTTCATCCCCCAGACAGTGCTCACCACACCCATTAGGTGTGAATATACCCATTCCCTCCACCCCACTCCCATCTGCCCGACACCCGATGGATATTACTACTATATGTGCACGTAAGTGTTGATCAATTAATGCCAATTTGATGGTGAGTACATGTGGTGCTTGTTTTCTATTCTTGTGATACTTCACTTAATAGAATGAGCTCCAGCTCTATCCAGGATAATGCAAGAGGTGCCAGGTCACCATTGTTTTTGTGGCTGAGTAATACTCCATAGTATACATATACCACATTTTATTAACCCACTCATGGATTGATGGGCACTTGGGTTGTTTCCACATCTTTGCAATTGTGAATTGCGCTGCTATAAACATTCTAGTGCAGATGTCTTTTTTATAGAATGTCTTTTTTTCCTTTGGGTGGATGCCCAGTAATGGGATTGCTAGATCAAATCGTAGTTCTACATGTAGCTCTTTAAGGTATCTCCATATTACTTTCCACAAAGGTTGTACTAGTTTGCAGTCCCACCAGCAGTATATGAGTGATCCTATCTCTCCACATCCACGCCAACATTTATTGTTTTAGGACTTTTTGATATAAGCCATTCTCACTGGAGTTCAATGATATCTCATTGTGGTTTTGATTTGCATTTTCATGATGTTTAAAGATGTTGACCTTTTTTCATACATTTGTTGGCCATTAGTCTGTCTTCTTTTGAAATGTTTCTGTTCATGTCCTTTGCCCATTTTTCAATGGGGTTGTTTGATATTTTTCTTGCTGATTTTCCTGAGTTCTGTATAGATTCTAGTTATCAGCCCTTTATTGCACCAGATCCTTTCTTCATGGGCTACAGAAGAAATCAACTTATATTTCACTGATTGTATTAGTTTGTTAGAGCTGTTGTAACAAAAATCATAGGCTGGGTGGCTTAAACAAAATAAATTTATTTTCTCACAATACTAGAGGCTAGAAGTCCAAGATCAAGGTATTGGCAGGGTTGATTTCACTGATTGTTATAGCATCTAATTAAGGTATGTTAATATAGCACATGATAATTTGTATAAATATGTTTGAAAGGATAGAACTTTGTAAGGATACAATTATCAAATTGGAACAAAAGTAGATGACCTAATTTGAGAATAGCTTCCTATCTACAAGCATTCATGAATCCATGGTCAATATTTTCTTTATTAGAGAAAAATCTTGGTAGTTATTATTGCTGAAAGTTGATCAAATAGATGACAATTAAATGTGCTTTTTCTAAATGTGCATATTTGTCACCTCCAGGAAGGTCATAACAATCTGATTGAGCTTTTAATTTTTTAAATTAAGAATGTCAAAAACTCTAAGAAGAAACTCTTGGAACTGATAAAGAAATTCAGTAAAGTTGCAGGATACAAAATTAATATACAAAAATCAGCATCACATAAACAATGAACTAGTTGAAAAAGAAATAGAGAAGGAAATCCTATTTACAATAGCTACAAAAAATAGATAATATCTAGGAATAAATTTAACCAAGGAGGTTAAAGACCTCTACAAGGAAAATGGCAAAACATTAATGAAAGAAACTGAAGAGGATACAAACAAATGGAAAGACATCTCATGCTGATAGATCAGAATTACTACTGTTAAAATGACCATACTATGCAAAGCAATGTACAGATTCAATGCAATACCTATGAAAAAAAAACACCAATGACATTCTTCACAGAAATAGCAAAAATATCCAAAAATTTTTACCACTAAAGACCCTGAATTGTCAAAGCAATCCTGAGCAAAAAGAACAAAGCTGGAAGTGTCACACTACCAGAACTCAAAATATACTACAAAGCTGTAGTAACCAAAATAACATGATATGGGCATAAAAACAGACACATACACCAATGGAACAGAATAGAAAACCCAGAAATTAATACACATATCTACAGTCAACTGATTTTTGACAAAGGTACCAAGAATATTCATTGGGTAAAGCACAGTCTTTAATAAATGATGCTGGGAAAATTGGATATCCATATATAGGAGAATGAAACTAGACCCCCCCACCTCTCACCCTATACAAAAATCAACTCAAAGTGGATGAAAGACCTAAATGTAAGACCAAAATATAAAAACCACTGGAATAAAACATATGGGAAATACTTCAGGACAGTGGTCTAGGAAAAAATCATGCGAATAAGACCTCAAAAGCACAGGCAGCAAAAGCAAAAAACAAACAAATGGAATTATAGCAAACTAAAAAGGTTCTGCACAAACAAAGGAAAAAAATCCACAGAGTGAAAAGACAACCTACACAATGGGAGAAAATATGTGCAAACCATTTATGCAAGAGGGGATTAACATCCAGAATATACAAGGAACTGAAACATCTCCACAGCAAAAAACACCAAACAATCAAATTGAAAAATGGGTAAATGGTCTGAACAGATATTTTCCAAAAGAAGACATACAAATGGCCAATGAATATATGAAAAAATGCTCAACATCACTAATAATCAGGAAAATTCAAGTCAGAACCACAATGAGGGACCATCTCACTCCAGTTAGGATGACTATTATCAAAAGAAAAAAAATAACAAATGCTGGTGAGTGTGCAGAGAAAACAGAATGCTTATACAGTGTTGGTAGGAATGCAAACTATTATGGCCATTATGGAGAACAGTATGGTGGTCCCTCAGAAAACTACAGATAGAACTGCTATACGCAATACAGACAGAACTACTTTATGCAATCCTACTACTGGGAATTTATTCAAAGGGAAGGAAATCATTGTAACTGAGTGACATCTGTACCCCCATGTTTATTGTAGCACTATTCACAATAGCCCAGATATGAAACCAACCTAGGTGTCCTACAACAGAAGGATGGGTAAAGAAAATGTGGCATATATACACAATGGAATACTATAATATTTAGCCATGAAAGAGAATAAAATCCTGTCATTAGAGGTAACATGGATAGAACTGGAGGACATTATGTTAAGTGAAATAAGCTAGGAACAGAAAGTTAAACACTTTATGTTCTCACTCATATGTGGAAGCTAAAATAGGTTGATTTCATAGAAGTAAAAAGCAGAACAGAGGATCCTAGAGGCTGAGAAGAGCAGGAGGAAGGGAGGGATAGGAAAAGATTTATCAAAGGATACACAATTACAGCTAAATAGAAGGAATAATTTCTAATGTCCCATAGCAGCGGTAGTGGGCTGCAGCCTGGGGGTTGGGAACTGCAGTTCTATTGCACTGTAGGATGACTATAGTTAACAATAATATAGTATATAGTTTCAAATAGCTGTAAGTAGGATAGTGAATGCTCCCAATCCAAAGAAATGATAAATGTTTGAGATAGTGGATATGCTAATTACCCTACACCATACATATGTATCAAAACATCTATGTACTCCATGTACAATTGCTATTTGTCAATTTAAAATTTTTTTAAAAATTAGGCATGTCTATTGAATTTTAATATATTTATTATTTTAATTTTGTAATAACAATATGGATTTTCTTCTCATGTGAAGTTTCTTAATATTAAGCCATCCTTGCATTCTTGGTATATTGTTATTTGAATTTTATTATTATAATACACTTATTAACATTTTAATACATTTAGTGCCATTATTATTTTAATATACACTGAAATTTACCTGATATTATTTTATTCAAGATTCTTGCATTCAAATGCATATATAAAATTAGTCTACTACTTTTGCTGAGCTACCTTCATCATATTATGGCGATTTTTATAATCTTTTGAGGATTCTTACAAACTTAAGTGGCATTATTCTTTTGAATTTTATCATGAATGAAATTTTTAAATAGATGTTTTCTACAATGAGAAGTTTCTTGTTAGTAATAACAGTAAGCATTGGTATTAATCATAGCCACCACATATTTCCACTCAACCTTCCTGAAGTTGTCCCAGCCACCAGTGACAAGTTTCTGTCATTTTTGCTTGAATAAATACAGGCAGAATAAAATAAAATATTATATTGTATACCAGCTGCTAAGTAAATGGTAGGGGTGAGAATAGCTTTGTCTTATTCAACACACACACACACACACACACACACACACACACACACACGTGTGCACTACTTTATCTCATCCTGCAACAGAAGTTCAATACAACTTGAAATAATTGCTGAGGGCCTTTGGGATCAAAGGCCATTGGCATCAGGTACAGGATTTCCATTGACACTAATGGAACTTTGGTGGAATTATCTCAGGAAATGAATCTGAAGGATAGCAAACTTTAAATTTTACAAAGTTAATTTTTACTTGACAAAATTAAATTTTCTTTACATGGGGGAGAGGCAGATTTATATAAATGTATGAGACAGGGAAATAATGAAGTTTCCGAGCATTAGACTGGGATCCATTGTGATCATTTTCTTCCTCTGAAATAAACATTTTATTATATTTATATACCCACTCATTCAAACTGACCTTTCTTCATGGCAGTGATTAATCAGTGCTTATATAATTATTAAGCATTTATGATCTTTCTTCTTCTAATCATCCTATTTGGACAGAGAGTGAGACTGGAGACAGGGAGAGGACGTGTGGGTCTATCAAAGTTATTAGCCATTGTTTTAGAGGTGAGAAATGCTTTTGGAAAAAAAAGGTGGATATAAGTCTAGTTATTATTTTTGTTTTGAAAATCAAAGATTCTATTATTGGCAGATAATTTTCTGCCTCTGGTATAGGTGTGTAATTTCCCATTTTTGAGGTTGGTAAACATGCCATGAATTGATATCTTTAACAAATGCCCACATTAATACTTATGTTTATTTTAGAATCAAGCATGGTTTATTACCATGCAGAGTTCATTTTGCATTTTTGTTAGGAGATGTTATTAAACATTTCATGTGTTATAAATTATTTATAATGTTACAGTCAGCAGCATCTTGAACTACTTGCTGATCTATCTAAAATTTCCATCTCTGATCATAGTCTGCATGTTCAAGAAGGGGAAAAAAATCCAATCATGGTTTTTTAAAAGACTTAAAGAACTGAATTTACAAAACATATGTTTTGCATGTATATCCTAATACATGATTGATGGTCATGGAATCCTGAGAGATACTGTAATTTAAAGTGATAACAAATTCAAATGTAGAAGACACACAGCAAAGTTACCCTATTGTGAAACCAAAACTCCTGCTGGACGTTAGCCTTTAGTTGTTAACAAAGCCATGAAAAGAAAACATTTGGCACCTTGTGGTTTTAACAGAAGAAAACCATTGAACCAAGAGTGGAAATATTAAATATTTTTTATTATTAATTATTTAAACATTAAAAAGGACATTGAATAATAACATAATCTTTCATTTAGCTTCTTTCTGTTTGGTTTTATTGACATTTTCATATTTGCCACAACTTTCTTAAGCAAATTGCCATGCACTTTCCTTAGCTGGGCTAACTTGGCTTTAATTGATCTGTTTTCTGTTTTTCCCAATTTATAATTAATAGCGTGAAAAGAAAAACCCATTTGTACTGCCGATGCCTGAGTAGCCATGGCTATATAATGCAGAGTAGTGGATAAATATATCTTTACATTTCCATCCACCAGTCCAGCAATAATGACTCAAGTCTGTTGCCTGGCAGAACTCCCAAGTATTTATAAAGAGACCAAGATCTCTGAAAATGATAGGTCCTTTCCAACACACTGTGCTGAAAATCTTGTCAATTGTAAAATGATTGTTGGCCATTGTAGGGTTTGAGGCAACAGGGATTTACATGACTATAGAGGATCATTTTTTTATAACTGTGTAGGGTCTAGCCAACAGTTCTTGGCAGCATTTTAAACAGCATTAAATTTCCTGGCAATGCCAGGGATCAGGTCCAGGGAAGCTGACTTCGTCACTGTAATTATTTCCAAGCTTATTGTGTTCCCAAACAAAGCAACTTGAGGACAGGTCCGTTGTAAATTTTCTAAGAGTTCTTCACATGCAAGGCCCTTGAGTATCTCTTCCAGGCACATGTGTTTGGACCAATTCAGATATGGTTTCTTTGATGTTTGCTAATTATTACTTTTGGTCAAAGTCTGGAATTTTAAGATTTAATAGTCATAAGGGAACCATGGCCTCAAATTCACTGTTCCATTGTATATGTGAGCCTGTCCACAGAATGATTAGCAACATCAAGGACAAGAATTGTTTCATATAAGCCCCAAATAGTTGTTAATGGTTTAATTTTTATGTGGGTGCAGGAGTAGAGAGGGGGAAGTTTACTCTCCACTGACTTTAATGTGTATGGGAAGAGTGACTATTCAATGAACTTTTACAATATGCTTAACAACTTAATGAGTTTTGGAATAAAAGGGAGTGTGTAAATCATTGCAAGTTCACTGTTCTTATCAGATGAAACTGCCCTGACCTAAAACAAGTGACTATAGGGACCATATCATCTCATTTTTTGTAGGATGAGTTGTAAACTAATCACATAATGCCGTACACTACCTCTATCTACACCTACTCCATTTCAAACAGGGATTTGAAAAAGGACCTAGAAGTTTGACAATACATTCATTCCAGGTGAAGGTCTATTATCAAAACACATTTCAAGAGGTTTTTGAGTTTTATACAAAAATGGATGTGACTCAGCTTTGAGATACCAACTCAGGCAAAATTCATGCTATTCATGCTTGTGTATTGTACAATACAGCAGTTTAGTTTGTCAGAGCTGGGAACAACTTTAGACATCATTTGATCGATCTCTCTCTTTTTATAGGTAAATAAACTAAGGTCCAGAAAAATTATATGACTTGGCTAGGTCATGGAGTTGGTCAGAGTTGTACCAGAACATGGATCTCCTAACTCTTGATGGTGTTTCACTAGATTGGAAAAAATCAACAGGGTTAGAAGCAGCATGATAAAAAAGACCCACGTCCTTGTACATGGGGCATCTTTATAGAGTGCTTTCTCTCTCTGAAGGTCATGGCAGAAGTCATCTCTTTGTACTTACTCAGGATTAGTTCCCTGTTGAGTCTCTGTCTCAGTAATTTGGGAAACATACAATATTGTCAGGGAACTACATATATTTTTCACATTGATAGTTTCACTTTGTTTCTTTTTAGTACTTTATTACAGGAGGTCATCTTTCAAAACTACTTTTTTTAAACACTAGTAGAAATAACTTTTATGATGTAGCTGACTGGAACTCTGAGACTTATTATTTTATTTCAAAGGGGTTGGTTCAGAATAGAATTTACACTGTCTTATGTATGGAAAATATTTGATCTATTTTTTCCCCCAAAAGTTCAAGGTCTTTTTGTATCTTTCCTTTAAAGTTTATTACACACATAGCCCTGGCAATTGCCTCTGGGTGCAGTGTTTTGAAGCATGCAATCCACCCAAATACATCTGATAAGTCATAAAAGTTTGTACTCTTTAGTAATATTGAAATAATTTTCTTAATGATATCCAAATGCTTTAGAAATGCACCATCCAATATGGCAGCAACTGGCAATATATGGCTATTTAAATTAAAATTAATTAAATTTAAATAAAGTTTATCTCTTCAGTCATACAAGCCGCATTTCAAGTGCTTCATAGCCACATGTGACTAGTGGCTACTGCATTGGACATCACAGATATATTGCATTTACATCCTCACAGAAAGTTCTATTGGACCACTCTGCTCTAGATTGAATGTCCCCTCTCAAGATCCTTGCATTCAAAATGCTTACTATACATGAAGAATCCTATGTCAATTAGTAAATATGTCAAATACATAATTTTATTCTTTAATATTTCTAATTGACAACCATAAATAATGTTAACATTTTTGTGCTATTTTGTAGACTTTGTCACTTTCTAGCTGTGCAGTCTTGAGAAATTTACTCCCTTTGCTACCTGTTTTTTTAATTTCTTTATTTTAAAATAGAGATAATCATACTTGAAAGAATTGATGTGAGAATGAAATGACATAATTCAGGTAAAGTGCTCAGCACACTATCTGGCAGACATTAGTTACTTAATAAGCAGGAGGTCCCCAACTTACTGTCCTCTTCATCCCTAAAAAACATAGATATTTTGTTAATTGTTTATCAAAATATTTATACTACAATTCCTTTCCTAAGAAAACTCATAAGTTAAAAAAAAGCAATGAGGGATTCACAAGAACAGATGATTGTAGTCTACATGTTAAAGCATTCGTTATCCATATAGGATTTTAGATAGCAGTTTGGAAGTTTTGTTTCTGTGCTTGCATATCTTTGGTTTGGGGACCTAATTATAGCTTACATTTGGGGAATAGAATATATATGTGTGTGGGGAGTAAAAACCAACTGTAATGTAGATTGAAGTGTCTAAAAGCGATACATCCAAACCAATTCCATGACAATAGTGTAGGATTTTTGATAATTCATTCACGAGTTCTTTCTCAAATAGCTCCCTTTTTTCCTCAAGGTACTTATTTGCGAAGAGGCTGGTCCATACCAAGGTTCCAACCTGGAATTATTCAGAATAACAAAGCCTGCCTGAAAGATATTGGACTCAGAACTGTCATCTACTATCATATTTTTGTAAATGAAGATTTTAAAAGTCAGCATACAGTTACTTTCCTTTCCTTGTATTTTCCTGTAGTGCTTTGGCACTCATCAAATGCTTTCACATTGGACATTTTATTTGCCTTTACTTTTGCCATAGAACTGTAGGGAGGGAGGTTGTTTTGTTTTGTGTTTTTCCTAGCTATTTAAATTTGTCACTCTACTTTTGTCTTCCAGTTGTATTTATTAAGAAGTCATCTATCAGACTAATTGTTGCTCCTTTGAAAATATACCTTTTTTCCCCCTCTCTCTGGCTGCTTTAAAGATTTTCTCTTTGTCTTTGGTTTACAGCAGTTTGACTATGTTGTACCAAGGTATGGTTTTTGGTATATTGGTCCTGCTGGGAAGGTTCTGAGCTTCTTGAATTTGTTACTTATTGGCTTTGGTCAGTTTTGGAAAAAATTAGATATTATCTCATTAACTATTGTTTTTGTTGCATCCTCATTCTTCTTTCCTCTTTTCCTGGGATTCCAAATACATTTCTTATATTTGATGTATGTGCTTTTCTGTATTTTCCTCCTTTTATTTTCTCTCTCTGCTATAATGTAGATATTTTTTAATAAACTATTTTTTAGTTTACTAATTCTTTTTTGACCACTCTTCTATTAAACCTTCTTATTGAATTCTCAATTAATTTCACTTAGGTTAATTTAATTAATTTCAGTTATTCTATTTTTCCATTGTGGAATTTTCACTTGATTTTAAAAAAAATTCTAGTTTTTTCCCATGAAATCCCCTATATTTTGATTATTTTCTTGGTTATATTAGTTATAGTTATTTTAAAGTCTCTGTCTGGTAATTGCAATATTGGAATGTCCAATGATTTAGTCACTTGATTATTTTTCCTTTGGTTTTTGATCATTTTGACCTATTTTTTACATATTTAGTAATTTTACATTGAATGTTAAACATTGTATATGAAATATCATAGAAGCTCAGGATGATGTTATCTACTTCCAGATAAAATTCGATTTTTTTTTTCTGGCAGGCAGATAAATTATAAGCAGATCCTCTTCTTCTAGTCAGTGCTGGGTTTCAGGCTTTGTTAGGTCTGATCTACTTTTGTCCTTTCTCCTAGGACATAGTTACTATTTTTCTGGGGCATTGCACTTCCGAGGTCTCAGTGGAAATACTGTAGTGTTTACCTGAACTCCTACCTGTGTCTCCATGAGACAGCTGAAACTTCTGCTCAGCTGTTGCTTGCTTTCCATTTGATTTCTTGGTGTCTCAATATGAGCATCCACAGTTTAAGATTTGGAAATGCCTTCAGCAGAAAGTATACACAGTATTTGGGGCTCACTTCTTGTAGATCTTGGTCCCTCAGTCTCAGTTCACTTGGAAATCTTGAACTCCAACCTCTGTTTATCCAGCCCATTGAAACTGTTGCAAGCTTCAGGCCACTGCTTTCCACTCAGCCCCCTACCATTATCCACGAAATTGGCAAATTTAGTGAGTAAAATGCAGAGACTAATGTGGAGCTCACCTCAGTGTGTTTCCACTCTCTCTGAAAACTTAACTCCTCAAGTCCTGGCTGCCTTGATTGTTCAACTGATGCCTTCAAAAAGTTGCATTTTGCATTTTATTCCAATTGTGTAATTGTTAAAATAGTTAACCAGGTGGAAGAAAAAGTCCAGGTTTCTGCATTTCATTTCATCTTTAACAAAGTTGTGAAGTAAGGCTGACATGAAATTGAGTCTTAGGACAGTTAGGTAACTGGCTATGGCACAAGCCAAGTAAGATAAATAAGTAGTCCTAGAGTGCAGGTCAGGTATTTCAATTCTCTTCTTATCATCAGTTAAAACCTGAAATGTCAGCCAGGTGCAGTGGCTCATGCCTGTAATCCTAGCACTTTGGGAGGTCAAGGAGGGAGGATTGCTCGAGGTCCAGAGTTCAAGACCAGCTTGAGCAAGAGCGAGACCCTGTCTCTACTAAAAATAGAAAGAAATTAGCTGGACAACTAAAAATATATAGAAAAAATTAGCCAGTCATGGTGGTGCATGCCTGTAGTCCCAGCCACTCAGGAGGCTGAGGCAGGATTACTTAAGCCCAGGAGTTTGAGGTTGCTGTGAGCTAGGCTGACGCCATGGCACTCTAGCCTGGGCAACAGAGCGAGACTCTGTCTCCAGAAAAAAAGAAAAAAAATCTGAGATGTATTTCATATTTAGTTTTGAATTCTGAGAGTCATTAAATGATTCCTATTGGCTTAAACATGCATTTTCATTCCTTATTAATATGTCCTGTTAAAAGAAAATTCTGAGCACATTAAGATGATGTAATAACAACCTTATGCTCTTTAAATTGACACAGATTTGCATATAGCTTGTGTCTTTTTCCATTTTACTTTGGTTGGATAACACAAGAACTTGCTGACTCATTTTCTGTAAAATTTTGGGCATGGGCTTCCTTCATAAATAGATGCTCAACAATCATTTACTTAGGAGACCAGGCCTCTGCTCTGAGTGTTTATTTTCATACTCTTTCTCTCAGCTGGAAACTTCATAGTCACAGTGGGGCACATAGGCGAGAAGATTGTCAACTTACACATTTGTAATGTTCTATGCTTTTAAAATCTTAAAGTCATCTTCCGGGAAGATATTTTTAAAGATGCATGGAAGGAGGATGCATGTAAGAAGGGAGGCTCAGGCAAACTGTATACTCCTTTTGTATAAATATTATATCTCAATAAGAAGGCAGAAGGCGGCAGAAGAGCACAACTTTGAAAATTCCACACAGTGGACTACGTGGGTTAGCATGATGACAGAAACCCACGGTGTCCACTGGATGAGGTGATGATAATTTCACATTGTCAGACTTTAAAAGATCATTTCCACTAGGTGATTTTTCAGCATACTCTTCTTAGATAATATTTGCTAATCGCTTAAATGTTTTCAAGGCGCTTTTACCCTCATTATCCCCTGGATCCCCCCAAATACTCTGCCAAGCCAACTGAAATATTCTTATTCTCTATTTTAGGGAAGAGACCAGAGACGTTGTTTCTTGTCCAAAATAATACTGCCAGAAACCAGGTGGAACTGGGACTTGAGCCCAGGTCTTCTGACTTTTCTATTAGACCCAGTCTCTGATACGTAAGGGAATTGAGCAAAGGCTCTTTGGAGGCTGCAATTTTGTCTAACTGCAGAAGGACCAGCAGGAGAGATGATTGGCAATGGGAGCTTTTTCATGCCACTCGAATTGTACTGCACACCTGGTAGTTTTGCATCCCCCCAGCTCCAATGCCTATTTCATTAATGGGAGCTCCTGGAAAATGCCTGTGCAGTCAGTGTGATAGGAAGTCTCTTGCAGACTTTTATGTCAGCCAGGTCTTTCCCTGAGGGAAACGCAGAACAATCATCTGCCTTCTTGGAGCAAGTAGCAGTGAGATTCTTAAACATTTCTGTTTTCCTCAGAGATGAGGCTCTGCAACTACCTTAACGAAACCCAGTGCTCTGTGGGAGAATAATATTGAACAGGGCGAGGGAAGTGCAGCTTGTGAGTCATAAATATTTACATCTCGCGGAGGCTCCGGGTAAGATTAAGAGGGTTGAACAGCACGACTTTATGTGAGGAGGCGGAGGCATATTCTCTAAAATAGCCAAGGTGATACTGCTCAGGCCCCCAGCAACAATATAAATAAATTCTCCGGAAGGTGTTTTCTCAGTTGTGCAAAGCTCCATGGGTCCATTTAAACCTCCACTTTTTCTGTGTAGATTGATTCTGCTTTTGTCATTTAAGGGCCAAGGTTCAACCTACTCCTATAGTTTGGGGAAGTTTTAACAAAGAATGCAAAGCACCAGAGGCATGAAAATTAGGAATATCAGGCAGAACATTCATTTTGTCTGTTTCTGTTTAGCTGAATTGCTTGAAAACTGACAACAAGCACAAATCAGGGATGTACTGGAATTTGGTATCATTTAAGAATGCTTTTGGGGGCTACTTTGTTTGATTAGGGCTCAATTAGAATTTTAATTTATCTTTGTTTTATTTGCATAACAAGGTTATGAATGATGAGGCAGCCAGAGCCAGACGTGTTGGCTCCAAGGTTTGCAATTTAAGTAGGGAGTATTTTGCAAGAGAGAGGGGGAGGGAGAATTCACTCTTCTTATAATGTGCATAGCTTGCTGAAACCTGAGTTTCCCAGATTGTCTTCCTTGAGCTCTCATATCTGTAAGAATAAAGGAAAAGCAGGAGGCGGCACAGCAGACTTGGAGAGCAGATTAGCTTTCGTAAGTGTGGTGAACACATACATCCCCAAAGCCGGAACATTCCCGTGATGCCCGGCTGCTGGCCGGCGTTCCCAGGGCCGGCGTGCATCCTGCAGGAAAGGGGTAGACTGACAAAAGTAATACCATAGGCTGATATTTTCTAATATCTTATTCATTTAGAAATGGATAAGAGTAGAAACCGAGCTCTTTTACCGTGTCTGCCACCTCAAAGACATAGACAAGCTTGTATAAAGTAGGGGGGATTTTGCCTCAGAAATCTTCTATTTTCCTTTAAGTCCCCTGCCCGCATTTTAGCAAAGGTCTCCTGTGTCTCTGACCCAATCACGAAACCTTTCTGGCTGTCTTCCCAGATCTCTAACTTCCCAGAGTCAGAATATCTGAGGCCTAGGTCACTGGGCATGCATATTTTGAAAAGCCTGTTAAATGATTTTGATATGTTCCTCATTGCTTTACTTTTGCTTAAATTTACCCGAAGCCTTAGATCTAAATGACTAAATGTCTAATTCCAACATTTAACTTGAGGCTGCTGCTGAGACCTGAACCTGCCTTAATGGGCTGCCCTTTGGATCAGCATTTGCTCTTTAATAGTGACCTTCATAACTTTGTTCCCAAATAAATGGTCAGGAGTTTTGAGAACACGCGTGGGTCATGATATATTTGGAGTGGGGAGCATTTTGGAGGCATTCTAAACATCAAATACAAGTGACCACCTATTTTAACTAAGCATAAGATTGTCTCTGCACATGAACCTTTTGAGGCCTAATGTATTGATAAACGTATTGAAGCAGCAGACTGAAATGTGATTGCCTTGGTTTAACCCAGCCCGAGGCAAGGGACCTCGCTGGAAATTGCCATTTGGGTTTCCAATCCAGCAAGGACCTTCGAGATTTGTCCTTTTCTGCCAGTTTCACTTTCAATTTCACCTTGACACTTCCGTTAATTTTGTTTAGGAAACCCAGTTGCCAAGCTGCAGATAAGATGGAGTTAGAAGTAGATATGCTCAAGTTTATACCGAACCTCAGAAAAGGAAAAGCTATAGATTATCAGGGACTCTACGGGGAGTGACCAGTCTGAGTTTTTCTGCTGTTTCCTGATTGACAGCCACAGTGAGGAGTCCGGGTGGTTCTGAAGCCTGCTCTCAGCTTCGCCTCTCCTCCTGTGGCTGAGGCAGGCCTCTTATAAAGCATCTCAGATACCAACCCATGATAGCTCAGGTGTCAGCAGAAAAGGAAAAGGGGAGCAATTCCTCCGGGCTATCAAAGTACTGTTTTCTTTTTCACCTTGGTGAGCATCTGAAAGACATGCCTAGGATTTCGCTCTTGGGAAAAGTGATCCTCTACGCTGATCTCACTTGAGATAAAGGAAGACACTCTCCCTGTCCCCCTGTGTCCTCTTGTTTGCTGGGAATAGCTCTAGAGAAATAAGGAGATGCATAGACTAAGATCCATGTTTACTGAAGTGTGGTATGCAAGCAACTGGTGGCATGCAAGATGACTTTAGGCAGCACAAAAACAAATGTTTATGCATTATTGAAAAAATAGTTATGCATTCATTTTTATAGCAACTTCCAATTTCTGGCAAAGGAAACCAATTTGTCATTTATAATAGCAATGGAAAATTCCCCTAAAATAAATTTAATTTTCAAAGGAGATCACTTTAAAGAAAAGTATTAGAGGAGTAATAGTGCAGCTGGTATGCTGATAGCACAACATCTGTGAAGTTTGTTATGCGAGTGACAGTTAGGAAACATTGACCCACACAGGGTATGGCAGAGTGGACCCAGAGAAAAAAATTATTGGGAACTGCTTAATTTTAAATTTTTTTATAAATCTGTAGGCTGTGAATATGATGTGAAGTTTAGCAGTTTGGCCTTTTGTGGTCTCTGACAACTTTAGTTCCTAAAAGATGCTGTTATTAGAAATAGTGTTATCAATTTAAAACCCACAATGTGGATTTTAAAAGGAGCAAGAGGTCATGCCCGACTCTGGGCTTTTAATGTTGGTTCTTGATTTGTCCGTTTTCAGTACTTGAAGCTAATTCTAAAACATTGAGCTGTGAGATCCCATTTGCTTTCCTGATTTAGTGCCTTCAAATCCATTCATTTCTATGCCTAGAGCTAATATTGTTTTCCAACTCCCCATTCAACTGTCTAATTCCCTGAGATTCTTTCCAAAATCACAAATAAAGTGCAAGTACTGCTATTCATTAATTAGGATAGAAGATTTATAGAGAAGAAAATGGAAATGCAAGTTTGCATTTATTTATTCATTTAAAAATAGTCTAAAATACTTTTATTTTGGTAGGAGATACTTACATTGAGCAAAACATTAAGGCTGATACAGTAAGGCTGATACAGTACAGCTACCACTTCCATTGTGAAGAGTATGTTATTCACAGAATCCAAAATACAACATTCTTATGGGTTGGTGGAAAAAGCATGGGCTTTGGAGTTAGATAAATGTGGATGTGATTCTTAGTGTTTCCTACTTCTAGCTGTGTGATCTTGTATACATTCCCTCTAAGCCACAATTTCCTAAACTATGAAATGGGGAAAACAAAACTTGTTTTAAAAGCTATTGTGGAATTAACTTAGAAAGGGTATAAAAAGGGCTTGGCATGTAAGCTGTGTGCTTTCCATTATTCTTTTCCTAGAAGTGGAATCACCCCATTTGGTACTTAGCTTTATACTGATCTACTTTATTCTATTATTTAATTGCTTCTTAATTGTGCCTCCATAAATCCATTATAGGGATAGTGTCTTACTGTTCATATTATGTGTAGTGTTGGCCTCAGAATCAGTACTGAATATCCACAGGTGATTAGAGGAGGATATGGTGGCTGGGTTAGGGAGCACCTTTCTCATAGCTTTGTGGACTGGAAGGGGCTTCTGAAACCTCTTAGAGCAGTCCTCTGTTTCTGGCATGCCTCATGGTAGTAGGCAGTGAAACCTTCTTAGGGAGATGGCCTTGCAAGGCAAAGAAATTCAGCCACATTTCTTAGTACAGCACTCAATGGTTTGGCTCCCTTGGCAACTGGCGATTTCTTTCAGGCATCTAATTTAAATCACATCTGTTGCAACTTGAAGCCTCCTTCTCTCATTATGACTTCCATCGAGACAGGGAGCATCTAATCCCTGTCCTTTGCAAAATGCTCCTTTTTTATTCTCAAAGCCTAGGATTGTCACCTCACCCTTGTCCTTTTATTTTTTCATGCATGGCAATTCTAGAGAAACTAGGAGTTTTGTGTTTGTTTTTCAGCAACTTAACATCTGGTTTTGGATTCAGTTATTATTGGTAATGTCTGGAGTAAAATCAACAGATCCAGTACAAGGAAATATTCAAAACCATGCAACTTTTGAACACTACTTGGGTGGGGAAGGCAACATGACTAGGCTGCTGGAATAGCTCATTTCTGTTGTCAATCTGAAGTTCTAAATTGATCTTGTAATTAATCTTCAATTCACTAGGATTATAAAAATATGAGACTTTTACTGACATGGCTTTAGAAGGGATTTTCTAGATTTGCTAACTTCATGTGAACTTAAAGTCAGTTATAGGATCTAAGAGTTCAGGGTAGTCATGTAACTTGTTCCAAAAATACCACATTCTATTCTTTATTAATTTAGACAAATCATTTTATCCTCTGTGTAGTGGTTTATCCTCTTAATAGTGGTTTATCTATCAAATGTATCTGCAACAGGTATAGCTGTTATAATTTCACAAAAGAAATTTTGCTGGATCCTGCAGGTTGGTGTGAACACTCAAATATGTTCACAAAAAATTACAAACTAAAATTCTATTACCACAGAAATAGGTGTCACTGTGTCTGCTAGTAGACCATCTCTCCATTAGGGTAGTGACTATGTCTACTGTTTTAACTTCAGTGCCTTAACAATGCCTAGCACTCAGTAGGCACTGGCTCCTGTTAAGTGAATAAATATGGGAATGAAATAAGAGATACTAAAGCATCTGGAGTGAGTGGCTCTTGGTAGATGTTTTCCTGTGAGTATTAGTTGGTTATGTATGCATCCAGAATTTGGAGCTGCTTGTATCTCAGGAATATGAGTTTATTCTGGGTCAGAGTGGTCAGATCAGGGGAAGTACCAGAAGGTTAAGATTAATTATTTTCCATCTAACAGATATTCGTGAATGACTAGGACCTTTGGGAGGATCTATGGAATTGATTGAACCCTTCAAATCACAAGATCCCATAATGCATATTGGACATGCAACAGTGACCCAGATATTAGCACTGGCTGGAGGATATGGACTGTCTGGGGGCACCCTAGTCCTAGGTAGTTTGGGGGTCACAGATGATATATAACTCTCGGGGCCCAAATGTCCTGACATATGCTTCTACGGTTCAAATGGATCATGCCTTAATATAGCATATTTGGATGCCATATGGAAATATCCCAACTTCCTGAGTTCTGATTCTGGCTTTACCACTTTCTAGCTCTGTGATCTTGGGCAATGTGCTATACTTTTTGTGCCTCGTGTACCTTGTCTGGAAAGTTGTGACAAATTTTAATTTTCTCCTTCCCTCATAGAGTTTTTATAAAGGTAAAATGAAATAATCTATATAAAACATTTATTAATCTGCCCAGCACATAATTACAGCTTGGTAAGTATTAGAAGCTATTATTAGTATTAATATATTGTTACTACCTCGTTGAGGTATGAAAATAACCAAGTAGTTATTTGGTGAGTATAAAATGAAGAGTTTCAGCTCTCTTTGGAAACCAGAGTGCCTCATACTGTTCTATAATCAGTGGGTTTGTGGTTAGTCTACTTCGTGACAGCATCGTTTCCTTCCAGGCCTGCCTTACAGATCTCCATTGCCTTTGATTTCCCCTCACCTGGCATAGTGATCGTCACATTATTGGTCTTCAATAAATATTTGGTGAATGCGAATGAGTGAAACTTACACAAAGCTGCAGAGTGTTCATACACCATCAAAAATATCCGCAGTTTCATTTAGTGTTGGGTTTTGTTCTATGGTAAGATTTCAGAAATCTTCAAAATTTTCTTTAAAAGGCTTTTGTTTAAAAGTAAGATAAAGTAAGATAAATCTCCCTAAAATATAATTGGCCATGTTTATTTTTAGAAAAGAAACTACTACTCTGTTTGGATAGGAACAATCTGTACTTTTCTATAAATATGTCACATTTTTGAACTACGAGAAGAAAACAATAGAAAGGAAAATTCAATCTCCTGATTGTTGTTTCAAATTCCATCCAATTTAGAGATTGTTTTTTTTTTTTAACCACTCCTGGGAAGTATCAGTTGGAATGGTGGTGTTGGTGTGGTGCACATTGATGAGCCCAAGCCTGGGTCTGAACCAACCTGTAGTTAACATGTGATATCTACCAGTTACCCAATGCGCTTACTCTTCATCCTCACCCACTTGACTTGTGCCTGGTGAGTTAAATGTGAAAAACTCTGGAACCAAACATATCCCAATTCCCCTGGGCTGTCTACTTTTAATAACAGGTTCATTATAGCTGCACATATTTTTTCTGAACCCTCAGGGATAATAATTTCAGATACTCGTTTAGCATACCTTGCCTAGGTTTCTCTCGTGTTCTGTCACAAGAGGAACCTCCTGATTCCAAGTCCTTTTTCAGGATTTGCATAGATTTGACCTCTTCAGTCCCAACCGATCACTCTCCCTGCTGCTCAGATGTCTCCTTTCCTATTCTGTGTTCCTGAACCTGCTATCTTGTGGGGTTGCTTTCTTTGCTTCTGCTCTTGCTCAGACCTTAACTTTGACATTGAGGAAGTTGTCATGGTGCAATCCCCAAATTCCTCTGACTGGCTTTTGAGATCATTTTCCAGCCTCTCTAATAGAATAGGAAAATCACAAGAAATTCCCATAAGCTGATGCAAGTTAAAATGAGTATAGGAGAAATGGTACATTACATGCAAATAAATAGAGAAAATAGAGGAGAGAAAAAGAGAAAACCTTCAAAGCTTTTGCTTCTCCTGAGTCTACATGCAGGCTGTACAGATGTTACCACCTATGGGTCTAAACACATTTGAGCAAAAGCTTTCATTCATCAAAGGAAGGTCAGTTAGGAATTGTGCACATACACACAGTTAAGGTAATGCTAGCTCCATGTTAGCATTAGAGAAACACTAGTGTTAGGATCAACCCCAAGATTTCAGCGGCTAAACCAATAGCAGTTTATTTCTTGTTCATTAATTAGCCCAGTGAAGGTGTTACTGGTCCATGGGACTTGAGGGCTGGTGCTCTACCGAAAATGTCAATCATTAAACCAAACTGACAAGTGCTATCGTCTTCCCCATGTGGTTCCCAGTAATTTAAAAGCATGGAGGAGGATATGTGGGAGGTTTTCTGGATAAAGTTTGGAACTGGTGGACATCAGCGACTTTTACTCACATTCTATTGGGTGAAACTCACTCACATGAGCTAAAACATCTCCTAAAACGGAAGCCGAGACATACTGGAAAAAGAAGAAACAAATAGCTATTTGATTCCAAGTTAGTTCCAGGTGCTACTAACTATGCCCAAAGTTCTTTTCTTAAGCATAAATCGCAAGTCTGATTTATTTTCTTACTTTATCATGGTAAGGTAAGCTAAGAAATATATGGAGAAAAGGAAACATATTTTGAAAAATAGCTAGCAATAGATTATTTTTTTTTCTATTCAATGATCACACTTAGCCTCTCCCCAAAGGAGAAAATTAATAGAATTAATAAAAAATTCAGTTATTGTCTCCAGGTCAAAGCCTGTGATTTCTGAGTGATGAGCAATGCTCTCCATCAGGTACAGATAAGGTTCCATGGGTTCCAGCTACCTCTAACTGAAAAAAGAAAAAACAAAATCTCCTCTCCCTACCAGCAGATATACAATACTGGATCAAGCTCAGGATAACCGAAAGACAAATTTCCTTTAGAAAATGGAAGGGGAGAAGGCCCGGTGTTCACGTGTCCATTTCGAGAATGGAATCTTGCTGAGCAAACATTGTGAGCACCCCCTGCTCAGTAGGGTAGGCAGCTTCTGAGCAGACCTCAGATTCACTCTCAGAACAGACTATCTTTTTCATGGTTTTCTGCTGCTCCTGGTCTGGCCTGGAGGTGTTCTTCCCGGACCTGAGGTTCTTATTTTCCCTGTTCACATGAAGTGGGCCATTGGTAAGTTTGCCCTCCTTGGGAACCATATAGCTTTTGCAACCTGCTCCCTTCTAGCACAAGTTGGGGGTGCCAAGACTTCTTTTCTAACCATAGACTATTTACTCGTTTATTCTTTTTTTAAAGCAAGATCATAAATTATCTGTTAATACAACTCCTTAAAAAACTCAATAGGCTTCTTTGCTATATGATTCAAAGCTAGTCTCCTGTGCTAGTAATCACCTCCAGAACTTCTTACTCAGAATTCTCAAGTCTTATTTATTTCATTGTTTCCTCATCTTAATGCCTTTTTCTCTCACCTTAATGCAGGATGTTACCTTTTGAGGTTATTCGAAACAATTTGAATCCTTTGTTTAATTGCTAAGAATTAATGGACCTTTTCCACTCAAAGCCTTTTTCTGTTTTATTTCATATTTTTTGGTATTCAGAAGCTGTTGGCTTTTCCAATTCTGTGAGACCTCAGATTTCTGGACTCACCTTAATCCTCGAATTTTACTCAAAACATGTTAATTCTTGCCTGAGCTGCAATCTTCCTCAACATAACTTGCTATAAGCAGCATAGAGCAACTGGTATACAGTAACATTTCTTTTCAACTACTTCCTCTAGAGCTAGTTTCAGTAGACACCTGGTCTGCCTTCCAGATTATTGCAGGCAGCTCTTTTTATGAACTATTTTGCCAAGACAAAATACGGTTCTCCAACCCCTTCTAGCCACGCACCACCTGAGTGCTAACCCAATGCCAAATATTTGGGGTTTTGTTCTGGCAATATCCTGCCTCAAATAGGATAATGTTAGGATTCAGGATAATGTTAGCTATTGTAAAAAATTTCATCTCGAAATTTCATTAACTTAATACATTAAAAGTTCATTTCTTTCTTATGTAAAAGACCCAAGGCAGGTCATTCAAGGATCCATGCTGATGGAGGCTTTGCTACAACTTGTGTTTAGTGTGTGGCTTCCAAGTTTGCTTCGGAAATCAACTTTCATCTAGCAGAAGTGGGAAGGGCATGTAGATGTCTTCAAAGGAAATTTAGTTAGGCAAGTTCTGGAAGTAGGGCTTGTTTGTCCCTTTCACGATACTTTAGTCCCATGACGATACCTAACTGTGAAGGAGGCTGGGGAAAGTAGCCTGGATGTGTGCTCAGGAAGAAGAGAACGTGCTTTGAGGTGAACAGCACTGGCAGTCTCTGCAGCAGTGCCCTAAACAGGTAGGAGTTTGTTTTCCTCCTGTGACAAGAGGTCTCAAAGGAAGGTTGCCCAACGCTGGTGCATTTACTCTATAATGATAATGAGGGGACTGCATTTTTCTCCCTACTCTCCCACTTTATTCAGAAAAATAGTGACTTCTGAGATTTCTGACAACTTATTGGCCAGAACTGAATTGAGTGACCATTGTTAGTAGGAAGAGAAACTGAGAAATTGGATATTTTAACTAGACCCATTTCCACTCTTGGAAATCAATTCAATTAATAAGAAAGAATGGGAGAATGGATACAAGATTGATAATTAGGTGTGTATGCCTCAAAGGATAATATGATTTCTATGTTCTAGGGAGAAGTCCTTCCCTGGTACAACTATCTGTCTGTTTTGGAAAGTAACATATAAAACACTCTTGTCTTCTAGAAATAGTCACAAATATTTATTTAAGGTAAGTACCCTACACTGTGCCTGACATAGTAACGAATACATTTTTTATTGAAATACTTAAATGAATGAGCAAAGACTTTATATGCCTGTGTGAATGGAAGTAGTCAAAAGAAGATATTCTTTTGACAACTCTGGCTAACACATGCACAAGTAGATTGAGAGAGTTACTGTCTAATATACAAACCATTTTTCCTAGATACTTCTTATTTATGAGTCAGTTAATGCCTTCTGAGGACTTAAAAATTTGCACTCAAGTTTCTTTTTTATCTTTTGTATTCCTCAACAAAAATTAGGAAGAAAAGCCAGCAAACCCCAAAGAATACTATAAAAAAAAAAAAAGAAGATTGCCCAAAGAAGTGAAAGAATTTATCTAGTAAAGGACTCCAAACTTCTAGAAGGCAGGGGACTATGACTTTTTGTCTTTTTTTAATTGATCTAGAAGCCAGAAAAATGAAATGCTAACTTATATTTTGACTAAAATAGATTGATTGTGCAGACATCGATTATTAATATGCCTGGAAAAACAATCTAGTCAAAAATAGCAAACGCCATAACTACATGTCCATGAGTCTCTCTTTTTACGTTGCTTTGTCTGGTGGTTAGAACAGGGAGGGACAGATGCGGGGGAGATACACACTATGTGTCACTGGGGCTGATCCTGCCACTCTCGAAATGATGAGGCCCAAACCACTTCACCGTTCTGCTTCGGAAGCCGCAAAAGACTTCCTGTGATGTCAGGCAGCCTGCAATAACCCAAATGGTGGCCCCAAAATTCACATCTCTGGCATAATCTGCCATCATCAAGCAATAATTATTTCTTCTTTTGAGGAGTCATCTTGCCAATCACTCTGACATGCTTTCAGTTTGTTTCAATGGTACACGTTTTCCTTTTGCATTCCTACGAAAAGAGTCTTTGACAGACAAAGTTACTTTCAGTGCCAGTCACTGCCTTCCGGGGAGTCTGTCTGGGTGTCCCTTATTGCAAAGCAACTAAGTCCCTGCAGCATCAAAGTGAGAGTAAAAATATCTTGACAAGCTCATGTCTCTTTCTGAGTCCCTTGGACACTGGACACTGGTGTGCTCTGAATTCAGATCCTGCTGGGACAGCAGCAGCAAGCTGACAGCTGTGGAATGTGCCCTTGGAAGTGGATGGCCTGGAGGTGGGGAATTTCAGCCAGGTGCTGGCATCGAAGGAGGTCTACGCAAATTCTTCTTGGATTTGCACACAGTGATATGTTTTTCCTAAAATTAAAAACTCACATTGTGAAAATTCTTGTAAGAAAACAGAAAAACATTTTGACTTAGCTTGTCAGGAACCATACAACGTATTTCAGGTTATTTCTTCTTTAAAAATATAACAGGAACAAAATTAAGACTGATTTTATCACTTGCTGAGTAGGGGAGTGGAGATGTTGTTTTGAGAACCGACCTTGCTGGGGGTTCTAATGTTTCGTTTGCATGCACAGCCCTGACTTCACAACCTATTCCAGAACTATATATCTGTATGTAGGTATATGTGTATATATATATATATGTACATACATATATATATATTCAAAACTTTGTTTTGCTTTATAGAAACTGACATTTCTGTTAAACTCTGTGTTTTGGAGGTGACCTACGGACATAACTTTTAATTCTCCGGTTTCATTTTAGAATTACTACTGTCGTTGACATGGCCTGCCTTTGTTCTCCAAGGGATCCTGTAGATATTATATTTCCTTTTATTTTGCCCCAGGCTGCTGAGTTTTTGAAGAAAGTAAAATAAAAATTGTTGGTGATGTATATTTCAAATTTGTCCAGGATTTTTTTCAAAGGATCTACATTTTTCTGCTTTGTGTTGTTTCTTATTAACAGGGCAACATGATGCCATGGACCCATGACTTTGGCCCTTCCCTCCAGCTTACCTAGAAAATTACCTGTTTGAAAAAATGGTACCTCCATGTGTACTCAGACAACTGACAACTGGAAGGGACCTCTTCCTCTCTTTCACTCTCCAAATCCACTCAATTGTTGAGGCCTCCTAAAAGTCTTCCTAATCTGTTCCCTTTCTTCCATTCCTGCTGCTATATTCTTGATCCAATCTGTCATCATCTAGAATGTAAACCACTGCAATAACCTCATTACTGACCCCTGTTCATCCTTGTTTTCTCCAATGCATTCTCTACCTTTCAGCCACAGGGATCTTTTCCAAATGTAAATTGAGGATGGCATTACCATGCCTAAAATCTCACAACGGCTTTGTCTAAAGACATAGACCCAATCCTTAACATAGTCTAACAGTCCTGCATGACCTTGTCTTACTCTTCTCCTTCTGAATTTGTGTCTTTCTTGAAGACACCCTGCTCCTCCATGCCTCAGGCCTTCTTGCTTGCTATTTCATTTTCTGGGTTTCTCTGTTCTTTCTCCTCCCTTGGGCTGAGTCCTCTACATGTTCTAGAACATTGGTCAAATATCACTTCCTTAAGGAACTCTCCCCTGACCCTCTTAACCAGGCCCAGTCCTCTGTTTCATGCGCTCATAGTACCTAACACTCACATCTCCTGTTTCTTTTTTGACACTCATCACAACTATAATTAGATAACTAATTTTACTTTCATTTGATTAGTGTCTGTCTCTGTCAAGCGAATGTAAACCCTGCAAGTACAGAGCTTGTCTTCATCTTCCTCACCTCTGTATCCCAGATGCGAGGCACACTGCCTTGCACAGGCCTTACCCAGTAAGTCTTTGATGAAGGAATAAATTAAGGAATAAACTTTAAGGAGAGTTGCAGGAGAATGAACAGCTGGCTGACCAAGTCACCCAATAATAATTAGGATGGGTTTGGGGACATAGAAACTTCCATCTGGAAATATCTGGGTAAGACAACCTGGTAAATATTAGACTTCCCGAAATCAAGAAAATGGGAACTCAAGCCACTGTAACATTGACCTTAAGAAGTTAACGTGCTTTACACAGTGGTCATAGAGTTGTGGGCCTCTAAGTATTGAGTTATAAATGTCTCCAGGCCATTTGCTTTTCTTCCACTGAGTATTCTGCAACAAACTGGCAGTCCAGACCTTTGGACGATGCAGCAACAGAAATTACTTTGATGCCTTTCTTTAAATCTTGCATGTCGCACAAGCCCCACCTGCCCTGGCCCAGGACACCAGCGCTCATTACTCCAGCTGATGATTCCTGATTGGAACAATCCAGCACATGAGTCTCTGGAAGTGTCAGTTTGGGGACTGTGTAACATGTCTGCTGGAGCTGAGTTTGTTTACACTTTGCCAGTGTCATCATTTACAAACTTCAAAAAACACATTGACAAATTCCCTAGCTGTTTTGGCAGCGCTTCCATCAATCACCCAACTAATAGCACCAACATTTCTCCTGGGCTATTATAGTCACTTCAATCGCTGCTGCTGCAGCTTCGGGAGAAGATAAATCAGAAGGGGTTCTTTTAGATGGTCTCAAGTACAACACCATTTTTTATTAAGCAATACTTCCCTCCTCGTTCTTCTCCCCCTGTCCTTCCTCCAGCCTCCCATAAATAATTCTTTCTGCTTTGTACTGCCTTAGATAAAGTAATCGGGATCTATGGCTTTCCTTTGGCGGCCCCTTTGCAATGTCATTGGGTAATGGGTCCATTTATTGTTTTGGATTTTTGTGTGTGCTCTTTAGTTACTCTGTGCAGCCCTCTCAGATCAATAAGCGTATTGTGTTTCTGCCGGCAACAGGTGCCTAGCTTCCCAGGCCCAACACACCCTCCGAGAGCAGCTCACATGTCTAATGACCACAGCATGCAAACCTGAAACCCTTTCGCCTTTCAACCAGGTTCTTTGTGCTGCAGTGTCAGGCAGCAGCTGTATCTCTAAGACTGGGTGGCTAGGGTGTCCCTGCCCCTGCACTTTGATGGTTTCCTCCTATTGCTAAAGCCTCACACTCCCTTTCACCAGGAATAAATATTGCAAATACTCAGCTGTTACATCACCTATGCTGATTTGTTTTTCTTGTGGCAGCAGTCTCTCATTATTTAAAACTTGACTTTTATTATTTTTTTCCTTACAAACTGCCCTATCTTAAATAAGAGTGTATTAAAATATAAATAAATTAAAACCTCTTCCAACTTCCTCACTGTTAAAAAGCACAGCCACGTCTTCTCCTTTCACTGCACACACATTCATAATCTGGATGAGAAAGGGGAGCTCCTGCCAAACTTGGCAGATCAGGTGAGGAGGGCTGGCCGGGGCCCTGCTGCCCAGCTGGAGTGTTTGCTGGCCGTGGTGCCAACTGGAGGGCCAGAAAAACCCTGAGACTGAATTTCAAGTTGCTGCCTGAGTGATGCCGTTAACTCCATCACTGAGGGCTCTATTCATCCTAAATGATCCATGGTCCTGGACAAAGCACCAACTGCAGCCCCTTGCAAATCCTGGCTCTATACCTGACCCACCTATTGATCAGAAATGTAACTGGGCCCTGGAAGCTTTTCTCTTCCATGTGTAAGTCAGAAAGCTGATCGCACTGGAGACTTCATGTAAATGATGCCATCAACTTGATGCATGAGACCTTCGATATCTGAGTCTGTGGTCACCGGGAGTATTATTAACTCTAAAGAAGTAACCCTTTTGGATGCCTTAACTGCTCGAGGCTGTCTTCACTATTAGCAGTATCTTTGATTGTCAGCTCTATCTTCGTGCTGAAATGACCAAATGGCAGTAATCATTTTTATGTTTGAAAGGCATTTTCTCTTTAGTTGAAAGAGAAATATCCTGATTTTCACATCTTTTAAAAGAAGTTTTTTCAAGGTGGATTTTTGTTTAAACTCTAAATGATAGCCTCAAAGCTGTGAAAGCATTCATAAAGACAACTGGCTGATTAGAATGCACAGACCTCATAAGAAAGGAATATTTTTGAACTCCGTTTTAGCTTCAGTAATATGAGAAATCCTTAGGACAGAGAAAGAATCAGCATTTGTTCCTTGTGTATATTGATGATTTTATTTATATGAGACCTAAAAATGGGGTAATGAAAGTAAATATTCCAAAATATTTACAGCAGACTGTTTTGAATTGATATTTTAAATAGTATAATGTTTAAAAAACTTGAGTTTTGCATAGATTCCATTTAAAGGGTACAATTCTTCTGACCTTTCCTTGTTGACTTAAATTTATTAACCCAGCAATAACTTGTATATGCCTACAACTTTTTCTACCACTATAAAACCTAACAAATATAAAAAAAAATTCTATCAAAGCAAAACCACAAAATCAATGAAGTATAAATTGACAACATTAACAAATGTTGACTGCTGAAATGAAGTGGGACACTCACAATGGAACCAGTACCTGGGCACTGGTTTCGTAGAGTGTAGCATGTGGTTGTCACTGTGCTGTGTAATCACTAGTGCACCACGATGCTGTTTGGTCTTCACTGGTATGAATACATCATTTATTTCATCTGCTTCTCTACTTGTCCCATTGGCTCACAATAATTAATAAGGGATTGATTCACCTCAACTTGGCCACAAGACATGCAAAAGCTGATTCTCAACCCTGGGCAAAAATTGGTTAAGAAGCATCTTTCCAATCTTCCAGATACTTCAGAATGTGTTTATGTTCATTTTTTAGATCATTGACAAAATGAAAACACAGCATTTTACAATTATTGTAAAGAACTTTTAAATTTTGAAAATATATCCCATGACTGTAGTTTCATAAACACTAGTTTAAAAGAAAGCATGTCTAGAGTGTTCCAGTCTTCACTCTTTGACTAAGTTATCAGGCAAAATCCGTTGAGCTGTTCATTCAGCCTTCTTGGACTTCCGTCATCAGTTTTTGTAGCATAAAGCTAACCCAAAATAATACAATTCAGTTCAACATTATGTATGAAGTGTCTCCTGTGTGCCAGTCATTGGGTAAAAGATATAACAGATCAGAATAGAAGGAATGAAAATCTGTTATAGAAGAATAGGGTGATTCTAGCACTAACCATCCAAGTAGAATAGCTCTGGATATTTTGATAATTAATCTTAAATTTGGTCAAAGTTTAACTTTGCCCTACATAAACTGATTTTTGAGGTCCTTATGTTTTAAATTCATATGGATATGACACTAATGGCTTTAGCAAATAACTTCCTAGAAATTTTCTTTGAAATAATTTGAAAAAAATCATTGTTTTTAAAAGCAGTAAGTATTCATTTTTCTAAAAGTGGAAAATAATTTCAAATTTTCATCAAGTTAATACCCATCTCCCCAAGTTGTTCCTAATTATAAAAGTTGGACACTGCATGGCTTTGGATTCAGTGCCCTGTCCTTTCTTTTGCTCAACGTAATAGGCATGGGTAGACTGCATATAAATATGCCTGTATTATGTCTTTTATTAGGAATGCATTTTAAGTTGTAAACTGAATGACCAGTAGTTTACTTGCTGGCTTCCAGGAACATGATCAAATTAGCTAATGCTGAAAGGCTTTCTTCCCACTATGAAGCTGTGAAGATGCTAATAACTAGGGAAATTTTTAAGACATATCTGCACTTAAAGTATAATACCTATCAAGATTTTTAAATGATCTGGGAAATATAGGGCTCCCAGGAAGGGGTAAACCATGATGAAGGTAAATTAATTTAGTCAGGATAGCTGGCTCACATTGCATGTTCAGCTGGGGCTGCCAGAGGCCTTGTCATTGTCATCACATGGGGACCCAGGCTGACTGAGGGTCCAACTTAACACACATAATTGTCAGGAAACAAGGGGACACCATGAATAAATTTCTTGTTTCTAAGAGTTATGCAAGGAAATGTCACAAGTTAATTCTCTTCACATTTTGCTATCAAAAGAGAGTCATTTGAGCACATCTAACTTCAATGGGTATAGGAAAATACAATCATTATACCAGAAAGAGAACAGAACTGGAGTAATTGTGGACAGCCCAATTAAACTGAGGCTTAAAACATTATAATCAACACAAATGAGTTGAATTTTGGCAAGAGAGATTCATCAGGTACAAAACAAACAAACAACCCTCCCCCCCACCCCAAGGAACATGAGTATTTTAGTCACAAACCAAAATGTATAAATATGTGGGCGAAAATATAGGGTAAGTATGCTTACAATCATTAAAGAGAGAAAGAGGAAACTGAAGCCATAATGAGAGAACAAGAAAAGATGAAGCAAAAAGACAGACTTGAGCAAAGAACCAAATCAAACTGGAAGATAGATCTGAGGAATCATCCAGAATGTATTATAGAGTGATAAACAGATGGAAGATATGAGATAAACAGATGGGAGATATCAAGAGAGGTAAAAAAAAAAAATTATGGTGGCTCTAATGAAATGGTCCAACAGAAGTTTAACAGGAATTTTAAAGAGTTAGAGTAGAGAGAATCCAGCAGAGGCAATATTGGAAGCGATTATGGTTGAAAAATTCCATTAGTTGAAAGACATGAGTCCTTTGGTTAAAAAACAAACAAACAAACAAAACCAAGAATATTTGAGCAGGATAAATAAAACAAATCCTCATCTAATTCTGTCACAGTAAAACTGTAGAATATGACATGTAAAGAGAAAATATTATAGGGAAAGAAAACAACAGGAAAACAACAGAATGACAACAGAGATTTTATCAGCTCTAGTGGATGTCCCAAATGTAATCTCAGGTTCCAAAACTCCTATTCTGGGCCAGCAATGAAAATACTGTAATAAATTCATGTACTGGAATTGTGAACACTAGGAAATTATGGCCACAGGAGAGAAAACAAGCATTTCTGAGAAATACCCTGTCTTTCATTGAGAAATGTCATGTCACAAAAATGTTGTGTCTTAATATCTTAAATATTTTGAGATACTTATAATTTAAAAAATTACCTTTATGTAAATCTTTTGATGACATAGTCATAGTAATTGCCTTCCATAGGCAAGGCAATAATTATTCATTCCATTTTAAAGATGGCAACACTGAGAATCTTACAAGTTAAACAATGTTTACAAGTTATAAAGCTGGTGGGTTTAGGAGGAGGGTTAAGACATCCCAATGCTGTTGTCCTTGATTCCTGTTTTAAATCAGGGTTTACACAAAGCAAATATTTGGCTTTGTATTTGCAAATTATGCCATATTGAAATGGGGCATTATTAAGGCAGAGATTATTTGTCAGTTCCAAACACAGTTGCTTCAGAGAGTAACACTAAAATTGCTATACTTAGTCTTTTTACAGCAATCATATCTGAGTAAAGATATTCTTAAGAATGCAATATGTTTCTCTAAATATTGTGCAAATACTAATTTTTTAAAAAAACGTTTTTTGCTAAAAATATGTTTGGTCCAGACATGCTTGTATTAGTGGGGACTTCTAAAATGGATGGTAAGTTCTAGAGTTAACTTAGGATAGAAGCACATGAATAGTTTGCATTGTTTTGTGAATTATCAAATCTAAGTCAAGACATGATTTGATTATATTAGAGGTCCTTGCCACAGGTGATATGATTGTCTACACAGAAAATTGAAAGGAATTGATAGACAAATCATTAGAAATCGAAGGAATTACCAAGTAAAGTCAATTTCCCATTCCTTTGAGTCTGAGTTGCCCTTGTGTTAGAATGTGATAGAAGTGATACTGTGTAAATTTCAGACCTAGGATTTAAGGAGACTGGCAGCTTGTTCTTTTTCTATCTTAGAAGCCAGCCACCACATAAAAAGTCAAACTACCCTGCCCACATCATGCTGTGAGGAAGCACAGTCTAGCCACATGGGAAGTAGGGGCAGGGGAGGCTCTAGTCAGACCCCAGCTGTTTCATCTATCCCAGCTGAGGCACAAACATGTGAGGGAAGCATCTTGAACATTCTAGCTTTGGAAGATAACACATAAGGCAGAAGAACTGCCCAGCTGAGCCCAATCCAGATTGGAGAATCATAAAAAATAATGTATTTTTGTCTTAAGTCACTAAGTTTTGGGGTAGTTTGTTATGCAGCAATAGGTAACTGTAACAGAATGTGTTACCTAGATGTGGAGTGTAGCTATAACAAAAACCTAAAATGTGATATTGGCTTTGTGACTGAGCAGTGAATGGAAGGGAGGTTGAAAGGCACGGAAGACTTTGTTATTGGAGGCTGGTGATAACGACAACCTGTGTTATGTAGTGGTGGAATGTTTGACAGCACCATTGCCTACAATTACAAGGGGAAAAAATGTACCTAATAGACTTGTGGGTTTGGCTAAGGAGGTCTCTAGGCAGAATGTTGTAAGCTGCCTATGATAAAATACATGAAGAGAGGTAAAATAGAAAAGGAACTGCTCAGTTTACACTAGAATTTAGAGAAAAAAAAACTAAGATCCTAGTTTGAAAAAGTACAGTTTCTCATTACCAGCTTCTCCAGCTGACAAAATGGCCTCAGAGTAAGAAATGGCCGCAAGGGAAAGATCAAATGCAGGGAGTCGTCAGTAAAATCTTTCACTTAGTATTAAGGTCAAGTGAAGTCTATGGCTATTAGAGCCTTTCTCAAAACAGAAGATTGGAGTCAATACATCAAAGACCTTCTAAGTCAGGCAAGGTTTCCAAGGATTGTAAGTATGTTTTTCCACAGCACACAGACTTGAAGAGAGCATTTGGTCTAGACAATATCTGTGGGTGAAACTTTTGTCTAATGGAGTCAACTGAAATAAAAGTCCTAGGATACGTACCAAGCTTTTAAGAACATTGAATTGGGGAGAGCATTGCCAGGTTGAACAAGAAGAGACATAGACAATACAAAAAGTGAAAAGTGGTGTATTACTTCCTAATCTTATATAAGCAGCAGGCAGAGTGACAAAGCTATTCTGCTGCAAATATGGAATATTTGCATGAGAAAGGAAGGATGACTCAGAGGGCAGAGCCATGAGCCAGAGAGAAATATTTCAAAAGAGTAGAACTGGGGCCAAATCCAGAAACATTCCTTGCTCTTGGAGCTCAGGGAACTGGAAACATATGATTGGCTATGTTTTAAAATTGATATGGGTCAGTTAAATTGTCATATGAACTTCTTTTTTCACTTTTCAAGCAAGGGTGTCTAATGAGTTTATCCTATTCTTGACTTACCATTATTTGTTGGATGTTTAGGGGGCAGACACTATGTATTTCTTAGTTCATAGGTCTCTGCTCCTAAAGGACCGTATCTGAGGAGGCACATCTCCTGGATATAGATCATATTTAAATGACAAGATCTTGGATTTCAAATCCGAGTCTGCTGTCATATGGGATGACATGTGGGGGTCCTAGGTGAGCGTGAGTGTATTTAGCAAGTGGGAGCGATAATGAATTGTTGTGGCTGAGGCCATTACGTATTCCTTCCTTCTTGTATGCCCATGCCACTCCTTACATCAACTGGAGTCGATTTCTCTTTCCCTTGAAACTGGGCTGAGCTTGCGACTGAATTTGTCCAACAGAACAGGGACATAGTTATGTTTTGCCAATTCTAGTATCCTTTAAGAGGACTGAGGACTTCTATTTCCTTTCTCTTGGAAGCAGCCGTCATGCAAGAAGTCTAGCTAGCCTAGGGCCATCATGCAAACACAAGCATGCCACATAGAGAGACCACTTGGAGAGGAGATATGCTTACCCAGCCCCCAATTATTTCATCCATTGAGCAGAGACATCAGTCAAATGGGTGAGGAAGACATCTAGTGCTGTCTCATTCTAGCAGACACCATGTGCAGCAAAGAAATTACCCAGCCTGGCCCAGCCCAGATGGTAGAATCATGAGGAATAATATATTGTTGTGTCTAAGCTACTAAATTTTTGGCATGGTTTGTTTCACAACAATAGATAACCAACACATTAATTTAAAAGTAAGTCATTTACTTTATTAACAAAAAATATAATGTTTTAAATGACTTTTATGTAGAAAGTAATAAGAATAATCAAATGTTATTAAAAGTCACTAAAGACCTGAGTAAATGTAGAAATGTAACATGTCTATAAATAGGAAGATAGTATCTCTATAATGGCAATTCTCCCCAAATTAATCTATAAATTCAATGTAATAGCAATAAAAATCATAACAGATTTTTTTACAAGAAATTTTCTAAATTCATATTTATTTGGAAGTAAAATGACCCTAAGTAACAAAGTCATTTTTGAAGAAGCAGCAGCAGCTGGGGAGGAGTTGGTCCTTTAGATATCAAGACTTATGATACAAACATAATACACATATAGCGATGAAGACAGTACAGTATCTCTGCAGAGATAAGCACATTGAATAGCAAAAATGGTGAACTTTGAAACAGACTCATAGATGTATGGAGGCTTAATTTGTGACAAAGCTGGCATTAGAGACAGTAGGGAAAGCATGGAGAATTCAATCAATGATACCAGAAAAATTGATTATTCATTTAAAAAAATATTTAAATGGATCTCTACCTCACATTGCACACACACACACACACACACACACACAAATTCCAGATGAACTGAAGTTTAATGTGGATGACAAAACTTTACAACTTTTAATTGATAATATAAGGGAATAGCTTCATGACCTGGGTTAGTGAAGGATTTCTTAAATAAGCCTCAAAAAGTGTAATTGTATGGGATAAAGTTAATAAATTCATCTGGATTAAAATTAAGAATTATTTTTATTAAAGACTTCATAAAATTGTGACCAGGCAAGACATAAAGAAGATATCTAAATGCATTTAGCTAACATGAAGTTAGTGACCTGAATATACACAGATCAGCTATCAATCAGTGAGAAAAAAATACTTTAACCTTTTATTAAATACTTTAAAAATGGGTAAAAGGACACAAATGGCTATATCACAGAGAGAAAAGGTAATGGCCAATAGATATATGAAAATATTCTCAAACTTATACATTATAAAGGAAATATAAATTAAAACCACAGTGAGATATACCATTTCACACTCTCTGGAATGGTAACAGTTAAAGTGTATGACAATGTCAAGTGCTGACAAGAATACGGAATAATTGGAGCAACCACATATTGTTACTGGGTTTGGAAATTGGAACATCACCTTTTAAAAAATTGCATTTATCTTATAAAGATGACAATGACTATGCTCCACGGATTGGCAAAATAACTCATAACTACACATAACTATACATGCCAGAGAAACTCTTATACATGACTTAGTTCCAGGAGATTTGCATATGTACAAGAAAATCCAGCCCCAATTAAACAGATACATGATTTGTGCTATTTTCCTACAGTAGCATTCTCTACTGCAGTAGAAATTAATTAACTACAGCTGCACACATCGATGTGGACGAATCTAAAACACAATTTTGAGGAAAAAATTAAAATTATGCATATAGAATGGTTACATTATATGAGCCCTAAAGTGCCAAAATCAAATAATGTATTAAGTAAGCATTTGTATGTGTCTATGTGTATACACACACACATATATACCATAAAACCATAAAGAAAGGCAAGGAGTAAAATCAGGTGGGGACATAAACTGGGTGGGTAGTACATGGATATTTATTTCATGTATTATTTTAGTCATAATTACAATGTGCATTATCATTCTTTTGTATATATAGTGTGTATTTCACAGTTTCGAAAAGTAGAAAAAAGCCTCATTATTGAGAAATTCAAGGTATGAAAGACTATGTGTTGTATATCAAATATCTTTAAAATCCTTACTAATGATATCCAGTTAGATTTGGCAATTATTATTACCAAGATGAAGATAATGGTTATATTCTTAAAGTAAAAGTCACATTATAAAATAATAATATTTTCATAAAGATGTCCTGGCATGAAAAAATTCCAGCAGTTCACTAAAACACTGGTGGAAAAAAATGTAGGAAGGCAGGAAATATTTCAGTTTTCAAGTTACTAAGTGTCAAAAAGATTTTTTTTTTCTGGACCCAAACAAACAATAAGAAAAAATGAATAATAATAATGACAACACATATGTTAAAAAATACAAGAGTCACAAACGAAAAATAAGATGACAGAAGTAAATCCAAAATTATCTGTCAGAATGTAATAACAATTTAAATATAAATAAAAGGAAGCTGTCCAGTTCAAGGAAAAACAAAAAGAGTGGACTATCAGATTTGTTAAAATAAAAGACCCAAAACAAAAACTGAAAACCCTCCACACAGAATGTAAGAGACCTACTTTTAAAAGTGACTTAGAAAGGTGATTGAAAAGATGAGAAAGTGTATCCAAGTCAAATGAAACCAAAATTTCAAGATTAGAAAAGTTTGGGTCATACAAAATTAAATGCAAGGCAAACAACATTACATGGAAGAAAGAATGTTTAAGGAAATTGCACACAATACAGATATAAGTATCATGTCCTTTTAGTATAAACAACAGGGCAATATAATTTTTTATGTATGGATGTGGAGAAATCATCATACTAATGCACTGTCTCAATTATAGCACCTTAAAATTTATCAAATGGGTTAAATTGTAGAACTGCCTTATTTGCAGGCTTTATATATGAGAGTGGCTTTTTCTGGCTCAGCCAACTTTAAGATTTAGAATCTCAACATGATGAAAATATTTTACTTCATGATCTGGAAATTAAGGGAGCATCTTTCAAATTAAATGCAGTCATGTCTGCTACTATTTTGATCATTTTCCTTACCAGTGTATACATTATAAATCATATTTTTCTTTCTTTCTTTTTTCTTTTCTTTTTTTTTCATTTAGACTAGTTTTCACTGGGTTTCTATCTTAAAGTAAAAGTGACATTATAAAGCAATAATATTTTTGCAATGAAAGGTGTCCTAACACAGATAGCATCTAGACATGAACTTGCTGGGTAAAATGCCCGAGAACATTGCAGTATCTATAATAGTTTTTATTAAAAGCTAAAAACGTGAATACAACTCTGAAGTAAATTCAAGCAGTAGTATATCAACTGCTGGGAAAGATGTATTTTGAAAATAGTATTTGTGTACAAGATTTTTTCCCCAGAGTTGTGGAGGCCACTCACAATGATTACCTAGTTAATGGTTCAGGAACTGAGTTGTGAATCATTTTGTCACCAAAAAAATTTCTTGTTTGAAGAGAAGACAAGGCAAACAATTCAAGGAAAGCAAATACTTTTCAGAAAGACCTTGAATCAGTTCTTGAGATTTTTACTATTAGAACAGCCAGATGACAAAAATGTGCCAAAGATTTATTAAAATGTTATCAAGGACCAGGAGCATATGAGGGAGAGATAATGTAATTGCACTTGGATTTGGTAATTTCAAGATCAACTAGGATTTAATAAGAATTTTGGGGGGGAGCAGAAATGAAGAATTTTCTTGGACATTTAACCAAATGAGGTGTTTTTTATCCAGCCATTTATTTGTAGCCTCCATATACCATTTATGCAGAAATTCTCCTTTCATAGCAGGATAAGACATTGTGCAAAGTGAACAGGACACTTCTGCAGAATCTATGGCAGGAATTTACAGCTGGCTCTCATCTTATAGCTTGTAAAACTTGACTTAGCTTATCATAATAATGGCTTATTACCCACAAATCCTGAGGAGGCCAAAGATGTCATCATTCACTGAAGGAAATTCTTAGTTAAGTGTCTTCATTCAAAATGGCATCTCATACCTGTTCCAGCCCTGCCCGGGTGACAATTATGAAGTTATTCTCTCTGCAAACTCAACTCAATGCATTCCCTCGGCTGACCTTAGCCAAGTGTTACAATCTATTGGGTGCCAGTAGGAAGGTCTACATTTAGTTTGGCCGCTTGGAAACTATCAATTCACTCCTGATCATCATTGTGCTTGGTAAGCTAAATCCTTTCCCCTCTAGTCTAATTTACTTAGTCCCCATGGCTACGCTTGTGTAGGATTCTGCAGAACCCCTTGGCTGGGGCCCTGCATATCTCCCTAGTCCTTCTTCCCTGGTAAGGGAAGCCAGGTCTTCATAGCTCCAGCTAATTTGGGGTTACTATTTAAATGCAAGTGGACTGACTCCCTTTCTTTGGCAACAAGATTGTCCTGCCCACCTGAGTATGCATTACCTTTGTCAAAGCATATTGTAGTGTGCCAACCCATTAGCTTGCACCCATTAGATATTTATGCCAGTCAAAATCAGAGCTGAGAGGGTGAGGTTGTGATTTGGGAAGTCAGCCATCAATTTGAACCCTAGCCTCTGCTTTTTTTCTCTGCTGCTCTCTGTTGATCTGTCGTTGAAATCTAGACATGCTTTGAGGCCAGTGGGATAGGACATCTGATTCTTCTGCTTCTGACTCCAAAGTCATGTCGTATATCTGTGATAGACCAACCATGAAATTAACAGGAGGTAAACTTGGGAAAATACTTCAGAAAAATGATGTTCTTTTGACACATTAATACTTTATTTAGAAAAATAAAAGCAAAATTAGAATTTGCAGTGTTATCTCCTTTAGACTGAATCAATTAAATCAAAGCCAACTAACCTTTAGCTTCCCTAAGAAAAATATAATTTATGTAATGTAGAATATACATTTAACTAAAATAAACAGAGAAAAAGCATTCTGGAGCTACAAAATTTCTTTTTTGTTTGTTTCAGAATATTACAGGGCTACAAATGTTTTGGTTACATGAATTGTTTTTGTACAGTTTGAGTCAACATTATAAGTATGCCCACCACTTAGATAGTGTGCATTGTACCCATTAGGTGTGAATTTATCCCCCACCTGCTTGATTTCCATTGAGTTTTACTACCATATGTGCAGATGAGTGATGATCAATTAGTTCGAATATAATAGTGAGTACATGTGGTGCTGTTTTTCCATTCTTGCGATACTTGGAAGAATGGTCTCCAGTTACATCCAGGTTGTTACAAAGGGTATTAGTTCACCATTTTTTTATGGCTGAGTAGTTCTCCATGGTATACATATACCACATTTTATTAATCCACTCATGAATTGATGGACACTTGGGTTGATTTCACATCTTTGTGATTGTGAATTGTGTTGCAACAAACATTTGAATGCAAGTATCTCTTTGATACAGTTACTTTTTTCCTTTGGGTAAATACTCAGTAATGAGATTGCTGGATCAAACAGTAGGTCTACTTTTAGTTATTTGAGGTATCTCCATACCATTTCCATAGAAGTTGTGCTAGTTTGCAGTGCCACCAACAGTGTATAAGTGTTTTTTCTCTCAGCATCCAGGCCAGCACCTGTTGTTTTGGGGCTTTTTGATAAAAGCCATTCTCACTGGAGTTAGATGATATCACATTGTGGTTTTCACTTGCATTTACCTTATGATTAGAGATGCTGAGCATTTTTCATATGTTTATTACCCATTAGTCTATGTTCTTTTGAAATGCTTCTGTTCATGTCTTTGCCCATTTCTTAATGGGGTTGTTTGATTTTTTTCTTGCTGATTTGCTTAAGTTCTTTGTACATTATAGTTATTAGCCCTTTTTCAGTTGTATACCATGCAAATATTTTCTCCCATTCTGTAGGTTGTCTGTTTGCTCTCATGATTGTTTCCTTGGCTGTGCAGAAGCTTTTTAATTTAATCAGGTCCCATTTGTTTATTTTTGTTGTTGCTGTGATTACCTTTGGGGTCTTCATAAATTCTTTGCCTATGCTGATATCTATAAGAGATTTTCCAATATTTTCTTCTAGAATTCTTATAGTTTTATGCCTTAGGTTTAAGTCTGTTATCCATCATGAATTAATTTTTGTGAATGTTGAGAGATATGGATCCCATTTCAGTCTATCCATGTGGCTATCTAAATTTCCCAGCACCATTTATTGATTAGGGATTCTTTTCCCCAGTGTATGTTTTTGTCTGCTTTGCCAAAGATCAGATGGCTATATGAGGGCGGTTTTAGATCTGGGTTTTCTGTCCTTACCTATTGGTCTATGTCTCTGTTCTTGTGCAAGTACCATGCTGTTTTGCTTACTACAGCCTTATAGTATAGCTTGAAGTCTGGTAAATTGATGCCTCCTGATTTGTTCTTTTTGTTTAAGATTGCTTTGACTATTTGGGGTCTTTTCTAGTTCCATATGAGGTGTAGAATTATTTTTTCTAGATCTGTGAAAATGACACTGGTATTTTAATGGGGATTGCATTGAATCTGTAGCTCACTTAGGGTAGTATAGACATTTTAACAATGTTGATTCTGGTGATCCATAAGCATGATATGATTTTCCATTTGTTTACATCCTCTGTGATTTCATTCCTCAGTGTTTTGGAGTTCTCCCTGTAGAGGTCTTTCCCCTCTGTTGTTAATATATTCCTAGGTATTTTATTTTCTTTGTTGCTATTGTGAAAGATATTGAATCTTTGATTTGATTCTCAGCTTGGCTGTTGTTGATGTATAGGAATGCTACTGATTTGTGTACATTGATTTTGTAACCTAAGACTTTGCTGAATTTACTTAGAAATTCCTGGAGTCTTGTGGCAGAATCTTAGGCATTTTCTAGATATAAGATCATATTATCTGCAGAGAGTGATATTTTGACCGCTTTTTTCCCAATTTGGATACGCTTTATTTCCTTCACTTGCCTGATTGCTCTGGCTAGGATTTCCAGCACTGTGTGGAACAGAAGTGGTGACAGTGGGCAACCTTGTCTGGCTCCAGTTCTAAGAAGGAATGCTTTCAATTTTTCCTCATTCAGTATTATATTGGGTTTGTTGTATATGGCTTTTATAATTTTGAGGTATATTCCACCTATGCCTATTTTGTTAAGAATTCTTATAAAAACTTGCTTAATTTTGTCAAATGCTTTTTCTGCATCTATTGAGAGTATCATATGTTCTTTGTTTTTGCTTCTGTTTATGTAGTGAATTATATTTATAGATTTGCCTATATTGAACCATCCCTGCCTCTCTGAGATGAAGCCCACTTGGTCATGGTGGATTATTTTTTGATGTGCAGCTGAATTCAGTTTGCTAGGATTTTATTGAGAATTTTTGCATCTATATTCATAAGGGATATTGGTCTTTCATTTTCTTTTTTTGTTCACTTCTTTCCTGGCTTTGTTTTCAAGGTGATATTGACTTTGTAGAACGTGTGGGGAGGATTCCTTCCTTTTCAACGTTATGAAATAATTTCTGCCATATAGGTACCAGTTCTTTGCATGTCTAGTAAAATTCAGTTGTGAAACAATCAGGTCTGGGACTTTTTTTATTTGGACTTTTTTTTTTAATTGCTGATTCAATTTTGTTCCCTGATATTGGTCTGCTCAGGAGTTCTATTTCTTCCTGATTGTGCCTAGGGAGGTTGTGTGTTTCTAAGAATTTTTCCATTTCTTCAACATTTTCAAGTTTATGTGCATAGAGATTTTTTATATTACTCAGAGATGATATTTTGTATTTACATGGTGTCAGTTGTAATATCTCCTTTTTCTTTTCTCACTAAACTTGTTAGCATCCTTTCTTTTCTGTTTAACAATCTAACAAGAGGCCTTGCAAAGAACCAACTTTTTCTTTTATTAATCTTCTGTATAATTCTCTTGTTATTGATTTCATTTAGTTCTGCCCTTACCTTAGTTATTTCTTCTGCTGGGTTGGGATTGGTTTGCTCTTTCTTTTCTGATTCCTTGAGATGATTCATTAGATTGTTGATTTGTAATCTTTCTGTCTTTTGGATGTAAGCATTTAATGCTACGAATTTTCCTGTTATGACTGCTTTTGCTGAATCCACCAGATTTTAATAAATTGTCTTCTCTTTGTCATTTAGTTAAAAGAATCATTTGATTTTTGTCTTAATTTCTTCCTTGACCCAACAATTATCCAGCAATAGGTTATTTAATTTCCACGAATTTTTGTAGAGTTGAGTGTTTCTGTTGGAACTGATTTCTAATTTTATTCCACTGTGGTCTGAGGAGATACATTACATAATTCTATTTTTTAAAATTTGTTGAGACATGTTTTGTGGCCCAGGATGTGATCAATCTTAGAGAAAGTTCCATGAGCTGATAAGAAAAATGTATATTCTGTTGTTTTGGGGTAGAATGTTCTGAAAATATCTATTAGGCCCATTTTTTCTAGAGTCTTATTGAAGTCCATTGCTTCTTTGTTTATTTTCTGCTTGGAGGATCTGCCCCATCCTGTCAGTGGGGTGTTGAAGTCCCTGGCTATTATGATACCACTGTGTATCATTTTGTTTACATCAAGTAAGGTTTGCTTTATGAATCTGTGCATGCCTGTGTTAGATGAATAAATATTTAGGATTGTTATATCTTTTTGTTGAATTGTTTCCTTCATCATTATATAATGACCATCTTGGTCTTTCTTTACTTTTGCTGATTTGAAGTCTATATTATCTCATATGAGAATGACTACCCCAGATTTCTTTTGGTTTCCATTTACACAGAATATTGTTTCCCATCCCTTTACCTTGAGTCTGAATGAGTCCTTATGGGTTAAATGTGTTTCCTGGAGACAGCAGATACTTCACTTGTATTTTTCTTTTTTTTTTTTTTATCTATTCAGCATGGAGCTACACAATTCCTATCATGTTTTGGTTTCCAAAATGGCAAGTGATATTAGTTGATTTCACTACCTCTTGAAAAAAAAATCCTTCCCTGATTTGGAGGTTAAACAGTGCTTACCTTTGAACTTAGGAAAGTTTTTAGGGCTTTCAAAGTCTATATTCTACTTTGTAGGGAACATAGATCATTGTAACTTACCTCTGCTTATTTCCTTAATTTTGTTGGGGTGATTTGACTTTGGGACAATTAGCCAAAAAGGCATTAAGGCTCTGATTTCTTATTACTAACCAATAATTTATTATAGAGAATAATTGATCATTAAGTGCAAACTGATTAAGAGATAGGTGCTATCAGAAGATTCCAGAACTCTATGGCACAGCATTTATACTTTGTACTAATAAAAATCTGCTTTTTATATTAAGAAAATAAATCTTTACTTTGTATTGTGACTCCAAATACTACAGCACTCAAGTTCCTTGCCTAATATTTATTAAATTCTTATCTATAAGCCTAGAAGAATTATTGGAAGCTCTGAGGCTCATTTATTATACATTTTTATTTAACCTCCCACTGAAAATTTTGATATTTGAAGACTTCCCTGATTTACTTCTTCATGATGAACAAATTATACAATTAAAAGTATAGAGATCAATTTTACCGAAGGTCTTATTCATTCAGTTGTGAGTAACAACCCTGCTTACAGTGACTTAAAATAATTGGGGCTTATATGTGTTATATAACAAGAGGCCTGGGATTAGGCTGCTAGCTTTAATTTAATGCTTTGGTGGTGAAAGGGCCAGGATCTCTTGAATTCCCTTATATGTGTTACTTTTTGGTCCCAAGAAGTGTCCTGTGGCTCCAAACATCACATATGTATTCAAGATAAAAAGACTTTAGAAGGGGAACAAGTTAGCTCTTTCTGTCCTTTTTTTAATTTTTTTTTTTTTTTAATCAGGAAAGGAAAAGTTTCCCAGGCACATCTCCTTGTGTCTCATTTGACAGAGATAGGTCACATGGCCAATACTAATTTTAAGGGAATCTGGGAAATTATTGACCAGATGGTCGTGATTGGCTTAGCCCAATCACAATCCATCACCTTGAGATTTTGGTAAGGAAAAAGAGGAGAAGAATATTGCAGAGGGTAAGCTAATGACTAATATAATTGAGAAACTATCTGAGGAATTTCATCTGCTGATGATTGAACCAAAAATCATACCCTTTATAAAACAATCATTGAACAGTCATAACTATAGGGGGTGATCACCATTATCTAATCTTAGCTTTACTACATGTCATGCATTTGAAAAATCTTTACATGAAAACATGTATATCAGCTTGAAACAGGGTTTGATAGAAATGATAACTGGTAAAGCTAAAAAGTAAACCATAATCTCTCAAATGAATTCATTTTCCTGTGAGAAAAGACCTAAACTATCTTGGTTGATAATGCATATTTACTTTGCAAGATAATTTCAGGGACTACATCTCAAAATGTCTCAAGTGCTCTTAGTTGAGATATTCTATTTCAAACATCTGCTGCTACGTTTGCAATTCTGTTACACTTGTAACACAGACTTTGCTATTCACTATAAATTCTGATGGGGTACCTTCTTTTCATTTCAGTTTAATGATTTTGTGAAAAGAAGTATTTTTTCTTCCACAGATAGATACAGTGTTTCCTTCTTTATCTTTCATATACTTTATAATATAAGAATAATAGCTAATATTTATCCAACACTATTATGTGCTGGGCATGATATTAACTTATTTTATGTTCACAATGACTAAATCTGGTAGACCCTTTTGATGTAACTTTATATTTGATGTATAAAGTTTATACTTGATGTGACTAAGGCATAGAGAAGTTAGGTAACACTCCTAGTTTATATAGTTAGTGAAGATAGAACTTAAATTCAAACCTGGATACTCTGGCTCTGGAGTCTAAGCTCTTAATCACTACCTAAGAGAGATAATTTTAATCATATATGATTTTGTTTTCTTCTTTTTCCTAGTCTGTCAGCACTTTGAAGGTGGCATAAATTGATTATACCTTCTTAATGATTCCAACAAAGCCAGCTTATGCCTAACTTTTAAAAGCGATTAGCTTATAATTGACATGTTTATTTTATTTATTTATTCTAAAACCTTTTTATTTGATACCATTTCAGACTTGAAAAGGTTATAAGAGTATATTCCCAATATACTCTTCACTCAGATTCTCCAAATGTTAATATTTTATTGCAATTGCTTTATTATTCTATCTATCCCTCTATCTGGCTATTTATCCATCCATCCACTTATCCATCCACTCACTCATCCATCCCATGGGCTAGAACTTAGGCACATGATTAGACCAGGGAGACTAGAAAATCTAGTTCCTTTCTGGGTGACCAGGTGCTCTGGTAAATTTTGGGTGTTCTATTATTATAGGAAGGGTAGAAGGGGAGAGCAACTATTTGGAACTCCCAATAACAGCAATAATACTTACATTTTGGATTTGGTTAGTCTTTTGGTTTAGATATATTTGGTTTGTCTTTTGGATTAGATAAGTGATATGTTCCAGGCACTATGGAAATACATACACTGCACTTTTTACATATGATATATGTCTAGTACATATTAGATAGTATTATTTTTTTATGAATAAAGCATTGGTTTATTGCATTCTTTCTTGTTCTTTTTAATCTTATTACTGACCTCCACCTATCACTTTGGGGCATGGTATTACTGTTTAAGGGAGGGCCATAGAAACATACTTCAGTGGTTCTATATCAGGACAGCCACTACTACTTTCACATGGCTCACAGCTGAAAAGACTAAAAAGTTTTAGGTATTACTGAGCATCACAAAGAGGCAGTTTTTAAGACACATCAGAACAATTAGATACTAAGTAAATGTCACAAGTTCCTTGTCCATTTTATTCATACATTAGGTCCTATTTTACAGAGGAGAGACCTTTATTGAACATGTGCATTTTCATTCATAATGCAAATTGGCATGAAGTAGCCCTTTCCCTCCAAACCTAGGACTTCTGGTTTGTGCAGTGCAATTGGACTGCTGACCTCCAAATATGAGAGTGGCATGAAGATTTAAAAAATATTTAATGAACTTCTAGATGCCACAATTTTGATCTTATGAGGTTTATTTTTGTGGTAGCTCAAAATATGGAGATCAAAAAATAAGGTGATCAAAGTGGTGTATGACTACTTGAAAGAGAGGACACATGGTCTATAAATGTGAAGAATTCATTCATCAATCTTCTGGGAAACCTGTTGTAATCCAGTCTCCAAATTTCTACTAAGTAGATTTTATCAGCTAGTTTTTAATAAAATATTTCCAATTGTCATGTGTCCACTGGTATTCTTATAGATATGTTATGAGACTGTGAAGTAAATTATTCACACACATATTATACATATAATATATAGTAGATATATATAATTTCTAATTATAAAAATCAGAAACAGTGACTGAAACTTAAATATGTTTTATCTAATTATGGGCTTGGATTCCTAAGGGATGTGATACACTTTGGGGGATTTTGATATGTTGAGGGACTTTTACTGTTAATTTTCTAAGGACATAGTTGTTTTATGAACATAGAAGACAAGAGATGCTTTATTTTTTAAAAATGAGATTTTTATCGTTAAATGCATATTTTCATTAAATGGTTGTGGGTTTTTTTTTCCCCCTTAGAAATTTTAAAGAAGACACAAAGTTTCCGAGAAGGTGCATTTTTTTAAAGAACTGGGGAGAAAACAGTGATGATGAAGAAAATATGTAGACTTTGACCTTAAGTTGGCTTGGACTTGAATTTTAGCTTAATTATTTACTACAATAACTACAAGGCCTTGAACACTTTTTTCTTACTCTCTCTGAGCCTCTGTTTTCTTCTTTCTATATAAAAGATTGACACTAGGCTGTTCCTTGATGGCTTGTTTTGAGAGGGAAATATATATATATATATTATATGTATAATATATATGTTATATATGCTTTGAGGGGGAAATACACACACACATCTGTTTTTGCTATCTATTTTTGTATAAGAAACCATTCCAAAATTTAGTGGTTTAAAGGAACAGCAACATTTATTTTGCTCATACATTTGCAATTTGGAAAAGACTCAGTGGAGACAGTTTTTCTCTACTCCATAGGCATCAAGGAGATAGGCTAGACTCATCTGCTTGCTGACTCATTCATGTATCTGGAGGTGGATCCTGTCTGCCATTTGGTATCTCAGCTATAGTTGTGGTTGGAGTACCTACATGTGGCCTCTTCAAGTGGCCTGATGTTTCCTCACAAAATAATGGCTTCATTTCCATGGTGAGAATTGCAACACACACACACACACACACACACACACACACACATGTACACACACACACACGGTTTGGGGGCTGTTGTAGCAGAGGTTTTGTCATCTTGTACAATGTAGCCTTGAAAGATACACATTATTACCTCTGTCTCATTCTATTTGTTAGAATAAAGTCACTAAGAGTCACCCATTTTTGAGGAAAGGGGAAATAGACTCCACTCTTTGATTGGAAGAGTGTCAGAAACTTGTGGACATGTTTGAAAACCACCATAGTGGCACATTGCAAGTGCTCATGGCTCCTTTCCTTCCCTTCCAATTTTCTTGCCTATTTTAGCTTTGGATAAATCATCCAAACTGTTATGTAGCTTGAACTATTAGGTACTGGGTATTTACTGATGAACAAGATAGACAAATTCTATGCTATCACTGAGTTTATAGACAAGTGCACAGTTGAATAAACTATATGCGTTATGCAGGCATTTCTAAACATTTATTAATCACCTATATGGGAAAGGCCCTCTCGTGTGCACTTTGAAAGGTACAGCTATGGGGCCCATGTCCTCAGCTTTCATCCAGTCTAGCAGGAAGAATGGAACATGCACAGTAACAACTGTAGGAATGTAGACTGATAGGTATCGTAAACAAAGTTTAGATAAGAGGAGATCAGAAGGGAAGAAATTATTAGAAACTGACGGGTTCAGGGAAGAATTCATAGAAGAAGTAGCATTGGATCTGTTATTGGAGGGATTTGAATATGCAGTATATGTGTAAAGCTCTTCCAAACCTAGTCAACAGAAGTCCTTACATTTGTAAATTGTTTTGCAGTTCACATAAAGCTTTTATATAATTTATCTCACTTAATTTTTTATCTCACTATAATTTTACATGTTATTTTATTATCAGTATCATGGTAGACATACATTATATATAATTATGTATATAAAATCTTTTATATATATAAATGTATAATCAGTGGATGATGAAATTGAGACTCATGGGACTGAAATAGTAAATGGGACATGAAGGGGAATAGTTAGAAATTTATTTGATAGTATGGTTTGGGCTAAATCATAGAAAGCTTTGAATGACAAGCCAAAGGAGCTCAGGCATTATTTGGTAACTAAAGCACATTTATTGGCAACAGAAAGACATAAACAGAACTGTGCATTGGGAAGAGTATTCTGTCATCAATGTCAAAAATAGATTAGAATGAGACAGAAGTGTCGGCCTCATGGCAGATAGAGACCAAAGATATTTCTATTATTTTTTCCTTCTCATCTAAAACCATGTTACTCAAAGTTCAGATGTGACCTGCACGGCATTTAGTTTCTGATGAAGTCTTTGGCATGGGCACAAAGGAGCTTTACCTTAACCTACAACAAAACCCTGTGGTCACTACAGGACAGCTTCCTCTAAACAAGAGGGTCAACTCTTAAATTTTCCAAGGTTGTAAAATGAGAAATAACTCCCTCAAATCTCAGAAGCCATGATTCTCCAGAAACCAGCAGCTGGCCTTTAGCAAACTTCACACAAGGCATCAAGCACTACTCTGCTTGGACCCCTGCTGGAGGAGTCCCAGGTAGCTTATCACAAAGAGAAGCCCATTCATGCCTATCCCTTTCAAATGGGACAGGGAGAAGAGACTTCGTCCAAGAGGGGGTGGGGGTGTGCATGTGTATAAAAAAATAGATTAGAACCAGAATTCTTAGAGGCATGAAGTCCTGTTATAATAGCAGTTCATTTCAGAGGTAATGAACCGCTGGTGTGGTGGTGGTTTTTCATGAGGATGGAGAAGAAAGATGCTCTTAGGAATATTGTGGGGGTAGAATTGACCACAGTTGGTGAAACAAGGAGAAATGTCAGAGCTAAGGACAAGATTTTAAGTCTAAATTATGGCATTGGCATTGATATTTAAGAAAGTTATAGTACCATAGCCAAAAGTAGGACAAGGAGGTTTTGTGTGTGTGCGTGTGTGTTGTGTGTATGTGTTTGTGTGAGTAAGCAGGGTGATGTAGTGGCCTCATTTTTATATGTTAAATTTTTCTAAATTCTGGGAAAGATGAGCAAATCAGTGAGGACGTCTCACTATGTTGGGACAGGGAAGTATGAAACTATGACTGAGAAGGGCGTCCCAGTATGGGGGAAGAGGGAAAAATATTTAACATTGTAGGATCTTCCCTGCAGTGCCAGTAACACACAGCTTGGAATTCTGCTTAGAGCAGAATTCGAAGGCTGAGTTTGTATTTAGTGGGGAAAAGTACCATGATTGCTTAGCAATGCTTAATGTGGTGTGGGAGGAAGCAATATCACATATTTTCTAGCCTTAATTTGTAAGTTGGCGTGTTCTTGTTTTTTGCTTCTTTTGATTCCTACCAACTAAAA
>CM052439.1:67509834-67564537 GCA_028533085.1 Varecia variegata
TCAGAGAGGTATAAATTCTTGACTGAGGTCACAGAGCTAGTCAGCGGCAAAGGTGAGATTTGCATGGTGGCTCTCCAGCCTCACTCTAATCTGCTGCTCAATCCTGCCTCCCAACATGTTGTCACGCTGCATTCCCAGATGAAGATTTCCATGTTTCAACATTAGGAGTCCTAGCTCACTCACTTTCTAATATCCACTGGTATCTTTCCCTATTGGTGAAGGTAGACAGAACTGGTTTCTATTGCCTTTTACCTTTAATAGCATTTACTATATAAGAAAAAAGTTCAAATAAATGGACTAAAATGACAACTCAATGATTTAGAGTAAGAAATGAGCCTGAACAAAATAGTCAATCAGAAAAAAGAAATTAATTGGGCAGGAATTAATGAAATAAAAGCACACAATCATAGACTTGATTGATAAAAGCAAAAGATGGTTCTCAGAATAAGCCATATAAAATAAACAAAAGGTCTGACAAAAAATAAGCAACTACCTGTACATCAGGAATAAGTAAGAAAACATAATTGTTGCTATGGAGAAGATTTTGAAAATGTAAAAAAAGTACTTTGCATGGCTACATAAGTCATTATACAATCTATGTATATTATTTGTTTTATAGAAAATATATATAGTCAAAACTGACTTAAGAAGAGGTAGAAAAACTGAATATATAAATAAACAGAAAAAATTTAAAATATAGTCAATGATCTATACTTAAACAGTATTGAGCACAAATAGTTATAGTTAATTTTGACAAACTCATCAAAGAAAAAAATCTTTAAGTGACATTGTTTCAGAGTATAAAAAAAGACAGCATCTCAACTCATTCATAAATCTAGCATGTCTCTGTTAATAAATCAGTCAAAAATAATGAAAAAGAAAACCATAGATTTATTTTATTCATGAAAAAAAGAAAACGCTAAATGAAATATAACTCAATCAAATTCAGCAACATCTTTAAAGGCCAACACATCATGCTGAAGTAAGTTTTATTGAACATTTATATGACTAATAAAATGCTCAGTAAACACTGACCAGAAATGCAAGAATGATTTAACATCAGAAAATCCATGAGTTTACATTATTAAATTAAATATTTAAATTAAGATTTAAATGCCATTCTCACAGAAGCCAACAATTATTTGGTAAAATTTAATACTCTTTTCTGACCAAAACTCTTAACAGACTAGAAATGAAAGGAAACCTTCATAATTAATAAAATGTACATCCGTCAGGACTCTGTCATGGAAATAAAACCTACTCTAGATATTTCAAGCAGGAGCTTAATAAAGGAAATGGGTTACTTTCAAAATTGAAGGAGGCACTTTGCTTATCCCAACAGATATTTCAAAAACTCATTAGTTGGCAGAGCAAGAAAAGTGAAGGCTATGGAAAGCCTACCATCAGATTTCAGGTTTGCCGGAGTTTTCAAGAAATTAGAAAGTTGCTACTAATACCCTGGTTAGAAACTGCAGGAAACCGCAGCTGCTGGTAACAGCTGGCTGCTGTGCTGAGTTGGTTGACTCATGAGGGAATGCCAGGGGTTGCTGCAAAACCTCACATCTGCAAAAGCTGAAGCATCTGCCCACTTCTTTTTCCCTCCTGCCTACCAGATTGTACACGAGTGTGTCTGGCTGGTGGAATATAAAACAGAAACTTGAGGGCAAAGGATTTTAGAAAATATTGTTCCCAGGCTTTCAGCCCATGTAGTATGGGGATAGCACTGAATGGAGCTGGAATTGTATTAGTACATACAGAAATGTGTCACAGTGAGGATCTGCAAACTAGAGCAATCTTTATAATCAGTGATGAAATACCTTATTTTCTAAAAATAAATGTTACTGTGTACATTTGAGGTTTACAACATGATGTTATGGGATACAAATGAATACACAGATACATATAGATAGTACAATGGTTACTGCAGTGAAGCAGAGTAACATATCTATCATCTCACATAGTTACTTTTTTTTTAATTTTTTGACACAGAGTCTCACTCTGTTGCCTGGGCTAGAGTGCTGTGGCGTCAGACTAGCTCACAGCAACCTCAAACCCCTGGGCTCAAGTGATCCTACTGCCTCAGCCTCCGAGTAGCTGGAACTACAGTCTCACACCGATTTTTTGATTTTTTCATTTTTAGTAATGACAGGGTCTCTCTCTTGCTCAGGCTGACCTCGAACACCTGAGCTCAAGCAATGCTCCCTCCTTGGCCTCCCAGACTGCTAGGATTATAGGTGTGAACCACCATGCCCAGCCCATAGTTACCTTTTTATGACAAGAACAGCTAAAATATATCTATTTAACAAAAATCCCTAATACAACACTTTATTAATTTTAGTCCTCATGTTGTACATTATATCTCTAGGTTTATTCATTTTCCATATCTGCTACTTTGTTTATATCCTTTGACAAATATCTCCCCATTTTCTCTCCCCTCCCTACCTCTGATAACCAGTGTTTCATACTCTCTCTATATATATTTGAGCCGTTTAAAAGTGTTCCACATATAAGTGAAATTATGCAATATTTTTCTGTGTCTGGCATATTTCACTTATCATATTCTCCTCTATCTTCCTCCATGTTGTGTCAAATAGCAGTATCTACTTTTTTAAGGATGAATAATATTTCAATGTGTGTGTGTGTGTGTGTGTGTGTGTGTGTGTTCTATTGACCCTTGAATGAGGTCGGGTGAGGGGTGCTGACCCCCCACCTTGTTGAAAACGTGCATATAACTTTTGACTCCCCCAAAACTTAACTATTAATAGCCTACTGTTGACTGGAAGCCTTACTGATAACATAAACAGTTGATTAACACATAGCTTGTATGTTATATGTATTATAAACTATATTATTTCAATGAAGTAAGCTAGAAAAAAGAAAATGTTATGAAAATCATAAGGAAGAGAAAATATATTTAATATTCATTAACAAGAAGTGGATCAGCATAAAGGTCTCCATTCTTGTTGACTTCATGTTGAGTAGGCTGCAGAGGAAGAGGAAGAGGAGGAGTTGGTCTTGCTGTCCTAGGGTGGCAGAGGTTGCAGATATGGAGTAGGTGGAAGGGGAGGCAGCAGAGGCTGGCACAGTCAGTGTACCTTTATGGCAACACATCGTCATTTCCTTTGGACTTTTTGCTTTTTCATTTCTCTAACAAAATTTCTATATTATACCAACACTTCTTCCATTATTTGTTTTAGTTTCAGTTTCCATATCATAGAAGGGTCTATGTTGTAAAAGAAGTCAAAAGCAGTATTAAGTAATTGGAATCCTTCTGCCAGATTGTCTAGTGTCAATTTGCTTTCTGGCGCTGTTTCCTCTACATCTTCTTCCTCATTGTCTGGCACTGGTTCTGAAGCACTCATCTCCATCAAGTCATCTTCTGTTAATTCCTCCACCATGATTTCTATTAGCTCTTGAATTTCTCCAAGATAACTCCCTACCTTTTTTTTTTTTCCATATCCACAATCTCTTTCATGATTCCCTTGATTAGCTCTGTCATTAATCCTGTGAAGTTATGCACAACATCTGGACACAGTTTTCTCCAGGAGGAATTTATTATTTTGGGCTTGATAGCTTTCACAGATTTTTCTCTAACAACAATGGCATCCTCAATGGTGTAATCCTTCTAGACTTTCATGACGTTCTCTCTATCGGGGTTCTCTTCCATAGCATTGACAATCCTTTCCATGGAGTACCATGTGTAATGAGACTTAAAGGTCCTTGTGCTCCTGATCTTGGGGATGAATTAGAGATGTTGTGTTTAGGGACAAGTAGACCACTTCGATGCCTTTGGGGTTGAACTCATGGGGTTCTTGGTGGCCAGAGACATTATCCAATATCAAAAGAACTTTAAAAGGCATACTGGTAAAGTACTTCCTGACTTCAGGGACAAAGCCTCAATGGAACCAGTTTAGAAGAAGTGTTCTCTTTGTCCAGGCCTTCTTGTTGTACAACCAAAATACTGGTAGCTAGTGTTAAAATATTTTCCCTTCAAGGCTCCGGGGTTAGAAGCTTTATAGACAAGGACAATCCTGGTCAGAAACCTGACTGCATTTGCATAAAATGGTAGAGGTAGCCTGTCCCATTCTGCCTTAAATCCTGGTGCTTCCTTACCTTCCTTACGAATAAATGTCCTTTGTGGCATTTTTTTTTTCTAGAAAAGGAGACTTTCATCTGCATTAAAAACCTGTTCAGGCAGATATATTTTTTCCTCAATAATTTTCTTAAAGTAGTCCAATCTATTTATTTTTGTTTCTATAGTCTGAGCTTTTGGTATGATAGCCAAAAAATCATTGCCAAAGACAATGTCGAAGAGCTTTTCTCCTATGTTCTTTTCTAGAGGTTTTATGACTTCAGGTCTTATATATAGGTCTTTTATTCATTTTTAATCAACTTTTATGTATGGTGTAAGATAAAAGTCCAATTTCATTTTCTTACTTGTGGAAATCCAGTTTTCCAAGCATCATTTATTGAAGAGACTGTATTTTCTCTGTCCTGTCTCAATGAAGAAATATTAAACATATGCCTATTAAAGTTAGCAACAAAAGGAAGATGTTCATTGACATTGCTGTCTTTCAAAATTAAATTTCTGGGAAATAAAAATAGGGAAAAGTATTAGAGGTGTACTTCTAATATAACACCTATTGCATTCAGTGTTATAATACATAATTAATTATATTGATTAATTTATTATATAGTATATAATAAATATATACTATATATACTATATATATTATATATATTATATATATAGTTATATATAATATATAATATAACATATGATATATAATATGTTATATATTATCTATATTATATAGTATATATATTATATATACTATATAATAAATTAATCAATACAATTAGCTAAAGTAGCAATAAAGTAGTCATACTTTATGGGCAATGGAAGAGGTTATCTGAAAAATACATGAATTAATGGTAAAATATTTTAAGAATTACTTCTAATTGATAAGAAAAAGATCAAAACCCAAATAAGGAAATAAGTATAAGATATAAATTAGCAATTTACAGAAGAAAGAAAATGATGAATCAGGGAGTTAAAAATTTAAACAAAAATGTGATATTAATCTTTGCCCTTAAGATTTACAAATATTAAATATGTCGATATTTACCCAGGATTTATTACATATATGTAAGGAAACACATATTCATATACATTGTGATAGTTTTATAAGTAAGCATGGTCTCTTCAAGAGAAATTTGACTGAGTCTATCAAAACTATGTATGTAGTCAGCAATTCCGAGGTGTAACCTATAGGAAATTCACTCATGCAAAAATATGCACATAAATGGGTGATAATTGAAGCAGTGTTTTTAAGCACAATAAATGGAAATTCTCTAAGTTTCTATTGGTAAGGTAATGTTTAAGTTAATGGTGACTTATATACATTTTAAATATTATTCGATCACTCAAAAGAAAGAGCTGCATATTCATGAACTGACTTGGAAAGACTCCAGTTATCTATTATTAAGTGAAAGTGGTAAGATGCAGAGCAGCCCCTGAAATATGCTTTCCTTTATGTTAAACAGCATTTATGTGCCTATTTGTCCACACATTAGGCAAATGATTTGAAAAAAGGTGTTAAATGAGGTATTTTAAACTGTTAAAATTGATTACTTCTGGGAAGGAAAGTGAGTGAGATAGAAAAGAGGGTATGTAGAAGGGGGAATAAAATGAGACTTGCATTTCTCTCTCTATTTTTGATTTGTTTGAAATTTCATGAATGAGAATGTTATACTCATGGAATTCTTAAAAATAGAAAAAGTCAAATTCTCCAGTTTTCTCCACTCTTATTTTTGTTCTGCCTATGGCTTTTTAAAAACCTTTTATTTTTATTTTATTTTATAAAAATTATATATGCTTATGGTATATAATGTGGTATACACTGCAAAATAATTATGACAGCCAAGCTAATTAACATATTCATCATCTCACGTAGTTATCTTTTGTGTATGTGTGTGATGAGAACACTCAAGATATACAAAGTTTTAGTTACATAGAATGAATAAGTTCTACAGATCTAATGTATAGCATGATGACCACAGTTAATAATACTATATTACATGCCCAAGTTTAAGTGACAATGGCCTAGTACATACCACCAAAACCTGGAGCATAAAAGCCAGGGGCAGATGGATTTTTCTCTGTCTGCTGCAACCCCCTGCTAACCTGGATCTGTCTTGCAATTTTTATACTCACATCCAGAACTTTCAGTCTAGCACTCTCTGCAGACTCTTCTCATTGGAATTTGGGGTTCAGTTCCCCACTCTCTCTAGGATTTTTGTTGAGATAGAGTAATTCTGTATTGTAATGTCTATGCTTCTATTTCCAATACAACATAATAGATTATCAGTCTTTTAAAATTGACCCGACACTTTCATAGAATCTCCTTATATAGAGAGAAGCTGAGTCTTAGGGAGTTTGACTGACAAGTGCATATGGCCTTGTATGGCCCGTGTGACATGCTGGAGCCTCTGTTTTCTCATCTTTGAAATTAATAATTTGTAATTAATTATGCACATGGTCAGCTTTACCATTTCATGGTACTTAATCATAGATAAAAATCTATTGCTGTCAATGACAGACATACCCTAGATATAGGTAGATATGTTTTGCTGTTTATTTTTTACCATGTGTTTTTAATGACATACCAATTATAGTCACAGCTTGTGCTGGATATGGCAACATAAGACCCCAACTAAGCCAGCCTCTGAATCTTCGACTCAGAACTTAAGATTTTCTCTGATAAAACATGAATAAACACACACACACACGAAGTTATTTAATAGACCAAACCAAAATGCATTGTATTTGATTGCATTATAAAATGATTTCATATTAACATTTCATGACATCTTAATATGTAATTAGGAAAACATGTTTGCACATAAAAGACCAATAAAATTAGTAAAATCTCAAGTATGTAGCCTTGAATATCACTTTCATTCTAGTTCAGAAATTAAAATACATTTCTTGTGGGTTTTGAAGAACAAAATCAATGACTACATCCTCAAATGATGAACTATGCATTAGCTGAGCGAACATCTTAGATACAGAATGTTGACAAGCTAAATACATGGGAAAAAAGGAAGGGATATACCAAGAGAAGAAAGATAAGAACTAGTGAAAGGAGTGAATACTGTAGGATACAAGCCTGTAAAGATGTATTTTTCCATTAACATTATTGTCATCTCTCTTGAAAAACAGGATTTATACTGGATCATAAGATTTTTCAGGACAGATACCTAAATATATTTACATTTCTACTCCTAGGTTCTACTCTACCATGGTGCTTAACAATGGCAATCCAATTTTGGTTGGTTTGAAAGTCCCTTAACAGACCAAGTCAAACTAAATATGCTGTGACTTCACCAATTTAGGAATGAAGCCATAGAAAACAGTATTTTTTTTTATTTCTATCAAGTTGATAAACATTTATATTATCTAGTCATCTAAACTGTTCATAAATTTAATCACCAATTCCAACTATGGGATTGTGTGTGTGTGTGTGTGTGTGTGTGTATATGCATGCTGATAATTCTCAAATTTACATGGAAAATTAGAAAAAAATACATGCATGGGGATTTTTAAGAAGAATGAGGAGTGACATTTATAATGCCAGATTCTAAAGTCGATAATAAAGCTAAAATAATTGAGAATTGCACTAGATCCAAAATAGATGGAAAATTTTAAATAAACAGAATTGAAAGCCAAGAAAGAGACCTAAAACATAATAAGCATGTTGTGTTAAAAGTCGCAAAAGATGAAATAGTTGGTTAATGAGTGCTAAAATATTTAGCAAGGTATTTTATAAGTTATTAAAAATAAGCTTCAGAAGAATTAAACTGTTAAGTATAAAACATTAATTTAAAGAAACTAGACACGTACCTTTATGATGCTAGACTATCAAAAGGCTTTTTAACATGAGATCAAAAGGAGAAACCATAACTAAAAGAGAGAAAAATTTGACTTCTTAAAGGACTTAAAAGTTTTCTTTATAGCAAAAAGCAACATAAACATTGAAAAGACAAGTAGTAAACTGGAAAATGTACTTACATCATAAGATTATTATCTTTAGTAAAATAATAGTTATTTATTATTAAACAAACCAGCCAATAAACAAACATAAAACCACTCAGTAGATATTAGGAAAAGGACATGAACAGTAAAATCATAAAGAATTAACAATAGCCAATAAATATTAAAAACTGTTTTTTCTTGTTGATTATTAAAGATGAAAGAAAACCACACACAGCAAATGTTTTATTTACTTATTAATATTTTGAATTATCCTAAGAAGTATCAAGGTGTTAATAGGAATGTTTTAATACAAAAAATAAATATTAAATGCTGAAAATTTTGACAAATGCAAAGCAAATAAAAAACAACAGGAATGGTGGCAAAACAAACAAGAATAGAAGATGAAATCAGAGATAAGATTATTATCTGTATTAGTTTGGGTTCTGTAGAGATACTGGAACAATAGGAAATATATATATACACACACACACACACACGTATATATTCTACAGAAACATAGGAAGGTATATTTATATGTATACGAAGAGATTTACTCTAAGAAATTGGCTCACATGATTATGAGAAGTCCAAGATCGGCAGTTGGCAAGCTGGAGACCCAGGAAAGCCAACGGTATAGTTCCAACCTGAGTCTGAAGTCCTGAGAATCACGAAACATGATGCTGTAAGTTCCAGTTTGAGTTCAAGTTCAAAGGCAGGAGAAGACCAATATCCCAGCTCAAATACAGTCAGGCAAGAGAAAAAATTCTTTCTTTTTTTCTACACATCTGATAAAGGGCCGATAACTAGAATCTATATAGAACTCAGTAAAATCAGTAAGAAAAAAATCAAACAACCCTATCAAAAAGTGGGCAAAGGACATGAACAGAAACGTTTCAAAACAAGATAGACTAATGGCCAACAAACATATGAAAAACTGCTCAACATTTCTGATTATCAGGGAAATGCAAATCAAAACCACAATGAGATATCACTTATCTCCAGTGAGAATGGCCTTTATCAAAAAGTCTCAAAACAATAAATGTTGGCATGGATGCGGAGAGATAGGAACACTCATACACTGCTGATGGGACTGCAAAAATAGTACAACCTCTGTGGAAAGCAATATGGAGATACCTCAAAGAGATACAAGTAGAACTACCATTTGATCCAGCAATCCCATATCTGGGCATTTACCCAAAGGAAAAAAAGACATTCTATAAAAAAAAAACATCTGCACTCAAATGTTTATGGCAGCACAATTCACAATTGCAAAGATATGGAGACAATCCAAGTGCCCATAAATACATGAGTGGATTAATAAAATGTGATATATGTATACCATGGAGTGCTACTCAGCCACAAAAAATAGTGGTGATCTAGCACCTCTTATATTATCCTGGATAGAGCTGGAGCCCATTCTACTAAGTAAAGTATCACGAGAATGGTAAAACAAGCACCACATGTACTCGCCATCAAATTGGTATTAACTGACCAACACTTAAGTGCATATATAGTAGTAGTATTCATCAGTCGTCAGGCAGATGGGAGGGGGAAGGAAGGGATGAGTATATTCACACCTAATGGATGCAGTCAGTGTGTACTATCTAGGGGATGGACACGCTTGAAGCTCTGACTTGGGTGGGGCAAAGGCAATATATGTAACCTAAACATTTGAACCTCTGTAATATGCTGACAGAAAGAAAAAAAGAAAGAAAGGAAAAGAAAGAAAGAAATCTTTCTTAATCAACCTTTTATTCTATTCAGGCCTTCAATGGGTTGGATGGGGCCCACCCACACTGGAGAGAACAATTTGCTTTATTTAGTCTATCAATTCAAATGTTTATCTCATCCTGAAACACCATCACAAACATAATTAGAAATAATAATACTTTTTGTTTTAGATCCTTCCTGCCCCACCCTCAAGAAATAATAATACTTAATTAAATATCTGGGCACCCCATGGCCCAGCCAAGTTGACACATAAAATTAACCACCAAACTAACCAATTGTATGATTTCCTAACTATAAGTTCCTCAATATGACTATGGACTTCCCATTTATCAGAGAAAAATTTAAAAATAACATAGGTTTACAAGAGCCATATTGTCCTTCCTATAAGGACAAAGTAGTAGGTGGCTACTTATTACTGGGGATATATATTGTTACATTGGTCCTTAAAAGTCAATTCAGTAAATGAAGAAGTAAATTCTAGAATCTTTATGAGTTTGTCCACAACATTGTCTGAGAAAATCATCCATAAAACTAAGATATTGATTTCTTGGCTTTGGAAGATGAGTTACATCTTCAACTTATACTTGCCTTCAACTTACATTCTGAAAGTAGTGTTGTGCTCACACTTGGTACTCAAAAATGATTTTTGATGGTCATAAGCTTAATGCTCAAAACTTACTTGTGTTCTTTCATTTACAAACCTGAATTAGTTTTATGTTGATTATTCTAGCTTTGACACCTTTTATACTGTATTAATGAACCTTTTAATTGACATATTAATATTTATTTATGATATAATGTCTACATCTGGATAAACATTGTTGGAAATTTTTTCTTGAAAAAAGTGCAAGAAAATTAAATATGTCATTTCATCATGTGAAATGGTGATTAATATTTGCAATTTAAAAGAGTGCCACCATTCCCATTACAACTGATGTTACTGCCCCCTTCATCTCCTCAGGATGGTCTGAAGAAATTTAGTGCCTTTAGTTATGTTTGAAATTTTCTGTCTCCCTCCTCCTCTTAAAGAATGACTCAGTTTGATGTATAGATCACAGAAGAGAGTTAGGTCTGTCAGGGACTCCATGTGGCAAGTTATTTATTTAGGACATCCCTTTAGGAGCACCGGCAATGATTTGGTTTGTGAAATCGCTGTCACAAAGCATTTTGGGCCCTGAATTACCAGGTTAGTTATCTACATTTGTTTTATCTGATATGACTTAGTCACAGTTACATTATTATGAGCCATTATTTTTTTGGTCAGTCTTCTTAGTCGAGGAAGCAACAATGGTGTATATAAAATCTCCAGGCTGATGCAAAATATGGCTGGATTTTTGGAGTATAAATAAAAGAGCCATCACCACTATAGGCAACATTAAAAATTACACTAGTGTTTGAACAACATGTAGGGTCTAATTTCTCCAGCCTTAACCTTTAAAATGTTTGCTTACTTTATATACCTAGCTATTCTCTTAGAAAACTGAGCCCTCTTTTGGAAATACTTCACTCCATTTCTTTGCTGTAGGTGGCCCCAACTCAAGTCCCAATTATTTCCTATAATTTCATAAATAGCAGCACCTTTGCCAACATGTGCTGGTAAACTCACTGTATGGGGGGAAAAAAGTCCTGCTTTGCATTGTTCACTGATTTCTGTGGTGTAAATATTTCCCACCATGGCCAATTTCAACTGCTAACAGTTCAAAATTTCCTAAATATTTAACACTTGGCTTTGTGAGCAAATACTAGCTCGAGCATACCACTGTGTGTGCGTGTGTGTGTGTGTGTGTGTGTGTGTGTATGTGTGCAAATGGCAGTCCATTTGGAAATAGTGTTGAATCTATTTAGGATTCTGACAGCTGAAGAGAAAAGATAAAGGTAGCCTCAGAATCATCCAGGGACTTGTTGCAAATTTACTTGCAGATTGTTAAAATTTATCCTTCCTAATCACCCAGATCTTTTATGGAAAATTTGAAAGCTTTCCCATGAGGCCTTGGCTTTGAAATGCCATTTGCATTCTTTTGGCCTTCAGAATACCTATGCATTTAATTTTATCACTTGCTGCTCCTACTGTCTCTATTGGAAGGCAGCTTTTCTCAGTGTGAGAGTGTCTGGAAATAGTATTGTCTTGGTGCAGGGTCAGCTGGAATGGTGGGTGACTTGAGGTGAATATCGAATATCTTTCATGCTGCAAATGAGCTGGGAGAAGAGAGAATAGAACTTTCATTTATTTATTTATTCTTTCTTGTTTTTCCTTGCTGCTTGAGGGTTTTCTGTGTTTGGATACTAGAGGTTAGTATAACGTATAGGAAGCCAGATGATTAATAATCATAGAGTGTTCATGAACTTAGAAAATCTGAGTGTGTGTAAGGATGGGTACAAAGAGATGTAGTTTTTGCATCCAAGGAAATTCTAATATTGATGGTCCTCCAAGATGGATGCATGTGTCCCTGGTTGCTAACTGTTTGTTGAGTTTTCCAACAGCAGTGCTACATATTGGAATTTTGTACAAATAAGGTTAGAACAGATGTGGACTGGTGTTAATTCTTAACTCTATGGTGTAATAGGGACATTTTAAATTTATGTATTAGGCTGGCTTGAAGGGCTAGAAATATAGTAGACACTGGGGTCCAGTTTTATTTATTGACATTTGTCACCTTTTAGTAATAGCTGATAACAATGACTAACACTTAACGAGAACTTACTATGTCAGGCATTGTGCTAAACATTTTATACAGTATTACTTCATATAATTCTCATAACTCCATGAAAGAGTATATTAATACTGTTTTATAATTAGGAAAGTTAGGGCTTAGAGAAGTTGAAGGTTTGATTCAACTTAAAGTTATTTTTATGTATTTCCAAATCAATTTGTCAATTAATAAATTTATGTGTTTTTCTTTTAGAAATTACAGGAAGAAAGTGATAAAGAAATTAATCATATTTAGTATGCATATGTACTAAGTTTAGAATGGCATGTTTACATTGTCTGCCAAATTTTAGATGTGTAAGGTGTTCTCTCATTAGTTTGAAGGTGCTGTGCCTAGTGGCCAGGCCAACAGCATGTGACATTACTCTCATCATAATGCGTAGTGATTGCTTGGCCAGCATTTACAAAATCCTTTTCAGTTACTATGTGGACCCTTCAAGTAGTCTAGGATTGTGCCTTATGGACTCCTGTGTCCATCTCAACTGAAATCATGACCAAAAAATTTAATGCGAGCCAGGAGGCCCACAGATAAAGAAATAGAAAAAAGCTGGCAGCAGTGGAGTAAAAATCTAGTTTCTCACATGCATTTAAAAAGGTGATTTAATGAGCATTCTGGACTTTTGCTCACCTTGGTGTGCAACACTTTGAATGCAAGAATTTCTAATGGTTTCGTGCCTTGTGTCTATTGTAGATCTACTGGACAGTTTCAGGGACTGTTTCTGTTCATGAATAAACATTTTTAATATGTTCACATATTTACATAAACTTTATATTTACAGTTCATACTGATGTGATATGAAAAAAATGAGGGCATAAACTGGCTTTTTTTTTTAACCTACCAAAAAAAAAATCTCCTTTTTTTTAATATGCAAAATTTCAGTTTGATTTAAGTGTTTTTGAATCACTTGCCACTTTCCAGGAACATAACCAACATGTAAATTGAGAGATGTTAATATATATGTCACTGAGTTGTTTTTAAAGAATCACAGCCCTGAAAAAGAAAAGGCAAACATACTAAATAGGAGGGATTACTACTCAGAATCTGGCAAGTCTAGGACAAAAAGTGAAATGTAGTTATAATAGATAATTCTTATTATCCCCAGAGGGAAGTGTTCTGATTGTTAAGGAAAAGTGACGTTTTCTCAGAAAATCATTCTCAAAAGAATGTATCATAACTGACCTTATAAAATGAACATTGGAAAACATGATATTTTCATCTATAGCTTTATAATAAACATATGGGTGGTCCTCACCTGACTTTTTTTCTTCTTTTTTTATGTTTACCCTCAATTTACAATCCCAGGACATAAGTAAATGAAGGTAATTCTGTTGGGAGTGGGTTGAACTAATAAGCTTCAGGGATGATGTAATGTATGAAAAATTAGCAAACAACACAAGGCGGTATGTAATCACATGTCTTACCATGGGGGAGAGACTCTAGTCTTTGGTAAGAGAAAAAAGAAGATAGTTGGCCTTAGTGTAGTAAGTCTTCAGGTAGAAAAATAAGGCTGAGAAAATAAAGTGATTTGTCCCATATTTTGAAGACAAAAAATAAATTAGTGGATATTGGTAGGTACAGAATTAAAAATATATAAATGAAGAAAGTAAAGGGTATCATGCTATGTGGATTCAGGGTTAAGAGTGATGAGGAAATTATCTGAGTGGAACAGTCAGTTTGTACTGAGAAGTACTGGCAGACATAGTTTCTGGGTTAAAAGGTCCGAGAGGGCACAGCTTGTGTATCTGGCCTATTTCCTCAGTGTTTGCGACAGAGCCTGTGCCTGGCACCCAGTAGAGGTGATAGAAGTATCTGTGACTGACTTTGGTGCCTGAGATAAGGATATGTACATAAACTGAGTCCACATAAGCAATTTTAGCTCCAGTACAGTGAAAATATAATCAAAACAAGAATCAAATGTCTTAACTTCAGATTCTGAGATATCCTTTCCAGTTATATAACCTCGACCAATTTATTAATTCTCTGAACTTTAGTTTCCTTATCTGTAAAATGGGGATAAAAATGCATACATACCAGATTCACTGTGAAGAAGAGAAAAGGCAGTAACATGAGAAAGAAGTTTGTAAGCCGTTTTGTACTGTCTCATGTAAGGTATTATTAATAAAAGAGGAAAGTCTTTCACATCCAGTTGCGCTGCTCGTGCTTCATCTGGAGGGCTGACAATGTGACATATACGCTTTACCCCATCTCCTCTCCTTTTCAGGCACAGAGCTAGACTACATTTTCCCGCCTCCTTTGCAGGTAGGTAGGGCCATGTGACCGAGTTTCAGCCAATAGAACGTGGATGAAGTTCAAGTATGCCATTTCCAAGCCTGACCCATAAAAACCTCTGTTGCAAACTTTTCTGTGTTCTTTTTCCCCTTCCCTTGGACAACTTTGAAGATCTAGACGGTAGAGGCAAAAGATAAAAGAAGCCTGGGTCTCCAAGCTACTGCTTGAAGGAAAGCCACCTGGCTAACGGGTATAGAGGGGCAGTGAGTAGGAGACACTTGAATATCAAAAGAATATCCACGTAGATAGCTGCATGAACTGGAATGTTGTGTTGAGCAACCTGAAGTTTTGAGATTACTTTTACAGTAATGGAACCTAAATTAACCGTATGACCTAAAAAACATAGCAGAAAGTCCCTGCAGGTCTTGATCAGGCAGTGTCATGCAGACAGTAGTATTTGGATGAGCAATTATGCACTGGTAGAAGGCAGAGATTGAAAGGGAGAACACAGTGGATAAAATCAAAAAGGCACTTGTGGGGATAAAGTATCAAGCCGGTGGAAATGGTGGGAACAGTGGCAGTGAGCGGAAGCAGAAGATGCTCTGAGATGACGATTGAATTCTACACCACCTGGAGTAGACAGTTGCCTGAGAGAATTAGTGATAGAAGCTACAATTAGAAAACTAAAACAACCTGGCTGTACAGGCCTTAAAAAACAGTAGTCTCTTCTGTCTGGCTACAGGAGCTGGGTTGGGCTAGGAGCAGAGAAATTGTACCCCTAGGAGAGATCAATAACCCTTTCCCACATTTAGAAAAACAATATGATATCAACTCATGATCACAAGAAATCAATAGAATAACAGACCTATCTAAATCCCAGTCTTCCCAACATTTGAGCTGGGCATCAGCAATTTGCTATGAATCCTTTCACATGCTCTGGGTATCTTTCCACAAGGACATTATCCCCCTTTTTTTAAGATTGTAATTTATTTTATTCATTTTTCTAGAACTTTAGGCAAACTCTAGTTTGTATAAACTCGAGCTTTGACTCATAATAAGGAGAAGCTTCTAGACAAAATATTCACACATCAGCATAGGAACATACACTAAATTCACATGTATCTTTTTTATTCATTCTCCTGACCTATGTCTGAAGAGCAAAATCTATAAAGGTAAGTAAAGAGCAATTTTCATGATCTTTAGAAAAGAATTCAATTATTAATAATATCTATTTAAAGTTTCCTTTAGGAGGACTGCATAGAACCCTGACCTAGCAGGGAAAGCAGACATACAAACAAGTAATTAAAATGCAGCCTAAAAATGATAAAGAATTTAAAAATTCTGAAGATTCTGTGTGGTGATGAACAATGAATTGTGCTTAGGCAGTTGAGGAAAATGTTGTGGAGGAAAAGGCATGAAAATACCCACGATAGTGACAGTGGTGACAAGGGCTATGCTGGTTACCAAACGTGAGCTAACATAAAAACCTAGAAAATAGATGCTGTTATTACCTGCAATGGATTCAGAGAAGGTGCATAGTTTGGGAACAATCTCAAAGCTAATAAAAAGTAAAATTGAGATTTAGACTCACATGTATCCCATTTCAAATATTACAATCTAATTCTAAAAATAAGACATATTTGGGGAAAAAAATGGGTAACAATACCAAATAATACATAAGAGCAAATGAGTGCTCTGAACCATGAATGTAAGAGAAGATATAAAGGAGACAGAGTTATGGAGGAAAGCAGTGTGCTTCCTATTCTTTTATTTAGTCACAACCTCATGTTGTGCGGGGTTTCCACAATTGCCATGGCCTACCTGAAGAACTCGGTGAATAATCTCAACACACTTACAAGGAGAAATAGAAGTTTTGTCTATAAATAGATTGCCTGTCATGTTTGGTCAAATATTTCCACTAGCTTATATGAAAATAAAACTCATCTCTATTAAGAACAAGTCACATTCTGTGTGCTGTGATTTCCAACACAAGGCCTTTTCTCATGAAAGATCAGCTCATTATTGAATCATCTCTAGTCCAAGGTACCATAGGTGCTCACTTGCTGGAACAGATCAATTTATTTCAGGAGTGAAAATGTAGCAACCAAAGGTCACAGGTGCTGGGCTTCATTTATTTTCTGGACTTAAAATCTATTAATTACATAGCCTATATTCTAGCAAGTGCAGGAAAAAATGCTTTCCACTTTTCGGTTTTTAAAATGTCTTTTAGTAGATTATCTCAATTTCTGTTGGGGGAACAACATGTATTTCAGAGTTGTAATTATGTATAATTTTTTCATTTCCATGTTTTATGCAGTATTGTGCCCGCAATATCTAATACAAGTATAATATGAATGATTAATTACGATCTCATACTAGCACAAGACAGTACTTTGCCTCTTCTTTGCCATGAAAGTATATGGACCTTTATTGGGGATTTTAACAGGGGGTGCGAGCTATATAGCCTGCGGGCCTAATTGGGGCCTCTGTCTGATTTTTTTAAAGTTTCCAAAGTTTCGCTGGAACACAGCCATGCTCATCCCATCGTGTATTTTCTGTGGCCGCTTTCATGGTATAATAGCAGATTTGAGCAGACCATATGGTCCACAAAGCCTAAAACATTTACTATTTGGTCCTCTGTAGCAAAAGTTTGCCAAGCCCAAGATTATAACATCGTGACTCAGGAAATGCTGTATTTTATCTTTCTCTGACTATTCCTAAACCTTGGAAGGATTTGAAGTTTCATCAGTAGAGTTGATAAAACTCTACAGAAAATGGTGAAAAATGTTGAGAAGAGCACAGCCGGTGAAGACAAGGCGGCTTGTTTTGAGGCTTGGTGTAACTCTTTTCTACCTGTGCTACATTAGGCAGATTTTTCATCCTTGCTAAGCCTCAACTTTCTTATTGGTGATACATATATAATCTTTATCTCTTATTTGTGGATTGAAAACATTAATGTGTAATAAAATATTTGAAGTCAATTACCATTATTGTTACAGCTAAGATATAATAGTTCATTTCTTATTTCTATTATAACATATACTATTTTATTAAAATAATAGATTATTTTAGAGTCACCTTGGTTCAGATTAGTGATTTTTCAATCATGATTTGGTGATATCCTCAGAAATCTCTAGGCTGGTTTTGTAGTTTTCTTTAATGAGTAATTATAATTCAATCTGATAGTGTCCTATATTCCTATGGGATTAAAGGAAGTCTTTCCAACTGAAACTAATAATCCACTGAAATAAGAATTTATTGGAAACAATTAAAATGTGTAGAAGGTATGATGTTAGACCCTGAGCATATATAGATAAGTAAGACCTTGATCTTCAGAGGTTATAAACTGGGAAGCAGAAGTTGGAACATAGACAAATGCTCAACACACAGGGAATTGTACAAGGAGGACACTAGCAAAAATCTTGGAATGGTATGTACTCAGAATAGAGTAGATAATAATTTGGAAAATCAAAGAAAGACTTTATAAAAGTAGAGAAATTTGAGAGGGGCCAAGAGGAGAAGGGAAAGGAGAATATTCCATGGAAAAGCGATGCTAGGGAAGAACTGCAGAGATACAGATGAGCATAGGGGTGCTCTGATAATATGGGGTGCTGTTTTGATTGGGACATATGTATGCATGTAATAGTACTGAGAGATTGTACCAGAATAGAACACTAGGACCAATGCAACTGAGAGCCATTAGGCTGGAATGCACTGTTTAAGTATCCAGGTGAGTTCTAATAAGGGCTTCAATTGTGTGAAGACATTGGAAATGAAAAAGAAGGAACTGTTTTAAGAATTAATGCAGAGTTTTCTGAGTGCTTACAGGCACTTGTATATTCTCTCATTCGTCTAATCTCATGACCTTCCTCTGGTGGGTGTTATCTGCAGTGAAGAGGTGCGGCAGGAGGCCCAGAGAGGCTGAAGACAGGTAGTGAGGGGGAGTGCTGATTCTAACGCAGCTGTCTGGGTTCTAAGTCTGGTGTTCTACGTCACATTGCAGTTGCTGCTTGGGTGAGGAGAGCAGAGAGAGGGAGGATTCAAAGCTAATCCTGAGGTTTCTGATCTGAGTGAGAGTTTACAATTATTATATAAAGGGAATCTGCCTTAGGAGGAGAAGAGAGTATGTTTGACTTGGATCTTGTGGCATTTGAAGGCATTGTGAGTGATCCAGGGAGGCATGTTTAGGAGAAAGTTGGAAATATGTAATAGTTGAAGGGTCAGAGGGCCCATGGGGAAACTTTTCTCCTGCTCAACAAATCTGGTAAACTTCATCTGTGTCCAATCCTCCTCAGGCTGGTTCTTCTCCCATCTCCTTCCAAGTGGTTTCAACGGTTTGATTCTCCTACTGACTGAGAGGTCACAGAGCTTTAGCAAGAAGAGAAAGAAACAGGGGGCAGATGCCAATGTGCACCTTCTAGGACCATGTGCTTCTATCTTCATCCACCTTTTGGAACTGGGAGAGAGGGTCTTGGATTTTATGCAAACCTGACTGTACTTTTGTTGGACAGCCTTGAACATGGGATTGATGGGCAGGAACCAGGTCCAGAAAGCTGCTTTCTGATTCTACCAGAGGTCTGTTATCTTCTTGGTTTCAAGACACATGGAGGGACATGAGGGTACCTGTGAAAATACCTGGGGAGTAGAATTTAGGCAGTGATAGTATGTGGTAAGTAAATATAGGTGATTTTTCTTAAAAAATAAAAATAAATAAATTGATCACATTATGGAAAACTTCCTGATTCATTTTACAGCCTAAGGATGAACAACTAATAGCCTGGGAGTTTTCTGACTATTTCACTGAGCAATTCTTCTTGGACAAAGTATTTATTCCATGGAGTAGAACATGATCAGACTAAGAATTGAAAGATACAGGTTTTAGATATGGCTCTAAAGCAAACTAGATGGGTAATTATTCATAAGTTAATTTTTCTGTAAAATAAAGACAATGTGACCAAATTCCCTGAATTTTTTAAAAAAGCAAATGTTATTAATATAATAAAGACTAAAGTACAAGCTGAAGAAGCTCTGCAAAGAGAGAGTTCTTCCCTTTGTTTTGACATCTCCTGACATTCTCCTGTTCTCCTAATCCCTTTTGTTTCTGTTTCCCTTTTTTGGTCTCTCAAACGGATGCCAGTTCTTCCAACCATCAGCCAAGAGTGAACTTAGGAAAACTTCCATCGTCACTGCCTCTCAACTGCCTAAAAGGGTCAAAAACGATATAACAACACCTTGCTTTTGAACCTGTAAAGTTCTTTAAATAAAAGGCAAAATCCTAATATAATCCTATGGCATTGACATAGGAGAAAATTACTATAATTATGCAAATTAAAATAAGTCAACAAGTTTCAGAACACAATGCACGATAAGTAATGTTTTTAAAAATAACAGTCATTGAGCCTGGTCATTTGCACTTAATAATAGGCTCAGGAGGGAGCCTAGTGTCTGGGGAGAAACAGCTGTGGTAATAGATGTATTATGCCTTTGATAGGTTCTCTCTAGTAGTTTTATTTCTGTATTTGCTTTAGATTATAGAACACTCCCAGAGTGCCCTGCTATTGAAATTCCCGTCATTCCTAGGGCTTTAATTAAATGATTGGATTTGACAGAACTTGCGTTGAGGAGGCCCACCGCTCTGTCAGTTTATGCCAGGGTGATATTATCAGGGCCCTGGCAAGTACATGCTCAGGCTTTAATTTATGTCTTGAGCTGTCTCACTGTGAAATATAAGGAATAGATGCCTCCACGTGATTTTCAAAGGCATTGAATATGGCCTATCACAGCAGTATGGTCCTCATAAAACCCAGAAGACAGGATGACACAAAGTAGATATTTTAGAATTGTGGAGCCGTGGAAAGCACGGGAGCTTTGAAATCAGAGATACCCAGGTTTAAATCTCAAATCTACCAGTCATTAGTGGGATAAATGATAAGTGATCTAAATTTTCAGAGCTTTGAATATCTCTTTTTAAAAATGAGAATAATTCCAGCTATCATTGGAATAATATGAAAGTTAAATGTTACGAGGTCAATAAACCCTGAGCCTAGTGGGTATGTGGTAGGAGTTTAATACAGATTATTTCCTTGTTTCCACCTACTTTGCGATTAGTTATTGCTTGTAGGAGCATTCTTCCATTTCTTTCTGTCTGTGAATCTTTAGATATAGATGCTCTTTCATAGTTTTAGACAAATTTGGCCATGAGAACCCAAGGTTGGCTGGGGTTGTAATTACTTTCATTTAACTTTGGAAATAGATAAAACACCATTTGCAGTGTTTTGGCATTGTGGCTTCCCTTTCATAGCTCCATCAATCCTGCACATACCTTGCTGAATAACAGGTGTCAATGTTTTCTCCCAGGAGAGCTGGAAGCAGCTGCAGCAATATGGTAGCGGAACGGCAAATGCTGATCATGTACAGTGATTTGTGGTTTTTCTGTTTCTGTATGAAGCATCTTGATGCAAACGAGCTCCCTTTTCCTGGGTAACAGGAAACACACCCGTTTCATAATGAGTAACAGAACAGAACTTGCTTTAGTCAAAACCAAATCTAAGGCCAAAGTTTGGGTCTACAGAAGGTGCTTGATTGAGCACATGTTGCTCACAGCACAAGCACTTAAGGATCAAAAGTCTCATTTCTATTATATCTGTTACTTTTTTCTATGCAAGCACAGGGCTTTCTCATGGGTTTCATGATTGTCAAAGAAAAAAATATTTTAAATTTTATCATATTGGAAAAATGAAAACATTTGTCTATTAAAGAGAAAAATAAGAAAGTAGAGACAAACTCAGGCCTAGTTGGGCTAAACACCGTCTACAAAACAGGCAGAGAAAGTTGTTCCGTATCAGCCCCTGAGAAGAGTATCCAGCCTTGTTGGACATTATGCTTCTTCCCAGCATTTATTTATTTATTTGGATAGAGGTACAGTAATCCTTCAGGTTAGAGCCAGTGTAAAATTGGCCAAAATTGAGATATAGAGAAGCTTGATCCTCTTGGGTTACTTTCCTTACATTGTGGCTTTCCTTCCTTTCTCCTGGGTACCCAGTGCCTTGATTCTGGTCTTGGGATTTTCTCCTTACCTGTACTCAGATTCATATTTTTCCTCTATCTCCCTTCCCTTATAAAAGTCTGATTTTTGTCAGAATCAACATTAATGACTGCCAATCTTCTTCTAGGGACATTTATATATTAGCAGAGACAATTCCCTGGACATATTTCCTAGAGTTGGATCTTAAGTAACAGGAATATGTGAATAAAACATTTCGAGGCAACGACTCCCTTTTCCCATTATTTAAATCATATCCCATGATATAATAAGATGCCACAAAAATGGGGACAGGAGTTACAAACTCCTTTTATGAACTTGCACTTAAGTTGCATTGTTTTAAATTGTGATGAATGTTCAGATTAAAAGCTCATCCAAAAGTATTCCAAAGTGTACGATGTATTAGCTTATGGCAGAACAACACTCCCACTGAGAACAATAGAAAAATTGGACAAAACATAAAAATGACCTATTTGAAGAATTTTTAGAACAGCTGAGATAACTGAGGGGTCAAGTTACTAGAAAAGAAGGTAGTTACTGAGAGACAAGCTGAGATTTTGTGAGCTGCTTTCCTCCTAGAGACATTTACCCATTCTTGGCCTGTGGAGAAAGTCTTAAAATCCTGCACAGGGCTGCAGCTAAGAGTCAGAGGAGCCAGAACTTCTGATAATTTCACAATGAAAGGGAAACAAAAAATGAAGCTCAAAGTTATGAAGGCTGCCGGGACTTGAGGGAGCAAGATACTGGACAGGGGAGAAATACACACAAACTTTATAAATTCTCCCTTGAGTTTTTGTGGAATTCTTAGATCAGGCAGAGCAGGAGATTAAAAAGCAAATCAGAAAGCCCCACTCTGAAAAGCAGAGGTTTTGTCAGTCTTACGGAGCTAATGAGGCAAAATGTTGGAGTCACGACCGGTCAAGTAGGAAGAGCTCACCAGGCTCTCACTAAGGAGCTCTAGAAGGTGCACACTAGCAGCAGTGAGCCAGATTTAGACAAAGGTTCGTAAGAGTTGTAAGCCAGCCTTAGCTTAGCCCACTCCCTGATTGGATTATGGTGATCTGCACCCAGCTCCTAAATGGCATCTCCAAATGCATACAATCTTTTCTTTATGGAGAAGAATTTTACCAGTTGCTTTTGAATTTAAGTAAAGCATGAGAGTTTGCTTTAAATGGTAAGAGTAATTATTTTCATTGGACATAAAGATGAACCTCTAGATTTCCAGGGTCTTAAAGCCTAACCTACACCCTTCATGAGCCTTTTAGTGCCGGGTGATGATGAAGGTCTAGTCTGAAGGCAATAGGATAAACTTGTTCATTTTTGAGTGTCTAGAGTTTATGATTGAACATTAATTATCTATTTATCTGCAGCTTGGTAAACATAGCCTCTCCTCAATTCTCAGTGTAATGTGAAATGTTTTAAATATAGAGCCTAGAGATCACAAGGATTAACATCAACCTATTTGTGTTTCAGTTTCTCCTTCTGTGCTGTGGGTCCTAATAATATATTCACTCTCGCCACAGGATAGGGGAAGTGCAAAATATATGAGATAATACAAAGAAAGCTTCACAATACTTAGAAAATGCCAGAAACTTAATAAAGATCAGGAGTTTCTATCATTTGATTATGGAGGAGAGCAGATTCTGACCTGTTTTGCAGGTGATTTATTGCAGCACAGTGGATAGGCAAGGATCTAATTTGGGTGACTGTTTTGAAGTAGATTAGACTACAGGAGCCAGGGATTTAATGTGTATTAATACAAAGGAACAGGGTGGCAATGGTGGCCATTTGGTTAACTACGTAAAACTAGAAACCTACCACTTGAGAGATATGGTCTACACAGAGCAGTGATATCTGTGGGCATCAGACAGACATAAGATTGGGGTGGAATAATTGTGTAGCTTTTCTAGATAAGATTATTCACATCTTATATTTTAAACATATATGTGATTATAATTTTTAAAATAAAATTAAGGCTTCAGTTTTAAATTTAAAATATCTAATGTACAACGTAGAAATCAGCTTTAGGCAAGACATCGGTGTGGAATTTTGAGAAGTTTGTAATCAAGTGTATGAATCTGCAGTAGAATAATCCTCCCCTAATTCTTCAGGAGCAATTCAGTCTGGGACAGGGTGTGTGTGTCTGCAAATTGTCCGGGAGTATGGATAGGTTCCTTATAAATGATAGCATTTAAGAATGAGACAGGTCATTGTGCATTAGCTTGGGACACTTTAAGGGATGGTGAGGTGACAGCTCCTCCCACCTACTCATTCACTAGTATCTAGACAATGTTGCAATTAATGCAAGAAATTGTGGGGCACATGTTAATAATGACACTAAATCCAGGCCTCAAGTTAGACTCAGTTTATTACAAACTCTTTTGATTTAGTTCTTTCACATTATGTAAATGATGTAAGGAAGTATTAATGATATTTTTAATAGAATAGATTCAGAAGGATTATAAACCAAATGGGATACTTTAGGGATGAGTCATGGCAGTTTAGTAGGCTCAGGTAGTGGCCATTTATTTTCCAGAGCTGTGCTATCCATTCCATAGAATAACAGTCTATAAGCCCTTTTATTATTATTTTCCTTCTCCTAATTTTTTTTTTTGTGTGTGTGTGTTTGTGTGTCCGTGTCTGTGAACAGTAAGTACTGTGACCTTGGAGATGAACTTTTCCTGAAGGATTGCCAGTCTTGCTGGTTTCAATACCTGGGTCTTGTAAGGATTTGGCTATAGCTTTATTCCGTGTCTAGGATGGTGTGTGGCACATAGTTGGCACTCATTGAGTATTTTTCTGTCTTTTGTTAATTGACAATGAAAAAATAAAAGATTGGCTGAATGCCAAGGACTTAGTCAAGGCACCTAGGGCAAAACAGGGCCTGAAACCAGTTTTCATATGACAGGCCAAGAAGGCAAGGATGCAAAATCTCAACACCTGTAAGATGACTTAGAGAAGTTCCCCTGCCAGGGGACAGAAGGAGTGTATATTAAGGGCGGGGCTGATCTTTGTAATTGGGAGAATTAGGTACCTTATTGAGGGTTAAAGCAAGTGGAGGGAGGAAGAGAGTCATACTACCACATAAAGTTGTGATTTCATTTATAGGTTACTCCTAAATGAAAATTAGACCCTAGACAGTATTTTTCTGGTATAATTTTATAAAGTTTTCAATCAATCTCCAAATCACAGAAAAGTTACAAGCACAGTATGAAGAACTTTAATTTTCCTGTACCCTTCAAGAGTACGTTGCTGATCTCATGCCCCATCAACACTGAATAAATACTTCAGAGTATATTTCCTATCACCATGACAATTCTCCACCTAACTACAACACAATCATCAAGAGCAGGAAATTGAAACTGATACATAGATACCATGTAATCCTCAGACCCTGTTCAAATTTTACAATTTTCCCAGTAATGTCTCTTTCGAAACAAATTTTTCGTTCAGAATCACATCTTGCATTTAGTTGTCATGTATGTTTTATCTTCTTCAATGTGAGTTACTTCATCTTTCCTGGACCTTCATGACCTTGACGCTTCTGAAAATTACAGGGTAGTTATTTTGTAGTCTGTCTCTCTGTTTGGATTTGTGTGATGTTTCCTCATGAGCAGATTCAAGTTGTGCATCTTTGGCAGGACTATCACAGAAATGATGCCATGTTCTCATTGTGTCCTATTAGGTGCATACAATTTTGATTTGTCCTAGTACTGCTGCTATTACTTAGATCACTTGATAAAGATAGTGTTTGCTAGTGTTCTCCGCTGTGATGTTACTCTTTTCCCCTTTGTAATTTTTAAGTATTTGGTGGGAATATACTTTGAAACTATGTAAATATCCTATTTCTCATAAAACTTGTCATGCATTCATTTATTCATTCATTCTTTTCCCTATCAAACTTTGAACTTATTCATTCATTTATTTATACCAGTAAGGATTTATTGTTTCCTATTCAACTGTTTATAATTTGTAACTGTCATTATTTATTTTGATATTTGAATTATCCCAGATTTGTCCAGTGGGAGTTCCTTCAAGCCAGATTCTGTGTTCTTTTGACATTTCACCAAGTTTTTAAGCACTCCCTTGCTTTCTGGTATAAAAAGTCATTTTAGACTGATTGTGCACTTTTTTACCCTAGTTCTGGAATCAGCCGTTTCTCCAGGTGGACTGGTTCTATTTGGTGGTGAATGGTACTTAGAAAACAATTTCTGTGTACTCATTGCTGTTGAGGTGTCACTGTTCCCAGATACTCTCATTTATATGTATTTCTCTCTATATATATTTATATGTTTATATCTCTCTATATCTATTTATTTATGTATCTCTAACCATCTATTAATATCTATGTATAGAAAATCATGAGTTCACACTAACACCTCCAATTTCTCTACAACACTACACAGGGTTCATTCTAGTTTTCTCCCTTTATATGTTTATTGTTTCCTTCTCTAACAGAGAGAGACCTGGTTCCCATTATCCTTGATATATTTACTTATTTAATCAATCTCCCTCTTTGTAACCAATTTCCAAGTGTTGCTCTTGTCCCCAGGCCCCATAAATGTGTCCTCACTCTGCCTGGGCTTTGACACCCCTTTCTGCCACCCCACAAGTGGCTGCTTCTTATCCAACCCTGCTCTGATTCATACTGTCAGAACACTGCTGCCACCGTGCCCATATGGGTGCCTTCTAACTCCACTTGGGAGTTTACACTCTGCTCTGGGCCTGTCTCTTGCATCCTGCTGAAGATTTTTATCTTGCCCAACCCCACTTAGAACTGAATTGTTCTATAAGGAAATGGAAAGGAAGAGAAAGTAAAAAAGAACAACCTTTTACACATTTCAAAAACAAAAATGTCACCTTTCCTATTATCCAAAGATCCTATCTATTAGACATCTTTGAACCAATTTATATTTTTAGAAAATACAAACTCACTCACAATGTTTTTAGGATTTGAAGGATGCAAATCTGTTTTGGGCTTCACTCTGTAGATTTTGGGGCTTGGGTTTTGTTGATCCTTGCCGTGTTTGAGTGAGATGATGGTTTTCAAACTATGTTCTCCATAGCCGCAGGCTCTGTGGACGTATCCCACGGCTGCTCTGCGAGAGTGTGGGGTGTAGGGTGTTGCGGAGTCTCAGTGGCTTACCTTTGTTTCTCATGCTGCTTCAACCAGAAAATTCTGTTTCTGTTTTATGTATCAGATTTCCACATGAGATTTTGGTTGAAAATAAAAGGTTTCAAATGCTAAAAGTGTTTGAAAACCAGAGTTAGATGATCTCTCTGGGAGTTCCATCTGGGAGTTAGAAGAATTAAGCTTTGAAATTCCTACTTAAGTGCACATTTTTCTTCATGAATATGAGCAATGGATAATTTTTCTGTCATTTAAAAATGTTTTCAACATCACTGTAATATATGATCATTTTAGATTATTTTTGAACTATGGAAGAGTGAAAAACAATGACCAGTCCCTGTTCCCCCGCCCCTGACACAATCTGACAAAGCCACTTTCAATATTTGGCAATGTTGTCTTCTAGCATTGTTATTGCATTTATTATTTTTTTAATAATTGTAAGCATAAGTTATATATAATATACTTCAATCCTAAGTTTTCTAGAAGTAGATTTTCTAGGATCTCAGTTTCAGCAAAATATGAAGCAGCAGGGGTATTCATTTATTAATTAACTTGTTCATTCAAATATTAAGTTCCTAGTGCATTAGAGGCTGGGGATATAGCCACTGTCCTCATTGAATTGAAGTCTAGTCTAAGTAATCTCAAGTGTGGAAAGTATTAGAAAGAAATGCAGAATGCTACATGGACATGTGATGGGCAGACTTTACCTAGTCTAGGGCAGGAGCAGGGGGATGGGCAAGAACGAATGATGACTTATTGGTGGAGAAACACGGTGAGACCCAAAGCCCAGTTAGCTGGTGAAGGATGAGGAGTAGGGGAGGAGAAATGATTTCCAAATAGAAAATATAGCCTGTGCAAAGGCCCTGTGGTAGGAAAAAGTAGAGTATGTTCAAGGAGCCAAAAGAAATCCAGCATGGTGAAAGCATAGAAAACTAAATAGCATGAGTGATATGAAGAAGGTAGTCAGGATGCAAACGGGCAATTTAAAAGATTCTGTCTTTATCTTAAGGGCAATGGGAAGCACTAAAGAAATTTAGATGAGGAAGTTACATGATCAATTTTGTGTTTTATAAAGAAGTCTTTGAGTGTTTTATGAAGAATGAATATGGGTTGGTAAAAGAGGATGCATCTCAATTAGTTAAGAGGCTACTGACTAAATCCTGTGACAGAGGCCAGTGATTTAGACAAAGGTATGGGCATTTGGATAGAAAGTAAGGGACAAATGTCTAAGATAAAGAGATCACAGAATTGGGTGACTGACTTGATGTGAGACTGAGGGAGACCTGAATGTGCCAACCTCACCAACAGGCCTCCACACAGAAGAATCTGCTGACCAATATCAGTCACCTGCCCCCTGTGGATAGAAGGTCAGGGTCAGCCTGGGCTACTGAGGTTAAAGGAATAAGCACATCTCATCCCTACGGGCCACCGTGATTACTACACTGATGGGCAAATATCTTGTCTACCCATCAGACTCAAGTTTCAATTCTATGACTTTTGTTTGTACTTTGAAGGAAGTGAACTCACTTCATTGTTTTCCATGAATTTCAAGGTTGAGAGGACTTTGGGACTGGAACTGTTGTCCTAACTTGTCACTTTTTGGCTGATACCAAAACTAACAGCTGAAATAGGCAAATACACTGAGTCTTTATGACGTTATTTGAAACCTGAACCAAGCCATGTCCTTCCCCCCACACTTTTTAGACATAAAAGGTAAAAATATTATTTCTCATAAGATCACTTTGGGGTGAGTTTCCTGTAATTTGTGACTGAAAGAATCCTTAATTTACCCACCATTATAGTAAATTAATATTAACAATTTAGTTGTATTTTACCAGCCTTTCTTCAAATTGTGTGTGTATATAAATTTTATATAGGTGTAGATATGTTTTATGTTTTTTTAATTGAGAAACTGTTTTTTCATCTCAATAGATTTAGGAGGTACAAGTGCTTTTTGTTATGTGGAGGATTGTATAATGCTGAAGTCAGGGCTTTTAGTGTACCCATCACCCACATAGTGTACATTTTACCTGATAGGAAATTTTTTATCCTTTTTCTTCCCCTCAGCTCCCCACTTCTTAGTTTCCAATGTCCATTATGCCACTTTATGAACATATATACCCATTGTTTAGCTCCCACTTACAAGTGAAAACATGTGGTATTTGTTTTTCTATTCCTGAGATACTACACTTAGAACAATGGTCTCCAGTTCCATCCAAGTTGCTGCAAAAGACATTATTTCATTCCTTTTTATGGCTCAGTGTAGTCCATGGGATATATATGCCATGTTTTCTTTATCCACTTGTCCGTTGGTGGGCACTTAGGCTGATTATGTATCTTTGTGATTGTGAATTGTGGTCTGATAAACATTTGGGTGCAGGTGTCTTTTTTATATAATGACTTCTTTTCCTTTGGGTAAACACCCAGTAATGGTATTGCTGTATCCAATAATAGGTCTGCTTTTAGTTCTTTGAGGAATCTCTATACTGTTTTCCATAGAGGTTGTACTAATTTACATTCCCATCAACAGTGTATAAGCATTCCCTTTTCACCATATCCAAACCAGTATTTATTGTTTTTTGATTTTTTAATAATGGCCATTCTGACAGGGGTAAGGTGATATTTCATTGTGGTTTTAATATGCATTTCCCTGACAATTAGTGATGTTGAATATTTTTTTCATATGTTTTTTGGCCATTTGTATATCTTCTTTTGAAAGAAATCTGTTCATGTTGCAGCTAAATATTAAAACTTTTGCTTAAACAAAAACCTATATGCCATTCTTGATTTATTTTTCTTCACCTCCCACATCTGACTCCATCTTGTCTCCATCTCAAAAGTAAACTCTGAATGCCCCAGTTTCCTCATATCCATCTCTACCACCCTAATATAAGGCATTATCATTTTTTCCCAATCTTCTTGCAATAACTCCCTAACTGGTCTGTTTATTCCTCCACTCCTGTACACTTACAATCCATTGTTTACACAGCAAGCCAATTGATATTTTAAAATCATATATTAAATTAGGTTACTTCCTTCTTAAAATTCTCTGATGGTTTCTTATAATACTTAACAACAACAGCTACAGCAGAAATATAATCTAACTCATTTCTCATCATTTTCTTCTCTGCCCTTCATATATTAACCATACTTGCCTTCCTGTTTTAGTGGTTCTTAACAGGGCAGTACCACACTCTGGAGGCATTTTTGTAAGTTGTGGGCACATCTTAGCTTGTTATGATGTTTGGTGGCATTATTAATATTAACAGTGTGTGTGGGTCGGTGACTCCACATTTCTGCCATTTGCAGGACACCTCCATGAGAGTCAGCACAATTCTGCATCACGTATGACTTTCAAATATCTTGCCAGACATTCACGTAGCTGAAAAATCTACTTATAATTATTTGGACCTAAAACCTAATTCCACTTTACATATAAACACAAAGTATTTTTGCATGGTTTTAACATACATCAACATTTCTAGGAATGCAGCTACATTGTAAATTGAGTAAAGATTGTAATTTGTTTTGTTAGAAACTCTATCAAGATTTGCGCACCATTTCAGAAAATCACATCACCAATGGCAACGCCATTTGTGGTATTTGAGTTGCCAATGCAACACACCTGTACCCAACTCCATTTGTAGTTGTCACATTCATGCTGATTCTAAGTATAGACACAAACATCTGACTATTTCATATGGCTTCTTGTTATAATACCTGAACATTTTCATACAGAAAAACACATTTTATTATAAATTATCTTCCTGTTCTTTTTACTTTATATCACAGTTAAGGCATTATATTAATATTTTTGGAAATTATTTATGTAACCATATTAGATATGAATTTAATTACAGAGCAATGACAGGGATTTTACTAGCTGTTTGTCATATAAAGAGGAATCTGGGTCTGATTGGGTTCAGCATGATGCACTGACACTTTAAGCTTGATACTACCCCACGTGGTCCAAGTGTCAGTAGCATTCGCCATAGTCCTGAGGAGTGGGCAAATTCCTTTCACAGACCTATAGCAGGAGGGTAGGGTGATGTGCCAGTTTCTGAGCAAATTCTTATATCTGTCTGGAATTAATCTAGTAGAGCTGTACTTGAGGCATACTATTAGCTCTTTACCAAAACCTTTCCTCCTCTTCATCAGCTAGACTATATTTTCCAGCATCCTTTGCCACTAGATGTGGCCAAGTGTGATTGGAGGAACAGAAAAAATCTATTTTCAGCATCTACTGTTTTCAGGCTTCTTTTTGTCTGCGTGTATCACTTTACCTCTGAGGATCAGATTTTCTAAGGCACAATGTGCATTGACATTTGTCCTCTCCTTTCTTCCCAATTATTTTCTGTGAATTGCTTTCATGAAAAGGATTTAGAAAAATTGTATGGTATACGGATTTGTTACAGAAGCAGCACTCTGATTACCCAAGAAAGTGGTATGATAGAGAAATGGTGGCATCATTTTTAATTTTATTGTTTTGTTTTTAACTGTTACTCTGGGTCACATGCAGACAGTTGGCTACTTTGGAAGTTAATGGTGTAGATGCATTTAAAATCAAGATCAAGTGTATTTCTTTCATACACCAGACAATAGCTTGTGTAGTTGTCACAGACTGATGCTGATCCATGGAGAATGCAAATGGACAGAAGAAAAGAATGTTAGTCTTGTACTGAATGTAAAGGCTACAACTTATATTAATAATACAGTCCGAAGGGATGAAGGGGCATGTTGCCCTTTGATGGGGCAGCTTCCGTGGAAATTAGGTTCCCACAACGGCGACCCACTTCTAGTGAGATCACCTGTCTGGAGTGAGGATATAAGCAAGTGTTTTGGGGGAACCTCCCTTTGCTATTCTCACTGGAATTTTCTTTCCTCCTAGCCATTTCCTACTGCTCAGAATACTTGGACTACTCGCCTGCCTGTCAGATGCAGGCAGCTTTCCAGGATATTTGTGAAATCATGTTGTGAGGGTGAAAGAGCCAATTCCTAACGTTAATTTCCCAGGGGGAATTATCCTTCTAGGAGGCTCAGGATTTAGAATTGCAGTCTATTCTTCTAAAGTTAAGCACCTCATTGTTCTTTCAATGTTGTTCTCCATCTTCAAGCTAAGTTACCATGGTTGTGTATTGACTATTGGGTTATGATGGATTCTCTGTTCCACATACTAACTAGTACCACAACCGTTTGTCTAGAATATTTAGGACAATGCTCTAATAACAGCTTATTAATGGAAGGACTGTTGGTTAGACCTCCATGTAACTTATTTGTAGAAGTTCAACCTATTAGAAAACACCATTGACATTCTGTGCACCATGAGACAGTATTGTTAAGACCCAACTTGATCAACTTTATGCAGAAGTTGAGAAGCTATTCACAGCAAAGCAGTAATAAGAAGAGTTCAATCAGTAATACCTAAAAGTTGCTCCTTCTTTAGGAAAAATTGGAGGTGTTTAAAAACATGTTTCACAACAGGCTAGTCAAGTTAGGTAACATCTTATTGAAGGGGGGGATTAGTTAAAAGAAAATGTAGAACTAAATAGACTAACAACAAGCAAACACAAGACTTCAGATTATGAGAGCTACACATTCCATAAGATGTTTTAAAGACAAATTATATTTTAGGGAAAAATGCAATGCAGGACTAGATCAAATATCTCTTCTTCTGTGAAATCTTTACTAGTTCGGCAGGACTTCTCAATCCCTCCTCCACAAGTAATTTGTTTATTGTATTGATATTGAATTATTATTGTTATTTCTATTATGAGGAGGAGGAGTAGTATTAGCAGCAATTATTTGGCAGAACCTGTGCCTTATTATCCTATGTACTTTTCATGGCTCAATTCAATGTCAGGTATACAGTAATTGCTCATCAAATATTTGCTGTAATGAATTCCTGCGTTCATGCATGAATCGATGAATGAGCCAATTCAAATGAAGACTGAATGTAGTTTCCTCCACAAAATGGGTGGAAGATCATGAATCCTATGGAAATGGGAAGGTTGTGACCTTCCTACGACAACAATGATTTTAGATTTTACTGGAAGGAGGGAATGCAGTCTAATGGTATCTTATCCAACTTTTTGTAAGAGGAACATATACTAAAGATTGGATTTTAAAATATCAGCAAAAAAGTGTTAAGGAAAAAATTTTGAAATAACATAAAATGTTAAATGATCATAAGAACAAAAATTTGATTTTATTCTAAACTTGATTATTTAGTTTTAAAAGCAGAGCAAACTGAAGAATGATAAAGTTTTTTTTTTTTTCCTCCTTCCTGGAGAACTGCTACTTTCTATTGGCAAAAGCTGTTGCATGGGAAAGCTAGACTCTAGGGATCATAAGAGCAGGGTCAGAGTGTGTATTTGTTTGCATTTGTATTGCCAGTACTCAATACAGATATAAGAACTTATTAGGCTCTTAATAATATTTGTTGAATAAATGAATCAATAAATGAAGCATGTTAATCTGACTGTGGTTTTCTTATCAGCAGATTTATAGGCACAGAGCCAGTTTCTACTGAAAGTTAGTTGTTATAACTTTCAGAGTTTTACTCACAACCTTGGTTGCCCAATCTTATGTTTTCCTTAAAGACTTATTATTCAGAAATGTGAATTTTCCTGGTACAGGTTTCTAACACAACAAATTCCTCTTGACTCCAGCTGCCTGGTGCTTTAGCTGAACTGTTACTTCAAGTGCTTCCCTAGCACTTTGTCCAGGGCACTACTGCAGCACTTTCCACACATAATTGCATGCACTAAAAGCCCTTACCCAATGCAATTTCCCTTTCATGAAATTGTACATATGCGGATTTACTTCTGTACACTTTTCCACAATCAGAAGAACCTTACTTTGATTAGATGCACACCTGTTGAAGATAATTTGAAAAAGATGGAGCAAGGAGTTGGAAATTTGAAAAAGCACAAAAGAGGTAAAGCAGGTGGCAGAGCAGAAGAGGAATTTTTAAAATGCAGTTTTGGGAGAAATTAAGGTGGCTCTGGCAAAGTTAGGATTGCATCCCACTGGCTGGAGGAAGGAGAGGTGCATGTGTTCTATCATGAAATTTTCCTGAGCAGAGCGAAGGTCTGTGAATAGGTAGAATGAGCGTGTCCAAGGTACCTTTTTGGTATGCCTTGTAGCTTAAATAAAAGTTGTCTAGTGCTTTTACACCCAAGTTACTGTATGTATTTGGGGTTACCATGTGTCCAGGAGATTGGAGTCCACGAGTCATTCACCACCCCCGAAAGGGGGTGCACTTTTATGTGGAGTACAATATGTATAGAGCGGGGCAGAGGCATATAATCTGCCACAAAGCAAAACAAATAGAGTGGTGTGCTGTTGAAAATGCTGGGAAGAGATTTTAGTATGCTATCTTCATTGTTTGGTTTTCAAGAAGGAAAAATTATATTTATAATAATAACTTTCATAGCTTCATTCACAACCTTGGTGGCCCAGTCTTATCTTTCCCTTAAAAGCTTATTTTTTTTGGAAATGTGAATTCTCCTGGCACAGCGATTTTTGGAGCCTAATCCTTTTATTGGAAAGGGAAAATATATGTTTGTGTAGCAACGTACAAATTGCATGAGTCACAGAGATGCAAAAATATTACTTTCTTTATCTTTCTATAACTAGACTTAATTTTAATCTTGAGCCCCTTTTTCAGTCTGAAGCAGAAAACGTCCTTTAGCTACTTACAGTTTTAGTGGGTTCTCGGTGAGTTTGAATTTAAATTCAGTCAGATTCAAGATTTTTCCCCTCCAACTTCTCCTGGGGCTGATGTTAATGATAAACATATGCCAGGATGCAGCATTTTTGGAGAGGGCATTCACTCCTTCCTACCCATCTGCCCTGTGCTGACTTTAACCAAGACAGATCATAATCCTGCTACAGGCTTTGGTTGTCTGCATGTCTGGCACTCAGGAAAGCTCTAAATTGTTTTTTACGGAAGAAGCTCCATCCCCTTTTCAGACTGAAATTCTATAATCCACACTGTAGTGACATACTGTCCCCATGACCTCCAGATTGCTCCCTGTCTGTTGGCTTTGTATTATATCTAGGAAATTCTTTACCACATGAAAAAATGTTTGGTAGTACTTGATTCCATCTGAACCCTTGAGGACTTCTTAAGACTTCAGGCAAACCCATCATGAATTTATCCATCTATCCACTCCTCCAACCACCCATCCAGCCAGCCAACAAACATTAATTGAGTGCCAGGTACTTACTAGGCATTGGTAGCAGAAACTTCCTTCCCTGGAGGATTTCACTTTCTGGTAGGGTGTGAGAAACAAAATCCTCCCTCCTGCCTCCTCACAAAGCTTAGATGCTAAAAATGAAGACTGCTTATCCCCCACAACTTGCTGTCTGCATTAACATAACTTTATTTTTCTATGAAACTCTTGCCCAGGTTAATGGCTTTAGCTCTTCAATGGAAAGCATCCACAGTTTGCATCCTCAAATTCTTTGAATGCTTTACCTCTAAAACCTTGCCTTGCTGTTTCATGATCCTTATGCAATCCTAACCATCCATCTCTCACACTCCCACATCCAACCTCCAAATTGAAAGACCCATCTTAAAACCAAATTTCCAATTCCCCATAAATTTCAATCTTGCCTCTCCAAGATACTGCTAAAGCATTATTGGGAGGGGGGTGCCCTCCCTTACATTGTAAGCAACAAACTCAGCTTTGTCTCATCAACAGCTTGCACTGATGGTATCTGAGGAGCCAGCCCTCGACAATGGTACCATCATAACTCAGCAGCAAGCCCTGCTTTTAAGAGGAAGAATTACATACAATTAGCCCCATTAACTGTGAAAGAATATTTTTGATATATGTTTATGTGTGATCAAAAGTCAGGCCTTTCATTGCTAATTCATGCTGTGGTTTGGGCACCCAATAAAGATTACTTCTCAATAGATATTAAAAATGTGATCATTTATAATTACCATGTTCAGAGTCGCATAATGCAGATTTTAGTCATATCTCAGGTGTTGAGTTTAGGTCCTCCTGTCAATGCCAGACCCTGAGCCTTCCTCACATGAAACCATTCTCCATCCAGTCACCTGCTACTGTGATTAGGTTCCTAAAGCATGTGACCCAGGAGACACTATTTTTATACACTCTTTATGTTCTCCTAGGGCTCTTACTAAGCCTTGTCTCTTCTATTTGTTGACCTTTCCAGGCAAAGTGGGCTGAACTATAAAAATAGTCTCTAAAACTCCTTTGTTAAATGTGTGTGAGACCAGCGTTGGCCAAGGTTCTTAGTTGTAGGCAACAGAATCTGACCTAACAAGTTTACTTGGAAAGAGATTTATGATAGTTCACAGAATTATTGGGAAAGTTAAAAGTACAGACTCTAGGCTGAGCTTCTGGGAACAATGCCCGGAACCACACTGAAAACTGGCTCACTAAGGAAGCTGCTGCTGCCATTGGCCTCGGAACCCCAGTGCTTCTGCCATGATCAGGAGGATGCTGCGCTGGGCAAGTGCTGCCACCGCTGCTGGCCTCAGAAGAACCAAACACCCCTGCCATGGCGCTGTTTGACAGCAGTTTTCAAAGTGTGGTCCCTGAACTAGCAGCATCAGTACCACCTGGTAACTTATTAGAAATGCAAATTCTCAAACCCTACCCCAGACCTGTGGAATCAGACACTCTGGGCACGAGGCCTAATGGTATGTGTTTCTGATACATGCTAATGTTTGAAAACTGCTGCTATAGGAGATTGTTCACTTTATTCCTCTAAGTCTTGCACACATGCAGGTGTATCTGCTTGGCAGAACATAGGTCACATGAGGAAGTCTATGACAAAGGATACTGGGAAAAGGAGTCTAGAGCTGTACTTCTCAAAATTTAATGTGTAGCTAAATCACCTGGGGATCTTGTTAAAATGCAGGTTCTGATTATTGGGGGGCATTGTTGACAAAATCACGGGTGATGCCAATACTCCTTCTCCGTGGACCACAACAAGAGTAGGGAAAATCCGTAGCACAGAAACAATGCTGGAAGGGAGGATAGGGGGATTGTGACTAATCCAATATGCAATGTCTTCTACTCACCTTTTCTTCTAGTAAAAACTCATAACCTCCAAAATTTGCAAGAGAAAGAGGTCCTGCACATGGAGAGGGGCCTGCCGAGCCTTCATACATCTCCCTGTCTACTGCCTTTCCTTGAATGAGGAATCCATCATCCCCTTTCTTGGAAAACTTTGAGGTGTCTGGGTATTGTATCTTAGGAGAGAAGTCATTAATGGATTTTCCTTAAAGCCTAAGTTAAGCAAGTCTTGGTAGGCAGTTCGATACCTTTTTCTTTGAATTTCTTCAATCTTACAAGATGACATCTCAATCAGAAAATAAGCCCTATACACTCAACAGCACACTTTTATCGAAGCTCATGTTGTGACTGCCACTGTTGAGTGCCTGCCTGCCAAGAGAGCCTGAAGTTGAGCCCTGACATGGGAACAATTCCTAGAGGATTCATTTATCTACTTGGTAGCCAGTTGTTTACATTTGATCCCTTCCCTTATGGCTAAAACAGTGCTTTGTTTTCAGAGGAATGGTCTGAAATTTCAGGAACAGTTTTGCCTGTCCTGCCTGGAGAACCTCAGCGAGCATTACCATTTGCTGACTTACGCTTTTGCCTTACCATGGTATCCCACCCAACATTACAGGGCAATGACCATTGACCAGGTACAGAAATGTAACTGATATTATGATATGCCCATTATCCAAAACTATGGCTGTGTTCTCATGTGGAGGAAGCTGTGTCTGCCTCCTGGCTCTTCAACACTAGACAAAGAAATAAGTCACTATTCATGAGGGCAAAGAGAACTGTATTTGGAACCCAGAGAACTCACTAGAGTATCTCATAGCATTTTCTTGCTTGATAGTCCTAATCAATGCAAAGCTGTAGAAACTCAACAAAGAGAAGATCAAGATTGCCAAGGACTCATCTTCCCCAGTAATGACAATTTGGGTCATCTCACTATCTAAAGAACACCATCTAACTGAAGCGCTGGCATGGATAAGGGGAATAGAGGATGGATAGTGGCAGCTATGATTACTAACACAGGCCTTGTGACTAGCTGTAGAAGCAGGGACTGTAGCAACTCCATTTTATGGCGGTTGTTTCTTTCTCCTTTCCTTTACCTCCTCCTCCATTACCTTCCATGGAAAAAATAATTTGAGATGGCTCATAATTTAGGTTTCAGGTAGGAATGAGGTCATGATAAGTAGCTGATGGACTTTGTTGGGGAGACCAACTCCTTCTCTGAACAAAGGACCAAAGTGGATGTTGAGGAGTAAAAGTCATCGCCTTTGCAGATTATCTTTCCTTGCTTCTCCAGATCCACTCTCCACACTTCTCCTTTCACGTCTGTGCTTAAGAAGATTGACTGGAATGGATTTTGTTCTCTCCCTTCCCTTCTGGCTTCTTGCTGCGTCTATGCCATGGGAGCTCTAGCATGCATTCTGAGGGAGGACAGGAAAGGTGGGGAACTTACTTTCCTGGTTCTCTGTGGGTTTGCCAGGTACTGGCTGCTTCCGTTAACCAGAGGTCACAGCCATAGTAGGTAATTTTTGATTCCTCATCCCCTCCCACCCTCCTCTTTTCTTAGTTTCCAGTGTCCATTATACCACTTTTTGTCCCTATATCCCCATTGTTCAGCTCCCACTTATAAGTGAGAACATGTGGTATGTCACTTGTAACTAACTCCTTTATTAAACTGCACTCAAATCACCCATTTTGAGAGTGACATCTAAGTCCTGCCAGGGCCTGTTCTGATTCCCAGGTGAGATTTGACAGCTCCCCTCTAAAATGACCAAGATTTGAATCCTACTAACTCCTTTTGTGGTTGCAGAATAATTAATTTTTAATTTCTAATTATTCCAGATAATATTTGGTCATGTAGAAGATATTGTTTCAAACATCTTACCATTTTAGAATGAATGCAAGTTGTATGGAACTAGTTCTCAGTAGATTAAAACACGTGAAACCCTCTAACACAAAGAGCACTGTCAGCATATGCTATCACCCTCCAATGTGCATTGAGTGATTTTATAATACATGTCCATGAGGCAGTGGGTTTTAACTTTATGTCAATATATTCCATCTTAAGATATCAATTGTAAGGGGTGATAACATGTTTTCTATCTATTTTTTTATTGGATCATATTTTATTTTTATCCTTAATTCCAAAATTTTAATTTTATTGGGAAATAAGTTGTAATTATATATATATATTTGTTTGTGTGACTTGCTACAAAATTAAACTGAGTTTCCTGAGAGGACAGTATCCATATCTATTTTGCTAATTCTTAGCCACAGAAAAAACACAATGAATCTTTGTTGAGCAAATGAATTAAACTCATTTTTTTGGATAGAAATACAAACGTATAGGGGCTCTACTTTGGTTTATGTTACTTGAGTAGGTCTGTGACATGAGTATCAATGATGTGATTGGTTTTCAGACTACCTATGCTTTTTCATCACAAAACCAACATTTTCAGTAATATTACAGATGTTTTTCTATTGGGTGCCACAATTAAAGTTATGAAAATTTATTTTTCAATTGAGAATGAAATGAGTCCTTAGTACCTGCTGTAAAGTGAGTGAATAATTAATAAATGAGTACATGAAAATGAAGAAACAGATATTGGCCATAAGAGGAGAGAGGAGAGACAAGTTGCAGTATTGTGGCCTGGGAAATGTGGGGGAATGGAGGCATCAGACTTGTCAGTGACAATCTTTTAGGGTGAACTCTACAGATGATGTTTCATTCAACTTGCTTTATCTACTCACTCATTTTATTTGTTGCTATGGTTAGTAAATATTGTCTATGAGCCCCCATGTGCCACGCATTTTTTTAGGTACTGGGCATACATCAGTCAACAGAACAGATATGGCCCTCCTTTCATTCAGTGTCCAGTCAGAAGAGAGTCCCTTAGACTTAAAACAGTACTTCCTCTGCTACCCCTGTTTCGTGTGATCTTCAGTTTTTTGATCGTGGCTTCTGCTAAGACTTAAAGGAGCAGAGGCTAACATTTCTTTTGTTGGTATGAAAGAAAAAAGGGAAATAGGAGATTTAGTTTAGGGGAGAAGCTTGATTCTAAGAAGTAATTGCCTATGCTTGATTCAAAAGGCATTTGTGAGCTAGTGAGAAAACCGAGATGGGCATTGCGTCGTGGTTTCTTAGTAAGTGGAAGCACTGAAATTATTTTGGTCAAGTTGACATAGAATTATTGAAGAGGAATTACAGCCACACACCCACCCCCCATCCGCAGAGGATGCATTCCAAGACCTCCAATGGATGCTGGAAACCGCAGATAGTAGTAAACCCTATAGACACTGTTTTTTTGATCTGACAACCGAGACGGCCACTAATTGACCAACAGGCAGGTAGCATATACAGTGTGGATCCTCTGGACAAAGGATGATTCACATTCCAAGTGAGATAAAGTAGAAAGGTGTGAAATTTTGTCATGCTACTCAGGACGGCACACAATAGAAAACTTATGAATTGTTTATTTCTGAAATTTTACATTTAATATTTTCAGATCACGGTTGATCATGGGTAACTGAAACCGTGGAAAGTGAAACCACAGATAATGGGGAACTATTGCAAACCAGAGATAAAGAGATCATAAAAGAAAAGATGTTAAATTATTCAGAAATGAATGAGAGTTTTATCCCAGAGTTACATATGAACCAAATGAATTTTGACCAGGAGATTTAGAAAGAAGACTGCAACTGGATTGATTAGGCAGTTAGGCAGGGACCTAGATATAAAATGGAATGATATGAAAGAGTCCAGCATACTGAAATGCCACTTAGTTTTTATTATTGCTATTCTTCCCTTCAAGTGGGAGAGCCTAATCTCTCTCCCCTTGAGTGTGACTGGATTTAGTGCTAACATCTAATAAATTAAATAAAGTGGAAGTGATGGTGTATAACTTCCAATACTAGGTCATAGAAAGCTTTGGGGCTTACTCCTTGCTTTTTGTCTTGGGTCTTCTGTCCTAGGGGAAGCTGGCTGCTGAGTGGTGAGGACATTTAAACACCCTGGTAGGGAGGTACCAAGGCCTACTGCCAACAACCTGCAATAAACTGAGGCTCCAACCAACAGTCAAGCAATTGAGCCACCTTGCATATAGAGCCCTTAGCCCCAGGCAAGCCCTCAGGTGACTGCGGGCCCAGCTGCCATTTTGACTATGGCATGAGTCTTAGTCATGAGAGCCCCTGAGCCAGAACCAGCCAGCTAAGATGCTTTTGGATTCCTGACCCACAGAAACTGGGTGAGATAAGGCATATTTGTTATTTTAAGCTGCTAAAATTTGGGGTAATTTGTAACCCAGCAATAGATAACCAAGCAGGGAGAAATACAGATCTTGTGGGTTTATATTTGCACAGTATGAGTGCCTACATGTCAGAGCAGTTTCAAGATATGATCTTCAAGACTTGCAGTCTCAACCTTGGGATAAAGCAGAACAGTGGGACTGAATATTGATTTGGATGCAGCAATATAGAACGGCAGAGGTGTGAGGCAGTTCAGGTGATCATGAGAGAGTAAGAAGGGAAAGGCCTCAGCTGATAGAAGCTAAAGAGAAAAACCTATTTATCCTGCTAAAGCAAAGGGCAATTGGGGATTTATGTACACAGAAGAGTAGATCTAGGTATTCCGTAGTACCAATTGTGGGTCTTCACAAGAGTCAGAAGTTTAGTCTTGCTGTGATTGGCAAGGACGGGAAAGGAAAAAAACAGGAATGAGCAGGTGATGCACTGAGAGATGGCACTGGAGGAAGAGTTCACTGTGTTATCAAAGCATCTGAGAAAGAGGACATGGAAAAGAGAGACAGGGAGAAAGGGAGTGTGAGAGGGGAAGAAGAAAGGAAGGAGGAGGTGCTAGGTAGGCAGTGACACTGAACAGGAGCGTGAGGGTGAGGGTGAGATTTGAGCAGGGAGCCAGTGTTCTCAGGTCCCAGGAGGGGCTGCAGGAGGCAACTCACCTGGAAGTTCCACCAGAATCCCACTTCTGTCAGCCCAATGGCAACCCCTGCCCCTATTGTTGGGACATGTTTTTTATAAGATGCCCTCAATTGTGTGATTTAGAATTTTGAGATGTTTTCTCATGAGTCTAACAAAAGAACCATCATATACATTTATAGACATACCCAACTTAACAATGGTTCCGATTTTTCGACTTTCTAATGGTGTGAAAGTAGTATGCATTCAGGAGAAATCGTACTTCGAGTTTTGATTTTGTCCTGGGCTAACAATATGCCGTAGGATACTCACTCTCCATGCTGGGCAGCAGGAACAAGCTGCAGCTCCCAGTCAGCCGTTCAATCACGAGGGCTAACAACTGATACTCTCCAGTGTAGTAATGTTGCCAGAAGGTTTTGCCCAACTGTAGGCTAATGTAAGTGCTCTGAGCACATTTAATGTAAACTACGCTAAGCTATGATGTTCGGGTAGGTTAGGTGTAGTCAATGCATTTTTCGACTAAACAGTTTCAATTTATGATGGGTTTATTGGGACGTAACCCGATCATAAGTCTAGGAGCATCTGTATATCTTCCTACATTCCTCTCATTCCTTCCCCTTCTTGCTTTAATTTTTATAGGCTTGCCCCATCATTTTCCCCTTTCTCCTTCCCTTCTGTTTGTTCACTCTCTTTTTTTTTTTCATTTTGCTTCTTGTGATGTGTTTCCAAACATTTATGATCATAAAAGTCACTTGAAGAGCTTTAAAAATTAGATTCCTTGGCCCCACCCAAGACCTACTTAATCAGAATCACTCATTCATAAGATTCTCAAAATACATTGTTCTTGTTTTTTGCTGTCCATGAGAATTTTCTTGGAAAATATCTTGCTCTAAATTCTCCATCCTATTATCCCAATCCAAACCAAGTGCCCCAAACCCAATAACTAACCAAAGGATGTATTTTGAGGCCAATGTTTCTCAAACTTTGTGTGGTAAATGACCAATACTTTTTTGTGTGTGCAACTCATGAACTCACGAACCATCACAGACCAATTTTTTTTTTTTACAAAATACTATAAGATCGAATTAATAAAAAAGAAATAAAAGGACACACAAAATAAAAGTGTGATGTTTAAAATTTTAAAGTTCAATAGACATAAAGTTACTCTGTAAAAGTGCTGTAAAGGCTTCTAAATACTTGTTCTGAATTACTGAATTTAACTCACAGGGTATCGGGGCAAACAGCTACTGGGCTGCTATGGAGCCTCCTTTGAGATTCCTATTCCTAGCTGAATAATTCTAACACTTCTTCCACCTAGCAACAGTTACTACTTCAGTTCAATTTCTGCAAATAAAGCTTAAATTCTGCAAAATTTCTGCATACAATTCTCATGGACTTGCATTAGAAAACCGAATGATTGGTCCCTGCTTGTTAGCTACCTGTTCCAAGTCCCCTCTTTGGCTGACACTAGTTTCCTGTCCCAAAGCCAATCTGTAATCCATTCCAAGAGTTCTTCCCCTAAGCTATGTTTTTGATCTTGTAAATCAATCTATGTGTCATGCAGTTGCATCACGTGCTTCTCTGATACCCAGCTGTCCACTGTTTCACCCTGATCTACTCATTAGACAGTGTGCTCAAAGGATTGAAGGTAGTTAATATGGAAGGGCACGTCATTTCTCTAGCATTTCTCACTTGTGGTTTGACACTGGGAATTCTGTAAATTATCAATTAACATGCTTTCTCCTATTGCCTCAAGATATGATTTTCAATATGTCTTTATGAACTTTGAAGTTCACAGGGCTAAGTTCTTCCTTGTTTTCTTTTTAAAATATCAGGAATATAAACTGCATTTGTGTTTTATTATTCAAACAGGGACTATATATTTTATCCTTCTTTTCTGGTTAAAATTAGGTAAAGCTTGTAAAAAAGACCTCATCTTAGTTTTTAGAACACTGCAATAATATGGAAATTTAGAACACACATAATAATATAGAAATCAGATGAGGAAAGGAAAGGTGTGTTGGTATAAATCACCATTTAATCATTCCCTGGATTTTAATGATCATCTCTCCCCAGATCACTTTCAGATTCCTCTTTCTCAAATCACCTGACTGCTTACTAATGATTCAGCCCCAATGAGTGGCCAGAGAATCCTGAGTAGTTGGTAGGTTAAATTCAACAAATACCATATAAATGCAATATTTTCTCCAAAACAAATATTTTATTCATCACTCAGGTCAGAATCATGCTATTATCTTTGAATTGACTCTGTTCTTAGGTACCTTGACCTATAGTATTCATTTCTGCAAGGTATAGTCCCCCACTGCAACCCTGACTCTCATTATTTTTACCTAGAGAGTTGGATTAAATGATTTCCTTGCCTTCAGCCACTTCCTGTGTTAACCCAATTTAATACAACTGTCAAATCAATTTATTTTGTTTTAAAGCACATCAATTTATTTTAATGCACAGCTTGACCTTGGTGACTCTGTATTACCTATGGAGTATAATTCAAGACCAACCTATCCTTCTGAGTCCCTAAACTGCAAACAGAACCAAGGACTTTCAAAAATACACATTTCACAGTGTTCCATCTGTGTGCCCGTATGTCCCATTTCCCTGGAATGCCCCATTTCCCAGTTCCAAAGTGCCATAGTTTATCTATTGTTTGCCCTTTATAATCTCCACCTCTTTGAAGAAGTCTCCTTTGATCTACACATTCAAAAATAATACCATTGCTTCCCATGATACTTCTTATTTACCTCTTTTCTTTAGATAAATATTCATTTCTTATATCATCTGGCAGATTATAAGTAGTTCAGTTAAATATTTAAATTGCATTTGATTATTAGAGTATATTTTCTGAAATCATCTCAATCCTATGTTTTCTATTTTAATTTTGATATATAGAATTTTGGAGTCAGACAGACCTGGATTCTAATTCTACCTCTATTACTTCTTGGTTTTACGTGTTCTATCCTCAGTTTATTCATCTCACGGGGTGGGGGAGAGAGATAATAATAGTGAACATTCCACAGCTGCTTGTTTTTTCTTTTTGGTGAGACTAAAATGAGACTATATCGAGCACTTAGAGAGGACCTCATACATGCCAAGTGTTTAATAAATGTTGGCTATTGTTATACAATGACTTAGATAAAGGGAGGTTAATAATTAAATAATTTGCACCCCAAACACATTTATGTTAGAATCTATATCCTTATTTATATAGGAATCCTAAAGAATAAAAAGATATAAAGGAACAGTACAGAATCAGCAGAAACTGCCCCGTCAGGAGTATAATTCAAGAAAGATTGAGCAAACACAAATATCACTCCTCCTTGTACACAGTGTTTTCTTTCCACCGTCCTTTCTGTGGGTTACCTCACAAGACCTGTTCAACTCCCAAAGATGACTCAGATATGTTCCTGTCCTTTGGGGGTTTATAATCTAGTTGGAGGAGATAGTTCTGTACACATATAACTATCATATAAAATAGATTACAGTTCCAAAGAGCAATGGCCTTAAAGGATGAGGATGATTTCAGTGAGTAGAAGAAATTGGAGAAGGCCATCTCTAATGAAAACAATTAAGAACATGGCAAAGGCAGAGTGGTGGAAAAGTACACTCTGTCTTTGGGGAATTACTGTTTGAATATTTTATTCCTATTCTACTCACCTCTCAGATAAACCTAAAACTTCTAAGGCAGAGAAAATGAGGTAATAAGCTATCCAGGAAGAAAGCCGCTCTTTGGAACTCTCGGTATAGACAGAGTCCCACTTCCTCAATAAAAGAACCAAGTGAAGCAGTATCCCCCAATCACTTTCTCTTTACTTTTTGCTGTACAAGGTAGTTGTGGTGATGGCAAGCATGGATGGTACAAATAAAGTGCAATAATATGTGCTTATTGTCAATAACACATGCTCATTACCACTCATGAAGAGAAAATGAGTCAATCATAGCAAGTATCAGTATCTTTTCCAATTATTGGAAAAACACATTACAAACACACCTATAATAATGTTTCAGGTAAGGTGTAGGTGTCTTTCTTTCAGATATATTTATTGCAAGTCTGTGCATTTACTGTAACCAACAGCAGATATAATAAAATGACCATGACATTAATTTGTATAGCTATGCTCCCTTTCCTCTTAAAGTGCTTATAATATTTCATTCTCCTGCATTGACCCAATTTCATAGGGAGAAGGGTCTAAAGAGGCCATTTTTATAAAGCTTATAGAGAAAGTGGGCACTTTTCTTTTTAAAAATCATATAAAATATAGGACAATGTACTTTGCCAGCATGAGATATTAACATAAAACACGTGGAAAGTGCTGCTGTCACAAAATAGCTTAGACTTTTTTTCATGAATCCAATTTATCACGGTGTTCTGAATTTGAGCATAACTTTTTCAGTAAAAATGACTCTTCACTCATCTATGTGAACAAATGGGACTTCAGGCAGAGCATCACACGAGGATTTCCTATGCTATGTTAAGACCCCAATATAGGGACATTCCATTGTGAATATAAATAACCCCAGTCCTTCTAAACATGCCTCTCCATATGCTTTTGCTTAACAATGCAGCAGATGCCGTGGATGGAAACCACCTCTTTAGCTATAGGCAGGCCGGCTAGCTTCTGTCACCGTGTTCTTGCTGGTAGGTCACTGGATGTGAATGCCAATGGGGCAGTTCTCTTGGCAGTCAAACTTGCAGGCAGCTTGCGGGCTTGGGGGGATATTTTAGGGCTGTTCTACCTTAGAAGGCTGACAGGTTTGTTCTTTTGCGTTGAGAGGCTATGCCAATTTCCTTCCCAGGTCTGATGCTTCAGAGAAATATCTTGGGATTAAAGGAAAGGAACAAAGGACTAGATGAAGACATAAAGACAGCATTGGCATTAATTCTTTTCAACTACTTTTCATCAAATGGGCATTGAGCATCTTTGAACCTGTGTTTTCAGTGATTATTTCATCTAGTTAACCCTACTCATTATGTGTTCACAAAGGCTACAGAAATTGTTTCCTAGACACGGAAAATTTGTTAAAAAAATCCCTAGGAGGCTGATAGGTTGCTGGTTTAAAAAAAAAAAAAAAAAAACTTAAAAACTAAACTTTTGGGGGGAAGACCCCTGATGCCAGGAGTTAAGTCTTACTGAGACTTAGTGATATTTACTTTACCATAAAACGGGGGCTAGAAAGAGAGAGGATGCTGCCTTCTTTCTCAGCCTCTTTTACTCAAGGTTCTTATGTAGCTATCTATTTCTGTTGATCCTTTTTGATAGCTGATTCCTACTTCTTAAAATGTTGCCAAATCCACTCTCCCTACACTCTAACAAAGACTTAAGAGCAGGGATTTCATATCTGTGTTTACTTGCTTTACTAAAAATAGAATTAGGGGCATTTGTTGGTTTATGTAACTGTGTCTTCTATTACCTTTTGTTCATTAATTCTTGTGATTGGTTTAGAATATATGTATACCTTTTTAAAAATTAAAAAGGTTTGACAGTCCAGAAATAGTTTTCTTTAAAAAAAATTTTACCTTGTAAGATTTTACAATTCTTTATAATTCAGTACCATTTTGTCAGTTTGTTTCTTGTCCCTAATTAAACCCATGAAAAAGATGTTATCACTGTCTTGTAGATGAAGAGGCTAAATTCAGAAACATTAAATGATTTGTCCAAGGTCACAAATCTGCAAGGAGTAAGCACAGACTCTGGGCTTCTGACAAGAATTTTTAAACTTTTTCTTGAGTCAAGATCCCCTGTAAGGCTCCTTACAACACAGATGACTGGGCTCCACTCCCAGTTTCTGGGACTCAGTAGATCGGGAGTAAGACTTGAGAATCCACATTTCTGACAGGTTCTCAGGTACCACCCTTTGAGAACTGCTGTCCTAGACTAGGCCCGTTCCCACTGTATATTTTTAATGTCCTTTTTCATCTCTATGGGACTCTGTTGCATTGATAAGGTTAGTTTGATGTATCTCTCAGGAAAACTTGAGTTACAAGTTTGGGATGGATTTGCCAACAGTTAGGACACTGTCAACTGGTAAGGGAGGAGTTGGCCCCAGTCTTGGCAACTTGGTCTGGATAGTTGGTTAAAATCATAAGAATGTTGTACTCTGTTGAGGTAAAATTGACCAAGAAAGTTAGTCTGCTATCTAAAATGCCTTTGCTACCTTCCTCCTGATCCTTGACTATTATAATTATATAGTTGTGTGTTCTACATTTGAACATCTGATAACTTTCATAGGCCATAGTTCTACCTCTACATGCCACGTGCTTCTCTCACCTTACAGCGGTATTTCTCCAAATACTCTCCAATGGAAAATGAGCTTTTGTTTCTTCTATAGTTCAAATTCTTTTCACTATACCCTGCTCGCTCTAAACTGTTTATCTATAGACAAGTGAGACTATTTTACTGTCTAGGTTTCTCTACCGAATTTTATATTTTTGAAATTAGAGACCACTTTTTTTGTGCCTAGTTTACCCTTACACTGTCAGTGGGTATTGACTCTGGAATTAATAAAACATATCGTCCCTTCCTTGCATTAACTTCTCCTTGCCTACTCTTCTATACCAACCTGTCTTCTTCCATAGCCCATGCACACAGAATTGAACTTTTGTCCTGGTCTTCATTCTCAGGAATTGGGATGATGTTAAGAATGCCCAAAATCTATCTTGGACACTTAGACAAGGCCCTCTTACCATCCTACGAGGACTCCCCAGGGGGGATCATACAACAGAAGGAAGGGTGTGTGTGTTATTAGGGACAGCTTTGACACAGTTACAGAAAACCAAATTAGACTTTCAAGAGAATTTTATTTTTTGCAGGTTAAAGGCCTAAGGTATTTGTTGCCCTGGACTTAAATCCAAATATCTGGACATACATATTTGTTAGACAATCAATGGCTCAAATCTTTTGCCATCAACTAGCCAAACAAAATATTGATGCTGTAGGCATTTCCAAAGTTTAAACTGAACTGACAATTTTGTAGCTTCTAACTGAGAGAAATGATACTCAAAAAGAGTCAAAATGACCTTCTATCTGTCTGCCTCTTAATATATTCCAAATTTTATTTTTTTTATAAAATTTTCTTTATTTTTTTATTTTAGAATATTATGGGAGTATGAACGTTTTAGTTACACAGATTGCTTTTGTGCTGCTTGAGTCAAAGTTGTAAGTGTGCCCATCACTCAGATAGTGTACTTTGTACCTGTTAGGTATGATTTCACCCATCCCTCCCCTCCTTCTCCCTCCCACCTGCACGATTTCTGTTGAGTTTTACTTCCATCTGTGCACATAAGGGCTGATCAGTTAGTTCCAATTTAATAGTGAGTACATGTGGTGTTTGTTTTTCTATTCTTGTGATACTTCACTTAGGCCAAATTTTATTCTTCATTGAGCCTTTACCAGAAAGTTTATATGAAGTTTTTATTTTCTATCAGGCAAAAGGTTAGATGTTTTATATGATTTATTTCACTTAATCATCAAATCAAGCATTATATTCACATTGTAGATATTACCATCTCATTTGTCAAATGGTGAAATGGGCTCTGATAAGCTAGGTATAATTGCACAATACCATTCAATCAGCAATTAATGAAGACAGACTTTGAACATACATATTTCTAACACCCAAGTCTTAATTTGGCTTAGTATATTATGTGGCCATACAGCCGCAGAGTTAGGTTTAATTGTTATGTCCTGTGTTTTATTGAGCCTTAACACAAGCAGTGGTAATATAAAGAATATTCATTTCTTAATTCTTTGTAAAATCATCATTGAAATTTTATCTATTACCTTTTGATTGTGCCTTATATAGGGATTACTATAATAAATCACTTCCAAATTTGGTTTGAGGGAAAAGCTTTATCTCTGAAAGAACTAATTCTTTTTTCATTATAATAAATAGAAGTATATAGTTTACTGGAATTTTTTTTTTTTTGCTTTGCCTCCAAGAAATTCGAGATTAAATTTTAAAGTTCAATCATGGAAATGATTTTAACAGGTTAATATATTTTCTTCTTCATCACTTAAAAACATTTCTTTCTGTGTTGATAATTTTCTTGTATTGTAAGAATCTGAAATCCATTTTTGAAAAAGAGGAGGCTTAAATTATAAGCAATTAATGGAGAACCAGAATCGAAGCTGATATTTTAAAATTGAGACTTCTCAAATTTATCTATCATCCATCTATCTATCTATTTACCTACCTACCTATTATGTTGTTCTTACCCCCATATTGTTCTTTTTCAAATTTTGAAAGCTGAATTTATTGTTACAGCAAAAGTCTTAAGCATTACTCTTTCAAAGCTTGAATTGAATATTTAAGGAAAAGCTTGCAACATTCTTTTAAAGGACAGAACTTACTAATTAGATTTTGGTTTAAAAATGATGAAATGCCAAGTCTTAGTTCACAGTTTATTTTAAATTTTATGAGAGTTTGCACTTGCCTTCTTTTCTCCTCCTGTCCTTCCCTGAAACATTCCAGTCATTATCACATCATATTTATAGCAATCTTTCCTCTGAAAATGTGTTCATGGAACACTGACCATGTTTCATATATAAAAATGAATCCAAAGTAAATTGATTGAAAATATGCATATTGTGTTTGAGTTAAGATGATGTCAAAGCAACTGGGTGACTTGGTTACCTTGGCACATCAGATGTTCAACAAATAATATTATGTGGCCAAGTCTATGCTAAAATGAGTCCAGGTAGTTGCTTGGCATTTTGGAAAACAAAAAAATTGACTAAATTTTGCATCCTGTAACTAGTTCTGTTGGTGCCACCTAGGATAATTAGCTTCAGGTGTTTTCAACAGCACTTTAATATGGCCTGTCTGGCTTGACACAATTGCTTTTCTAATTACACAGGGCAAAGGGCATCTTATGCCCTGAATCCCAAAGATGTGAATCAAACATTGCTGACTTCTACAGCTCTGCTCATTTAATTAAACTGCATGCATTTTAAAATATGCACATCTACCCTCTAATATTTGCACATATTTTGTGTATCTAATTCACTGTACGCATGAAATACCACTTATTTATATTGACTTCATTTCCTTGTTGGGTTTCAGAAGGCATTTTTCTGTTTTACCAGGAGTCTTAGAATACATGCAGGAGAAAATGTTATTAAGCCTGTAACAAGATAACCTAATTTGTCAAATCTGAGACTATTGGGGCTGACAGATCGAATGTTACCTTTCAGGACAAATGTTGAAAATAGCCGGCAACAAAACCTTTGGAGAGAAGCTGTTAATAAATTGCCAAATTAGTTGAGTTGTGATGAAACAGAAAGATATAATAACATTTCTCCCTGTTTATGATTACGTAGCTCATGAATTTTGAAAGAAGAGCAAAGAATAACGTGTGTATTTTAATTATAGCTGAGTCGCAGGTTTGGGGATGCTTGTTCTGAATTTTGCTTTTCCCAAATATATTGTGAGTAGCTGGATCAAGATGATTCCCTAATATATATATATGAGTGTATGTGTGTGTATATCTGTATATATATATATATAAAACTCCTATGATTAAATGACTATGTCTTTAGTATTCTGATGCTTGAAAGTGGCAATATAAAATAATTATGTTCAGAATTGTGAAGTTTACTGGCTGTGCTGCCACTGTTATATTTATTAGCAGGTTATATTTATTAGCATAGATTATAAAGTGAAGTGGGAACTTGGCAATTTTATGGTCTATTGATCAAGGTAGGTTGCACAGAAAGATAATTTAGGACTTAAAGTGAACTGGTTAGCTGGACTGTAAGTACTGATCAATTATTCAGATAATTAAGAGTTCACACTTCACCTTCTGCCATCTACATAATCCCTGAATATATGACCAAGGCAGATAAAATACTTACCCATGACTGCGATGCTATTTTTATAAGACATGAACCAATTTGACTCAATTTTTTCCCTCCCTTTTTTTTTTTTTTTTTTTTTATGTCTGAATTACAGCTCATAATGGGAAATTTTCCACTATGCCTCCCTGGTGCCTCTAATGGCATTTTTCGTCATGGCTTCCCCCGACTGCAAGAGTGAGGATGCCCCTTTGACCAGCGGCAGGGTGGCCAACTCAGTTGAGTTCTGCATTGAGGGAAAGGACTCTCTTTTGTTTCACATTCTTGAAGGCTTTTCCTGGCCAGTGTGGATTTGGCAGGAGTGCACACTTGGGCTGTTGGGCTGCTGCCAGTCACTTGGTCCTGAAACTGGAGTTAGTAGGATCTTGCCAAAGATTAGACTGAGAAATCTGGATGCAGGCTGGCAATCCAAGCAAGCAGCCTCAGCCAAATTGGCACAGTTGGGAAAACCTTGGAGAATCACAATTATTTTAGACAAAATACAAAGTTTGTGAGCTTTCTAAACATTATGTAAATCAGTCTTGATTCCTAGTTCACAGAAGCACAGAAGTCCATCACTTTGGGTACAAATGTAAGTGTACTGGTGTCCTGATTCATGTCAAATTGAACCCTGGTTTGCAAAAAGAAATTTGAATCGTGCTGCCGCGGGGATGTTTCATTACCTGCAGCAGCAGGTGGAAAGCTCAGGTGCCTCAAAGCCTCCCTGAGAATTCTGGTTCTCATCCCCATTAGGCACCAGGAGCTGCCCGTCTGTGAGGGTGTGTTTGTGCTGAGAAACCTAACATGGAATATTAACAATACAGTTTATGGAGAACCTACTCTTCACGCCTCACATGCATTAATTGTCTCATTTGAGTTAATCCTCATAATGGTCTTGTAAAGGAGATGCTATTATCGGTCCCATTTCTATCTCAGAGAACTGAGATTCAAACCAGGCTTCCCAAATGCTGAAGCTTGTAAGTTTATCTTCGTGAATAACTTGTAATGTTTTGCAAAGTTTGGTGTGTCTAGAAATCCCCAAGGGAGCTTTAAAAATGGCCATAGCCATTCTGATTACACAGGTCTGGGGTGGAAACCTAGATTTCCTGTGTAACAAGTGGTACAGGTGATTCTGAGTCAGGTGGTTGGAGGTCAACCTCCCAGAAATATTGCTCTATAATCTCTTGATTGCGCTCAAGCGTGTAAACCCATGTGTTGAAGTAGGATATCTTTTTCCCCCCAACTGCTTGTGATGTGAGTCCCAGAAGCCTCAGTTTCGGTCCATTTTGTAGTGTTGCTCCGACTTTCCTTAACACACCCAAACCCTGCTTTTCACTCTTCCACGGGCCTCTCCTTCCCTGCTTACCCCAGAGTGCCTAGTTTGTCCCTGTTTTGAGTATCACTGAAAAATAATTACCTAGAAACCTCCAAAATAATCTGAAGCACAAAGCATTTGGGTAAAAACTTTATACACCAGATGTGCTTAGGAGTCCTGTAGCGAAACAGATAAACTCAGTTCTTCTAGTAATTTGTTTCAGTATTCTGGGTTTATAATGCTTTTCCTTTCTGGGATGAGAAGACTTATCTTACTGCACTATGGAGAGACTCCAGAAGTCATTCAAGATCTTCAAAGAATATTATACAATTGCTTGCATATCTTAATCTACTGGACTGAAAAATAGGGGTAATATTTTTTTGACAACCAATCTGGAAATCTGCAGAGCCCCTAATATATTGTCCAATCATTTGTGTCTTTCATTTTTTCATTGAATATATTTTGTTTTTTGCTTAGCATGCAAAAGCCTAAAGAAAGTGCAACCCTCTTGCTTGTAAGCTGGGGCAGAATTTCATTGCAAATATGAGATTTTTAAAAATACCAACAGAAAATAAATAAAAAAGAAACATTTTATCAGCTTCAAGAATAGTTTTTTAAGACACGAAGAAATTTTCCATGTTTATTTTGTATTTTACCTGATAAATATTGATAGTTTTGTAAAGTTATACTCAAAAAGAGAATCCAATTTTTAGAATTCTGTTGCTTTAAAAAGCAACCTAATGCTATGATGTCGATTTATGACTTCAAGATAAAAATGATTTCTTTGGAGCCTGAGTCTCTCATTTTATAAGCAAAATATTCCTATAAAAAATTGGATGTACTCAAATTAATCAATATAAATTACGGTTTTTCCATTTACATTTACTCTGAAATTATGGTGATTTTAGAGGATATTAAATTTTGTTTGATTTAGCATCTAACCCGAATGGCTGTATTTCTTTAGGGAGTGGCTAGACATACTATTTGCTGCAATTTTGATGATGACTTATGATTTGAAGAACGGGGCAATCTAAATGTCATAATTTGATTTTAATTTTGCTTGGTTGCTATTTTTCAATTTTTTTCTCTTAAAGTCTTTTTTATAAGCCTTGTTGAGGGAAGATGTTCCCAGAGGTACAAGGTACACAAAGCAGGAAAACAATGTGATACCTTTGTGATAATTTAGGCTCACGGCTTTTTAAATTCTTAATTTAATTAAATTAATTAATTTATTTTAACAAGTAGTATGTTGATGCAGAGAGACAATACACTTTTGCTGGGTCACTTTTATTTGGAGATGATGAAATAAACGTATTATGGGTGACCTTCACATCACATAAAAATGTAGTATATATCACACATACATGGAGGATGTGGGGAATTTGGGGCATTACTGAATAAAGGGCAGATTGTTATAGAGCTTTATTGTGCTTATTTCAGTAATTTTTTTTGCACAACATTGTTAATGATGCTTCTTTTGAAGTCAGAGGGCAGAGGTGATCATTGGTTTTAGGTGGTGGCTTGGTATTTTTAAAGGGAATGGAACTTTAGACTTGAGCAAAAGAAAGAGAAGAACATTTAGAAGGTCTTGGGGGAAAGTGACAAGAGAGATGAGTAGTTGGGGGGATAATGACACAAGAGGAAAGTAAGGGAAGAGGTGAAGGATCAGATTGG
>CM052439.1:67565037-67579622 GCA_028533085.1 Varecia variegata
AGTAGCTGGGACTACAGGCATGCGCCACCATGCCCGGCTAATTTTTTCTATATATATTTTTAGTTGGCCAGATAATTTCTTTCTATTTTTAGTAGAGACGGGGTCTCGCTCTTGCTCAGGCTGGTCTCGAACTCCTGAGCTCAAACAATCCGCCCGCCTCGGCCTCCCAAGTGCTAGGATTACAGGCGTGAGCCACCGCACCCGGCCTATATTGTGCTCTTTTTGTGATTGTTTCTGAGATAGACCAGTCCTCCAGGACCCACGGCTTGTGTGTTGAGTTACCTTTACAAGTCCATGGACAGTAGTAGTTAGCACATGGTTTCCTAAAGATCATCTTAATTGACATTACTATGTTAATTAGCTGAACAGTCTGCCTTCAAAAGTACCTACATAAATAAGCATGGTCAATCAGTAAAAAAATTAACTTTTCCTTTTATCTATTATCACGTATTCAGAAAATGAAAGAACAGGTCACTTATACAAAAACACATTAAGCAAAGATTAGGGAGTGATGGCTAAAGCTGAAGACGGATATAAAGGCTTCTCCTCATCTTTCATCCCAGCATTCCAAAATGTATGACGTTCTGCAAGGAATCAGTACGGCCCAATAGTTAACACTAGGAGAATGGTGTGACTAAATCCCATGACTTAGCTGAGAAAAGGGCCCACGGTGCCTAAGCCAGCTAAAATGTTCTAATGAGTGGGGAAGTGTTTGAACCATTTCTTTAATTTGGATTCATTGCAACAAATCTCTTGAGTTCAATATTATAGGGGTGTGGAAAAGTTATTTTGGGGGTTAATAATTCAATATTGCTTTCTTCTGTGGTTTTGAATTTCCATTAGCAAATGATTTCCTTTAATAAATCTTTTATGATTAGAACTAGCTACTCTGATTTCTTCATAATTGTTGACCTCACCACTGATAATTTATGTAAGACTCTTTTGTCCTTTTTTCTTGTCTAACCCTAGTCAGTTCTTCGCTGTGCCTCAGTGTCTGTGTTCTCAGTAACATGGTGAAGTCCATAATGAGAAAGGCCAGATCTGCTGTGCATCCACTTTTAGGATTCAAGACAGTGTTGTATTTTTATTGAGTGCCTAGAACAAGTCATTGACCCATTCACATAAAAATTTTACCGTTTTGTTATTTTTAAGCAATTCCAATATTGTACAGTCGCTTAGATAGTGATATAAATTACTAAGCTCTTTTGCATCAGTTACCTTGACTTATAAAAGACTCCCAGATTTCTTTTAGGGAATTACTCCCTTTTCATTCTTCATCCTTGTGGTTTACATGTGAGAAGATGCCATCCCGGTTTCCAGAGACAACAATGACCCAGGTGTGTCCCATCAATTCTTCTCTCCCCCAGCCACAGTAATAATTTTTAAGGATGGCACATGACAATAACAATAATTGTTAATACTTATGTGACTGGAACATATATTAAACTTATTTAATGCATCCAACAAACGTACAAACTAGGAATTATTAATATCTTCAATTTGCAGATGAGGAAATTGAGACACAGAGGATAAATTTCCTGGAAGAGATCAAATAGCTAGTGGGGGTTAGAGTCAGTATACACACCTCGGCAGTCCATGCCAGTCTGTGCTCTGACCATCGCACCGAGAGGCTGGTCCTTTGCTAGAACCATTGGAAAGGAAATGCCGCAAAGGGAAGTTGGGACAGGAGCTGCTTGACCCCATCAGGTAGAAAGTCCTACCTGCAAAAAAGTCACTGTAGAGGAAAACATGTAGAAGAAAAGACTGAGTTCCAAGGACATTGATCAAGTACTCAGGTCTAGCAGTTTCTGAATCCTCCAACGCAGGACTTGGCAGGTTTGTTAGATAATAAATTTTCCTTTTCTTCTGAACTTGCTTTTCACTGGATTCCTTTCACCACCAAAACATCCTGAATAATAATACCAGGAAATGGGAAGCCTAAAAACACCAGGTTGAAAGCCAAATTTTACATTAAATTTGCATAAGCAGCTATCACTTACTGTCCTCCAAAGAATCATAAAACTAGTAAGGGTTGAAAGAATTAGTAATATACATTTGAATTCTGTAAATATTTCTTTAGGTGAGGGGGCTGGGACCTGGGAGATTCACTGCTCTATTTATATAGCGGATTAGGAAGCACAAAATTAATCTTGTTAAAAATCATCAGGCGGGGGAGCATGGGTGTGTCCTAGCAATCACCAAAAGATGGCCACCATCCTTGGAAAGGGAAAATTAAAAAAAAAAAAAAAAAGTTTCGCCCTGCTTTCCAGAGCAGAGAGAAACTTTGCAAGTTTGATGTATAATATGAGATTCTGTATTCCAGTCCTTGATGTAGAGGCTAGATTTCTGTCTGCAAAGATCCTATCATATAGAAATATGAGCTCCTTCTGCTTCAGTTTAGATAATCTTCTCTGTCCACCTTCCAAGAGGGCAAATGAGTGACCCCAACCAATAATAGAAGTGGCCAGAAACAATCTTAATATTATCAGGTAATTCATCCCCCATGCTGCCCAGCAACGCCCCTCGGGGCCTGCTACTAGAAAGTGCCCCTCTTGTAGTTAGCTTGTCTGATATGCTTGTGCTGCCAAAGAGGGTGCCCTTAAAGGCACTTAAGGGATTTGAAGGGTGTATGGTTACAGAATCAGTTTCATATTTGAAGAATTTCTATCTGATCTGCCATCATGTCCGTGTTTGAGGAGTGAAAAAAGTACTCCATACACTTGCATTAATGAAAACTAGAGAGAGGCTGCTTCCCCCCTCTCCAACCCAATCTTAAGCAATTTATGCAGTATTAATGTCTACAACCTGCTTTCTGATTTCGTTTATCACTTTACTTTTTTTTCCTTTTCTGATTGGACAATTTTATCTAGCCTAGTTATAACAGCCAGCACAGCACCGGGTCCTCTAATTTATGTGTTAATGTGGTGTTCTGGAAGCTTGATGTTAAAATGATGAATATCACCTGGGAAGAAGATTGGGGGAGAGCAAAAGAACTGGCACGTTGCCTTGTGGAAATAGCTTTCGACTTTATCAAACCAGGGGGTAACATGTCAGATTATATTACGTACAATTAATTATTAATGCAGTCTGGGCCTTATTTTGAAAAGCGCAAACATGCACTTTTTTTTTTTTTTCCCATGGAAAATCTGTTGTGTCCCTCAAATTGAGCAGCAAAATGTCCCTCACAAAATACCTTAAGGCTTCCATTTCTCCAGATTTAGCATGCATCTGAGACAAGAAAGCTTTCACAAGCCTCCTTGCCATGGACAAAACAGAGATGTGTTTTTGCTTAATTAAAATTCTTTTTTGGCAACAGATGTCCTTGCAAAAATAGCTCAGAGTGCGGTGAAGCATTTTTATGGGCTGGAGTTCAGCAATGAGGAGCCCGTCATCTGCCTTCTCTGCTCTGAGAGCAACACAAGAGACCAGGTGGCTGGTCACAGTTTGAAAAGTGAACAAATGTATTTATTCATTCTGAGCAATTTGCAACCCACTGGGAGAGCAGGAGCCCTCTCCCAGCCCCTCGCTTCTGAGAGCTAGGACTGTGAGAGAAGGGGGTTGTTTAATTGCTTTGCACAGTTTCCCTCACTAAAGCAATTAGCACCCAGAGGAAAGTCCAGGAGAAGAACACAGCTAGGCCTCACACACACATGGTGGCCTGAAATCGGCCTGCCTACTGTCCCAGCCACAGAGATGATTCAATCAGTGATGCAGACACAGACCGTGATGCTCTGCTTCCTGGGCTTGCTGCTGCTGAAATGCTGAATTCCTATCCCCGAGCTTCTAATCCACTGAAGAACTAGTGTGCAGAGGCGGGAACCTCATCAGCTCCATACCTAGCTAACACTACTGGAGAAGAGAACACTGCAATAGGCTTGAGAACTGAAAGAAAACAGCTTAGGTCTGTACTCAGGATTAAAATGATTGCTGAATAGCAGGTGAGAAATCAGAGGAGCCAACAGAGGTGACCTAGCTAAGAATCTGAATGAGATTGGAACCTGGATCTTAAAATAAATCAGGCAGAAGGACATAGGCTGTAAAAAATTTAAAAAAGATACTTGCTAAAGATCTTATGGGTAGGACACATGGCTGCTGTATATGACAATATTCAGTGGAAATTACTGAATCAATTGTGTGTATGTGTTGTTCTTTTGTTGTTGTTGTCATTGTTTAATGTAACTGCAAGGCTAGATTACAGCGAAGGCATTCTGTTTATTTTTAGTACATTCTGTCAATGACTAAACCAGATAATTCAACAGAGCACAGCTCATTAATTAACCAAGATAATCACATATTCCGTGTTAGTAACTTTTCTGATAAATGAAGCCTTTTTCTTAGTGATGTAAGGCTTTTTAAAATATTTAACAACTTTCATTAGAAATCATTCTAAAATATATTGTACACATCCCTTTATTGTCATCCAAGGTTCAGAGAACACTCATGATTCACAGAGGGGTAGATTAACAAACTATTCTCTTCTTCCTTTTGTGCAAATTGTATGCATTAGTGTTCTCTTTGTGATTAAGCTACTTATTTTGTATTGAAAGAACATGATTTAAAAAATATTACTTCTTTGCATGGGAATGGGACATCTGAATGATTCGGTCTAAAACACTGGGGAGGTGCATAGGGTTACTGAGCAGAATTATTCATATATTCATTTAACAACAATTTAGTGATCACCTAAATTGTGAGCTGAGGATTCAAAAGTGAACAAAACAAAGTTATAGACATTCTGAAGTTTGCATCTTAATAAGGCAGATAGACCACACAGCACTAAATTCATATTCAGTATAATGTCAGATAGAGCTAAGTGCTGCAAAGAAAAACAAAGAGGATAAGGGAGAGATGGGGTAGTCAAAGAAGGCCTCTCTACTTAAGTGACATTTGAACAGTGATCTGAATGAAAGGAGGGAGAAAGCCATGTAAGTGTCTGCCAGACGAGAGAACTCTAGGCAGGAGTGTAAGTTGGGGAATAATTCCTGTGACGTTTCTACACATGAGAACTTTGTTTGATACTACCTTTTCAAGGATGTTTGCATTGCAAATAGCCTTGAAAGCTAGAGAGTCTCCGTCTGGGGAAAAGGGCAGATTTATTTCCTGACCAAGATAATAAAAGATCATCTCTTTCTGCAAGGCAAAAGCTGGACAGACTTCTTGGTAGCCACTTTAAAAGATGGGGGTTTTCTAAACTCAAAACTCCAAAGCTGGGACATCAACCAACCATGGTGTGCATAGCATCCCTTTGGGAAACACCCCAGGGGATATAGGACAAGCAAACACGAAGGTCATGCTGCCTGCTGTGGTGGGAATAATACACTCTCTAGGTCTATCTGAACTCATGGGAAAACGTACTTCAAGAAGAAGGGAATGACTGACTGTGTCAAAGTCTAAGTATTAGTAAATGAGGACTGAGAATTGACTCTAATTTATCAACCTGGGCGTCACATTGCCAAATGAGAACAGTTCCCAAGGGCAAAATCCTAACTGGAGTGGATTACAGAGAGGATGAAAAGAGATCAAGTAGGGACATGGAATACAGAAAACTCCAGCAAGAATTTTGCTGTAAACCAGACTAGAGAAAATGGGTACAAACTAGAAAGAAATATGGAAATCAAGAGAGGGGTTTTGTGTTGCTTCAGGTTTTTATTTAATATAAGAGATATATAATATGTTTGGCTGTTGGGAAGTAATCTAGCAGAGAGCAAAAATTTGATGATGCAGGAGAGAAGTTGCAAAGTTCTCAGGTAGCTAAAGGGGAAGGGGCTTCCCCAATGTCAACTGCAGTGCTGGCCTGCCATTGGAGTGTGGGCAACTGACTCACTGTAACAGGAGAGAAGGCCGCGTCTATGGCACAGGTGCAAGTAATGCGCTAAATTTGGTGATGAGTGGATAGAGAACTTTTCTTCTGATTGCTTCTATTTTCTCAGTGAATGAAGTGAGAATCAACTCATCAGCACAGAGTGATGAGAGTGGAAGGGAAGAGCTATTGGAACTCTGAGGAGGGAGATCATGGGGTGAAATAATCACCTAGGAAAGTGAGAGTGGGCATTGATTGAAAAAAAATGGTAGTATTGCAAGATGATACCCAAAAGTATTAAATCTGTTTCTGCAAGATACTAAATGAAGTTAAAAGGTAATTCTATCTATCTGCAGGGGGTGGCGTGGGGGGAGATGATGCCCTGGCTCCATTAAATTGGGATGGGTTTGACATTAAAAACTAATCAGGTATCTTTACTGCAGGATTTCTCAGAACCCTTGATATATTATGCAAATAGTGACTTTCCCCAAAAGGCTACAGTATGCAATGCTTCCTAAATTTATTTGATTGTGGAATGTTAGTGGATTAAACATGACTTAGAAAATGTTGGGTTAAATCACTGAATCATCGATATCCAGCTATGTTTGTTATTATGGCCTGGTAAAATAGGCTACTATCCCTCAGGAGTAGAACTAGAAACATCAGGCATGGTTCATCAGAGAACAGGGTTCTAAAAGTAGTAATTGATGCATTTAATGAAACACTGTAATCCTTATGAGCCAAAGCATGGACTGGAGACTCAAGGAAACCAAGACTAGATATTGATTTAAAATAAATGAATAGGCGAAGCGTGGTGGCTTTCACCTGCAATACTAGCACTCTGGAAGGCTGAGGCAGGAGGATTACTTCAGGCCAGAAGTTTGAGACCAGCCTGAGTAAAAGTAGGATGCCATCTCTGCAAAAAATTAGAAAATTAGCCAGGCATGGTGGGGTGTGCCTGTAGTCTCAGCTATTCGGGAAGCTGAGGTAGGAGAATCTCTTGAACCCAGGAGTTTGAGGTTGCAGTGAGCTATGATGATGCCACTGCACTCTAGCCTGGGAGACAGAGGGAGACTCTGTCTAAATAAATAAATGAATAAATAAAATAATTGAACAAATCTAACCAGTATTGACAAACAAAAGCTGCTTCAACAACCCATTTGTAAACTCACACCTGCCAGAAAGACCAGGGCCAAGGGAGATCTCTAATGGGTTTTCCAGAAACGTGACCATTTGGAGGTCCAGGGGAGGAATCTTTAGACCAGATAGAAAAGATCCTTTCCCACCCTAAGGGTTCACTGAGGTTTGAAGGAGATGTCTACAGAAATGATTATGTAATACCTTGAACCCTCCGGAGACAGCCTTCAGCACACAGGTGGGTAGAAAGTGATTGCCTCACTTTGAGAACCTTGAGGGGGCAACCAGAAGGGCTCGATCTCAGGAGCAAGATAAGTAGATGGGTTTTATCAGGGACAGGGTATTCCCCTGGGCCCGGAAGCCGTTCTAATCTGATCCCACTTTGAGTTAAAGTCTATGTAGCGTAGGCTAACAACATATAAAATAAAATTTTAACTATGTTATTAAAAGTTTTCAGTACTTTAAGGAAGGGGAGTCTGAAAAGGCTGGCTAGAATTAAAACAAGACTCTAATTTGTTCAAGTAGTGTAACTTCTATTTTGGCCATCTTTTTCATTATTCCCTATGTGCTTTCTCCTAGAGATTAGAAATGAAAACACACACACACACACACACACACACACCCAGGTCCAAAAAATGAGAATATCTACATTCTGAGAGACAGCAAAGCAAGGCCAATTGGAAGACGCTTACACCTTAGGCAGGCTTGGAGTGAGTGAAAGTAACCTCAAGAAACAGAATTAGGGGCTACTGCCATAGGAAAAAAAGGAAAGATTCCTATGGAAGGAAAGAAAGGAAAGTATGACAAGACATGCTCTTGCCTAACCCAGAAAGGTGGGTGCCCAACAGCAGGTCCCAAAGATCTCTGCAAATAAAAAAGTAAGTAATTTGTTCTTTCTGCAAAATACTTCTTAGACTCAGCATTGCACAGATCTCTTTTCCAAAGCCTCTTCCACTTGCCTGATGGCACATGGCCTTTCCTCTGTCTCCCTTTAACACAAGGGTTGCAAATTCAAATGACTTCAAAGACCAGGCATGTAATTTCAATAAGGAAGACCCAGCCTCCTCTTAGAGTGCTGAGGGCAATGAAACTGGAAAGGCATTAAATTCAAACCATTTAAGAGCATTGTAACTAGGCCTTCAAGCTGACAGTACAAGACCTCTGCTTGAAAGCATGCCCACCTCTTTTGGGAAAATAGGATGTGCAGACTGCTAAGGGGGCAGCCTCGTTGCCACACCTTACCAATGTGCTACCTTGTGTTATATGCGATTGTCTAGAAGATCATCATCTTTCTTTGCAAAGTACAAGGTTTTATGACAGCTTTTTAACACTTATTTCCAAGTTCACAATTACATTCTAACTGCTTAGATTCCCAAATAACTCACTTCCAAATAAAGGATGGGTGTGAGTGTCTACGCAAACAATAATGCATTTTAAATCATTCATAAATATATGGTTAGCTATTATATATGACAGTTATATGATATATGTAAATATAATATGACATTATATACACATATGTATTATATTTAGTATTTGTGTAACATGTATAATACTCTATAAAATATAACTCTGTATATATATGTGTGTATATATGTGGTTAACTGGCATTAGAGAAAATCTTTTGTGTTGTTATTTTAGGGAAGCAAGAATGAAGTGAGATGGAAGAAAAGGAGGCAAAGGAAATGAAGGAAAAGTTGTTTTGAGGGAGATGGGGGCATTTCTTTAATAAAAATTTCTAGTACTGTACATTCACATGATTGTCATCACATTTTCACCCACTTCATAGACCATACAAAAGAAAAGATAAATATAGGTCACACTAAAGGACCATGAGTCAAATCCAGATTGTAAGATTAGGCCCATGTTTTTTTTTTTTTTTTTTTTTTTTAAAGTCTGATTTAGCAAACTCCATTTTAAAGTTGAGACATTGCACATAAATATTTGTATTTTCCTTGCTCTTGTCTGGCAGAATGTGTGCTCTACAGTTCACCTCAGTCCCTGTCAGGACCGCCTCATCCATTTACATAGTGTATCTGGTCCTGCTAACGCATCTGAGTTCATGGTCTATTTCTATGCAATGTGATATGCAGACATCTACCAGTTTTTAACAACACATATGTGGTGCATGAAGTCCAGAGAGTGGGTGGAGAAGCCTTTTTAAAATAAGACATGAAAAATTAAAACCAACAAAAATAAATATATAAAATATTCAGGGCATTAGAAGATTCTGTCTTCCATCTTGAGAGTAAGGGATCATTTTTAAGTGAGAAAGAAATCCTTGAAGAATCAATGCCACTTTAGATCTAGGTCATGTGACCAAACAAGGGTCTTCCAAGAAATTCTATCTCAAGATTAACGGTATTGGGAGTTGAATTGAGTTTAACTACCTTCTATAGTCAGATTCCAGGTTCTTTCCTGTGAATGCTATATAGTAATAGTTTCTTCACAATGCCAAAGCATCCTCAGTTACAGAATAGTCTAGAAATGTGTCATTGAGTTCTGGTAGGAAATCAAGGGTCCTCAAAAAAATAGATTGTAACTATAATTTGACATTCTAACTAAAACTGGAACATCAGAAATATATGTGGTAAGAGGGGGGGTAGTGTTTTTTCCAATACTGTTTTATGAGACTGAAAAATCTACTTTGAAACATGCTATCCAAGTCAAGGGTGCATTAGAAATTGACAAAGAAACACTTTCTATAAGAGCTTTTTTAAATTACCTTAATTTATTCCCTTTTTTAATTATTTTAAATTTAAATTATTTAAGAATATCAAGGCCATAAGAGGCTCAAACACATAGTTATGTTTCACAGTGACGGTGGCAGTAAATAGAAAGAGAAGAGAATACCCAGGGGAAATAATTTTCCAACTTAAAGAATGTTAACAGTGAGGGACAAGGAGATAGTTCCTGAAGAGGGAGAAGACAGAATTGAAGGAAAATAATAAATTCTGTGAAAATGTTATAAAAGGATTCATTTGATAGAAAAGCATTGACTACTAGCCCAGTCCAACTAAAATAAAAATTCTACTTTATGGAATGTTTTGAAAGGCATAGAAAAGCCCCGAAACACCAAATTAACTCTCACAAGAACTGCATTAATAAAAAGTACCATGAATACAGTCACATTGATTAAAGCAGTGTGTATAGAAGGCTGCTTTCAAAAGAAATGGGAAAAAAATTTAACTAGTGAGTACTAGTTTTAAATTTCTCTGAAACTAACGGTGTGACCTTGGATACGTCATATAATTTCTCTAGGTCTTTGTTTCTCATTTCTAAAGTGAGATGACATCAGGTGACTCATATGAACACTTACAGCTCTAAAATTATATATATTAATATATCTTTTCTGGAGGAAGCAATCTATCAGTAGACATTAATACTCTGCCAAATTACTAGTTAGAAATTCCCTAGAGGAGGACAACACCTTAAGAGAAATGGAATATAGGACAAATGCAATTTCTTAGTAAGGGGCAAGCCTCAAGGAGACTCAGGAACCCATTCATTGAATAAACATTTTGGGGGCACCTATTCAGACCCAGGTCTAAAGATGAATTGGATCCAGTCTATGATGGTCAAGGCACTTGCCATCTCTGTGGGAGACAGGCACATAAGCACAGTCTAGTAGGGGCACAAACAAGGTGCTTTGGGAACGTGCTGAAGAAGACCCTGGTGTATGTAGTAGAAGGAGATTGTTTCTGGGGAGAGTGCCTAGGACAAGGGAATTTCAAACTTCAAGGGTTAGTAGGAGGCAGCCAGGTGAGACGATGGGGATGGGGTGCTTCTGGGCAAGATGTGTGAAATGTGCAACTGCTGGGTGGGAAAGGATGCTCATTCTGGGAACTTCAAAGGATTCAGTAGAGCTGGTGCCGTGGGCTGGATGGAGGAGTGAGAAAAATGATGAGTAATACAAATGTATTGGTAATACATTCCTTTAGGTGATGTGGGAACAAAATAGTGTGTAACTTTCACTCTTTATAATTTTATACAAGTGTTACTAGTACCTTGCACTTGCATATATGTTATGCTATTCTAAAGGACACTAACAGATTATACATGATTTCTTCACATTTTGGGTATACAGACATATAATTACATTGAAGAATATAGGGGTAGAGTGAAACGTCCTCTCCACCCCTCTGTCCCAATCCCATGACCCACTCCCAGATGTAACCACCACTGAGAGCTGGATGTATCCTTCTAGACTTTCTATGCATTTTCTTTTTTACGTGTTCATATGCCCACACAGAAACTTTAAAAATAATAAAGAAGATTATGCTATATGTAGAGTTCTGTGATTTTCTTTTGATTCTCTGTCTATACATATATATCTCTATCTTGTCTATCTGGTATGTGTTCGTGTCAGTACACATAGATCTATCTCATTCTTTTTAAAGTATTTCTGTATTTCTTTTGACTGATATACCCCAATTTATTTAAACAATTACTACTGATGAATGTTTAGGATGTTTCTCTGCTCAAATAAATAATGTTGTATTGAATATATGTATGTGTACACATGTGTGAGTGTGTGTATATATATATTTGAAGGCATGTGTTGAGTATTTCTGAAGGGTAGATTCTTAAGAAATTGGTAGATCAAAGAGTTTATGTACATTTCCTGTTGTAGTATCTATTGTCTTCTGGTTACACTTTCACCAACTTTGTCCCTCAACATTTCTGTCAGTTCTCTGGGAATCCAAGAGGCAGGCTGGGAGGGGTCGCCATGGCTGTTCTACAGAAAACACTGAGGCCTAAGGCGGCTAAGGAAATTGAAATAAAACACTGCCCTGCCTTTATCTCTGGGGCAGATATGAGGCTCTGTGCATCAGTTTCTGACATAGGGTGAGGCAGCACAGGGACTTCGTTTTCTCTTTGCCACGACTCCTTCAACTCCGTGATAACCCCTGCCTTACATGCCTGCAGAAGCCTGTGTGCGACTGTCTACATAGACACAGCTCATTCCAGCTCAGAAATTAGCCTCTCATTCCTCAGTCTGTGCAGTTTTCACAGCAACACTCAGACCCCCGTGGGCTATCTCTACGTCATGGACAAGAGGACTGAGTGGAACCTTTGGGGACCAAAGGGCTCCCGCTTGGCTGAAACAGACAGAGCTGGGCACAAACTCAGGCAGTCCACCTTGCAGTCTGGCAAATTCTCCACTAGACTCTACTGATTTAACTCTTGTCTAAAAAATGGAGGAGAGAATCTGAGTTAAATGTCAAGGGCTTTGAATTTCATTCCTGTATGGGCCATTTTTAGGTGTAAGGAATTTAGGGGCAGTCTCCTCACATAGGTTTGAAAGTTCCTATGGACATATTTTAGACAAGTCTAAACTGCTGTAATCCTAATTTGAATCACCTCACTCCTTGAAGCTAAGCCAAGTGAGGGGGGGATTGAGACTCACTATAGGCCTCCATTCCTCTGTCTAGGCTTCCCCAAAGTCACTCTTAAAGCCCTGTCCCTAAGCAGGTCTCCAGAAGCCCACCTCATCCTGACAGATTTTTTGGGTGCTGTATTAGTCAGAGTTCCCCATATAAACAGAACCAACAAGAGGTATAATACAGATGGATAGACAGATACATAGATAGATTTATTATGAGGAATTGGCTCATGTGATTATGGAGGCTGATCTGTAATTAACAGGTTAGACACCCAGAAGAGCCAGTGGTATAAATTCTAGTCCAAAAGCTGGCAGGATCAAGACCTACAAAGAGCCAGTATTTCAACTTGAGTCTGAAGGAAGAAAAAATCTGACGCCGAGCTCAAGACAGGGTTCCCTTTTACTCATAGGAGGTTCAGCTTTTTTATTCTATTCATGCCTTCAATTGATTGGATGAAGCTCACTCACATGAGGAAGGGCAATTTGCTTTACTGATTCTACCAATTTAGATGGTAATCTCATCCAAAAACACCCTCACAGACATAGCCAGAATAATGTTTGACCAAATATCTGGGCACCTCATAGCCCCATCAAGTCGACTTATAAAATTAATGATCACAAATACCATCAAACTTTGATTCATTCTGTGACAGTTCCTAAGTTTTAACAGTTCTAAGACTGACCAGGAAGCAAGAAAGTAAGAATGAAAAAAAGATTTTTTTTTTTAATTCACATGTCTAACTAATTAGATCATAAGGTTGAAGGAGAGACTTCCTCCCTCCCACTTCCATTATAACCATGCATGTACAGAGTAATAAATAAATACTCAGGACACATCTACACCAGCATACACACCAACATACAAGTGAACACTTATAAAAACACAGAATGAGAGAGTTACAAAACTCCAGAACCAAAAGAGTCCCCAGAGCTCACTTGGATCAACCCACTCATTCTTCGCACAGATATGTAAAAATACCAGAGATACATAATGATACACAGACAGTAAAACACAAACACATGAACATGCAAGAGGTAGAACACATTCAGATAGGCAATGATACACACTTTTGCCACAGTCTTCCTTTTGCCCTGCAAAATATCAATTATCATCTGGTTGCATACTCCAATTTCCTTTCACTTTTGCATTTTATTTATTAGAATGATTTTATCCTGGGGTGCATCCAACCATATCCCATTCATAACATATAGCCTCCCGTGTACCTCCAATTCACGCATCCCTGCCATCCCATACAAATATGCCTCAAAGGCTAAGTTGAAGGTAAGCTCATTACCTACAGAAAGTCCCAATCCAATATTAGACAGCCCCGATGGCTAAAAAAGTATGTAAACTAACCTAAAATCATTGCTGTTCTCCAGGTTTTAATAGATAAGAGAAAAAATGCTGTAATACAAAGGTAGGGTGTGTACAAGAACCAAAGTTCTCTATTAACTATAACACAATTAACCATAATAAATAATGCATACATATATAATAAAACCATTGATAATTCAGAATCAGTACAGTAACCCATTGGAATGAATTCAAAGTGTATCCATGTTACCAAGTGGACTTTCTCTTCTATCTCAAGAATATCAGTGACCTCTACCAAGAGTTCCCAGACTCTTACAACCCTGCCAATAAATCTGTTTTCTTTCAGTCAATTCCAGCCCACTTTCATGTCTCTACAGCAGCTTCTGAAAATATCCTTTTCTCCCCAATTGCTTCCTTATCTTAAAATTCAAATGCTAAAGGAGTTTCCAGGTTGTACTAGTCTAATTCAGTTAAACATACAAAAACAAAAGAACTGTTTATTTATCAAGTCATTATAAACTCTGAAATGAAATATTTAACTATGTTCTTCAGGGTCTAACACTAAGGTGCTCACATGGGGGTAGTAATATTATTTAGGGATTGGGGGTTGGGGGTGGGTTAACTCACAATTAATGGATGCGGTGAGTGTTACAGGGGGGAAAGGGCATGCCTCAAATCATGGTTTGGGTATGGGAAAGTCATAACACGTAACTAAAATGTTTGTACCCTCACAATATCCTGAAATAAAAAAAAATAATAAATTTTCAAAATAATTTAGGTTATATATTTACTAATATATATAATCTGAATTATTTTAAGATTATATATTTGCATGAATTATTTTGAGATCACATACATATTTACCTAAATTAACTTTAAAAAAAAATCTGCAGAGGACGACATGAGGGAAGTAAAGAGGTCAGATCATTTTCTAAGGGTCATACTTT
>CM052439.1:67588036-67678787 GCA_028533085.1 Varecia variegata
TACCTGAGGACTTCTCCGCCCACCCTCAGAACCCTCCTCGCAAGAGGGCGAAGACCCCCGCGGCTACTTCGACCCCCAAGCAGGTACGATTTTTCTGTTTTTCTCCTTGCCTCTCTACGAAATCTAGGTTAAATTAGAGGTTAAAACCCTCCAATAATACCTGAAATGTATAGAGAAAGAACGTCCGCCTAAAGCGACCCGTTGCCAGCCTCTACTAGTCAGGCGTCAACTGTGAGCGCAGCAAACGTTCCAGAACTGAACGTGGTGCGCTCGTGTACCCAACCGCGCTGCTTCCGGCTTAAAATTTCACAATTGCACTGCTCCAAGCACAGAACTGATTGGCTGGTAGGTTATGGCGGGTGACGTGTGCCACGTGTTTCCTTTTAGAAGCATCATTTAAGTCACCAAGCTATTGCGTTCTCAAGGAGCATAGGTTTCTTCATAATGGCTTAACAAGGATTCCCACAATCCTCTGTCACTGTTCTAGAAAATAGTGGTGATATTCTTGTTTGTGCCAAAGAAGAACATACAAATGTCTAGCTATGGTCTGTGGGAACGAATGCGGGGTGCAAACGGTAATTCTTTAGGTGTTAGACGAAGGTATAATGTTTAAACCGTGGATTATTTTTCAAGTAAATTTTGAAATGTACACGACAGGACATAATCCTGTATTAATACTACACTGCAGCCAGAGAGAAAACCAGTGGAGGAGGCATGGCTATCTCTAGGCGGCCCCCTTGGGAATTCTTAGGGCCTATTAAATCAGCTTATAACCTGATCTGTTACATTGTTCAAGTTGTTATTATTGAATTTTGAGAGTTTTTGTGTATTCTGGATATAAGTGTTTTCTCAGAAATGTAATATGCATATGTATATATTCCTAGCCTGTGGTTTGTCACGTCATTCTTTTAATAGGATCTTTCATGTAGAAAAAGATTTTAATTTTAAAAAAGCTCAAATTTATCATTTTTTGTGGGTCATATTTTTGCTATTTCCAAAAACTCTTTGCCTAACCCAGTGTCATGCAGATTTTCTGTTATCATGTTTCATCAAGGCTTGTGTTCCTTAGTGGAGACAGGGGAAAGCGTTAGGCCCCTCTGGCAGAGATGTTTTCCCCACAATACACACTTATGAGGGTCTTTCAAACGTTTCTGTGAATGTGGCATGTGGGGTTTATAAAGGAAGAGCCTGCAAGTAGACCTGGTCAATTTCTATGGGCCCCACAGGTTTCACGATGCCCTGCCAGTCCACATTTAGCCTTTACCAATTTTTAAGCTATTCTATAATAGCTTATCTTTTTTCACTGTACATTTGCTGACTCGACAGGTGAGTAAATGCTCTCATCTCTTTCTTCCTGCTGGTACTATCTCTCCTGAAATGTTTGAGACTGTTTCCTGGGCCTCAGCCCTCTAATGGATTCAAGAAAAGTATAAATTCGAAGTAAGTCTGGCTCTTTCTCTTTTCCTTTTTTTTTTTCAGCATATTATGGGTATGCAAATGTTTACGTTACACATATTGACTTTACCGCACCCAAGTCAGAGCTTCAAGTGTGTCCATTCCCTAGAAGGTGGGCAGCGCACCCATTAGGTGTGAACAAACCCATCCCCTCCTCCCCTCTCCAATTCACAATTGCAAAGATGTGGAAACAACCCAAGGGCCCATCTTTTTCATTGCAAGGGTGGCAGTGATCTCCTTTTAACTCTATGCCTCTGGACAGAAGCTGGCGTTACATCATCGGGATTTTTAAGAAACTGGAATAGCCGATTTCTAGTAAATGGAACAGAGTAGTCAAGAAAATGTTTAAAAATAACAGTGAGGCAATATTTTTCTTTCAAACATTATATTATAAAGTTACTTTATTTTATTTTCTATATTTTACTTTATGATACAACTGCCCTAATTGAAACAGTGTGATTTTGGTACAGAAATAAGCAAGACAGATCAATGGCACATAATTGATTTTTCAGAAACAGAATCTATAAATATGATAATTTTATATATGATAAGAGAGATAATTCAAATCACTAGAGACACAAATTATTTACTAAAAGATTTAGGGAAAATTGACTATCCATTAGAAATACATTATATTTTCTATATTACAATATTCACAATAGATTCTAAATATGCTAAAGATCAAAATATAAAGAAAACTAAAAATAAAGATATTACATATATGAAATTATAGGGCAAAGTTTTTATAATCTTGGCATGAGAATGGCCTTTCTAAGGAAGACACAAAACCCAGACAATACAAAGGAAAAGACTGAAAATTTTATTGAACTAATAATTCAAATTAAAAACATCATAAATAGGATTTTAAATCAGTGACAAGGCAAGAGAAAATATTTGCTTATGTTTCCTTTCTCTATAGTACTCCACAGTTCAATAAAAAAATTACAAAATAGCCAAATAAAATTATTGGCAAAATTTGTAAATTGGCCAGTCACAGAAGAACTAAAATAACCAATAAACAAACAAAAAGATGCTCAACCTCCTCCTAATCAGGAGAAATAAATGAATGAAACAATGATGAGATTCTGGTTTTTACTCATAAGAATGACAATGCTTAAACAAGCTTATAAATAATTCTTGTTAATGACAGTCTAAGGAACAGAGCAGTTTATATACTGTGTATGAAAAAGTATGTTTAAACTGCTTTTTAGGAGGTTAACTGAACGTATCTATCAAAGTTTAATATAGTCATCCCCTGGCTTCCTTGGTCATAAGAAACAATATCCCACTTAAGCTTGCTGATGCAATTCAAGCAAATTATTGACTCTTTCAAATGAAAATTGAGTTGAAAGAAATTCAGCAAAAAAATATTGGCTTCAACTGGGACTTGATCTGTATGCACTCCATTTCTTACTGATTCTCAGTTCTCCCTTTTATCCTTTACTGCCTCTTGTGATCCTAAGATGGTATTAGGAGCTGAATTGTGTCCTCTTCAAAATTCATATGTTGAAGTCCTAACCTCCAGGACTTCACAATATAGCCATATTTGGAGACAGGGTCTTTGAAGAGGTAATTAAATTTAAATGAGGTCCTTAGTGTGGGCCTTATCCAATATGACTGTTGTCCTTATAAGGATAATTAATAAAAGGGGAAATTTGGACACAGATACACACAGAGCAAAAGACCACGTGAAGACACAGGGAGAAGACGGTCATCTGTAAGACAAGGAGAGAGGCCTGGAACAGATCCTTACCTCACAGCCCTTAGAAGAAACTAACATTGTCTGCACCTTGGTTTTTAGCATCCAGAACCATGAGAAAATTTCTGTTGTTTAAGCCACCCAGCCTGTGGTCCTTTGTTATTGCAGCCCCAGGAAACCGATACAGATGGTATCTGACATCTCCCAGGGCTACATTGTTCCTCTATATGTGCAAAAATGAATGAGTATCTCATAATTCTCATCAAAATTCCTGAGTTTCATTTTGAATGGAACAGTTTTAAGTTACACATCATCTTCTAAACCCATTATTGTTTTCACCATTGGTGTTAGATGGGCTCATTGCCTTAATCTAAGTCACAGGCTCCACTTCTGTCAGAGTCTGATCCCCAGACCGCAAGTGGTGGAGGGGGATATGAGAGCTATGGCAAATGGGGAGCAAGGAATGCACGCCACGTAAACGTCTTCTCTGTTTTTTGACCCACAACCACTTTTCTCACTAACTGAAGGAAATACTGACATATGTGTCCAAAGGGCCCAGGTAAGCTTTTTTATTATGCCATTCTTTTTTACAGTGTAAAATTGGAATTCATCTCAATGACCGCCAGTAAAATAATGACTGGCTAATCTGTGATAAAGCCACAGAATGGATTAGCATGCCTTCTATGCAAATGTTAAACAGAATGAATTGGATTTACATGCATTGAAATGGAAAGATCTGCATGACCAAAATGAAAAATGTGAGTTCTGGACAATATCTACAGTTTGGTAATAGTTACAAAAAAGGCAAACAAACTGTTTCTGTATGTCCATCTGGATATTTATATGCAGTTAAAAAATATCTAGAAGGATATCAACCTGGCTGGCAACGATGGTCATGTCAGAGGAGGGGTTCGGGATAACCAGGATCGATGATGGGGACTTCTGCTTTATTTGTGGTTTTTGGCTATTTTTGAGAATACAGTTGAGAAGTTATTTGTAAAACTAAAAAAAATGATAAAGTGCTTAGTTCCATGTCTGGAATATAAGAAATATTTGGCAAATGCTAATTATCATTATTATTATTATTATTAAGGATAGGTGGGCACTTCCCAAATCAGATTTCTGCCAATGTATGTATATAAGAGTAGGGAAAACAGTGCTTGGCAAGAGGGCCAGGCAACTGCATTACATATATGTGTTATGTTTACATGTGTGGATGTAAATGCACAGCTCAAGTAGAAAAAGTCCCTCACCTAGTTGGTAACAGTGATTACCACTGTATCGGGGCAGGTAGCATAGAGGGGGGAGAAAGGTAGCCCCCTATTGTATTCTTTTAATTTTTAAAAAATATGCATTATTTTGGTACCATTTGAAATAATCCAACTTATATTTCTGTAATCCCTTGTTTGCTTCTATAACCTATATCCTCATTTACTTAAAAACTAATCTCAGCAAGGAAGAGCGATGTGCAAAAGCATTAATTTGAGCCCTGTTTGTGTTCCTCTATTTCAGGCTATTAAAGGAGAATGAGGATTGTTTGTCAAATTGGGACCAGCTGGGATTCTTTGGCTGGCTCCCAGACGCGACTGTGAAGAAGCGGATATTGGGTGCTCTCCCACCTCGTCAGGAGCAGCGTTCTCCTGCCTGCTCTTGGCACCCCTTAGCATCCTGTGCCCTGCTAAGGTGTTAACTGACAACTGACAGATTTCACTAAGAGCCTACTCTTCCCAGTAGTATTTTCATTTCAGAAGTTGACTTAAAAACTTGAAAAAAATCCTCTGACAAGGCATAGAGTTTTTTCCCTACCACCCATAAATATAATCACAACTCTCCCATCTTTAAGGCAAATAATAAGCAAATGCTCCCTTGACACCTGAGATTCCATTAGTGGCCATCCAATGTTTATCAATTTTCAAGGAAAATTTTCAATAGAATAGTTCATTGTCTCTTCCACTAACCTCCTAAGCATTACAACTCTAATGTAATCTGGCTTTCATCTTCTCTCCACAAATTGCTGTCTTACGGATCACCATCATTAAGACGTAATTGTCAATGCTAGGGACTTTTCTTCAATTTAATTCAGTACTCTCTAGGAAAGTGGTGTTGCCACATTTATTATAGTTTTTCATTTGACTGTCTGTCTGTCTCCCCGTCTTGATGGCGAACTTCTTTGTGTCTGAGTCTCTGCCTCATCCATCTTCATCTCATTGTTGTCTTGCACAATGCTTAGCCCATGAGAGTGTTTACAGTATATTTGCTACCTGATATCTGCTGATGGACCGAATGCTTTGCAAGGCCCAGTGTTGGTCACCTAGTCGGGTTGAATAAAATGTGTGCAGAGGCACAGCTGGTAGTGGAAGTGTCAGATGGGGGAGGGATATTGAGCAGTTTAATTCATACAGCAGTCTTTCCATAATACTTCCCACCCACTCTATAGATTGGCTCTGATTACAAGAATTAGGAAGATGTAAAGGTTCACCTTGGCAGGGCAGAAACCAGAACTCACTGGTTTGATGGAAAGAAAGGAGCGGCATCTCCATGAGAACATTGGGTAAAGCATGGGGTGAGAGAGGAGGAAAGAGTTAAGCTATTATCAGTTATGCTAATAACACCCCAAGGCACAGGCCAGGCAATCTTCCATACTGTAAATACATGTAAATATCTAAAGCAATGAAAGCGGAGATGGCCTTTAATCACTTTTAATGACATCTCTAAGCAAGTCCTGAGCTCTGCTGCAGAGATAGGTACAGGATCTCAGCTTTGAACATGAGTTTTTAAAAAACCGTAGTAAAAAATATCACTTCTGAACATTCTCCCACCCCTCATACATCTTTAAATTGGCCAGACTCCTCTTATTTTTGTCTTACCATGGTGCAGATCCTGTTTTAGGGGGTGCTGGGAAGGGCTAGTGAGTCAAGGAGAAGGGAGTAGACTTCCCTAGGTCTGCAGACAGGTGATAAATGAGCTAAGCTGCACTACAAGTAACTTTCCTTCTGCAGAACACCTCTGAAATTAGACAGCATAATTGTAAGTAGAGCCTGCTCTGACTGTAACAGAAATAAAACCATTGTAATAGAAATGTGTCATAAGATCAATGTCTTCCACTTCTAAAACAAACATCTTGGCTGTGCCTCTGTGTTTGTTTTGGCTTTAGAAGCTGAGTCCTTTATCAAACAGTAGGAGGCTATTATCTGGTGATAATGTATTTTGATTCTATCGTTGTTATCCTAAAACTGGTTTCTTCTGGGCCCATCCTTCTGGTATGTTTGTTTAATGACATGTTTAAAAATCTTTGTAAGAGCTGTATTAAAATGACAGATATTTTATATTGCCAACATAAACCACAATCTCCAACGCTGATGATAAACTCCAGTTCTGGCCTTGGCTACTGTAGGCTTTGAAGCTCTTAGCTGCTTTTCAAATGTTGGCATAGTTGTCAATCATTCTGTATCATACTTATAGTTTGTGTGAGGAAGCCATTTGTTAAATTGCAGCCTCCTAGACTCAAAGAACATTTACCAAATGCTTTCAGATAAAATGCCATCTTATTCTGTAAAATACTGAGAAGCTCACAAGGGGAAGAAATACCTGAGGGAAATAGCAAATTGCAGGAGAGAAAAATGCCATAACACACTTCTCTAGTCTCTATTGAACTTTTGATAAGAACTGAGAATAGCACTTAATTCCCTTCTTTTCTATGTGTGTTTGTCTTATTCATTTGACTAGATAAAGCTCTTTGCGGGCAGGGAACAGATACGGCACTGTGGTCTCCGGGTTATAAAGGAATGGTCACCCTACATGGTGACTCACTGCAGTGACTTCCACAGCCTTTTCCTCACAGTCTACCATCCTTTCCTCTCCTTTTGTAAGACCCTACTCTTCTCTCAAGCTAGAAGGTCTTCTAAATTATGAAAGAATAAATGGCAGAGATTGTGAAAGCCCAGTGAATTTTCCTTTTTTCCATCCTAAAACCACTACCAGTCTCTTGCTCCAGAATTTCCTAGTAGCCAGTCCCAGCAGTCCCATTATATTTTCATAAATTCTCTTTATACTTACCCTTCTCATCCTGTTATTTTAGTCAAATATGCAGAAGATACAGACTGAGGTTTCCCTCTGTAGTGCCAACTTAAATGTCTATCATTGTCACCTGTCTTTTACCCTACAGGACCTAAGTTAGTGGCTCCCAACCAGGGGATATCACAAGTGCACTAAGCAGTGTGTGCATCCTGAATAGCTAATATATATATAGCAATACATAATACATCATAATACATCTCCTGCAATTTGGCTATTTCTCCTTGAGAGCTTGCCAGTATTTTACAGAATAAGATGGCATTTTATATATAATATAAAATTATTTATTCATATGTTGTTTTCAAATGTATGTTTGCAGGAGTTGAAATAATACATTACCAGTTAATTGCTTTTATGTGCAAAAGTAGAAATTGGAAATCACCTTGCAACAGAGTTCTCTAATTATGGGAGGATTTACTTGAGTGATTCTTCTTAGTTAAGCAGTTGCTAGGCAAAAAAGCTGCATTGTCTTGGGGGAATCTTGCACTAGAAACACTTTTGGCCTCTGGCCTCTTGGTTTTTAGAGTTAGTCTTTAGGAAGAAAGATGACCAGAAGCTAGGCTATTATTTGGGAGTGATAAGTGTGAGATCCCAACCTCTTATCCCTGAGATTAGAAGTGGACAAAGATGACAGAGTCCAACGCTAGTTGGTGCTAAAGGATGCCAAAAGTCCTAGAAAGGATGTCACTATAAGAGAAATTGCTGGCAACCAGTTGTCAATATGGATCCAGGTGTCTTTATAGGAGATTGGAGCTAGAGAAGCACGTATCTGAGCTAGAAGCTACCTGTAAGTCCTGCCCCTCTTTGGAGAATAATGACTGAATGTACTAGGAGTCTTGTTTGAGAAACCATGTAGGAAACAGAACAGCAAGGACATCGCTGCACACTACATTAGTGTTCCTTGTACCAAAGAGTATCATTGTTCAATAGCAATCATTCAATTGCAATAGGCAGTGATCATGAACTGATAGGATTTTACAGTTATTGCTCTACTTGGTGTTTCCGAGGAGGACTTGGTATCTTTTTTCCAAGTAAGACCCAGCATTATTAATAGGATTTAAGGAACTTTTGCTAATAAAAGCCCATGGAAATTTGATGATTAACTGAAAAAACAAAAGAGTTATTTCTATGTTTGCATCCCAACTTATAAAGTAGGTAATGCCACTTGAATATGGATATTACCATGAGTCCCAATACTCAACATTATTTAAACACATTACTGAATACACAGTAGCCTTTTGACATTTTGTATTTCATTAATCAGCAGATATCGTGTAGGAGTTTGAGAGTTTTTCAGTATCAAAAAGGAATTCCCATTCTCACAAGAAATTACTGAATTAAGAGGAAAAACAATTTTGGACTTCATGTGAGTTTTCCCCATTGTTCCTACTGATAAAAACTCTTAACACATATATCAAAAAATGCTGTACTTGATCTGGGGGCAGTCATTAAGGAAAGGTCTGGACTGTATTTTACTGCTGGTGAAGAGAGAAATCCTGTTTGAAACAATCATTGGGAACTTGATAGTCTTTAGAGTCTTTGGAAAACAGAAAGAGGTTAACAGGTAGTAGGTAACAGTTCTGGAGGCTAGAAGTCCAAGATCAAGGTGTTGGCAGGTTTGTTTTCCTCTGAGGTCTCTCTCCTTGGCTTGCAGGTGGATTCCTTCTTTCTGTGTCCTCATATGGTCGTCCCTTGGTCTGAGTGTGTCTGTATCTTAATCTCCTCTTCTTACAAGGATACTAGTCATATTGGATTAGAGTCCACCCATATGACCTCATTTTGCCTTAATTACCTCTTGGAAGACCCTATCTCCAAATGTAATCACTTTCTGTGGTGCTGGGGGTTAGGACTTCAACATATGAATTTTGAGGGTGGGAGACACAAGTCAGTCCATAACACCAGGTGAGACTGAGAGGGGTCCCCAAATGATGACTACAACAAGATCCCAGGACCCCCAGTCTATCCTCCTCTTGGGACTTGGTGCCAAGAAATAAGCTCCTAGTAGCCCTGAAGCCCCTGAAATCCCAGCTGGTACTGTGTTGGGGTCAGGCTGTTCAGCTCCTGTTGGACAGTGACCGAAGAGGGAGATATCTGGAGACTTAGAAAAGTCACTGGCTCAGGCATACTGAGTTGGAACTAGAAACCAATTTTAATTTTGAAACACTTTTTGATGTCATGATCAGTTTCTTTTAGATGATCAATTTCCTATTTCAGATATATAATTGGTTAAAATGGCCTTTCTTGGGCTGGCTGAGTATTTCACACAATAACATTGTATATTTTCTTGCTAGCTCAAAAAAAGACAAATAAATGTTAATGATAACCTAGTCACACATGTAGCCTGCTCGTACATTCTTTATTTCCCCCTCAAGACTTATTATAATGCTTCTTAAATATGTTTTGATTGATTCCTTTTTGGTTCAGAGAGTTTTTGTGAAACATTTTCAGGTTTCCTCAGGCTGTGCCTAAATGTTTGTCGAGGATGGTCAAGTTATATGAAAAGCAGAACTGACTCCATATATTTTATTTTAATTCTGATAGTCATGATCACGGTTAACTAGATTGAGTAGAGGCATAATCGACATAAATTCATGAATTCCTGCAAGAATCCTTGCAAGAAAATGATTACACTGTTTTGCTTAACAGAAACAGCTGGTGTCAAGATGTGGATGGCTGAAGTTTTATTTGGATGACAGCGGTTGGTATAACAACTCTTCTGCTGCTTACATTTAACATACCCCATACAGATGTCTGCTCCTGAGAGGGTGGCAAGGCTGAGTCCTGCCATGGGAGCCTTAGACTCCACAGAGGCAGGGACACTGGGAAAGCCACTCTTCTTGGATTGAAAGGAGTTGGGGTTTTTCCTCTCAATTGAATCTTCCCATTATTTATCCATTTCTAAGATTTTAATAAAGAACATCATTATTTTTTCATCTTTACTGAAGGAATAATATGAGACAATTGGCAAAAAAAAAAAAAAAAAACACATTGAAATGAAGGTTGAGTTAGACTTAATGAAGAACGTTTCTTAAGATGTTGAATGCTTTTACTTTGGTTGTAGTGGAAAAAGTTTTCTTCTTATTTTAAGTTTCTTGGGGAAATTTACTTTTACAAGGGATTAAGTAATTCCCTGGCTGGAATAAGAGCCTAAGGTATTAAAAGTTAAAAGACCTTGCCTTCTGGATCCTTGATGGACCAGAAGAACAGGAGAATTCCTGATGGTAATACAATTAAGTGGCTACTTGCCATCTGCTATTTTTCATACATTATTTAACTTGGTTCTTACAATTCTCTACAAGGCCTATTCTTAGCTCAATTTTTACATTTAGAAAACTGATGATCAGGAAGCTTACATAATAATTTTCTTATGGTCACAGAGCTAACATGGTGAATCAAGAATTCGAACCCAGTATGTCTGGCTCCAAAGCTGCTGCTTTTAATTATGCCCCTAACTATTGCACTATTTATAATGTCACAGCTTGCCTCCAAAATGTCTCTTTTAATCTAATTCTTCCAGGCCTTGATTACTTAAGAAATAGAAAATGAAGTGCCTTTAGCCTCCTTTGCCTACTTTTTTCATGCTGTTTGGTTTCATAATCTATATAACTCACTAGTTCTTGCTTTGTACCCATTTTGAAGAAGAGGAAACTGAACAAAAAATAAGGCTTGGAAACACCCGTTGAGAACCCAGTGTGCTTTGTCATTCACTTGTACCTTTATCTGATACACATGACCACTTATCAGTCTCATTTAGAGCAGTTGATCTGCACAGTTTTTAAATATAAGTATCCATTCCCTTAAGTATCTGTTCTCTTCCTATTTTTTAAAAAAATAATATAATCTATTCAAGTAGATATTTCACAATATAAAAAAATAAGTATATTCATATCTAACTTTGTTTTAAAACATGACAAACGGGTATTTTTTTTTTAGTTTTCATGATCACATGACGAAAAATAGCACTAGATTATGAACTGGATTACAAAGAAGCAAGATTGGAATTTAGCAACAGGTTTGTAAATCTGGTTGCTAATTTGTGTATATATACGAATAGGGCCAAGGCCATGAAAATTTGTAACTCAAAGATAGAGGCTGTTTATTCAATGATATTATTTACAAATAGTAACATTTCAATTAACTAGAAGGCTTGAAGGATGGAGGAGTGCTTATTAATGGACTCTCCTGTCAAGTTCAAGATTATCTATTAAACTCTTGGCTTCAGTCTGATGATGCTATCGTGAAACTTTTTGACTCTTCTCTTTTATGATTGATATCTTGGAGTATACTAGGCTAATTCTCTGAATAGCAAAGAGCTCGTGGAATATAAAAATTCAAGTGATATCAGTTTCCCAACAGAATAATATAAATGGAACATACAAAATATACCTGCTTTTTAAATAAGTCCCTTCCTTGGAAGTGCCTACTCCACTCAGTTCAAAATGAGTGGCCGGTGGTAAATTAAGTAAGGTGGTTGTAGTAGTACAATATTTGCTGGCAGTATTATTAGTATTTTACATAGCTTTGGGTGACAACAGCTTATGGAGTTACCCTTTTTTGGTATATTTATTTTTAATAGTAACTTAACCCTAGAAGCAAAAGAGGGGCTCAGATCTTTAAAATTACAATAACTATATTATTAATACATATTTTCCACATTCAACCCACCCTAACTTATTTCTGTCATCACTTGTAAAATATCGTCTTTTGATGAAGAGTCGGGGGAAGGAGTAACATCCTTCAATTATCTGTAATTATTAATGTTAAGATGAACTATTAATTGCTAATAAATGTAGATTTTTCTAGCAAACTTAAGACTTTTTTTTTTTTTCCTCAAAGCATTTGTGAGACTGCTTAGCTAATTGGAAGGAGTCCTGGACTGTTGTTGAAGAAACTTCTCTGAGTTCTTCTGCTTCTTCTACTTATATGTCTTTCAACAGAAATAAAATCTCTCCAAATCTCCATTCCTCCTCTGTAACATAGGAATAATGATGACTATGGCAGAAGAGCAACATAGGACAATGTACACTTGTACCCAAGTATTCTTTTCTCATAAGATGTTGGGTTATGTGCTCAGCCTGAGACAGGCCAGTAAATACACCACATAGAGGGGCTTGGTATATGAGAGGGAGAAGCCTGATTTTGTTGACACAGGGAGAAATAGATCCATTTCTCAGGACAATACTTACATTAACCAAAATGCATGTATTTTTTAAATCATAAAAGATGATGAATTGATTTATAATGAGAAAAACTGTCACCAGAGCAAGAATACTGGCAGTTGATTTTCTTTCTGAAGTTTAAGCCTTATAGGGAATAAAATCCTAGTAAGAAAATTGCTCGAGAAACTTGAGAACAAAATATGGCAAATTGGATGATGTGAATGGCATAATTCTAAGACAACCTGATGCATTCGTCTCAGAATTATGATGGTTTTATCATTGCAACAGGAATATTGAAGATACATTAACAAATCCTTTGTGCTTATCTCCATATTAGGGTTGGCTTTGTCAGTAGGACTGAGCTATGGCTAAGGCTGTTGGTTATCTTTTCCCAGGAGGGATGCTCCAATGAAGTCTGCCAATATACTACGTGACTCTTCAATTTTCATATTGAATGGGTACCCATCCTCTTTACAGTTGATGCTTTCTTGTTTGGCTTCGCTAAAACAATTATTCAAGTTGTTGTCCCATCTCCAAATCCAGGGATCCATTTCTTTTTCTTTTACATAACTTTGCCTACTTTTACTCTACATTAATTTTAAAATTTAGTTCTCATAAATTATCTGATTTCTCTGTTCTCCAAATTCTTGGTTTCATTTATAACAATGTATTCTCCACACTATAATTATGAAAGCTAATTTATATAATTCAATTGGAAACGAATAGTACAGCTCCTAGAAATTTTCAGATATTCAATAAATGATATTTGTGCCTTCAGTACAAATATCTTCTCTGAAATACTTTTTCATTTTGTTGTACATTTTTGTTGGTTATAGATACCATAGCATACAACATTTTCCAGATCATTTCATCCCAATTTCAAACAATTGTTCTCATTTTCAAATAGTCTTTCTCTTTTTCTTCTAAGCCAACAAACTCTCCTAAAAATTCCATTTTTCAGCAACTAAACTGCATCTCCCAGATGCTCTTACACCTCTGACACAAAAAACATTTTTTCAGTCTATGGTACCTGATTTCTAGTTACAGAAAATATTCTTTAGGACTTAAAGTATGCATAAAAGAACTCTTTGTTATAAAATTTGAAGTTGTATTTGTCATAATGTCAATTTATAACTTGTATTACAGTAAGATATAATTACTTAAGTATGGTACATGGTACTTACTACTTTTCTGCTTTGTATTATAGTTTGTTGTCAATGTAGATATTTTGTTTTTTATATTAACCTTCAAGTTCCCTAAGAAAAGGGACAATGTCTTACATCTTTGCCTTCCCTAGGTACTTGGTATTAATAAATATGTATTGAAAAATAGGAAAATACCCAAAGGAATAACCAGATTCTAACACCAAGGAGGATGAACTTGATTTAGGAATGCTTCCTTTTTTAATGATAGTTTTTTTTTTTTTTGAAAGTCACATCAATCAATGTATCAGCATAAAAGATGCACCACTATTCCAGAAATATGCTTCAATATGAGCATCTTTCTCCCAGTTATCTCTCTGCTGTATTTCTGGTAGAGATATATGTTAGTGGATTGGTAAAGCAAGTTAACTGAAATCACTGAAACATCTAACATTGTTTGTCTCTTTGCTCAGTTGGTTAATTCTGGTAGTTTTTATGGATAAAAGTCCTTCTTATATCACTTTGTAACTGACTGAATTAGGGTCCTATGTGGGCTTCAGGGTAGAAAGTAGGATTTTCTCAAATCTGAATCCTAGTCAGGCATATTTTGAAGACAGTCTATGTAGAAAAAGTCACAAACTTTTTGTTATAAACATTTATAATTCCTTAACTTTTTCCTTTATGCTTATATAACCACATCCTCATTGAACCTCTGAGCTACAAATAAAGTTTCCCTAATGAATGAAGCACTCTAGATAGTTTTCCCTATATTCTGCATGAACACATTTAATGATGGAGAACCTGCTCCAACAAAAAGCAGCTTTACAGAGCCCAAATTTGTCTCTCTGTAATATCCACACCTTGGTTTCCTCTCTGTATTCAGGCAAGTGTAACATACATTTTCTTACTTCCTTCTTAAAATGTCTTAAAATATTATGTGACTTGCTACAGTAAGGATGGCAGAGAACCAAGTGATAACCCTTTTCTTGGTCTCTGAAATTTCATAAGATATCATCACCCTGTTTGAATCTTTTTAATATACAGTGATATGGAATGACATTTTCTTGTGTTTTCACATTTTTAGGTCAGTGACATTCCATCTCTTAATTAGTGTTCTGTCGTCGTTGTATGAATATAGATGTGCTCCTTTGGTATTTTACTGATGCTTACCTACGAAGATCTTCCTAAGATTTTTAAAACATTCCAGTTTTCTTCTTTATCTTCATGTTTTTCAATTTTATTAAAATTTACAAAATTTTTAAATGTAGTGTAACTATAACTATGATATATCCACATAGTCATTAATGATAAGGGGTCAGAGGAGGTTTAAAAACATGTCTGCAAGTTCTTTGGCACCACGCCCATCAGAAGTGGAGTCTGATTCTTTTCCCTTTGAACAGAAATACAGTGTAGTGGAAGTGATGCTCCACGAATTCTGAGATAAGGTCCTAAATGGCAGCGCTACTTCAACTTGGCTCTCTCTTGGGATACTTGCTCTTGGAACTCTTGTTCTAAGAATGGAAAAGAGACCCTTGTTATGTAGTGGTGAAAACTTTAGTGACATTATCACCCATTGTAATGTGAAAAATAAATATACTTAATGAGCTGGATGATCTGAGGAGATTTCTAGGCATAATGTTGAAGATGCCACCTGATTTATTCTAGCTGCCTGTAATAAAATGAGAAAAGAACTAAAGAAATAAGAGCTTAAAAATAAACTGTTAAATATAAAGAAGCCAGGACTTGGGTTCCAAAATAAAACAGTTTCTCATTCCCAACCTCTCCAGATGGTAAACTATTCTCAAATTAAGAAAAAGCTTTCAGGCAAAGATCAAATCCAGGGCACTGTCAGGAAAACATGGTCTAAAAATGACTTTGAAACACTTTTCAAGATTTTAGAAAGATTTAAGGTGGTGTCTCATGTACCTTTTCAAACGGGAAAAAAAAAAAAAAGGCTATTTAAGGACCTTAAAAGCATACGTCTCAGTTTCCCTCCACTAAAAATCGGGGGGATCAGAGGGCATGGCCAATATATATAACCTGAACTTTTGTACCCCCACAATAAGCTGAAATAAAAAATATAAAAAAAAATTAGGGATTCTAATAATTTCTAGGGCATTATCCCACAAAAACTTAACTGGGAGCTTAAAGTAGAGAAAAGTTACCTCAAAACAATTTATGTGAATGACTTTTGTTTAATGGAGTGAACCCTAAAAATGATTCATAGAAAATCCATAAAATTTTTAAGATAATGATACTAATGGAACCATTGCCAGCTTGGACTAAAAGAGAAAGCAACAGTATGAAATGAAAAAGAGGTCTTGGTGCACACAAACTTCTTAGGAAGTAAACGGCAGAGAAAGAGTATTCAGCTATAATCATGGATTGCATTTTAGGCAAAAGGAAGATAATTCAGACAGTGGAACCCAGGCCCAGAGGATGAAAGAGCCATGGAGAATCGCTGCAAGGCACTGGAACTAAGCTCCAATCAAGGAACTGGGAATATGCGCTTGGCTGGATTTCAAAATTATAGTGGATCACGACTCTAGTGCATCTCCCATTTTTCTTTTTCTGTTTTTTCTTTCTTTTCTTTTTTTTCTCCATATATGAACATATATATTTTATGTCTCTTCCACAACTGTATGGTGTGTGGGAGGTACACAGTTTATTTTTTTAGTTCACATGTATTCAGATCCAGGGGAAGTATATTCAAGATACTATAAACCATACCCAAGGTCACTTGAATCCAATCCTAGACATTGAGTCTGAGGCCAAAGGTCTAATAGATGAAATTTTAGGAGAGGCAAATGTCCTTTGCATGTGAAGATAATGTAAACAATTTGGGTCCAGAAGTTGGATTCATAATCCTTCCATCAAGAGGTAGAATCTGATTTTCCTGTCTTTAAATATGGATAGCCTTAATGACTCACTTGTAACAAATAGAATGTGGCAGGGGTGACTTGCATGATTTTCAAGGCTAAGTCATTCCTTTATCCCAAGTCTTTCTTGAGACACCTGCTTCTGGAATCTAGCTGTCATGTTATGAGGAAACTCAGGCCATTTGGAGAAGTCAGTTGTAGGTGTTTCAGTTGATCACTCCAGCTCAGATATCAGCCAACAACCAGCATGACCCACCAGACATGTGAGTCAGGAAACATAAAAGATGACTCCAGTCACAGTTGCCATCTGACAGATACAGGAGAAAACCCAAGAAAGAACCATCTAACTGAGCCCAGTTAATCTCTAGAACTGAAAGAGATAAAAACAATAAATGATGTTCTTTTATGCTATTAAGTTGGGGATAACTTTTTATAGCTATAGGTAACTGACAGGAGCTGATATATATGACCTTATCTAGAGCAGTCTCCAACACATGTATTGAAAAAAAAGAAGGCACAGAGGTGAGTATGAGTGTACAGTATTCAACTCTTGTTATTTTATTACTTTTTAAAAGTATGTTTCTTGAGACTTTCCTTTTGCCTCAAAACTGATACCTATGATATAAAGCTGAGAAAAAAGGTCTTTAATTATTGCACATTCTGGATAGAGCTGAAAACAGTTGGGGGTCATGCCATGCTGAGGGCTTATCTAGTAAAAGTTGAATGGCTTTGCTATGCTAGACAATTCCTTATATGGTGATAGTCAGGAGGGTTTGGGCAGGCATCCAAAAATTCACCAGCCATGCATCATAAAGTTAGAAATGGAATAGCAGACCTTTTATCTTCCTTCTCATGGGGGAAATAAAAGGGTCTCTTCTTAAATCCCTTTCCCATTCCAAATGAAGAAGGCTCAAAGAGACTTGCTCATAAACCTTCAGTGGCCAGCAAGAAGGGATGATTGGCATGTTTTCCAAAATTGGGAAATCTGCTTATGCAATAGAGTTTCTGATCTGTCCTCTGTGCCTATGTGGATGAGAGTAGAAGAGTTTTGGAGAAAGGTAAGGGATTGGGGAGAAGGAATGACAGTAAGTTAGTCAGCTCTCTAGTGTTTATCCTGGCAAGGATGGGTAGTATGGGCACGTGGAACATTGAACCATCTTGCTGGTGCCCATCAGTGAAGGAGGGAATTCCAGTAGTAGCAAAATCCAAGATATATTGTGGGATGGTTGGTAAAGGAGACATGGAAGAATTCAGACTGAGGCCATTGTGAAAGCAGAGGTGCGATATTGTCACTCCGTGCCACACACACACACACACACACACACACACACACAAAATGTGCCCAAAAAAACAACCACTGGCAAATGCTTAGACAGACAGACAGACAATGAAAGCAGAGAAGCAGAAATAGCTAAAAATATTTACTATCTGGCTTTTTACAGAAAATCATTGTTGATCCCTGGTCTGAAAAAATTAATATGCCATACTAACCCTAATGAAAAGAAAGTTACAGTAGCTATATTGATATTTGACAAAATATATTTCATGTCAAAGAATATTTCCAGGGATAAGGGGGGCCATTTAATAATGAAAAATGGGTCAATTTATCAAGAGGACATACAAATTCTGATAATTTATGTATCTAATAAGAACAGAGTTTCAAAATATATGAAAAATATTTGTTATAACTACAAAGAGAAATAAGCAAATCTACAATTATAGTTGGATATTTTCAGTCCTCTCAACATTCATTAGAACACATAGAAAATTAGTAGAGATATTAAAAACATAAACAGCATCATCAACCAACTTGATTTAATTGACATTTATAGAACACTTTACCCAATAGCAGCAGAATACAGATTTTTTCCAAGTGCACACAAAAGTTCTCTCAGGATAGACCATATTCTGGGCCATAAAACAAGTTTTAAGTAGTGCAAAGTGTGCCTTCTGATCACATTGGAATTAAATTATAAATCAAGAAGAGAATTATATCTGAAAAACATCCCCCAAATATTTATTTGTAAAATAAACAACACACTTCTAAATAACCTGCATAAATAAGAACAAAACAAACTATTTTTAACTGAATGAAAGTGAAAACATGACATATCAAAATTTGTGGGATGAAGCTATATCAGTTTGAAGGAAATTTTTCTAGCATTATCACTATGTTAGGAAAAAAAGGTCTTAAAAACCTAAGTCTGTACCACAAGAAACTAAAACAAGAGAGCAAATTGAACCCAAAGTTATCACAAAAAGGGACATTAGAAAAAGAATGGAAATCAATAAAATACAAAACAAACTGTAGACAAAAACAGTGATATCACAAGCTATTTTTAGAGGATCAATACAATTGACACACCTCCTAGCCAGATTGATCCAGAAAGGAAGGGAAAGATAAGAATTTCCAATATCAGATATGAGAGTAGTAGTAGTCTCTACACATCCTGCAGAAAAACGACAATAAGGAAATACCACAGACAACTTTATGCTTATACACGTAATAACAGACATAAAGTAGATACATATCTTGAAGGGCACACCTTACTAAAACTCATTCAAATAAGAAATAGATAACCTAATAGTCCTATATCTATTAAAGAAATTAAATTTTTAGGTAAAAATATCAATATTTCCACTCCAAGTCCATGTAGCTTCACTAGTGAATTATACAGAATATTTAATAAAGGAATATTAGCAATTCTAAAAACTCTTTCAGAAAATTGAAGGGAAAAAAAACTCTCCTCAATTTATTTTATAAGGCTAACATTGGCTTGATAAAAAAATGGAAACCCGAAGACATAACAAGAATTACAGACCAATATCCCTCATAGACACAGATGATTGGATTCTTAACAAAATTTTACCAGGTCAAATTCAACAATACTTAAAAATGATAATACATCATGGCTAAATAGGATGTATTCCATGAATGCAAGTTTGGTTAAACATTTGAAAATCAATCAATGTAATCGATCATGTTAACAAACTAAAAAGGAAAAATCACATGGTCTTCTAAATAGTTGTTGAAAAACATTTCATAAAATCCAACATCCAGTCATAGGAAAAAAAAAAAAAAAACTCTTAGAAAAGTGCAAATAGAAAAGAGCTCTCTCAAGCTGATAGTCTCCATAGAGGAGCTATAGTTAACATCATTTTAGTGGTGAAAAACTGAATGTTTCCCCCTAAGGTTAGGAACAAAGCAAGAATGTCCACTCCTATCAGTTCTATTCAACACTGTACTGGAAGGTGTACCTAGTGTAATAAGGCAAGAAAAAGAAATAAAAGGTATCCAGACCAAAAAGGAAGACGTAAAGTAGTCTTTATTTGGAGATGACATAATTATCTATAAAGAAAATCATATGGAATGAATAAAAAATGCTGCTAGAATGAATAAAGTTAGAAGACTTATAGGATACTAGGCCAATGTAGAAAAATCAATTATTTTTCTATATACTGGTAACAAGCAACTATAGACATTTAAATAAAAATACCACTGATGGTAGCACTAAAAATATGAAGTGCCTGGGTATAAATTTGGCAAAAGATGTGAAAAACCTCTACACTAAAGACGAGGAAATGTTGCTGAGAGAATTAAGGATGACCTAAATCAGTTAAAGAGATATATGTTGTTCATTGATGAGAAGATTCAATATTGTTAACATGGAAATTTTACTCAAATTGATCTGTAGATTCAATACAATTCTAGTCAAAACTATCCAGGTTCTTTTTTGTAGCAATCACAAAGTGATCCTAAAATTTATACAGAAATACAAAAGGCCTAGAATAGGTAAAACAAGTTTAAAAAAGAACAGTGAAGTTGGAAAATTTACACTGTCTGATTTCAAGACTTATTATAATCTACAATACCCAAGTATTGATCATTGAAACTGGATAGAATGAACAAAATAGGTCCACACATACATTCAATTGATTTTTTTTACAAAGATACCAAAGCAATTTAATTGAGGAAATGATTATTCTTTTCAACAAACCAGAATAAGTTGATAGACATGACAAACAAACAAACAAACAAAAAAACCCCAAAACCACCTCATCCCTTAATTCACACCATATATCATACCATAATTAACTTGAAATGGATCATATACCAAAATATAAGAGCTATTTTTAAAAAAATTTCTGGAATGAAACATTGGAAAATATCTTAGAGATCATGGGTTTGCCAAGATTTCTTAAATATGATGCAATGAGCATGAACTATTAAGGAATACAATTAGGAAATTGGTCTTAAGCAAGATTAAAAGCTTTTGCTGTTTTAAAGCCAGTGTTACAAAAATGAAACAGCAGACAACAGACTGGGATAAGATACTTGCAAATAATATACCTGACAAAGAACTTGTATCTAGACTATGCAAAGTACTCATAAGTTGATAATAAAAACACAAGTAGCCCAATTTTGAAAATGGACAAAATATTTGGACAGATACTTTAACAAAGATGCAGATGATAAATAAGAATTTGAAAATATGCTCAACATTGATTGCCATTAGAACATCCAAGTTTAAGTTCTACTGAGACATCCCTTCATACACATTAGAATGGTTAAAATTTTAAAAAGATTGACCATATAAAGTGTTGGCATGATTGGAGAGCAACTAGAATTTTCATACACTAGTTCTGGGAATATAAAACTGTATAACCACTCTGGAAAACAAGTTGGCATTTTTTTAAAAAAGTTAAATATTTACTTACTATACAATTCAGTCATTCTATTCCTAGGTATTACCCATCATAAATGAGAACATATGTCCACAGAAAGACTTAGTCTTAAATGTTCATAGCACCTTTATATATAATAGTCAGAAATTGAAAACAACCTAAATGTCCATCAACAGTTGAATGGCTAAACAAATTGTGGTATATCCATAGTATGGAATACCACTCAGCAGTAAAAATGGAAGAACTATTATTACATACAATAACATGTAATAACATGGATGAATCTTAAAGTAATTGCAGTAAGTAAAAAAAGTCAAACATAAAACAGTACATACTCTACAGTTTTATTTTTATAAAATTTTAGAAAATTGAAACTAATCTATAGGGAGAGAAAGCACATCAATAGATGCCTGTGGACATGGGGGAGAGGAGGGAAGGATGGTTTGCAAAGGGATCTGAGGAAACTTTTGGGAATGGTGGATATGTTCATTCTCTTGGTTGTAGTGGTGATTTCATGATTGTTAACAAATTTCAAAGCTTTGTACATTGTACATTGTACATTGTAAATGTACAGTTATTGTGTCTCAAAAAATTTCTAATTTGGAATTACTAAGCTTTTTAAATCAAAGGACAAAATTAAAAGAGTTAAAGGGAAAGCTACAGACTTGGTGAAAGTATTTGCTACACATTTACTTTACCATGGGCTTATAAATAGAATATATACTGTGTTCCTAAAAATAAATAAGAAAAAAATACAGGTGACCCCTTTTTTAATTGGACAAATATGTAAATAGGTACTCCACAGAAGATACTCAAATTTTTAATAAATATAAAAAGTTGCTCAGCATTATTATCAGGGAAATACAAATTAAAACTACAAGGAAGACATCTAAAATTAAAAGAATTGACAACACCAAGTATTGGCAAGAATGTGGGACAATTGGAACCTTTATACAGTTCTGGTTTGGTTTGGTGTTTATTGTTATAACTTTGGAAAACTATTTGGCAATATGTACTAAAGCTAAACATGTATATAACCTATGACCCAATAATTTCAGTTCTGGATATTAACCAATAGAAATAAATGTTGATGTCTACCTAGAGACATGTAAATAATGTTCATAAAAGTTTTTTTATCATAATACTAGTCTGGAAATCATCAAAAGCTCAATAATTTTAGGATGAGTATACAATGGAATATTACATGGTAATAAAAAATAATGAAATACTGTTCATACAAGGGCATAAATTTCATAGGCATAATATTGAATAAAAGATGGATACAAAAAATGTGTACTAGATTATGCCATCTATATGGGATTTTTGAGAACTATTGATTACAAGAGGCTAATACGAATTTTATGGGATCTGGAAATAATCTATTAATAGTTACATGGCTGTATAGTATGTAAAACATCATAAAACTGCACATTAAAGGCTTTTTGGCTTTTACTTTATGTAAGTTATATCTCATTACAAAAACCTCCCAAAAGTATAACTCTCTGCAAGTTTAAATGGCTTAGAAAACTAAATTTAAATAAACACATACACACATACATACATGTAAACACACATAGATAGACTTGCAGATACAAAAACAGATGCTTGCAGATATATTAATAGAATATTTCTGAAAGGATACACAAATAACTGTTTTTAATAAAAAATGGAAACTGTTCTTACTTTTCATATCACACCCTTTTGCATCTTTTATTATGCACATATATTCCCCATTTTAAGTAAAAAATAAAGGGGAGAGGTGAGAAGAAAATACTAACGACATAACACACTCCTGCCCTGGAGTCTACTTAACTTGCATTAATCTTTGCTTCTGTAATCTAGCGATTGAAATAATTCATAAAATATTTTTAAATGACCCAATTTTACATGTAGAAAGTTGTATAGAATTGTCTGATGTTTGGAGTAGGATTTTAATCCTAAATATTTATGAATTTAAGAACGCAATCAGCCTCGTTATAAAATTCCCCGTGCATTCGTAACACCATCAAGAGTCCCTCTTCATCCTAAAATGTCAAGTGAGGAATAAAAAGACTTGAGAGTGTTGGTCCCATTGTTCAAGGAAATGCTGCAGAGAGTACCTGAACTCCTATTGTTATGAAGTTGAGCTTTTGCTGTACACATTGGTTGGTTTTCTCTATCCATTCTTCAAACCTTCTTCACTTTTTGCAGAGGCATAAAATGGGACTTCATTTGGCCAAAAACTTAATTAGCAGTAAGTATCCCAAGGCTCAAGATGGCCTAATATCTGCTAAAGGCAAATTTGGAGGACTGAAATCACTGATATATATTGGCAAATTGCAGTACAGTGACCTTAGATCAAATTGAAGAAAAGCACGTGAGTTTCCTTGCATTGGCTCCAACTAGGAGAACTGCATGCCTGTGTGGCCTTTCCAGGGATGTTAGGAGCCAATGTTGAAACTGTACTTTAAAGAGCACCGAAGTTAAAATTCACAAGCTAGGGAACAACTTGTTTTCACAGCAATGAGAGCTGGCATGGCAAACACTTCTCTGTGGTGACTTACATACTTATTCAGTGATTTAGACTGCTTCTCTGGCACGGGTCAAATGGCATATTAACATGGGATATAATCCTTTCTCACTCTGTAGGCAATGGCTCAGTGTGATATTGGCACCATATTAAGCTTCATTAACCCTACAACGCGTTGCCTTCTTACTCTTGGCATTCTCCTGCAGGCTGCAGGCAGTAACCCATGAGTAATCTGATTACCTACCACCGACTGTAGCCGCATGGAATGGAGGCTGACTACAGAGTGGAACACAATTACAGTCTTTTGAGATTCAATTAGAAAGCTGTTGGTAAAGCTTCGTTCAGAATTCTGAAACTGGCTCCAATAACCCTCTCATGATCTGCACGTTTCTTTAAGAGCCCAGAGTAAATAATGAACTTAAAAAGCTTCACCTGTTCCTCATATGTATTTTTTTAGAATTTGTCCTCCTGAAGTACATGATGAACCAAGCTTGCAGGTAGAAACAACAATAACTGTTTCCACAGACTCTATGAGGGCTATTTTTGGCCTTCTCCAAAGGGGAAATGTTATTTATCTCTTCCACGGAATTATTCTGCTCTTAGGCTTCTTTGTGAATGGACATTAAAAATAAATGCTGCTTACCATGGAGCAGAACATTATTAAAGACTAATTGTCCTTTAAGTACAACCTGAGGTTAAGAAAAATTAAGCTTCACATTTAAAAAACCAAAATCAAGACAAAGATGTTCTAGACTGGATTATGTCATTCTGTGACATATCATAAGGATCAATTATGCTAGATATCATATCTATAAGACGTCATTCTTTGCTTGATGCTGGTCTGAATATCTAATTACACATTTAAAATAAATTGGTTTTAAAATGAAGGTTGAATGAAATAGCACTTTAGCAAGAAGATGTTTCAAGTATATTAAAATGTATTTAGTAATGAAGTGTTTGTTTACTGTATTATTTTTGCCCCCAAATTTGACTCATCTTGTTTGTTTATTGTGAGACTTGCTTTTTTTTTCTCCTCTGGGAATCAATAGCATAAATATGAGTTTTGGAAATAGACTTGAGTTTGAATCTTGACTCTGCCACAATCTATGTGACCTTGGAAGCTATTTAATTTTTTTTTTTGGACCTCAGTTTTTTCTCTTTTGAAAAAAGGAATAAAAATACTGTCTGGCAGTGATGTAATTATTAACTAACAGCACATGATGAAGGGGTTGGCATAGGGCATGAGATGGCATGAACACTCAACACACCTGTCTTTTTTTCTTATCAAATTTCTATATCCCGCTGGAAAATTCCTAGGCTTGTTATGAATTCATATATTTGTGTTTGTCACTATGTACCACAATAGCTGGTATTATGATGTAAGTTACTACTTTAATGCCATGAAACTGGAGGAGTCATCACTAATTATTTAAGTGCATGGCTTATCAGCATTTGAGTTCCTGAATTTCAGTGATATCTGAGTTTGAGTGAATACGAGATTTTTCTTTTATGGCCACTGTTCTTTCTTCATAGAAGATGTGAATATACAATCAGTAAATTAAATCAATCAAGTTCCAAAAAACTCAAGCTAACACTTCTGACTAATGCCAGTCCCTTGACTTCTGTGAGGTGAATTCATAAAGAGTGTGAAAAATGTAAGCATTTTCAAATCTGAAAGTTGAATGGTTACAAATGCTCAGAGTATATTAAAATCTCTCCACTTGACTCTGCAAGTGAACTGCTGAATGCTAAACACATTCTTGATGATATTGAAAGGCATGACTAAGGAACTCCCCTGCCTCCCTTGACTTTGCAGATCACCAAGCGTCTGGTGAGTCCCCACTGCTATTGGCTCCAATTGCAGGACTGGTATGAGTTTGACAACTAGTAGTGTGGGACACCATGTCACCCATTAGTATCCATGAGTCAGATGGCTTAGTTAGGCCCAGCCGCCACTGGCAATAATGTAAGCAGACTTGTATTTATTCATTTTGTGGTCCAACATGATACAGTTCACTTTGTCATTATCAATAATGAGTCACTCTGTGTCAAGCGAACTGGGCAAGCTCAGCATTCATTATCAATCATCAAGGCTTAGGGACAATTTTCCAAAGTTTTTCTGACACATTTTGCTAGATTCCTATTATTATAGTTCACTCCAGCTGGGTCATTAATACCGAAAAGCCAAATAGAGCCCTGAGATTCCAAAGTGACTTGTCTTAAACCAACCTGCTTTTCAAAGAATAATCCTAAAAGCAGCACTGGATTCATTACTAGGTGTGGACAAGGCTGGAAGCGTAGAAAGCTGGTATACATTGTATTTTACTCTTTTTTTTCACTTGATCCTTAGGCACATCCACATCACTAGTGGGGAAATCTAGACCAATAACAGTTCAGGGGAGGAAAATGGAAGGTCTTATGGGGTTGGCTTAAACTTTTGAAGCATCTGATAAAATAAGCTTTTACTAAAAAGTACAGACATTCAATTTGTAGATTGGTCAACACTGTTCATGACTCTCCTAAAACCATTACCACTCTTTTCTTATTTCCTTTATTTTTCTTTTCTCTTTTTTTTGTTCTATTTTTGGTTCTAAGTAATACAATCAACAGGACAAAGTTTGGCAACAAATTGGTATTCTTATTTGCTTTCATATTTTTTTCCATTTTTATTTAATCCCTCATCTATAACTAAGACCCTATTGCCACTGCCTGGGCTAATAGATTTCAGACTTTTCTCTCTGCTCCCAGGATCACATCCCTCCTGTCCGTCAGTGCATTTTCCTCTTTTCCGTGTAGATCTCCTTCAAAAGCACCACCAGCAGCCTCCACTTGTCTGTTCTTATTCTTAGGCCAGTTTCAGTGCATTCTTGTGTTTCTTTCACAACATAAACTGACTCTAAAAATATTGATGAATAAGACAGATTTCACTGAAGCTTTGTTTTGTGAAGAGTGTCAAGTTACGCTGTATCCACACAAACTGCCTCCACATGCCCTCCAAGCATCTCTGCTCTTCTCCCAAAGATCCTCGTCCCAGGCACTAGCTCATCCTTTCCTTTTCTTATTTAGAAAACTTTCTTGTCTCTTCTCCCCTCCCATTGCATTCTCACTTCTTTCTCTGGTTCAGTAAAACAAAGCATCTGCCACAGCACCCATGCTGGGTGGGGCTGGGAGTAATGGCATTAACAACAAATCATTTCATTGTGAGGTATGCGTGCATTATTTTATTTAACCTTTGTAACACTGGAGGTTCAGTCTCCAAAGGTCAAAATTACCGGGTAGAGCTGGGATGGAAACCAGGTAAGGCTGCCTCCAAAGTCCATGTCCTTCCCACTAAACTGGCATGTGACATAATTTTAGGAGATGGTTAAGCTGACTTTTTAAAAATATTAGCAATTATATATTTATTGTACTATGTACTTAAAATACATAGTACAACAAATGTGATTTTATAGATACTATTGCTTAATTTAACAAAAACAAGTAAGTTTACTCAAAGTTGTTTTGAAATACATTATTAATTAAAGGATAGTGCAGGTGGCCCATGGATATGGAAAAATATTGTGAGGAGGCATTCAAATAAGTAAAGTTGAGGAAATGTTATCTTTGACCATCTTGCTTTATAGTTCTGCCAACTGCTCTCGGAGAGTCTCCATTCTGTATTTAATGAGAACAGTCCTTGTGCTTCTGTGATACCTTCTCCATCTAAAAAACGTCCACCTTGTCCCACTTCTTGCTGACATCCTGCTTAGTGGCACCTCCTTCGTAAAACCTTTCCCAGTTGCCCTTCTTTTTAAGATCTTCATTCACACACTGACATGGCGTGGAGTATTCACTCTTTTTGAGGATACCGGTTGATGTTTTTGTTCCCTTCTATTCCCCTTGTGCTCAAAGACTTTATCATTTATGTCTCTCTAGCTTCCTTTCTCATAGGACATTACTTAAACACAGGCATCATGTAGAAAGGTGCTACAGGCAAGTGTGGTGGTTAATTTTATGTGTCAACTTGACTGGGCTAAGGGATGCTCAAACAGCTGGTGAAACATTACCTCTGGGTGTGTCTGTGAGGGTGTTTCTGGAAAAGATTAGCATGTGTATCAGTAGACTGAGTAGAAATGGCTCTCCCCAATATAGGTGTGCATCATCCAATCCACTGAGAGCCTCTATAGAACAAAAAGGCAGAGAAAGGGCATATTTGCTCTCTTTGTTTGAGTTGGGACATCCATCTGCTCCTGTCTTCTTCTGCCCTCAGTCATCAGCCCTTCTTGTTCTTGGCCTTTGGACTTGAACAAGACATACACCATAGGCTCTCCTGGTTCTCAGGCCTTTGAGTTTGGCGTTGAACTACACCACTGACTTTCCTGGGCCTCCAGCTTGTATAAGACATATTACAGGATTTCTCAGGTTCTATAATTGCAGGAGAAAATACCTCATAATAAACCTCTTTCTATATATCTCTATATATTCTATTGGCTCTGTTTCTGTGGAGAAGTCTAATACAGGATGGAAGTCAAGGATACTTGTGTTTAAATGCCACCACCTGCAACTTACTAGTTGTGGGACCCCAGACAAACAACATCTGAATCTCTGTGAGGATTGTGTAGCATAATATATGAATATATCATCAATATTACATCTTAACAGAAATTCGATATACCTTAGCACTTTTTGTTTCCACATTTAATAAATATTTTCTGAATAAATAAAAATGTACAGAAGAGATTGACACAAAAATTACACTAATTTATTTAAAATACACTCCTAATTGTTATATGCCCTTGCATATAATTTGGGCATTACTCAGATAAACAATATTTAATGAAAGTATCCATTTGCCCAAATGCTCATAAATTTGTATTATTCAGGACCTTTTTAGATGCACATGATTGGATACCAACTTGAACTAGTATAAGGAAAAAAATCCTCGAGAAGCGAGAGAGAGCAGGAGAAATTTTTGTTTCAAGTAACTCCAAAGTCCCAGGAGTTGGGATTGGGTTCAGACATAGCTGGGTGTAGGATGCACGAGTAATGTTGCCAGGGCTCTGGCTATTTCTCTCCATCTTTCTATCCAGGTGGAAGCCTCTCTACCACCATATGCATCCGTCCCCAAGAACTCTTTCTGGCCTTTATTGAGTTACATGCCCACCCCTGAAACAATCACTGTGCCCAGCACGTTAGGTCACTCTGATTGTCTCAGGGGCAGGGTGTGAAGAGGAAGAGACCCTGACTGACAGCCCTATCAGTTTCAGAAGAGAAGGGATGTAGGACAGACATGAAATAACACATTCTGCATCTAAAGAAAAGTGAGGTAGAATGAGCACAAGCACTCTAGGACTGGTGTAGCAGATACTCTTCATGCCTCACTTATACTCCGGCATTCACTGACCCAGTAATATGCTTATAGCTTCCTACAGCAAATACAGCTACTTCCTCTTGGCCAATATGAAGGGCAAGTGAGAAGTGAGGGAGATTTAATGCCTCTCAAGCAATGACTGCAGTGAGTTCCTCTCCCCTCTGCTGGGATATCTTGGAGGAATGTTTTTTACAGGCTGCTAGAGTTCTTTCTAGGGAATCGGCATTCAATCTGACCGTAATAGCAACCCACCTGATGACACACCATTTATTGGTTTCTGTACCTTCTCTGCCTCACTTTTCCATGTCCCTTCTCCCTAGGATAACTGCCCACATTCATTCCTTGCACTTACCTCCTGATTTCAGGGTCTGCTTCTGGGCAAAACCAAATTCTGGCCATCCCCCCAACTCCAATAATAGTAAGAAACCTGTAGTCAGTCCCAAAGTTTTCAAGGTAGAATTTTTTCATTACAATTAATTTCTTGAAGATTGAATAATTACTTTGGAACAATTATGGTATTTGTGATATGTGAAAATAGGAAAAGAGTCTTCTAGATATGTGAATGAACATTGTAATGAAGGGTGAGGACACATTACATGGGATGCAGGTGAGGGGCAGTCCTGTTATAATTTTTTTTCTTATCTTTTCTTCCCATGGTGCATGTCTGCCTGTGCTGTCATTTTTAAAGTGTATCTGAGACCCATGAAAACATATCAAACCAGGTTTGAAAACACTTGGCTCATGTGTAAGTTCAGTTTTTCAAATCTGATGCAAGAAGAAACAACTATGTTCATCATTCTAACATGTCATTTAGCAGCACAATTTGCCCTTTGATCCAATAGATTTCTACAATTCAGATATGTTGAAATACAAAGATAAACTCAAACCTATGTATTCAGTAAGTACTGTGCAATTCTTATTGTTATCAATTACAGGGTTGTAAGAAGTAAAGAAAATAGTTTCAATTTTCAATATATGTTTAACCTAGAGATAAGAAAAGATTGAATGAATAAAGACAGGAAATCTGACAATCTGTGTGAAGGCTAGGGTAAGCAAACATTCTTTTGGAGTTTAGAGACTGGAAAATTTAAATAGTCAAGGAGGGCAGGGCCAGGATGAGGGCAGGATAATGGGAAAAACATAGAATATGTTCTGACAGACACTAAGTCGATTGGTTTAGCCAATAAGGCTTAATTAAGAATGGCCTGTTCCAGATGTCCCTTACTCATGCAATTTGCATATTGGGGATTTTGAAGTGTTGCTTTTCCATCATTTGCATTTGGATGCTGGGCAGGGCTGAAGGGGGAGTGAGGTCTAAAGGAATTTGGGGAAAAGATATGTGGTTGGTGACCTCATTGATAGCTCCTTCTGGAGTCCCAGTGTGAGCTTCTCTTCTTATTGCAGGCCTCTTAATGTTGGAGTATCTCTTAGTTTCTGTCAAGGTACTTTTATTTAACTATAGCTTTGATAATCTCATTCATCCCATTGTCTTTAAGTATTATATCGTCTATGTGTATGTGGTAATTCTCCAACTAGCCCTTTAGTCCAGAGCTCTCTCATGAGCTGCAGACTGAGTTGCAACTGCTTAACCAAAAACCTCTACTTCGATGTTTAATAGACATCTCCCTCTCAACATAATTGAGAATGAACTTCTCTTCTTTCTCATAAAACATATTCTACCCATATAGCCTTTCTGCCCTTCGTTGACGGTGACTCATCCTTGCAGTTGCTCAGTCCAAAAACCCTGGAGTCATTCTTAAATATTCTTTCCTCTTTTAACCACACACTCAATGTGAAATCCTCTTGGCTCTACCCTCAGTATATATAGTGACCACTTCTTACCACCCTCATTGATACCATCCATGTACGAGCTGTCATCATTGCTTGCCTGGATGTTGCATTAGCCTCCTACTGGTTTTCAGTCTTTTACCCTTGTTTTACACTGAGATCTTTTTATAACCTGGTAAGTGACATCACTTCTTCATTCACAACTCTACAACAGCTCCCCCATTTCTTTCAGGTAAAAATCAAAGGTTCATAGTGGCTTATGAGGCCCCAGTGACTTGGCCTCCTGTCTCCTCTCCTTCTGCTCTTCCCTGGACCAGCCTGCTCCAGAGTGCAGCCTCTCGATCTTCCTAGAGCCTGACCAGCACTGTCCTGCTTTAGGACCTTCACCCGTGTTGTTTGCTCTGCCTTTCATCTTCTTACTCCAAGGATCTGTTTGACTCAGTGTCTCAGCTCATTCAGCTCTTCATTCACCTACCACTTTCTCAGCAAGGCCCTCACCCCCTGTTTAACCCACTGCAATCTGCAACGTGCCAACAAAAATGGCATTATGATTCCTCTTGTCAACATTTTCCAATATTCCCCTACGTTTTATTTTTTCCTACATTACCACTTCCCTACATTACTCCTGTATTTTCTTTCTTTCATAGCAAGTATCAAATTTAATACACTCTATCATTTACAGTTGACCCTCTGTATCTGTGATTCAAAACATATTTGAAAAAATAGTGTGTCTATGCCAACATGTACAGACTTTTTCTTGTCATTAGTCCCCAACCAATGCAGTATAACAACTATTTACGTGGCATTTACATTGTATTAGGTATTATAAGTAATCTAAAGATGAATTAAAGTATATAGGAGGATATGTGTACGACACGTTTTTATATCAGGGACTTCAGCCTCCCTGGACTCTGGTATCTGCAGGAGGTCCTGGAACCAGTCCCCTACAGATGACTGTACTTTTTAATAATGTATTTTTCACCATCTATCTTTACTTGATGGAATAGAAGCTACCTACGGGCAGAGCTCTCTCCCCATTTTATTCCATGATGCTTCCTATGTTAGCTCTTTATTGCTGAATGGCATATTACCAACAAATGAAGTAGCTTAAAACAGCATGCACCACTTATTAGCTCACAGTTCTCCATGAGTCAGAAGTCTGGCACGGTTCAGCTGGGTTCGCTGCATAGGGTCTCACAAGGCTGACATCAAGGTGTTAGCCACACGGGGCTCTTATCTGAAGGCTGTAGGGAAGAATCCACTTCCAAACTCATTCACCTAGTTGGCAGGATTCAATTCCTTGTGTTTGTAGGCCTGAGGTCTCCATTCCTCATTGGCTGTCAGCCAGGGTCTTCTTTCTCAGTTTTTCAAAGGCCCCTACATTCCTTCTTGCATGTGGCTCCTCCATCTTCCAACTGGCAACGGTACATTGAATCCTTCAAATCCTTTCAGCTTCCTCTTCTGCTCTAACTTCTCCTTTTAAAGGCTCATTTGATTACATTGGCCCACCTGGGCCCTATTTTAAGGTCAATTGACTAGCAACCTTAATTGCATCTGCCATGTAATATAACATGCAACCTTAATTGCATTGCATTTTGCCATGTAATATAACAAATTCGCAGGAGTAACATCAGGGAGGGGAGGTTATGGGGCCCAAAATTCTTCCTACTATACTTCCCAAGTACCAAGACCAGTTCCTTCTTGGCACATAGAATAGATAAATGAATGTGTAACAGTGGACACTTGAGCTGGAGGTTTTACTTACAGAAATTTGGATATTTGCTCATTGCCTTTGGAAGAAAGTTTCTGAATCCTTCCAATTTGGGTGTTTGGTAACGTGATAAAGTGCTTGTGTTTGTTTTCATCTTTGAAGGGGGACGACTCAGGAAATGAGAGAGGGAGGAGAGAGGAAAAGATGGAGAGCCAGGGAGGGCTCAAGGGTGGCAGAGAGTAGGAGAATGCCCGAAGCCATCTGCATGGGAGCCTCTGACTTTCTGTTTCACACAAACTGAAAATAGAGATTTTCCACCTTTGTTAATATTGCCAGTCCCAAGACTCTCACTCTTGTGTGTCAGATGTGGTTTTCCAGGTTCTTAGAGCTGTAATTGCTTCACAAACCAGATGCCCTTAGAGGTTTGCTTGTACCTACAGTCACATATTCATGCCTGTAGTAGGAGTTCCAGTAGGTGCACCATGTTCGCAAGGGCAACTGGGGACTATGAGGCTTGGGATGGAATCCATGGCTTTTTCTCTTTCCTGGCAATAGCATGTCACCATTTTATCTTTATTACATTTAAACAGAAGATATTTAAACTTAAATATGAGAAATTACTTCATTTCCTACATGAATGCTTAAACTCTATAGGGAAATTGATTTGGTAATTATGATAATGTTTGACTATCAGAAAACTTTAGATTAATTGAAAATGATAAATTAGTCATTTTGCAGCCTTGTGTCTGGCTTCACTCGACCATGAATATCATGCCAGCTTAGAACTTTTCTCCTCTTCTCCAGAGTGAACTTTCAGGGTTCACATTCAAAGTACAAGGGTCCAGCCAGCCAGGCTTTTCATTTAGCTTCCACATTTGGCTGGAAGGCTGAGCAGGAGAACCTCTCCCCTGACTGAGAAGACAGGTTTGGGTGCCCTCCAGAATTACCATCCTGCATGGCCCTTTTGGTTTCTGATGAAATTATGCTAGAAAAAAGAACTTGATGTTGAGAATCCATAAAATTACTTACTTTAAGAAAGAATCAGGAATTTGCTTTTCTTTCGAATTTTTTCACTTCTTCCGCGAGCTCTTATCCATACAGTCATTCAACAAACCTGTGTTGAATGTGTCTGTAGATGACAGATGTGAGCTACACATTTGAGAAACAGATTTGGGAGATGGTTCAAATAGTTCTGAGTTGATAACTGAACTGTGGTGAAGGGAGCTGGCTGAGCATGAGGGGTGGAAGAATGGTTTTGGGAAGAGAGAGAGAGAACTCTTTGACTTAGAGCAGGAGTGGACAAATGATAGTTTGTAGATAGCCCGTGAGTTAAGAATATTTTTGCATTTTTAAATAGTTGGGGAAAAAACAAAGGAATAATAAAAATTTTGTGACATACAAAAATTTATGAAATTCAAATTTCAGTGTCTATAAATAAAGTTTTATTGGAATATAGTTGCATTCATTTATTTCTATGTTGTGTATGGCCACTCTGGTAGAGTTGAGTAGTAGTGACACAGAGAGCTATGGCCTACAAAGTATGAAATATTTATTATCTTGCCTTCTACAGAAAAAATTTCCAATCTCTGGCCTCTGCAAAAGGGGTAAGAAATAGGGTTGAATTCCCCATTCATTCTCTAGGAGCTAAAACAAAATAGCCAACTGTAGAGCACCAGGCGGTGGTGAATGACAGGGAGCTAAGGCTTAAGAGTTTGTAGGTTGGATTCTTAGGTGGTACAAACAAAGGGAAGGGCAAGGACACATCTGACAGTGAAAGGAGAGGGGAGAGGCTCAGTCCTGGCAATGCCTGGATGCCACTTGCTCGAGGGGCAAGCAGTCTGCGTTCTATGCTAAAATAGTATTAGAGGTTATTGGAATTCTTCAGTGACAAGTGATAGAAATCCTATTCTAATGTAAACTGCAAGGAAATTTCTTAGCTTACATGTCAGGTTTCAGGGACTCTAGCTCATTCTCCAAGCCCTACTGATCTGTGTAATTTCACTTTGCCAGCATGCTATTTCCATGGGTCAGGTAAGATGGTCTCCAGCCCCAGAATCACAGCTTTTTAGGTTAGAATAGTCTTAGTGAGGGCTCAGATTTGCTTGGCAGGGTTCACATACTTATTCCTGAAGCACTTCCTGAGGATGAGATGAGAATAGAGAATTCTGTTTAGCAAATGTGGGTGACCACAAGGAGTGGGTTCTGAGCTGGAAAAGGGGTTTCTGTTACTGGAAGAATGGCTAAGGTGCTGGACAGAGACAACAGACGTCTGCTTCAGTGAAGCAGTGGCAGAGAAGCAGCACTGGTGTGGGTAGCAGACCAACAGATATGGCATCTCAGGCAGTATCAGCAGCACTGAGAATGTGACCTCACTGGGCATGGCTGCACAGTGCTTCACGAGCTGGGTGGGACAAGAAGCTGAATATAAAACAGAGACTGACTGCCTGTTGTGAGTGGCTTCTGAGATCATGCACACAGAATTCTATGGTGAGATCTTAGCATGAGTAACACAGAAGGTGGTGCTTAAGTTGGGTCTTCTGGAAAAGTTACCTAAAAGGTTAATAAGGGAAAAGTCCCTAGGCAAATAAAACAGTATGAGCAAAGGGATGTGGACTTAAGAGAGTAAGTAGCAAGTAGCTCAGTGTGACTTGAGAGAAGGCAGAACTAACATTTATTGAAATACATGCTCTGACCAGGCACTACGCTAGGTGCTTTACAATTCTGCATCTTATTTTATGCATAGCACAAACCATAACACATTGGTTATGGTAAAAGCAAAAGATGAGATTAGGTAATCAAAAGAGGAGTGTAGGATGACTAAGGTTCTTGTTGGGGCAAATGGTTGGAGAGTGGTTTCAGTGGAAGCAGAGATTAAAAGAGTAGAAGTTTGATTAGTAGGTAAGGTAATAAATTCAGATTTGGAAAATTTTAATTCATGATGATGGTGTGATAATCAAGTGGCAGCATTTAATTGGCACCTGGAAATATGGATTTAGATCTCAGAGAAGTAGTAAAGGAATTTTCCATCCACTGTTCTCCTGGTATCCATGGGTGCTTAATAAAACCACTGTAATTGCTCATTATGAAGCTGGAGAATTTCTCTAGACCTATTTCCTCCAACCATTTATGTCATCCATTTTTTATTCATTAGCTGCCCTGACTACTCATGCACCTCTAATTCTGTATGAAAATATCTGTCTGATAATCTCTCCCATCCCAAATCTGGATAGTAGCTTTGCATTAGCTACTCAGTGTGTTGGTTGCAATTCTTGGCTTGCTCCTTGGATTTAGCAAGCTCATCTTTTTCTTGGCCCCTAGATTGGATTTCAGCCTTCTGAATATTCTATTCTTGGAATCTGATTGGTGGCCCAAGTCACCATAGATGACCACAATTTTACCCCTTTTCCCACCCACTATTTTTGTTATGCTTCTATGGGTAAGAAAGCAAGAGCTAATATTGAATATTAAGAATAATAATTGAAGTCCCATAAGTGTTCTTAGTGTGACTTATGGACCATCTACTGCATCAGAACCAATAGGGGAACTTGTTAAAAAATGCAGATCCCTGGGCTGCAATGTGGGTCTAAAGAATCAGAATCTCTGGAAGGTGCAGTCCAGAATGTGTTTTTTTGTATTAGCCCCATTATGATTCTTAATGCACACTCTTAAATTTGTGAATAGATTTAAAGCAAGAAGAAAAGAAATCTACAGTGGAAATTGGACTATTTAAATAATGGGAAGTTGAAAACATTAAGAATAATATTTCCTTCATACCATGTTTTCCTGAAAACAAATGTAATACATACTTATTGGACAATATTTAAAAATAATTAAACATTTATAAAACTAAAAACAATGTCACCCACAATTCCATACACAAAGGGACCGTAAGTTAATATTTTGGTAAACGTTCTTTCAGATTTTTTTCTAGAGTTGTATTTTTTCTATTATTTGTGTGTGTATATATACATATATATACACATATCTATATATAGGCTCAAACTTTATCTACAGTTTGTGGTCTGCTTTGATGATTCAAGATATCACATGTATTTTTTTATTTTTTAAATTGTATTTCAAAATATTAAGGGGGTACAAATGTTTTTGTTATATGGATAGCTTTGGTAATGTTTGAATCAGGACTATAAGTGTGTCCATCACCCGAATAGTGTTCATTGTACCCATTAGGTAGGTTTTTGCCCCGCCCTTCCTCCCTCCTACCCCCTGCTTGATTTCCAATGACTTTTACTTCTCTCTGTGGTGAGTTCCAATTCATTGGAGTGTAATGTAGGGTAATGGTCTCCAGTTCCATCCATTTTTGAATTTCATTTAACTTCTTCAAAAATATTTTTTAGATATATGTACAACTTCCCATCATATAGATATATTATATTTTAAATGTCTATAAATATTATTCTAATACCAGCTATTATGTGTGTTTGTGCCTAAGCTGCTTGGCTAATCCTACTAGTCCAGTCTCAGAAATGGGCTCTTTATGTTCTCTAGCTTTGTGTCTCTGGGGACCAAACAGGCCTGCAATTCTACCTGAATTTGAACAATTGAGGGCATTATCAAAGGCAGTTTTAATAGCAGTATGGTGGGAACAGAAACCAGGTTGGACAAAGAAAAGATAAATGTTTAAGGTGTTGGATATCCTAATTACCCTGATTTGGTCATTACACGTTGTATACAGGTATCCAAATATCACATGTATTCCCCAAAATATATACAACTATTATATATCAATAAAAACAAATTTAAAAAACCCAGAATGGAGAAAAAAAAGAAATCAAGTTGGTAAATAATTGGAAACTAATGAAGTCCTGGCTGAGAATGTAAATTACTCTTCAAAAAAATACAGGTAAAGGAAAGTAAAAGGAAACCATGACTTCTCAAAGAAAAACAAGAAATGAGGATATTGTTTTGGGGGCAACAAACGTGAATACATTTGTTGGTCTAGGAGAATAAGTGGGTGAAGAAAGAAAAATTAAAACTACAAAAAGAAGAAATTCTTGAAAATCAAATTTTCAGGCAATAAGGAAAGATGAAAATCTCGGGTACAGATGGAAGTGTCAGTCTTGGAAAGGAATAGAGACAAGGATTTCCCCAAGCTAGAGGCAAATATATGAATGAATGCAGTGGGGTGAATTGAAGGGACTTTGATGCACTCACAAATAGCAACATCACCTTGGTGTAGGAAGTAAGACCTTCTGCCAAAAATGAGGATGTGGGACTGTGGAAGGGAAGGGTGCTTATTGGGAGTGGTGATAGAGCGTTCATTATGGTCATGGGAAAGTGAAGGACTAAGTGAAAAGAAATAGAGCCATAGAAGATGACAATCACATAACTGTAACTACTCCAAACCAGATGGCTTTGCCATTTTCTTCAGAGATGCCAGGCAGGCAAAACAAAGGATTCAAAAGGCAGATTAGATCAATCTAGGTTAATTAGGCAGATACACGGAAAGACAGATGGCACTATTCCCATTCATCTAGATTATTTTAGGGATAGAATTTAATACATGGGCTAGTACCTGTGCTTCCTACCTCACAGCTTTCTTACAGCAATTTAGTCAGTCTTCCACACACCTACCCACTGTTTGCCAGGCATTGACTCTGAACACAGTTGTGAAACACGTGTGTTTTGTTTACCTTTCTGTTTTCTCCCCTGTACTGCTACCCCCACAAGTGAGAATGCATGTGTGCTCTATGATCTTGGTAGACCCCATGCTAGAGCATATTCTCCTCTGTGTCTTCCAACACTTCTATTGAAACCAACCTATTTATAAAGTATTATTGGATTGAGGGACCAGCTATTCTGAAAGAAATGGAGAGGACATGAAGAAGAGTTTAGAGAATAAAGTTGCCTAAGAAACATGAGACTAGAACCTATGGAAGGACAAGATCAGGAGGAAATTCCTCATGGAGAATCAGAACAGTGATGTCATACACTGAGTTGTTTAGCTTTCTATGCTATGGCAATGGCTCATATCACCATCAGTAAAAGCTATTAGCACACAAAAAGAATGAATGGAGGATGGGAAGGTGAATTAAAACCTTTTAACTTACTAACTGGTTGCTTTACTTGGGTATATTAGATTCTGTCTCAGTCTCCACATTTGTGAAATAGGTGTAATAACATGTACCTTGCAAGGTTGTTGTAGGTCCATCAATAGATATTATTTTTCTGTGTTTCTGTCCTCAAGGTCTTGATATGTGATTAACTGTGATGGATAAACTAAAGTGGTAAATAGGTATTGGCAAATGTATTCATGGTAATAATTATTTATACCAACTTTCCTGCTGGGAAATATTTTCAATTTTATTAGGGATCTTGAGTGCCTGAGTTTGGAGAACTTCTCACCCACTATGAGAGATTTTTTTTTTGTTTTATTTGTTTTTCTTTTGCAGCACATGTCATTATCTTGTCACCTGGCTTGGCAGGGCATGGCTAACTGGAAAGGAGGAAGGAGGAACTGCAGGGTCTAAGACGTGGAGCTTAACCTACGTGATGAGGTGAAGCAGGTTATGGGGATAAGCCCACCTTTAGGTACTTAGGATGGAGTCCAGTCTAGAAGGTAGGAGAATATTTGAAGCATGCAGCAAAAGACTCTCAGTCAGCAGTCCAGGTCAAGAAGGCCCAGAGAGATGTGCAAACTTTCCTTGGTAAGTGGATGGAGCATAGTAATGATCATTAGCAGAAATGCTAGAGAGAGCAACATTCAGAATTTAATCAGATGACTCAGTGGCTGTTTTCAAGGATGTTTATCAGCAGGAAATAAGCTTTTGGATCAGAATGGCTGATAAGTAATAAGAAAGAAGTCAAAATTCCTTTAGGGTCTGAGGTGTAAACTGTAGTCAGGATGAAAATTTGACCAAGAAAAATAAGACTAAGGAGTGGGAGGATAGGATCTTATCATGAGATATAACTGGAGCTGAGGGTTAGAGCTGATTCAATAACTAGAAGGACAAGATTCTGAGCATTGTGCTGAGAGCCCATCCTCCTCCCCATATGCCCCCCATCCCATATGTAACAAAAACCTAAGGTCATCTTGGTCCTAGCATACCTGTTCTTAGCATATGGAAACCCTTCAAGGGGAAGGCAGGTAATCCACTGGAGACAGGAGAGAGGTTGAGAGCAACACTGGTCCTAAAATGTTTATACCTTCCATGTGTGTCATTGGAAGGCCAGACCTGGGAATGAGCCATTAACAACTTAAACAGTACCACATCTGTAGCTGGCTGCTCCATGCAGTCAGCAAAAATTTGTGCTGTCACCTTCCCTTTGTGTCCAAATTCCTCAGCATGACATGAAAAGTCCCTTGCAGCTCAACCTTTCCAGCCCCATCTCCTTGCTCTTCCCTCCCTGCTGTCTGGGAAATGCCTACTCATCCTTCAACACCCCGCTAGAATGTCACCTCTTTGTGGAACTCACCTAACAACCCTAGGCAGCATGAATCACTTCTTCTTCATGCTCTCGGAGCAGAGTTCATAGTGTCCTTTATGATCCATCACATTACGTCTTCTTCATCTCTTTACATCTCCATCTCTGCCACTGGACAGTGAACTCCTGCAGGGCAAAGACTGCCTTATTCATTCTTGTTTCCCAGCACCTCATTTTGTTCTTGTCACAATCTCACATGGTTGCCCAATAAGAATACTATATCCTAGAATATTAAAATGATTTGCCCAGGGATATCCAGCTAGTTTGGGAGCACAGCTGGGATTAGAAACCAGGTCACACTGGTTTCTGATCCAATACTTTTCCTACCACATTGTTCTGCCTTCCAACTAATGATCAGAGTGATCTTTTAAATTTCACAGCACCTTTAGGAACATTTAGACATTGATTTGCTTATTTGATGCTTACACCATTCATCTGTAGTAGGTAGATGGGGTCCTCATTGTTTCCTTTTTGAGATTCCTGAATTGAAGTAAGTCTAGTGAATCGTTGTAAGTCTCAAAGCCAGTCATTGCAAGATCCTCTAACTTGCACTTGTGTTTTTACTACCAGACCACCCTGTCATAGAGTACACACTCTTGCTGTCTGACATAGTTATCAAAGCAACGGGAACAAAACCAGTAGGACTATGCTGATCATTGCTTCAATTGTTATTTTCGAAACAACTGCAGTTTTAGAAAAAAATAGAGCTCACTCTAGAGGGATTCTACTAATGTAGATGACTTATCACTGTTATTTCTTTCACATAAATGCCTTAGGAGTTAAAAGTCAGACGCTGGAAGCAGGAGACCACCTAGGGCATTATGAATTCTCTCTTTCTCAATCAGTCTTTGTCTAACTGGCATAGCTATTTGCTTGCCATAAGAAAGCTTTTTACTATAGTATATTTTAAAGAAAGGCATTTTCTGTTTGCACTCATTTCCCTAAAGGAAATTTTTATTGGGAATCTGGGATGAAACACTATTCTTAAGGTACACACCCAGTGTGGATAGGTCACATTTCATTCTTGTTTACAAGGACAAGGTTCTGCATAAGACCATATAGCACCATGTGGACATTTTAAAGGCAATGCTTGTTTTGTAAGTTACTCTTTAGTGTACTAAATAAGAGCCCCAGTGACTTGAAAGACTATGTCTTTCTCAATTACAATGTAAGTGGGATACTCTATTCTTAGTGAAAAGTTTTCTTCTTCAGGGAGGACATGTTTGCTAATAACAAAAGATGTTATCTCAAAACTACTTTGATCCCAAATACTCATATGGTTAAGAAAATGTCTGGAATAAAATATTTCTAGCCTATTGCCCTGATGTAATGCATTAAAAAAAAAAACCCATGCTAAGTCTAATTAGTTACATATGTAGAAATAAGTATGGGACTGAGTAAGATTTTTGTGCACTTTTTATAATGAGAATCGGGAATAGAATTTCTCAATAGGGAACAGGAGTAAGGGTCTGCAAGCCTGCAATTATATAGAATAGCCCTGGAGTTTATGAGCAGGTAGGACTATGTAGTTAGTGCCAGGGCTCACTGAAAGCTAAGATGAACTTAGGCATTACTATGTTTGCTTAGACTGAATATGTGTATCTTAAGTACCTTCTAAGAAAGACTATTTTTCACTTTCCCTGCATGAAGATATTGCTACATTAGTTTCAAAAACAAATAAGATATATTTGTAAGATGCAAAAAGTCTAACTTGATTGGCCTTTGTGAACTTTTGAAATTTATTTATATTAATATTTGGAAAAGAGAGAAAGTCAGGCTAGCATTGTGCACCAAATAAGACCCACCGGCAAATTTTCTGTGCCTTTTTCTTTGGTTATGTTAAATTATTTGTTTGAATTAAATAGTTTTTACTTTATTTGATGTAGTAAAGGTAAGCGTGATTGAATTGCTTCAGGAATGTTGGAATATTACAAGATTAGTGTGGCAGACTGATTGCAAAAATGGTCACAATCATTGCCCTCACTCCCATATATTCACCTCTTGCAAAGTGACTTTGCAGTTCCTCTCAACAAGAGATGATCTCTTTCTCCACCCTTATCTCTGGGATGGCCTTGTGGTTTGCTTTGGCCAAGAGGATATGGCAGAAATGATCATGTGCAGTTCTGACCTTAAACCTCAAGAAGCCTTGTGTGTCTCTGCTGTTCCTCTTGGACACTTACATCCACCATAAGAACAAGCCGAGGCCTTTCTGCTGGAGGATGAAAGACCAGGTGGAACAAAGTTAAGTCATCTCAGCTGAGGCAATCCTAGGCTGGCCAGCTCTTAGGCAACCTGGACTTGTTCACACACATGTGAACAAGCTCAGCCCAATCAGCCAATTGAGAACCACCCAGTCAAATTACAAATTCCTGAGTAAAACTGAATGGTGTGGGTGCCCCCAAGATTTGTGTTCGTTATTATGCAACATGTTTTGGCAAAGAAAATTATAAAGTCAGTAAATAGTTACATGTGTTGACACTTTCAATCATGATACAGAAGCCCCTCTCCTTATGAAACTTTCACTTAAAAATGTACATAGATAAATAAAATGCTACATTCCAAAAAAAATAAATGTGTCAACTTTTCATTCCACCAACAGATGGTATGCTACGCCCAGCATATAGTAGCTTCTTGGACCTACCAACACACAAACTTACAGATAGCCTTTTGGGACATAACTTTGGGGTCCTTCTTAAGTTAGCCACAATTTCCTTCTCTCAATGGTAGAAATATAAACCCAAATTAATTTATAAATTAGCTACTATTTCTTTCTTGTTAAGACATGAACCTCTGTCCAGTTTTTTAGTGTTTTCTTGTTTTGTTTTGTTTAGGTTTGGGTTTGTTTTGCACTCATTCTCTTTCCCTCTTTAAGGCATATTTTCTATGTCTACTTCTTGAATCATAATAAAGCTTTTTCCTAAGGAAGTATTTATCCTTTAGAAAGAGGTATTACATACATCTGATAAATCATAAGCTTCTGTCCAGTGCAAAGCCAGAGAAGCAAGTCAATCATTTTTGCTTGAGAATTTAGTTTTTAGAGCAGAATGTAGGCTAACAGTCTGGAAGACAAATGATGAAAATAGACAAACAGGGTTGGACGGTGGCTTAGCTGGATAAAGTAGAAGTCACGAAGTCCAGAGGAGTATCTCAAATCCAGTAGATACTCAAAAAATATGCATTCATAATAAGGAATCTTCACAGTTATCTTACTAATTTTTTATGGAGAACCTTAGAACTCATAACTAGATAATTTTATCTCTCATTTTTAAAAGGTTCTAGAATAATGACCAACCCAATTACATTACTTGACAATAATTAGTAGTAAGTGTGATCTCTCTTCCTCTGCATACTGTGATTAAGTTGGGAAGATGGAAAACACTGGCACAAGGCAACGTGAGGAACTTTACCAAATAATTCAGCAACACAAGCATGTAAATATTGGAAAAATCAAATCCACAGTATTCTAGAATAAAGGGGTTATCAGGGAGGTATGGGGTTGTATCAGGAAGCACAGCTAAGTTAGCAAAGCTAAATTCTGTTATGTGTGTTGTGGGAAGGCTTAAGTAAGTGAATGCCAAAGACAGAAAAAAAGGTTGTCAACCTTTTTCAGCAGATAGAAGTTCCTCAAATCCCTAGAATTATACTTAGTAAGCTAAAGAAACAATTTGCAATTTACACTCAGTCTCTTAGCCTCTGGAAGGAGTTTATGCAGCTTTCAAAGGTAAATAATTTCCACCCAAGGGAAAGCTTACACATAGAGAGGATCTGCTCCAATGTTTGAGATGCTTCTGGGAACATCACTTTCTGAGACAGTAGAATACTAAGAAGTCAATAGTGAGAAAGTGAAAATTAACTTATAGGCGACACTGAAATTGCCAACTACTTTGTTTCTTTTAATTTTTTTTTTTTGTCTTCCTGAAAAAGATGAATTTGGTACATGGTAATTAGCTTCTCTGCTTTGTTTCCTCTTTGCAACCTGACGGGCCCTACCTTAAGGAACAATTGGTGTTCTGCACTGTAGACGTTTCTTGACAAATGGTAAAAGTGTGTGCTCACCCAGATGGATAAAAACACCACCAGTCATGACAGGAAGCAATATTAGAGGGCAAGATTGCTGTGGATGTGCACTTCCTCCAGTTAAGGTGTTGGGGAGGTTTTATTCTTCCTTTTTCAAATCTTTTGGGAAGGTGGATACAGCAGTTCAAGAAAAGAGATGCCACAATTCTGACAAGTTAATTTAGCTTTCACTTCTGAGTATTATATGTATAGCAAAAAAGAAAAACCTTAATTTTCTTTGTACTGTCTGACAAAAAAGAAACATAAGATAAATGCAGGCAGATTCTTTCAAAGTTGTCCTTATTACTGATTCTGAATCTGCAGAACAGAGGTTTTAGAAGTCTAAATCAGAACAAATTAAAAGTCTCAGCATCTTTCATCTTTCTGTAATTTACATATGTATGTACATATATCAGTGGATATAAGGTTGTTATTTACCAAAATGTGAAAGCCGAAGACCCCACACTTGGGTTTCTCCTCGTAGTGAGTTCCCTTTGCTTCCGCTTGATTTTACCAATGTGGGAAATCAAGCTTATCCAGTGTGGGATGCAGAATTTTGGCCCCTGTGCTATTCATCCCCTGATGCTATACCTGTGGTTACGTCACATGGCAAAAGGAAGTTTGCAGATATGATTAAGTTTGCTACATAGTGGATCTTAAAATAAGGAGTAGCCTGGATTATGCAGATGGACCCAATGTAATCACATGAGCCCTTAAAGACAGAGGAGGAAATCATAGAGATTCAAAGTATAAGAAAGATTCAATGTCCCTTCAAGATTGTTAGTTTCAAGATGAAGGTGGCCAGATATCAAGGAAATGGGAGCCTCAGTCCTTCCTATAACTGCAAGGAACTGAATTCTGTCAATAATCAATGAGCTGGGAAGAAGATCCTCAGCTCCAGGTAAAAACTGCAGCCCCTGATGCTTTGACCGTATGCCAGTGAAATCCTAAACAGAGAACCCAGCCATGCTGTGCCAGAATTCTGACCTATACAGACCAGGAGCTAATAAGTGGATATAGTTTTAAGCTGCCGAGATTGTGGTGATTTGTTATGGCAACAATAAAAAGCTAGTGCATCCTGATTTGACACAATTTATTATCTTACATTTAAAGTGATCTTGTTATAATTTATTGTCCCTTTATTAGATGCCATAATCTAGTTTTGATGAACATGCCTGAGTATACATGTTGTGTATATATGTATACATACATAGGTAAATAAGTTTCTAAAAAGTTTTTTCTCTCTTAAATGATTCTTCAGGTGAGCCTTCAAGTGAGTTCCGAGTTGTTTCTGAATTAAACCAATTCACATGAGTCAAGAGGCTAACTGAATTTAAGGCCTCTTGAAATGAGATTCTAACTAGATGCTTGGGGTCAAGAACTTATGATCTGGCTGGGCATGGTGGCTCACGCCTGTAATCCTAGCACTCTGGGAGGCCGAGGCAGGTGGATCGTTTCAGCTCAGGAGTTTGAGACCAGCCTGAGCAAGAGTGAGACCCTGTCTCTACTAAAAATAGAAAAGAATTATCTGGACAACTAAAAATATATAGAAAAAATTAGCTGGGCATGGTGGTGCATGCCTGTCGTCCCAGCTACTTGGGAGGCTGAGGCAGTAGGATCGCTTGAGCCCAGGAGTTTGAGGTTGCTGTGAACTAGCCTAATGCCACGGTACTCTAGCCCAGGCCACAGAGCAAGACTCTGTCTCAAAATAAATAAATAAATAAATAAATAACTTATGATCTAGGAAGAAAGTCTACAGTGGGCAGCCCTGGGTTGCTGCCTAACACTATCTCTCCTCCTTCCTGGTCCAGAATCTTTGTGTGTTTTTGCAACACCTACCCCCTATGACCTCATGCACACATTTTACCCTTTCTGTTAGTTGTAGGATTTGGGTGGTACTGAATCCACCTCTGTTTCCAGAGGGTGGGCCCTCATTGCATTAGGCCAATCTGAGAACCACCTACTTATGACCACAGTGAATGATTTAGGAGTCGGTACATAATTCAGGCCTGTGTCAATTGGCTCATCATATTACATTGTCCTGAATGCAGTGATTAGTCCAAGGATATTGGTCCACGTCCTAAGTCCGTCCAATCAGAGTGAACCTAGAGGATTTTGCTAAGAATGCTAGAACATAGACCCCTCTCTTCCTTGCCAACACAAACAAGGAAGCACGCAGCCCCAATTGTTGTTGGCAGCCATTTTAGGACCATGGAGTGAGAACTTCCTTGTGATTAGGACCAACATCGAGGACGTGGAGTGGAGACAACAAAAATACAGAAACAGTATCCTGAGCACTGTTTGGCCTCTGATTGAAATCTGCTGTGCTCCTGGACTCCGGTTAAATGGGCCGGTAAGTTTTAAGTTTTCTCTCTCTTTCTTTGTCCCTCCCTCCCTTCCTTCCTTCCTTTCTTTTTCTTTCTTTCTTTCTTTTTAAATAATAAAGCCTGTCTGGATTGAGATTTCTGTTGCTTGAAACTAAAACATCCCTAAATTGGAGAAGGTGAAGGGAAAGATCAGAGTAGCAAAGACCTCTTACTGCTTTGTGTTGCTCAGGACTAACTAGGACTGTATGCCACTTAACTTTGCTTCACCCAGGTATCAGAGCCCAAGTTGTATTAATAATTTCTCTTTGGAAACAACTTTTCTCTGAGAAAACAATGCTGTGAGTTAGTGAGAATCTAACGTTTCTTTTGCTCATTCTCTTTTGTGCCTGCCTTCTTCCTTAGACCATGCTTTTTGTTTCTAAGTAACATATCCTTTTCTTTACACAGTGGTTCTGAAGTGATTACGCAGGGAATGTTGCTGAGAAATGTAGGTAAACTATTCCAGGGAATAAACTGTTGGGCAGACAGACTTCTCATCTGAAGTCTTTTCTGTTCTGAGCCCTTCAGTTCATCCTCTGTCCTTGCATTTGTCCTGATCCATCTTTCCATCTGATATATTTCTCCGGCTCACATTCACAGCAGATTTTGCAAAATGGTGAGTGTAAAGTCTCAAATGTACTAGTCTAGCTGAAAATAAAAACAAAAGATAATCTTGATCTCCTGTTGCACATCCACCTGACAATTTGCCCTGAAGTAATCCAGAGAGGTGAATTGAGAAATCTGTGTCACTCATACACATATTTGAACAGAACTGCCAAAGCTTGTCTAGGCAAGTTTTCTCACTAGGTGAAATCTATTTATGACAGAACCTTGTTCATTTATTGCCAATGTCATTACATGAGAGTATGTATATTTACATATGAATTCTACACATTCCACACCAAAAATCCTTATTCATAAGTCCATTTCTTTAAAATTATAAATTATGAGGAATAAGAAGTGGGTTAAGTTAATATTAAAAGGAAATTGTGAAATAAAAATAAACCAGATTCATAGTAGACTCATATGTATTATGACTTTCAAGAACTTCTCTCATTTTTAATGGCTGCCTAAATTTCTTTACTATGGAGAGAAATATTTATTTTATAAAAAAAATTATAAAATACTTAAAGTGCAAGTGCCTATGATAAAGGCAAAGCAAACACAGACTGTTTTACACTAAGATTTAATGGCAGTTAAAATCCCTTTCCTTTGAAGAAAGTTTAATAACAGGTGTGATGGTGGAGACCCAACAGAAAGAAGTATAAAAATATGAAAAAGGGAGTCTTCCAGAAGTTGAAAACAAATTTCACTTTTCCTAGTAAAATTATATTTCATGCTTTAGCCTAGGGAAGCAAATTGAACTGTGACTATGTTTTTCCAACTGAAATCATTTGTCAGTGACTGAGAAGATGGTCAAATTTGTTTCTGGTATTTTGTGGTAATTGCTATATGATCTTTCAGGTTTTGCTGAATGCAGGACTAGAACTGATAAAAGGAAAGTGGACTTTCCTTTAGAACCCATTTACATTTTTTGCATTGAAAACCATGCTTTATACTATTAATTTTTAACACTATCATTTTGACCTCTTCTACTTCCTCCTTAATGCCTTAACCCAGTGTTGTTCAAATATCATGTTGGATGTTGAGTTGGCCAATCAAGTCTGGAAGCATTCTGTTAACCAGGGTCCTCTGGGGTAGGTTTCCTCAGGATCTTTAGTATATTAATATACATTGTGAATCTCAAAGAGAGATATATTGTATCCAGAGATTTCCAAACTTACGGAATCTTTATCTTTCTTTCAGAACACATTTATAGCTTATATGACACAGGTATTTCTTAAAAAATAATTGGGGAGATTTTCTTTTAAGAGTAAAAGGAAAACGGTGCTATTGTCATTACTTTGCTCTTCCCCAAAACTTGATATTTTGTCTGGCTAATTTCCTCTTTTCCACTACGGTTCACAAATGAGATCAGAGGTGAGGTTGCTATCACATCAGCCCATACCTATCTCCAGTATTGAACAAGACAATCTATAGCATAAATCAAACCCACACTGCATAGGTAACAGTACCTTTCACATTCAAAACACTTCCTTCCACCAATCAAGAGAAAGATTAGCCTTTCTCCCAAATATCTCCCTCCACAATTAGTCTCTCTACCCAGAATTTAAAAAGAGCAAAAATCCACAAGAGGATTTAGAGTGAAAGAGCAATATCTGATTTTGTTGATCCATCAAAATGCCTTCTTTTCAGATTTGAATAAAGAATAATAACAAATTGACTAAATGTGAAAATTAGATTGCTTTGTTCCCGTGGCCAAGTAATCATTCATTTTCAAACTTCACTTATCTTATTTTATTGATACTCCTAACTTTTTGCTTCTTGTCCATTTCTTTGGAAGTCAGTATTTTTATTTTTCAAAATATTGCCTTGTTTGATCGGATTGCTATTAGTACTGTTGTCATATTATCCAGTTCACAGCTTTTATTATTTAGAAGTGAACACATGCTATTCAGATTTGAACAAGTGTGTAGTCAAAATATGTAATTACAATGATCAAATATTTATCAAATAAAAAATTACAAGGTCAAAGAATTTTAAAAGATGAACCCAGAATATCCATGCTGTGTAAGAGAAATGAGTTCTTAGAAAGTTAAAATTTAAAGCTGTGTGAATGTGTGTGTGTGTGTGTGTGTGCTTGCACTTGTGTTATGAATCTGAAGGAATGAAAATGTGTAAAAAAGAAATGCTGATTTCTCCCAAAAGGGCAGAAAAGCCACCATGCTGTATGCCTGATTTATAGCTGTATATGAGGCTATAAGCAGAATCAACAAAAGAAACTTTAGTGAGATTAATTTTAACACAATGAAAGTAAGAATAGGAACTGAACCTAGATCTTCTGATGCCCTATCCAATACTTAAGAAGAATATCATAGTAGTCTTATTTATCCTAGTTTTATTACTTTAATGTTCAATTTTTAGTTTCTCCAAATTGATAAGCTATGTTAATTGCTTAGAAAGTGAAATCTACCATTAGTATCATTGTAAGAGAGTTTTGATAACCACAGGTCTATAATAATAAATTTATAACTTTCTCATGGAGTTTGCTCCTTCTTCTGTTTTTCCAATTGTCCAGTTAGCCACCTCAGTTAAGCTTGCAATCCTCATATTTCTAATTGTTCTGTATCCAACACATCTGCTGGAACAATGACTCATTGTTCACTGTACTGATTTTCCATGATGTTTTAACTTGAGTCCTTAATTCACCTTAGAACCACATCACGTCCATTGAAATGGGAATACATAGTGTATAAGTAGTAACTTTATACACTTTATCACTAGTAAGCTACCTCGAAGGAGATCGAAAGGACCCAGAATTAAATGTAGGCCCTCTGCCTCCATTTTTTCCTTATAGTTTTTCTTCATTTCCTGTAATCACTTCTCCATGGAGGGACGGGTGAAGTAGCTCAGTTTTTAGCACTATCACTATGACTCAATGTTAAAGTTCAAGCTGTGGTTTTCCAAGATGGGCCTGACTTTGAAACATCAAAGTTTAGACTACTGTATAAAAGAGGAAAATGGAAATGAACCACTTGGGAAAGAAATTGGGTTACTTACTGGCATTATACAATACGGACAATTTATAAACATTGTACACTTTTACTACCAGCTCAATAGAATTTGGTTCAAGTGTGCTGAGCTCTTTGCTCTGGAAGCAAATTTTTTCTTCCTGTTTATATAAAACATTGGCTTGCATTTTTGCCAGTGCACGAAATCTTGTGGGACTTCCCTAAGTCTTTCAACACATGTGTAGCGAAGAATTAAGAATATCCAAGCCAGGTCAGCAGACCTCTTAGTGGTTGTGTCTCAAATTCTTTCTCCACATATGGATCAAAACCAAGCACAGGGCTCTGTTGAATTCCTTTAATTTCCAGTGAAATTAATGTAGGACACTTACCCTGGAAACTAAACAACAACAACAATTCCAAAAGCCATTCAAAACCTAAAGGAGCCCTGAAAAACACAAATGAGTATGTGTAATGGTCAGAATGATTGGCACTTGGATTAATAGAAGAATTTTGATATAACTAGGTTTAGATTTACCCAAATTATTGAAAACTACTTCCTTTCCTAAATTATCGAAAGAATAAAAAAGTGTTAGTAGTGAGAGTGAGAAGACTCAGAAGGCAGTAGGACAAAAATGGCTATAAATGAACTGACAGCAAACTCTGATAATTATACACAACTGGAAAGGTTTTAGACATATTTGGTTAATATTAATATATCCTGAGCTTTAGCTTCTGAACCTGGCTCACTTCTGTGTAAAAGTGTCTCCCTTCCCATCACTGTTGCAATAGTTGATCTAACTTTTTATTTTTCTCAAGTTTGGAAAGGAATAGGGCTATAAGCCAAGGAACGATAGAGCACAATAGGAAATAGTCTCATCTTATTAATGTGTTTCGGAGAAATAGTTCATAAGTTATAAATAAATCCTCCTTGGAAATGCTTTAAATTAGATTTCATCTACAAAGGTGTAAGTGGTCGAACTGAAATTGCTGGTGTTTACGCTGCAGTTGACATGCAGAACTCTCCGGACATTCTTGTTTGTTTGGTACCTCAAAAATCTTCTGCGCCATCTAATGGAAACAATGCTAACTGCAGCTTGCTTTGAAGGACAAGAGCTTCAAGTTCTTCAGTACAGATCAAATGCAGAAGAGATGAAAGCTATGGAATTTAATAGATCAAATACTAACCTCTCAATGTAATGGCTTGGGGGAATTGGCTCTCAGTTGTATAGTATACACAATTCAAACATGCCCAAGGTATCATGATTTCACCATGCCAATAAATAAAAATACAATGTATCCATTCATAGTAGCAGACAATGGAGTTAACTCACCTCACATGACTTGCCAAACCAAGATCTAGAATATTCAGGATTTTATTTTTTAAAATAAGTACTCATTTTCAAGTTAGTGCTGGATTTCTTTATCATGTCTATGCTATAGGTACAATGTCATTCAATTTTCAAGGTGTTCACCACTTTAAAAAACCCATGAATTTAACGAATTTCATGTCAAAATCTACACCTAGAATTGTAAATTCAAATGCAAACATGGATAAGGAGGTGACTTAAGTTAAAAGGGGAGACAGGCCAGTGCAGTTAAGTAGGGGGTGTTGGCAAAGTAGAAATCACACTGTCTACAGAGACACTACTCAGCAACAGCTGGTTGTTGTCCAGCAATGGTGTCCAACAGAAGTCAGAAATCTGTACCCTTTTGTATATTTCCTTATTTTGTAAACACTTGTTCAAATCCACAAATACATTTATGGTCCAGATATGAACTAGAACTAAGAACCACCATTTGTGATTGCTGGTTTATCATAACCCAAGGCAACACAGTGCAAATACAGCAGTAAATCTCAGTTACTAGAATCATTTGAGATCCAAATCTTTTGAGAAATAAGTGCTCTCGTACTTTAGCTAATATGCATAGATTTGTTCTAACTCTGCGTGGCAATAGAGAGTATCAAATCACAGATATTGTCTAATCTTTCTATTATTCCTGGCCATTTATTTCTAAGGCTAAAATGCACTGAATGCATAGCAAAACCATTGCCTGTTCAGCCCTGGGATAAAGGCAGCTGTCCAATTTTGTTAAACCACAGTTCCTAGTACTCCAAAATTTTGGGTTGGAGACAAGCTCACACAAATGAATGACAAATGTATTTCAGAGGGACAGTGTTTGAAAAGTGTTTTCAAGAGATTATCAAGACACTTTTAAGTTTCTTGGGGAAATAAAAAAAAAAGGGGGCAACCAGCAGTTAACCAGAATTCAATCCTGAAGAAAATGCAAAGAATGATGAAAGATACAAGAGATGTTGGCGACGAATGAACCCAACCAAAGATGTGTTTTTTTTCCCCTTACAACATTTCAGATTTGAAGTTCTTGTTTTCATCCTTTTTCTCTACTTTGCAGACTCTGTTGCTCGCTACCTCACTATTTTGAATTATTTCTATGGATGTAGTTCTTCTAAATAAGATGTGTTCCTCCCTCTCACAGGCTCATAGAGCCAGGGGAGACTTCTTTCACAAGGCGTGGGGAAAGAGAATGTCTGATCCACACACCTTCTAACAGTACCTTTTACAGCATATTAGCATCTTGCAGATCAAAGGTCCTATCTTAATACCCAGTGTTTACCTGTCCCTTTGTCAGCCAACTTTTCTTTCACAGAACTGGATCCTGAGTTCAGGAAACACTCACTTGTCTGATGCACATTAAGGACTTAGCACAGCACTGAGGATATAGTAAGTCTTTAATAAATATAGGTAATTATTATTCTCATTCAAAGACTCTCAGAAGAGCAACTCCTTTGCACTTTATAAGAAGCAGTTAGGGACTCTGTAGTGACACAGATGCTGGCAATGTTCAGATCTACTTGCTGTATGCTCCTATTTACAGAGCGGTGTTTTGTTGGAGTCGGGGTGGAGGGGTGTGCTTCCTCAAGCAGCGAAGGAGGAAACAATGGTGTTGAGCCATTCTGGCTAAGGGGACTGGCCTAACCATTACTCTATCATTATTAAAATATTTTTATACATTTAGTGCCCATTAAATTTAACGTTTCTTAAAGGCAAGAACTATATCTCTTTTGCTTTGCAATCTTAATACCAATTTATACATGTAAAAGGTTTTCAAAAAGCGAGTGACAAATGAATAAATAAATTAGATGCCTCTTCTTTCCGTTTCCTTATAAATGTTTGCTTTGGGACCTCAGATGGTCAACATTCTAATTGCATGCAGTATTGTATTTGCTGTAAATTGATTATTAATCCTCCTATATGGAGGCCAGAATTCACTTATGGCAAAGCATTACAATCTTAGTAAGGTTTAAAAATAAGTAGGTTATTCCATATAAAGGAAAAAATTCCATATAAAGGAATTTTTTATACCTTTGTTGACCATTCTGTGAGACTTAATATTGCTTACTTGGATAGCAGATTGTAGTTGCCAAGTAGCCTAGATAAAGTCAAATCATTAACCTTTTTCTTTAACATTAAAATGGGACAATTGGGTGGATTATAGAGCATATACAGTTGATCATTGAACAACCTGGAGTTAAATTGCTCAGGTCCACTTATATGTGGATTTTTTTTCAATAAAATTTTACAGAGTGTTCCTACCTGCCTCCTTTTCCATCTCCCCCATCTCTTCTGCATCTGCCACCCCTGAGACAGGAAAACCAACCCCTCCTCTTCCTCAGCCTACTCAACTTGAAGACAAGGGGAATGAAGAGCTTTATGATGATCCACTTTCACTTTTTGAAGAGTACATCTATTTTCTCCCCCTTATGATTTTCTTTCCTCTAGCTTACTTTATTATAAAGATACAGCATGTAATATATATAACATACATAGGAAATATGGTTTAATTGACTGTTTATGTTATTGGTAAGGCTTCTAGTCAATAGTAGCTTATTAGTAACTCAGAGTTTCTACTGCATGGAGGATTGGCACCCCTAACCTCCATATTGTTCGGGGTTCCACTATAATTAGAAATGAGTATCTTCAAGGTACAAGCTACTCAGAATTTTTTTTTTTTTTAATTCTTACCCTTCAGGTAAGGTTTGTTTATTTATTTATTTTTATTTATATATAATAGTTGTACATAATTTTGGGGTACATGTGATATTTTGATATCTGTATACAATGTGTAATGATCAAATCAGGGCAATTGGAATATCCATCACCTTAAATATTTGTCTTTTCTTTGTGTTGGGAACATTACAATTCTTTTCTTCTAGCTATTTTGAAATACACAGTAAATTATTGTGAACTGCGATTTCCCTACTTTACTATCAAATACTAGAACTTATTCCTTCTATCTAACTGTATTTTTGTGCCCATTAACCAACTTCTCTTTATCCCTCCTTTCCCCTTCCCTTCCCAGCCTCAGGTAACCACTATTCTACTCTATGTCTGCAAGAGATCAACTTTTTAGCTCCTACGTATGAGGAAAACGTGATATTTGTCTTTCTGTTCCTAGCTTATTTCACTTAATCTAATGACCTCTAGTTCCATCCATGTTGTTACAAATGACAGGACTTCATTCTTTTTCATGGATGAATAATATTCTATTGTGTATATATAAAACATTTCCTTTAGTCATTCATCCATTGATGGAAGCTTAGGTTGATTCCATATCTTGACTATTGTTAATAGGGCTGCAATAAACATGGGAGTCCAGATATCTCTTTGATATATGAATTTCTTTTCTTTTGGATATTGCTAGGTCATATGATATCTCTATTTTTAGTTTTTTAAGGAAACTACATACTATTTTCTATAGCGGCAATAATACTTTACGTTACCACCAACAGTGTAAGAGCTTTCCCTTTCTTTACATCCTTACCAGTATTTGTTATTTTTTGTCTTTTTGATAAAAGCCATTTTACTTGGGGTGAGATGATATCTCATTGTGGTTTTGATTTGTATTTTCGTAATGATTAGTGATGTTGAGCATTTTTTTCATATACCTGTTGGCCATTTGCATGTCTTCTTCTGAGAAATGTCTATTCAGGTTTTTTGACCATTTTTAAATTAGGATTTTTTTGTTGTTATTGATTTATTTGTGTTCCTTATATATTCTGGTTATTAATCCCTTGTCAGATAGATAGTCACAAATATTTTCTCTCATTCTATAGGTGGTCTCTTCACTCTGTTTGAGATAGGGAACTGGCAGGTACTGCTTTAGATACTGCTTTGGGCATTGCTGCAGGCATTTCTTTTGTCATTGCTGCAGCATTGCCTAACTGAGTCAGGAAGTCTTCAAACAAAGTTTCAAATACCCTGATCAAAACAGGATGGAGGCAGGGCAAGTTCCAACTGATTAGAACTAAGACGGTGAAGCACCCAGCCCTTTCATGAATATTTCTCCACTTGTTTAGCCTATTGTCTAATATAAGGGCAACAGGAACCAGGGGGCCGGTTCTCTTTTGCAGGGAGAATTTGCCTCAGCTCTGTGTGTGCAGTAGACTTTCTACAGTTTCTGATAAATCTCGTTTTCACTTTATACTGTCAGCTCACTCCTGAATTCTTTCTTGTGCAAAGCCAAGGACCCACTTGGACTTCAAGTGGCTCCCAGCCTTGGGATTCACCTTTTCTGTGTCATGTTGATTGTTTTCTCTGCTGTACAGAAGCTTTTTAGCTTGATGGAATCTCATTTGTCTAACTTTGCTTTTGTTGCCTATGCTTTTGAGGTCTTACCCAAAAATCATTGCCCATATCGATATCCTATAGTGTTTCTCCAATGTTTTCTTTTAGTAGTTTCACAGTTTCAGGTCTTTCCTGTGAGTCTAATTTATTTTTTGTTGGTTTTTGTATATGATGAAAGATAGGGGTCTAGTTTCATTCTTCTGCATATGGCTATGCGGTTTTCCCAGCACTATTTATTAAATAGACTGCCCTTTCCCCAATGTGTATTGTTGGCACCTTTGTGGAAAAAGAGTTGCCTATAAGTATGTGAATTTGTTTCTGGGTTCCCTATTCTGTTCCATTGGTGTATGTTACTGTTTTTATACAAATACCATGCTGTTTTGATTATTATACTTAGGATTTTTAAAATGGTTCCTGTACATTGTATACTCTGGCTCTTTAATCTTGTTTGGTTTCTTACTTTTGCTAGTTCATAAGTAGGGCCCAGAACATCAGATGTTATTTGGAATTATGACCAAGCAATGACTCTTCACAAGCACTATTTATTCCCTTGAGGAAATATTTTTGTATCAGTGGCAACTTTACCTTGTTCTGGACTCTTGTATCTGCTGTCCCTCAACTCAGATTCTATCTTTGGCCCTTTCTGGTGCTGATATTAAGTTCTCTGATATTTGAATCTGAAATGTTAGTTTTCTCCATCCAAGCCTTTGGAATAGGTTCTCCCATTTTGTTCTAAATGTCTTCAGTTTTTAAACACATAATTTAATTTCTTCCCCACCATCTTCAGCCTTGTGAGAACCCAGTTCCTGTTGGGAAAATTGGGAACCCAGTTCTCATTGGGAATAAAAACAGATTCTCTACTCCAACGCTATTAATAGAGTGAGAACATATTTTAAGAGGCTTGAAAAATGGTCATCTTATTTTTTGCAAGGTACTCTAGGAGGTTCACTACTGGGAGTTCAGTAAATTTGTGATTTACAAAAATCCATTCCTTTGACTATGTCTTAAATGCCAAAAGACTATGAGAAGATTGTTCCCAAGAGTGACTGATCTGATTTGAAGGCCTAGGTAGCAGAGGTTGCTGGGAAGAGAGCAGAAAAAGGCCATTTCTCTCAGCTGAATCATGGGCACTAGGGATTGGCTGAGAACATTTGAGTGGAGTGAAGCAATTCCTATGGAATGAGCCTTGGCCAGGAAACCACACTGATTTTGGACAGAAGGAAGGCAATATCTATGGCTTCAGTTTTGTTGGAACAAAATCTTAATTAGCTTGATTCTCTCCTTTTGGCTTTCACTGTCTTTTAGATTTTCATGGAAATATATTGTAATAAATGAGCACCTGAAAACCAATTTTTTTTTTCCTTAGAGTTGAGGGCACCTCCTTTTGTACAGGGGAAACTATTAATTCACATTTATTCTCATAAAAACACCAGATGTCCCTAGTTTAAAAAATAATATATACTCATATACAAATTGGGTAATTTCAAAAGTATCTAGAAGAAAATTACAATTCCTAAACTATATAAAATAATTGTTAAATCTTTGGTACATTTTTTAATCCTTTCATTATGTATCTTTTTAACCTATTTATGATTATGCCATCATGTCTTTTAACACTTAAAATGCAATATCAATGTTTTCTCATTCATTTTTAAATGCCTTTTAAGTATATTTTGGATCTATTTCATGTGTTTATGATCTTGCTTATGTAAATAGACTACAATTTATTTAACCATCTCCCTGTGTTACCCATTGTGATTGTGATAGTTTGTAATTACATTTTATTTTCTCTCCCTCATAGAATCTAAGCATAACTTCTAAAACTAAAATTAGATTCTCCCATCCTGTGAGGTCATTAATTTGGAGTGAAAATGATGCAGGAAGGATTGAGACAAATTTTTGTTTGTCCATGATGAAGTTCAAAGTTGGACAATGTACTGCTTAGTTATTAAATCGAACGTATGTTGTCAAGTCTAATATTTGAAAAATCACATAGAAAATTATCTTTCTTTACATGTTTTGTCAAAAGTAAGTTTGGAAATTGGAGAGGTTTATTACCTGAAGGTAACTCTATTTTTCATTTGCAGTCTCTATGTTAAATGCTGTGTAATGTCTTCTTAGGAAATTTCATTAGACAGGAACTCTGGTACACTTCATTTATGCATATTCATAGTTTTATTTAAGATACTTTTAACAAATGATTTTTATATTTACAGTATAAATCCAATCCAATATTTATAGAGTAAAAAAACAATGGGCATTTGTGTATTTTGTGTTCAACATATTGTTCATATTGAATTCTCCATAGACAGCAATAAGAAAACAATACAAATCCATCAATATTAAATACCAAATCTTAATCACAAATGAGTTGTAATTGGATTCAATTGCAAATGGGTTTTTTCCCTCACAGCACAATTAAAACTTACTCACAGATTTTTTCATTAGAAAATAAGATCAGCTTCTTAGTTCTAAAAATGTACTATGACAAGAGCAAGGGCATTTTTTTTCTCTGCTACTTTTGCTTCTTGGAGGCCATAATACTCTGGCTTTCAAAACTTGAGTGTGAGTAATCCATTCTGCAGGGTAAGTACTCTTTTAAGATAAAATAGAATGCAAGACATTGTGAAGGAGCAGCATCATAAACTACTTTAGACTTAAGTTGCCCAGGAGCTCAAGGTATCTTCATTTCAAATATATCCTGGGACCATAATGTTAAGATTAAATCTAGAGCAGATTTCTATGATAGTTCATGCTGGCCTCAGCCCATTCTTCCCAAGTGGCCTTTTGTCTTTGCTGGGTACAGAAAACTATTAAATCAATTAACTGCCTTCATTTCCATTCTCACAAAAACAAAAACAAAAACAAAAACAAACAAACAAGACATCACAATCAAACCAGAATCCACTTCTCAAATATTCTGGTTGAAAGCAGACTGGAAAGACACACAAAGGGGAGAGAGACCAAAGTTTGGCAAAGGTGCGAGATATTTCTCCATTTCTGGTAAGAAAAAGCTTCATTTCACTCTCTTGAGAGGTCTTGTCTAGACACTGATAAATGTTCTGGATGATGAACTAGTTAGAAATATAATATTTCTGGGAAGCACTTTGCCAGGTTTTGGGTGACCAAGAAATTGGGCTAAGATAAGGAATCCAGAATGTGGCTACCATTTTCACTCAAAGCAGCATAGTTACATGTTTATCTTTAGGCCAATGCTTATTAATTTACCTTTCTGTGGTCAGGACTTTGCATTCTTGTCCTTTAAATTCTGTCTTTTTATGTCCCCCTCAGTAGAATCCCAATACTGAGAAGAGATTAACTCTTGAGCTCTGTAAAATGTTAAATAAACTTCCATAGATCATTAGTGTCAGGGACTCAAAAGGAAAAGTGTACGTGTGCATGTGCACATTCCTGTGTGGACTTTCTGCCTTGTCCCTTTGTAAACAAATGTGAAAATGACAAAAGCAGGAACTATGCCACTGTTTTGACTTATGTTCCACCTGTTTTAACTGTAACATCAACGTATATTCCGTCAAAAACTGTTTAAATGGAAAAGGTGAGATTCTATTGTAATATTGAATGTGGAATGAGATGAAGACCTACTCTGAGCGGTATTACAAAATGTGAACTGTCAGGACTCTAGACTAATCTTTTGTTCTGCTTTAAAAATATTACGTTAAAATAAAAATAAAACCTTTTCTTAGTTTTAAAAATAGCATTATAATATTTAAGTAGAATACTTAGTTCTTCAGTGGTGTGTTTGAAGCAAAGATCTGAAAAGCTTTAGAAGAAACTAGTGGATATCTTACTGAACTCTAAAAGAGGAAAGATTCTAACCTTTTAAAAAGAAAAGAAAAAATCTTCATCTTTTCCCAAAGATGATATTCTCAGTTGTAAATGGGTACATATTTAATTTCTAAGCATAATATTCCTCTCTTCCCATCCTTCTCTTTTCTCTTTGCCTTTCCTAGGTCAGCCTTCCAACTGAATCCATTAATGAAAGAAAGGCCAAAGCTTGAGGTTGTCTAAAAAACTTAGCAGGGACATTATTCATTCTCAATACTCTGCAGCAAGTCTTGAAACTTCTGTGCCTGGTTACTAGCAAAAATCCCATTCTAGCTAGACAGAAATATGTCCTATCATATCCATGAGAGCTCAGGGTCTTTTAGACCAGTTTTGAATGCATCCTAATTAAGTGATTTTTATAACTGTAGATTTAAAAATACAAAGTGAAAGTTAACATAATGCTTGGTGGTCAATTCATGTGACTGCCTATAGCTGGAGAAAATCTAATTTTGGGCACTACATACATCTACAACCCTTTCGCACATAGAACTATTGTAGGCTTACCGTATCTAGGGAAAGCATTCAAGGATTTTTATATTCTCAAGTGGAGAATGAATCTATACTGATTCAGTCCAATTTTGGTTGGTTTCCTTTAGCTAACGACTATTGGTATACAGATTGTGAATGTTGACTGGAGACCCAGAAGGAGTTTGTTGCTGTGGAACTCAAGGAAATATCATGGCTGGTTTAGATGATGAACATATCATACTCTCAGCAAGACATAATATCTAATCTCCATACTGGTGTAGGAGAGACCTGGTTAAACTTAATAATGCACATAGGCAAAAAAGAGATTCTAGCTCTTTCTGACCAATAAGAAAGAAAGAACTCTTACATTGCTTGGATCACTGTTGAAGGGGCAGACTACAATATTTGGGGGTTGATGTTAATGATATTTCATTTAGATGGTATGGGGATATGGAACAGGGTAATAGCCCCCAATTTCAAAAATGGACACATCTAATCACTTTTCTTGTATCTTGGTCCATCTAGAAGTATGAATCTATTAATAAAATCACTGTAGGAGAGAAAAAAGTTAATAAAAAAATGCAAGGAGAACCAATAAAAATAATTCCCGTAATCTCAATCTAAATTGTGTTGACTTTCCTCTTAGCCATTCTATCTTATGATAAGAAGATGGTACCTTTTGAAAAGAACATGAGCTAATGTACTGGAATGGCCCCTTGGTGAATACGTCTACTGAAACTTGTTCTCTACACTCATCTGCCACATGGTATCTGTTGCTGCACTGGCAATAAATCCCCAGGGCTAGAGGATGAAAAACTCATGGGGGTCTGGCAAAGTCTGGAAACAGAAATAGACCATCTGCTTCATGGGGAAATTGACAGGAGACTCAGAACAGATGCATGCACCTCTTCACCATGAGGCAGATGGATAAGGAGAGCAAATAGGACCCAAAGCTTATTCTGGGAGGCAAATTAGTAAAAGGCATGGGAGAAAGCTGGTTCTGAGGTTCAAGTACAAATTCATTACTCCAAGCTTCAAAGCCTTTCATAGTATGGCTCCACTCTGGTTTTTCACTCCTGTCCTTTACTACTCTCCCCAAACATAGCTTTCCAGCCAGAATTACTGATTTAGCATCATCCAGACATGACTTTTATATCCATGACATCCCTGCCTCTTTTTTGGCAATGCATATCTTACCCGTCCTTAAAGGCTCTTTTCTCTGTGAAATCTTCCCTAACATAGCTCATATGTTCTCTTTCCTTCATTAATGTTCAGCATATATTGTGTATGCCTTTCATTTTACAATGACATTGAATTGTGCTTGGGATAAAAAATCAGAATTCAGATTTTTCACCAGTGAACTGTAAGATTTTATCTAACTAAACTCTATTTCTCTAATTCATCCTGTGTAAATCTCTGCACGGCCAGGCACCAGCAACATTCAGTTTCCAGAGGTCTTGACATGTTATGTTGCTTTCCATCTCATAACTTTGGCACAAGCTCTACTTACTTGAGTACTAAAGAGCGAAAAGACCATTAGAATAATAGGATGAAGGACGCAGGGAGGTCAGGGAGGGCTGTATATCAGGCAAAGCTGATACCAAGGGTGACTGAGTAATAAAGAAGAATTGGGGGGAGCACTGTGGGAGCAAGTCAGCAGAAGACATGGCAGAGAGCCAAGAGCTTCCAGGTGCTAAAGGGAGAGCAGCTAGTGCAGGTTTTGCTAATTGATAATCGACTTCCTTGATGTTGATGACCACGCATAGCATTTGCTTGGAGACAAACAGCTGGAAGCAACAGAGGAGGAAGGAGGAGGAAACCATACTGATTGTGGTGGGCCTGAGATATGTTTTGTTTGCTGATATGCAACGTGAAGGTGAGCAAGTTCTCTTCAGTGTCCACTTTCAGCTATTCTATAGCTGAGGACTGTGCCAAACATGAGTAGGAAAACACAGTCATACCCAAGAAAGGTTAAATAAAGCCAGAATTAAAGCCTGGGCTTTTTATATATTTTATTTAGAAACCCAACATCATATAGTCGGTGCTCTACCAGAAATAAGATTAGCATGTGCCATGTTGTTAGACCCTAATTCCTCTCATTTTAGAATGAGTATCTCCTATCTACATCTATATCATCTGTGTCTATATATTTCGTGTATGTCTTGGATATATTAAGTTTTCAAGTAATATTTGTTGATTTTATGCATAACCATATGCCACCAGGTTTTACCAGCCTTTGGATAGGAGTAAGAATGCATTGGCATTTACACTACCTTGCATTGACATCTCAGTACCTTGATGTACCTCTATTGGTCTGTGAAATCTCAGTGTTTCCTTCCGCTCCACATGTTTCTGTGGTCCCAGCAGTGTTTCACCTATGCTTTCATATGAAGACCACTCTGCTGGGCATGGCCACTTCTCTGGTCAGTGTGAGTGGAACCTGCTGTCATGTTCTCTAGAGTTGTAAGTCTGAGGCTTGCACAAGTAACCTGGGGAAATCGTGCAAATAGCATGGAAAAACAGAAGCCTAAGGTGTCCTCAAGTCAGTGGCCTAATCTTAGGTTAGCCTCAGTTCATCCTCCGACTCTGTATGTGTACCAGGAGACTTTAAAGAAATAGAAAAGTTGAATAGAAAGCAAAATTTTCTTGGAAACCCCAATATTAAGAATTTTTTGTGAAAACACCTCAGAAAGTATGTATACCACCTTTGCAACTCAATTTCAAGCATTTCTAGAAGGCCAAAGCCTCCATTAATAAAACATGTGTTCCATGGAATTGTATGTAAACACCAAGGTAGCAGAATTATGGATCCGTCCCATTCTTTACTATTGACAATCATTTCTGTTACAGACATTATGTCATATTTTAATAACGTCTTAAAGAATGAACAAAATAGCTCTAATAGAAATTTAAATAATAGAGTTTCTGACTCTTATTTCTGATCAAGTGATTCACAAGAATAAAGATATTTCCATCACTTCTGTCAATGAGAAGAGAAAGAGCTTGGTTATGTGCCACCCTCTTGCATCATCTTGATTCCCTAGAATGGACTAAATCAATTGAAAGATAAACTCACTGTAGTCAGGCATATGCTGACATGTTGGCCCCTTCACAAAAGCTCATGGACAGATTTCCTCTAGACCCAAACAAACTATGTAAAGAGTCTGTTTTGATTCTTGTTAGCTTTGCACTCTCTCAGCAAGCTGCTAAGAAAATTCAAATATGGCTACTCTTTTGGAAAGAAATGGCATTCCAGGATCCTTCGGGTGTTTTTTTTTTTTAATATAAGACAAAGTTATTTTTACAGAACAGTGCTACTCTACAAAGCATTCTTGGAGTGGCATACAGTTCTAGTAGTTTGGTTAACTTGGAATTTGGGTTCAATGTGTAGTTTGAAAGGCTTACACTAATGAAAGTTTTATGCACAAATTGATGTTGCTGTTGTCACGATGCTTGGTTTACTATCTGTATCTGAGGAGCCACATCGTATCACCAATCATGTGGCCTATGTGGTTTGAGTGTCACACTATTCCCAGCACCTCAAATTCTCCCCGGTGATGAAATATTAGTAATGCACAGTCAATATATGTTCATTGAATGAAAGAATTAAAAAAATGCATGTTGGAAAACTAAAGGACTAATTTAATAATTTGAAGCCTCCCATTGCTCATTTGAAAACATGTTTACATATCCCAGCCTTGGCAAAGGAAACTATCTCACAGAACTGTACACAACGACTTTATGAAACACTTCATTCACTTTACCTCATTGAACCTTACAATCCTGTGAGGTAGCTATTAGCTTCTCCATCAGTAAAATTGGGACGATAAGACCTAGGTTACATGATTTTTTTTTTTTAAAGAATATACAGTAGTTAAGTGGCAGAACAAAGACTCAGAATGAGTTTCCTAAATTAGAGTTTTCCAAAATCATGTAGCTTTTTCTAGGTGAGGGCACAGAGGTTAAGGAAAGTGGAAGGTTATATACTTCTGGGCCCCCATATAAGGGCTTAGGAATATACTCTGCTCTGATTTAGGCAAAGCATTGGCTACAGATAATTTCACCATAAAAAGCCCTTAAACCTGAAATGTAGCCATTGGGAGAAGCCTGTGTGTCGGACACAATAATATAAGAATCAGGCCTGGATTTTGTTTGGATTCATTTCACATTACAAGTTGTGAGATAATCCAGAATCTTTAGAGCATGTATAGCAACATCATTCAATGTTATTCTTATTTGTGGGGATCTTTTACTTACCAAATTTATTTCAAAGTGATACTTTTTTTTTACTTTAAAGACCAGTAAAAAAATAACACCAACAACCCTGCATTTATGCTGCTACCTGCTTAAAAAGATCTCCGTTTTCGAACAAATTAATAAAGTGTATATAACATCTTATTTTTCCCATTATGATTTCAGCATAGAAAAAGGATGCAATGCCAGTTGTGGAATACACATAAGTCTGAGGACTGTAATTCTTCCAGTTCTCACTAGAACAAATATATTGCTAGAAAAGAGAGTGATCTGTTTTCTCAAAACAAACAGAAAAACAAACAAAAATATCATAAAGATAATTTTTTGAGTTCTGAGCACTGGACTTTGAGTTTTTAGTAGGCAATATTCTTTTGATTATCATCCTGGAAGATGTTACAGTTTGATATGTTGAGTACTTTTGGAATAAAAGATTCTATTTCTTCAAGAGATATTTTAATCATAAAGACCACTCTCATTTTATTCATTAATAGAGGGAGGAAGTTGAAAGAACAGAATAGATAATCCAAGTCTGTCAACAATTTAATGGAACTTATCTTTGGCATTGGAGTCTAAATTAACACTTATAATGAATCATGGAATTTATAATATTTCAAGCAAAATAATAAAGCTTTACAAAGAAGACTATCCATTAGCATTGGTAATTTTCCCATCATGGCACACTACCCAAAACTGCCTGGAAATCAGCTATCCAGAAAATAAATCTCTTTTCGTTATTCATTCTCATATTAGTTCAACAAAGATGTACTATTTATGTATACTTTACGCTATCATCTGTCCTTCATACAAGAAAATTTTATAACTGTAACAAACTTTAAATTCAAGGGACCAAATATTAGCTCATGATTAAAGGACTCTGATTTGATCCATAGATGATTTCCTCTCCGCCATCATGAATAATCTTGCTTTACAAGCTGGATTTGAGGCTGAACTTCCTCATCTGGTGTTCTCTACCTCAGGCTCATTTTCCCCGTTAATAGGTCTACCTGGCACTCTCTCCCCAGCTAACTCCTAATCATCCTATAGCTCTCAACTTGGACAAACTTCCTCCAGGAAGCCTTTCTTGATACCCCAAGGCAGGGTTGGGGGCATCTCTTAGGGATTTCCATAATTGCCTCTTTACTGGCTGTAACTCCTTTTAGATTATCATGCCACATGAGGATACATCCAAATCGTGGTCATCCTTAGGCTTACATGGTGCCTAAAAATGATTAAGAAGTATTTGTTAAATGAAAGGATAAGGAAATAATGAATGGCCATACTATTTCTAAGTAAAATACCACAGTCAGCAATCCAGACTTACAAGGGGAATATGTTCCTCTGACATTCTAACTCAATCAAATAGTTTCAACCAAGGAGGAAAGAACAAAGAGAAATATCTTGCTCCATAGAAGCACAATTTTGCTTGACATCTTCAATGTTTGCTCTATGTAGTATCAATCCAGGCCACCTGGAATATGTATTAATTGCATTTTCTGGTTTTATTTCTGCCTTTCAGATGGAGATTATCATACAAATGATATTTTAATTAATATTTATGCATTATATTCCAGGAGTCTAGGAGATAACTTTGCAGCATTCTAGAGTTTCAAAGCAAACTACAGATACGATTACTCAGGATGCTAGTCCATGCACATTTTTTAAAATCATTTTATCACGAATAAAATTTACCTTTTGCCCAACAACCAATTAGAGAAAATCAAAGACTCAAAATCTCAATCTTGGCCTGAGGACTTCTTCACCTATATCTGTCTACCCCAACCCCCAAAGAGACATCACCTTCAATTTTATTTTCAACGGTTTATGCACATGGAAATAGGATAGGGACAAATGTATTGACAACTGGGAATGACTGGATGTTTCTTCACTCCCATAAGGTAGTTAAGCATTTGCCAGCCTGGCTTCTTTTCCTCCTCGACTGTCCCAGGAGAGATCTGTCTTTTTCAGCCTTGTACCTAATCTTAGGATGCAGAATCAAACAAACATAAAGAGAAAAACAAGCCTGACCAGGCTGAATGGAAGAAAAAGGATTCTTGCTAGCGAAGTCTATTGCTGGGCTCTCCTTTCTTATGGAGAATCCAGGCGCAGTGTCAATCAAGTCCAAAAGAGTGTGAATAATAAGCCAGAGAAAGTCCCAGCTGTGTGAGGATGGTGGGGCTGGAGTGAAAGAGGAGGAAGGCTGGGGAGGCTGGGTGCCAGGAAGATTTCCAAAAGGCTCAAGTGAGAGACTGTAGGCACAAGAAAGAAGTTGGAGAAGTGTTGAAGGCGATTATAAATAGGGATACTCTAAGGTAATATACACATGTTCCTTTTTCTGGGAGAATGTCTGTATCTTTCATCACATTTTCAAAAGGGCCTTATGATCCAAAAATGTTAAGAAGTATTGATATGTATTAAGTCATAATTAAGTGTTCTGATCTCTAAGTACTTGTTTAGCCTGTCCGCGGAAACATTGCAACACAAATGGAGAAATTTTCAGCACACCAAAAAAAAAAAAAAAAAAAAAAATACAAAGCACACAACACCAATTTAGATAAGATATGACTTGTATGTCTGAGTTATTTCATTCACTCTTTTGGTCTTTCTTATAGTGGGACAGTAGAACAAATTAGAAAACAAGATTAGTTAGTAGCTACTATGTTATAAGCCTTAAAGAGTATATGTATAAATAAGGCCACATTTACACATATATCCAAACAATAATAGCCCCAAATCCTCATCTGCTTTACTAATAAGATCTCTGATTCTTTCTAGTATTTTTCTGCTCCAAATTTTTCAAAAATTCCAGGGCTTGAGATCTGTGCCACAGAATAGTTCTCTGTGTTTCCTCTGCAGGCCAGTGGAAGCGGAGCCATAGTCACAAAGACTGAGCTGCAGCACCACTGATCTTTCTGAAAAGCGATGTGAAGATGCCAGACACTTGAGTGACCCAAAACTATTAACGTCAGTTGTAGCACTGAAGTCCTCTGTCTGCCACTGTTAGGAGCCAGTCCTTCTTCTTAATGACAGCTCTTATGGAGTGGTTCTTACATCTTGGGTTATCTCCTGCCATCGTGATGTAAATTTTATAAGAGATGTTCCACCACTTTGCTCCTTTAGTTTTTACAAAGTAAAAGGCTGTTTGTTACACCTGCCATTTTATTAGGGAGTGTCTCAAAGCAAACCTATCTGAAGTGCAAAGGGCTATAGCTTTTTAGTGACATTGCCCTGCAGATCACGTACACACACACACACACACATACACACACATACACACTGATTTTTTCCAAAGGTGCAGCTAAGACTCCAAGGTGACAGGACTACTGGATTCTTTTTTAGCCACTTCTTGGGCTGAGAACCTGTACTCCTCTACTTCCCTCATCCTGGAGGGCTAATTCATTTGTCCCTACCTCTAACCCTTATAAGATGTGCCCCTTCTCAGGGACCTATTACTTTCCCCCTGCAACATGACCTCCATCCAACATGTATTTCTACACATGCATATCTCCATGGAGCGTCGCGCTGTGGCCTTTCTCCTGGGGGGACTGGGAGAAAGTATTAAAAGTAGCTTTACCTCCAAGTCTTCTGTGTAAATCAGTGCTAAAAAATCAAAACTTAGCACAATAAGCTAAAGACCCAAGTTACAATACAAATGGATGTTAAGGAGATAAGGGGCTTAACTCCACTGACCAATAGTATTGAAGCCTTAGGCTCTTAATTAAGCAATTTTACAAAGAAAATTTTCAAATATGATATTATTTTTTTTTGCATTAATACAGTGGCAGATGTGTTTTGATTTTTGGCCTCTCAGTCTGTTTGACTAATTGTTTCTTAGGCTTTTATCATTTATCTTTATATTTGTGAAATGCACCCTTCTCATAACTTTTAGTCTGAATTCACTAAAAATTAATTGAAAATGCAAGGTTAAGTAAAAGTTTTATTTTCTAATGATTTCAATCAAGGTCTGGATTTTTTTTCTCCTTAAATAAGTCATTATTTCTATTTTTAGGAAAAAAAACACAAAACCTTCATTCTCTTTAAAATAAGGGATAGAGGGAAAAAATATAGAAATTTACAAGACTTACAAGGTGGCCTAATATCTAATATTTTAATAAACTATTACCAGAGACCTTTATTGCAGAAAAGATATCTTAAACGCATGCAAAGACCATTTCAGTGAATGTCTGTTACGGGTTGCCTAAAGAAAGGATACATTTCAACATTTATAATAAGCATGGAGCTAGCAGGGGATATCCTGGGATTCAGAGTCATTGACGTTTTAGGGTTCTACTAAGTGAGATTGAAATCTTTCAGGGCTCAGTAAAAAGTAGCTTTACCTCTCAGAGTTTAAGCTTTGCAAATAGTGAGGACTTGTGTAGGCACCATACATCATTGTTTTGTAGCCAGGGAAAGAGCTATAGCTTTGTGGGTGTCCAGGTAGAATATTTTGAGGCTACATGTGAATCAGCTGCATCTGATCTTCTGTGGTAGATTAGGGCCTTTGGATAGTTCGGAAGATAGATGGACCGCTCCATACTTTATTCAAGCAGTGTGAGGAAAGCAGAGTGGGAAATGCTTGTCATCTTGGTCATCTGCCTCTATTATTTTCTGCTCTTAGAATTAAGAGCTATGGTTTTTTGGTGAAGATGAGTTCCTTCTGAGGCCTGCTGGGCCCTCACATCTGCCTTGCTGTTTTGGAGCATGAAACTGAGCCAGGGATCTGGGAACACTTAGGGCGGGAGGTGGAGAGGAGGGAAGCTCCTGATGACCCAAGAAGCAGTGAATAGCAGATCCTTGTCTTCCAATCTCTTCCTTTCCCTTTCACCCTTCAAGCATCCCCTTACAACCCTCAGCTTTGTTGTTGTCATTGTTGTTGACTAACCAGACATTAGAAAGAGTGTTAGGATATAATGTGCTATCCTTCCATGGGCATTTGCATTTTATAAGAAGGTTGGCAGACAGAAAGAGAAAATGTTTACACAAAACAATGCATCACTAAGAGTATGTTTCCAGTTCTCGATAAGAAAGAGATTTTAGTCAGCTGGAACCTCTAACGCCCCACCTACCAAAATGATGCCCTATACTTGTCTTAAGAAGACAATAATCATAATGCACAGATCTACAAAGAAACCAAAGTACTCTAACACAATACCACTCAGCTCTGTTTAGAAACATGGTAAATTTCTTTCCTGAAACTGCCATTTATTAGCTGTGTGATGTTGAATGAGGCACTTAGTCACCCTGAGCCACAGTTTCCTGATCTTCAAATGAGAATCATTTTTACCCCACAGAGTTATTCTGAGGGTCAAATGAAATGCTGGCTTACAGAATTTTATATTGCCAGGCAAGGCTTGGTTGGGAGGAATACAAGCATTCAGCACATGGAAAGGTTGCTATAGGGATTGAGCCATGGAAATTAACATTCTGGGAACAGCAGGACTGCTGTACTCTATATTGAGTTTATAACTTATCATTCACAAACTGCCACAATGTGAATTAATTATAGAATTCAGTTGTGTGTTCTTATTTTGGGGATCTGAGTTATATAGATTTCTACAGAGTCAATGTGACTATGGTAATTTCCCAAGACAGTCTTCAGTGGAGCATGTCACAAATGACGCTTAGAAAGTAGCAGGAGTAACCTTGGCCCTGTTTCTGTCTCTATCTATCTGGATCTGTGTAGCTTTCAGTCATTTGGGGAGCTTGAGACTATTACCATATACAGAGAAGATGAGGAAGAGTATGATGAAGTTTTGCCTGGGCCACCAGTGATGACCTCAGATGGTCACTGGGAGGCACAGAGAGAAGGGTCTCCTTTTCTTCTCTTATCAACATCATCGTGGTACAGACTTCCTGTACACATATGATCACTAGTCCATATTCTCTTAGTTTCAATGAGATATTTCACAGGGCTCTATCTGGCTCATTCCCTTCCACTTTGTAGACCCTGGATGACCTATCTTTGTTCAGACAGTGCTTTGGGGAATGGGATTCAGTCTTTAAGTTATCCCAAGTATTTCTCAGTGGAAGTCTTATTTTTACATCTCCCAGGCATTGCTTTTGCCATGAATGTCCAGTCCAGTGTATAATGATCATGGTTTTTGTTATAAGCAACAGAAACCAACTTGGCTCATGGATTCATTGGAAAGCTATCAGCAGGAAGGCTGGTAGATTCAGGACTGGCAGCAGCCAAAGGTGGCAGATAGAGGCAAACTCCTGCCACAGAGCTGGTCTATCTAAGGATGCCACTTACAGTTCCATTGTTTTTGGAAAATAAATTACCTTGAAACTATGGTGAATAATCTCTAGCTAATCCCACCCATTTTTGCCACTCCTTACAAATATGAAGTCCTGGCAGGGCATTTGACTGGGTGCATGGAAGTCATGCGCTACATTCTAACAGGCAGAGGAGGGGCAGAGGATTTGGAATTGGATAAACCAACCTTTAAAACCTGGCTTAACCACTTCCAAGCTTTGCAACCTTGGGAAAACCCTTAATCTCTCAAAATCTCAGTTCCTGATCCCGTTGGATTATTGTCAGAATTTAATGAGAAAATCAATTATAGCACCTAGTACAAAGCCTAGCATACTCTATAAGTGAGACCATCACTATTAGTCCTAAAAGTGAGGTATTTTTCAGTGACCTATAAGAATTCCCAGATCCTCATGTCAAGAATATTCCCACAGACACCTGTGTTTCTCCAGATTTTTCTATAGATATCTATCATTAAAGTTTTATTTCTTATTGGATGGTTGCTTCTCACAATAAAATTTGTTACTCTGAGTAAAATGGTGAGCAAATTATCGAAAATCATGTCACTTAAATATGTGAGTCCCATGACTATAATCTGCACTGGGTATAGAAATACGTAAGGCAACTTTAAACACTCTGAACTACAGCGACACTGGACAATTAATCTGTCATTTCAGACTTCATTTACATTCTGAACTCAGAATTTCATTGTTTACCCCTGAATACATTTGAATATTTCTATATCAAGTGGAATATTCCAAAATACAAGGCAAAGAATAAGCTATTCTTTTTTATTTGATATATGTATGTATTTTGAAAGTTAGTTAACACATCCATCACCTCACACAGTTATATTGTGTGTGTTTATGTGTTGAGAATATTTAAAATCTATTCCAGTAACACATTTCAAATAGACAATATAGTATTGTTAACTATAGTCACCATGTTATCCATTAGATTCCCAGAACAGGTATAAGCTATGCTGATGAGATTTCTTTTTTACCAACAAGATGTAGTTAGTTTGACAGTTTTGGGGTATTAGGTTTCTCAGTAATTCTGAGATGAGAAAATCAAAGCCTGTGAGATCAAGGAAAATACATTTCAAAGTTCACAGTTGACACCATTGCTCACCAAATTTGACTTTTCCATTAGTGTTATCCATGTCACTTTATAATCTCATGAGATGCCAATCTATTGACACACTTCACTCTTGAGGAAATATTTCTTTCCTGGACACTTGTATGAGTGGATGATACTAAAAACTAAACTGGAGGCAAGAGGGGTAGTAATGAACAAAGACTTTAAGAGTGCACCATAGCACATAGCAGTAGTTCCATCTGCTTTGTTTATCCATCATTTAACCAATTACTTAAAAATTATTGTTTACTCTGGGTCAGGTAGTACTTGTTCTGGGTAGTGGAACAAGGTTTTGGTCTACAAAGGTTTTGGGCATGTGTCTCTATCAGTAAAAATGTTTTCTTTGCCTTCACCCCTAACATATGGTATTCAGTTATATATAATACATAGATAGCATTATGTATATTGTTCAGTGTTTGCAAAAATAGAAAATAAAGAGATAAAAGTAGATATGAATGGTAGGTTTAATATTTCCTTCTACATCTGGCCCAATAGGTCATCTTGGCCACTCACTGTGATGCTTACACTTTATTTTGAAGACCACTGGTCTAAAGGGATGGGATGACTCTTGACAGGTAAAAAAGGTAGACTTTTGAACAGTGGTCAGTTTTTCCAAGGGAGGCTATGATCTCAAACAAGGAAAAATCTTCATCTTTGATATGTATAAACCACAACTACACAAGCTTGAAGCTAACCCAATTTTCTGTCCCAAGACTCTCACCAGGTGTTAACACACTGGTACCACAGCATGATGAGTGTGAAAGATAATGAAGAGAAGAAGGAATTTGGGGGTAAACATGGACATGGAAACAGAAGTCTCAAGGAGGGCTTGAAAATTAGAACTCAATTCCAAACAAACGAATGGCTACTGTGGTTGAATTTTATGACAGGTAGGAGCTGGACAGCAAGAGTCCATCATGCGTGTTAAAGTCCCCAGTGCAAGGAGGATTGCAAACATGACTGGGCTGTTGAAAAGGGGAAATAGAGAAAAGCAGGTCTCAGATGAATGTCCGGAGAGTAAGACAGGGCCTCCCTCAATTCCAGGTGCTAAAGTACCAGGCACAGAGTTGAGTTGGCAACAAGCTATTTCAGGATCCCAGCAGCACTGGTCATAAAGAAGGAACATATGACAGATTCTTCTAAGCTCTTCTCCCCACCACGCTCACCATCCCAGTGTTTTATTAAGAGGCCATAGCAGTTTTTGTCTCCAACACAGGGTAGGAGCTGATCTATGAAGATCCTGACAGCTCCTTACATCCTTTCTGGAGCAATATTTCTGTATTTGGGGTTGGGGGGGTACCGGTATATGAGCAGATGGTGTTTATCGGAAATAGCTGTCATGACATTTGGACAAGAGTCAGGGACTGACCCAGAGCCCTGGGGACTGACCGACATCTTGCTCCCACGGAGAAAATAAATAAGAAAAGTATCATCTTCATTTTTTTCATCTTATTCTTTTGATTCATGTTTCCTGTTTCTGATGTACATCTAGCTCTCTGTTTTATGGGCCACATGGCCACTTCACCTTGATGAATTCAGTGGTCACTAAAGACTCTGCTTTACTCTATTTATCTTCCAAATAGGATTCCTCTGTCATTTGCACTTGACCAAATCCCAAAGCTTGAAGTCCTACAAAATGATGTTAATCCTTCATTGACATTTGGAACTGCCAAATCATAATATCAATTGGTAGAGTCACGTTTAAGTTAAAAGATTTAAATATATCATACACCTACCCTCTTGGTAATACCGGTCGTTAGGGAAACAGAATCACAAATTAGAACATAGAAAGTTTTACCTGGAAAAAGAGGGAAAAAATTATATTTTACATATAATTAAACTATATAACAAATATTAAGTAATGAGTGGCAAAATGACAAAATGAAAGACTAAAGGAGAGAAAATTAGGAGACCTGAGTTTCTGATCTTATTTTTTACTAAGCTATAAAATATTTTTTTCTTTATAATGCAGTTTTCTTATCTGTGAAATTAGATATATAAACTGGAGTGTCAGGGTCTCCTTTCAGCATTAATATTCTATAATTCTAAATTGTAATGGTGTAGCTTCTATAGTCTTTATATGAAATATTTTACTTCTAATTTTCCAGGGGGAGGGAAAATAAATGAGCTGTGCCCCAGCTGAAAATTGGTATTGACAAAAGCAGAAGTATCTTAAGGTAAGCTCTAATAGTTCCCCACCACCCCTGGAATAATAGCAGCTTTCTTTTCCTTGCATCGAGTCTGCTGAACCACCAATCCTATAGTAAGCATAATTAGAAGGATATCTGTTTGCAAGAGAGTGCTGGGAAACATCCAGGATATGTTTATTCCAAGGAAAAACAGAATTTCATGCAAATTAATGAGTCTATTCACTTTGAAAATTTATTATTAATTCAGAGAATATATACTTAGCTAGTAATGACTTAATAGTTTCAGAAAAGGGAAGGATGGTGCTTGCTAAAATATATCATCATTTCTGGAGGTATGTTTTCAGAAATGCTCACAAGAAGGACGAGTTGAAACGAGTTTACCCATTTGTTTTGGCCCAGAGGGCTGTTTGGATAAATTCGGAATTCAACAGGTTCTTACATGTCACCTGAAAAACATTTGTCATTGGGTAGATTTGAAATAACTCTCTAAAGTCCATAGTTTGAGCACCTTATTATTTTTTCTTTCTAGCTAAAGTCCTTTGCAGAAGTTCTCTTTGACACTGTTCTGTCGTCCTTTGGTTTTAGACCACACTTCAAATGGTTCTTGGCTCTATGAAAAACCATTAAATTTTTGGCTTAGTCTCAAACATATGAGCCCCAGGTTGGAAATAACTCCCTTGTTGCAGAAAAGTAGATGCTATTGTTTCTAAAGGATCCCGTTTCACTAAATGAACAAAATGTAAAGAATGACTGCCTTTTTCTTTCCACTGGTAAGTTATATGGAAATACAATCCTAAATTCAGCATTTTAAAAATATGATTTCCAAAGAATGACACATGCCATTTTAAGGCCAGCAAAAAGTTTAACCTTTAGAACAAATAAAACAACATGAGTAATAAGCATGTAATTTCAGAATGGAATACATTGCTTTCTGGCAGCCCTGCTAACAATTGGCCGGTGTATGTTGTGCAATTCTTCCAGTAATATGATTTCTGTATATGCTAGGGCTATTACAGTTACAGGCTATAATCCAGGAACCGTAGACACTTTCTGGTAATTTTTCACTATTATCCATTTGAGTAACTGGGTAAAAAAAGACTTTCATATAGATAGATAGATAGATATAGATATTTTACAAGTAATCTACTAGCCTACAGCAATTGATTAACATATTTGGAATGATTCAAGTAGAAATGGACAATTTCTCAGAAAAAAAGCAAGTTGGGAAAAGCAATTTCTGAAGTCATTAACCTGAAAAGAGGACCTAGAAAGTGGCAGAGGGAGATTGTGGAATCCACATGGTAACATGCTTTTGAAGACTCTAAACAGATTCCTCAGAGAATATATAGGTGAAATTCACATTTGGTGAAATTTCTTTCACAATTTGAATACACAGGAACAAGGATAAAATGTATTGACTTTTTACATTGTAGTGAAGAAATAAAGCACCTTCTGACTTGATCTATGGTAGAAACAAATCTAAGGTATTATAATTTTCTTTATACATTACAAGTTAATAATAAAAATTACATAGCAGTTATAGGCTATGGACTGTTTACATTTTTCACAGGTATTAATGCTATACACCAATAATGGAGGTACTATTAGTACCATGTTTTATAATGAAGAATCTAGACACAAGTCACTAGGGAGAAGGACTTGCCCAAGTTAGCAAGCTGGAAGGGGTACATTTGGACATGAGCCCAAGAAGTTTGGCTGCAGGGTCCCAGCGCTTAACATAGCCTTTCTAGAGTCATAGAACCTGAAAGGCGTATTAAAAGTCATCTAGGCCAGCCGCATACTTTTACAGACAAAGAAACTGAGGCTCAGAGAGCTGAAAAAACGTCCACATACCGTAGTAAGTTAGCCCCAAGCCAAGAACACAACCCTAATTGCATGGGTCCCACTAGAGAACTCTCAACTCCATTTTCTTCTGGGAAAAGCAAAAAAAAAACTTAATAATGTCTTTAAACATTTATAATTAGATCATTCTGTCTCTCCTTCTGTCTAAACACAGTTAGTCAGTGGAAGAAAAACTAACTAGAATTGTCATTGCCCACTTAGAGGGAGACGAGGTAGGTGCCATTAGTCAAATGACCCAGGAAGCAGCTGGACATTTAGACGACGAGAGAGCTTATGAGACATTTCAAGCAAAGCACTCCTTTCCTCCAAGTTCATTTTTTCTCCAGACTACATGCTCTACAAGAAGTGTGCTTTCAAACAACTTTGTTTTATCCTTTGTCCTTCTGTTTCTGTGTGTGTTTGGGAAAATGGAAAAGGACTAGATTACTGAGCTCCTTGAAGACCTTCTTCCTTGTCCTCTCCTGGTGCTGCCATAAACATTTTTTCCTGCTTGATGACATTTCCATCGGGAGGCGACAAAGGTAGGAAGAGAAAATAAAATTTCTGGTATGCTTTTGTGAGGGCCTTGAAATACAATATTAAAACTATTGGCTAAAAGCAAAATATGACATCATGCTTCACTCTTTTGGATTCTTCACTGTGCTAAGAGGGAAAGTTGTTCCCACGAAATTCACAAGAATTTTATGGAAAATTAAAATATCAGGAATCACTTGCAATCACTACAAATATGGGAAGTTGTTCATTATGGGCTGGAGCCCAGATAAGCTAAGCTTTGGCATTGTGTGTGCCCCACTCCTATAGAGGTAACCTCCCCCTTTTCCTCCCACAGAAGCGAACATATCGAAATGCAAATGATGGAGAGTCTTGTTATTCTAGAGTCACTGGTGCTGGCACCTTGATCTCAAACTTCTGCCCTCCAGAACCTACAGAAATAAATGTTTGTTGTTTAGCCAGTTTGTGGTAATTTGTAACAGCAGTTTGAACTAACCAAGACAGAGGCACTGGCATCTGATGACTTGGTAATGGTGAAATGGGGTGATTAAAAGCCCGGCTCTCTTGCCTCAAGACGAGAAAGTACTAAAGGTCCACTCTAGCTACAGAACTCCATTTGGAATCATCTGAGGTTTTTGTCATGCAGTTCCACTCATCTCTGCCCAATCCTACTGTCTTAACTTCCCTACAGGTGTTCATTCTGAAGGTACTTCCCAATAAACTTTGTCGGGGCTCAGAACACGATCTCCCAACTTATGGCACTTTGGCATGCTGAGTGCTTTAAGCTGCAGGAGACTGGAAGGGCCTCAGAAGCAAGAAGTTCTCTTCGACTTTCTCCTGCTCTCCTTTTTCCTTCTCCCATTTCTCCCCCAAAGTAGGTCATAGAAACTAGAACTTCTCTCCCCCAAAGTAGGCCCTAAAACCTGAAAAGGTCACTCTCTAACTTATGCTCCCTAAAAGTAGGTCGTAAGACCCTCATTCTAGAGGTGTCCTATCCCACCCAACAGGAAGAAATGCTTTACAGAGAGGCAAAGAAGAATCTGAACAAACAGGCCTTGCCAATCTCCCCCTAGTTTATTATCATTAGATTACACTCTTTTTGTTCAATAACATTTCTGCAAGGCTGTCTATTCTTCATTGAACCTAAGCATAAAAATACACAGTTTTCCCTGGGTCTTTGGGTATTCATTTATGAAGGCTCCTGTATGATGTAAAACCTTGTTAAATTCATTTGTTTTGTGTTTCTCTTGCTAGCCTGTATTTTGTTGTAGGGGTTTTGGCCATGACTCTTGACTTTTGTTATAGGAGTGTCTGTGAAGAGGTAATACAGCTTCCTCCTCGCAACTCTTCAGCTCAGAGTCTATTTTCACACAACTGGAATGAAGATGAGGAATGTAGAGTTAAGTAGGAAAAAGGCATCTCTTGCAAAAATAATTGATGAAGCAAAAGCAGAGAGACAAGAAACACCCATGGCATATGTAGAGCACCTTGAAGATCTTGCATGTTCTGGAGTTTAAACAGAAGACAAAGCCAACTGGTGAGTTGGACACTCAGGCTTTCAGGAGACTTGTATTGAAACTTGAGGAATTTGTACAGCATCACATAGGAACTGGTGAACCACTTAAAGTTTTAATGCAGAGGATTAACCTGGTAGTGTTTCTGTTTTGAATGGAGTACGCTGTTGACTGTGTGAAGGGGGTATTTTAGTGGCCAAATGTTAGGGGTAAGAAAACTCATTAAGAGGCTATTGTAGTAGTTCAGGTAAAAAATTGATGAGAATCTCAACTGGCTTGGATAGAGATTACATGCAGAGAGAAGGGTCAAAAACAACCCCTAGCTTTCTAACACCACTGGGTGGCTAGTGGTAACATTTATTGACTTAGAGAATACTGGAAACATTGAAGCATTGGGGTAGAAGTTGTGAGTTCACTGTTATTTTATAGTTTTCAGGTACATCTGGAAACATCCAGGTTGATATGTCCAATAGTCAGTTAGATACTAAGACTGATGTCATAAAGAGGTCTCTGCTGGAAATAAAAATGTGGCAATCCCTCCAACCGCATGGGTGATAGCTGAGGTTCAGGTGGGTAGGGTATGTCTGGAGGAGCATACAGAGATACAATCCTTTGTATCCAAGAACAATAACTTGGTGAGACTGATATTTAACTGGTAGATAACAGAAGAGAAATCTTCTCCAGAGACACTCTTACTTCACAGGTAGAAGAAGAGGAGCTTAACAAAATTTGAAGCTAAGGAAGGCAGTGGTTTTTATTATAGAACGTAGACTTTAAGGCAAGATATTTTTCTATGTATGATTTGTCCAACATGTTGTATATCACACTGAGAATTCTAAAATGGGATCCTCCCCTGAATTGTTTGACCCTACCATTTATTCATTACAGATGATATCAAATCATACTTTTACATTTCCATGCCCAAGGACATACTAAATAGAATCATTTCCATGTATCATATAGAGATACTACACCTTGTGTACAAAAAGCACCATTAACGGTCTTTCAGAGACAATGCCTTAAAGGAGCTCGGAGGTACCACTTCTAAATAAATGCTGGGTACACTTTGACTATTTTATGGAATGCTGTCAGTCCTCATTTCATAGCTTTTTATTTAGATTTTTTTTTATTTAGAACATGACCAATGTGGCCTCCGCCATAATAGATTCATAAGAAAGTTGTCCCTACAGCAGGTTTTATAAACTGGATGATATTATTAATATGCTACACAAAGCCTCTTCTCAATTCTTGTCATTAAAATGCTTTTGAAATTGCAATTTAAGTAGCTAATATCACACACATGCAAATCATGTTAGACATTTGGCATATTTGAGGGGAAATGAATTCTTAAAATATTAATTTTGGCACAACTGTGGTCACTGGCAGATAATGTTCCCGAGTTTTTAGGTGCCTGGAGTTCTCCTGGAATCTTCCTAACTAGCTGGTTTTTGCCACCTGTTTTCTACATCAAATTTGATGTTCTTGTGTAAAAGACATGGGTTATTTCTGGTAGGAATGAAGTGACATAAATATTTTGCAAAAATAACATGTAAACTCCACATCTTACCTCCATCAATTACATTATCATCAAACACATCCACTTTACTAGAGGAAGAATTCATAGGACAAAAAAAAAAAAGTGGGGATGGCCTTTATAGCACAGAAAATCTAGAAATTACAGTTAAGTCAAAGCTTCACAAACACATTATTGCATGGTTAAATGGCATTCTATCTTTGCCCCTGCTTTTGAAAATGAAGTTTCCTCTGAAACCCTGTAGGAATGAGAGTCCTGTCCAGTTTCAATTCCTTCAAATTATAATTAATAACTAGATATTTAATTTCTATGTACCTCAGTTTTTTATTGCAAAATATATAAACTAATATGCCATGTCTATGATAATAATTATGTGAAAATGCTTTGGAAAGTTTACAAAATGGTCTGCAAAGGTAAGTGGTTTTAATTCTGTGTTCAATTAAATTGTCCCCGATGTCCTCTGGGTGTCTGAGGCATGGTGCTCCCTGGTCCTATTTTAGTATCGTGGGGAGGCGGGGGGCGGTGGAGTGAAGAGGAAAGATGTTTCTATTTGTTTCATAGCAAAGCCATTAATGCATTATTGTGATTTTTTGATAAATCTTGATCTTGAATTTGGGTCCATTCCCCTACCTTTGCCTATTACACAGCTGTTATAATTTGTTGGGATTTGGGGGTCCTACTGATTCACGTGGGAAAAATTCCTTGGATACTAGTGCAAACAAAGACAAGAAAATGGAAGACTCTTTTTTAAAAAAAATAAAACAAATGTCATTTGAGTTCAAAGTAGTGTTGTGGATATAATAAGAAAAGTCTTCAGATGAAAGCATTCGCTCAGAAAGACAGTGTCCTATTTCTGTTTAAAGCACCTCAGGTGGGCTTACCTGTCAAAATGATAAACTTATTTATTGCCTTATAAGGACACAAATTTGAGTAAGCTCAAATTGTTCCTTCAAGTACTCATATTACAGTATAGGTTTTTTTGGTCATATTAAATTGACCCAGGGGCTTTTTTGTTCCCACAGAAAAATACTTATTTGAGCTTTTAAAAGTTGCATTTTTGTCCTTGAGTGAGGCACATACTAGAAGGAATTAAACACTTTTTATTTGAAAAGTGCTATGTAACCAGTAACCATCATCCTAGATGCATAATACCTATACAGACAGGCTTAGTATTCTTGTCAGCATCATCAAAATTTATACTCAAAAAACCTCAAAGGGTTAAATGATTGTTTTTTTTTTAAGCAGGAAAACATAGTGCCCTATCAGGCTTGCATTTAGCACAATGCCCCGTGGTGGATTTTGCCTTTTTGCATGCAGAAACACCTGCCCATTTGCTTCAGAGACATTTTGGGGGCATCACTTCTCTCGGCAGGCTCATGACCCGGTTTCAAATAAACACGTTGCTATTACTGGTTAGGAGAAGGCTGAGTATTCAATAGTTGACAATCCATTTACTCTGAAATCATTTAGCCTTTTTATATGTCAGGTGAGAAATCTTGCATAATTAGTATATTTAAGAACCATTTAGAGAGGACTTTAGGCATCGTTGTAAGAAAAGTCATTTTGTAAAATGGGAATTGTCACCAATTTGAATAGCAACTATAAATACTTAAAATATGTCCTAGGAAGAATAGAGGGGTGAGGAGAGTGTGTGATGGCCAGTCTTCTAAAGAGCCCCATGAAATGGCACTGTGTTTTGATTCTTGTTAGGTTTGCTAGGGAGTGGAGCAAAGAATGTAAAAACTATGGCCAGCATTTATTGAATGCCTACAATATTCTGGGCATTTTACAAAGTGCTTAATGTAAGCTAATTATATAAATTATTCTTCACAAATCCTTATTATTTGGATTATTTTTAAGATAGGGTAAATGGACTCACAGAGGTTATGCAACAGTAAGGTTAGGCTTTGCAATTGGATATACTGTGATTTGAACCCTACCATGTCCCCAATCTAGAGGCAACAAACACTGCCTTTAGAATCAGTAGACAGAACGGGAAGAGAGAGGAAAAGGGATAAATTCTCTCCGAGGACTGGCAGTAAAATAACAATATTCTAAGTCTGTCTAATGCAAGCCTGTTTTATTAATGCAAGCCTAGTTCCCAAACAAAAGTATAGGTGCTAGAGAAAGGGTTAGAATTAAGCCAAGTTCGAAATCTAGCCCATGGCTAGTCACCTGGCGGGTTTGATTTGTGAATGTGGCTGGGTAAGACTGGGCATGGTGGTGTCTCTATATTAGGTCTCTGATCTACTGTGTCCACGCAAATTATATGCCTTAGTCTTGTACTGGGGATCACATGATCCCCTGGGCACCCAGGCAGGAGAGGGAGCGTAAGGACAGTAGTTCTTTCTGTGTCTGAGCCTGGAAGGCTTCGTTTACGGCTCTGTTTACCAACATTTTAGAAGGGGCCCCTCAGCTCCTGATGCTGGAACCAATGAGGATCATTTGGTTCTTCGTGCTATATTCCACCCCATGGAGCCCCATGGAGCAATCTTTTGAGATGTTGTTTATTTTCTCTTGGTGCCTGAACCTGCCATAGAGCTCAGCGTTGGCCTGCGCTGCCATGACTGCTTTCAGTCTCGGTTGCTGGAATGACGTCTTTCCTCATCAGTTCCCTTTCTTTGCCTGTTTTTGGCTTTGCCTGCACTCTGTGTTCCCCTGGCTTATGCTGTGTCATCTCCACCTCTGCCTGGCTCCACCACCTCCCAGTTTCCAGTCTAAAGGCCTCGGGAGTGGACTTTTTGGTTGTTTTGTTTTTTTCATGAGCAGCTCCTTGCTGCCCCCTCCTGGCTCAAATTGTAATTAAGCCTTGGGTTTGCAGACCAAGGGGTGAGGGCCAAACCTGGGCATTAGATAGCTCTGTGTCAATCCCATAGTCTTGCTACTTGAAAAGAAGAAAAGATAATTCTTACCTATTTTCTCTCCTCTCTCCCCTTCTCTCTCTGTATTGCATGTGTGCACCTACAACTCTCTCCAATTTTATTTTTCTTATTTTTTTCTACTATTCTTTTACTAGTAAGTATTTTTCTGGAGTTTATCAAATCACTAATATTGGTTGCATATACTTTCATCTTAGATCCATAACAATGAGAACTCTTTTTTTGGTTTATTTTATAAACATGAAATCTGTTGTTCTTTATTAATAAAGTATACTAGCTTATTATTGAAAATTTGGAAAACTATGAGACATAGAGAAAATAAATATCACCTATAATTCAACTTCGATAAGATAGTAACCACTTACAGTCAGGCGTTATCTGTACATGTTATTTATGTGATTTCGTATGCATGGTTTCCTAGCCTGATTTTCCTTTTAGCAATATGTCATTAGCTATTTTGGTCTTTTTAAATACTGACTGAGCCTCTTTTTGGAGGTGTTCATACTCACGACTTTGTTGGGTGGGGCTTCAGATCATTATAAGATTATAAGCTTCTGCAAGGTGGATTTTGGACATATGAAGAGAAGATTCATTTGTATTCTCCCACATTGTGGAATATTGGGCTCTTTATGCTGTGACGTTCAATAAGTGTGGCTGGCTGTTCTCAGTTCATGATGTGTTTTCCAAACTGGCAATAAAAATGGTAATGAAATGATAAGTTATTCTCAGCAACTAAATTCCTAGTACCAGGGACATCATAAATTGTCTTTTTGATAATCAAAACTATTTGACCATAAATTGCAACTAAGTCACAATAATCTGTGACTCTCTCTCCTGCCCCTTCTACCCAATGTTTCCAAAGCATGTGCATCCTGACTGAATTAATTAGAGCATAAGAGAAAAATATGGTATATGTTAAGGTAGTTTTGGCAAGTAATTAAATTTGGAAGAATTATTTCTATATAAAGGCATTTAGGGGAGCATTTTACCTGAGATACCATTCTTGCCAATAATTTGTTCATTTTGTTTCCTCTCTGGTCTCAGTGAAGGCAATTCATAGATACACTTTTCTGTGAGGTCAAAAGCAATACATCAGCTCAAAATCAAAGCCACATACCAAAGAAGTGCTCAAAATCACCAGCCCTGATGCCATCTATATTTCTTGCTAATGCTTCTTCCCTGCAGAAGCTGCTGAAGTTAGTGGTCTTCAGTCCAATAATTCTTCAAGGCCTGAAGGAGAATCTGGGGACAGGTCTAATTTCAGCTACTGCAGGGGTCAGCCTTGATGTGGGAGGGGCCTCTCCACTCCTTTCTCTTTTAAGGGTTAAAAACAAGAAACAAAATGTTAAATAAAGGAAGACTGGATTAAAGATAACAGCTAATAAGAATTACATTTAAGCACTTACATGAACTTGCTCACATTTAAACATTTACATGAATTTGTTCACATTTAAAAAGCAGAGGACATAAACATGCTTTTTAAAAATGCAATAAATTTTATTTTTTAGAGCAGTTTTAAGTTCACAGCAAAATTGAGTAGGAAGTACAGAATTCCCACATACTGCCTGTCTGTCCCCGTACACACACTGTCTCCCCTCCTATCAACCTCCTTCACTGAAGTAGTACACTTATTACAATCGATGAACCTATATCGATACATCATTATCATCCAAAGTCCATAGTTCAATTAGGGTTCAGTATTGGCATTGTACATTGTATGGGTTTTGATAGATATATAATGAAACATGTCCCCCATTATAGTATCATACAGAATATTTTCACTGCTTTAAAAATCCTCTCTGCTCCACCTGTTCTTCCCTCCTTCCCCTTAATCCCTGGCAACCATTATTCTTTTTAAAGTCCCATAGTTTTGCCTTTTCCAGAATGCCATATAGTGAAATCATACAGTATAGCCTTTTCAGACTGGCTCTGTTCACTTAGCAATAACATTTATGTCTCCTCCATGTCTTTTCATGGCATGATAGTTCATTTCTTTTTAGTGCCGAATAATCTTCCATTGTCTGCATGTACCATTGCTTCTTTACCCACTCACCTACTGAAGGACATCTTGGTTGCCTCCAGGTTTTGACAATTATGAATAAAACTGCTATAAACATTTGCGTGACTGTTTGTGAGTGGTCATAAGTTTTCAGTTCATTTGGGTAAAAAATCAATGAGTGCAATTGCTGGATCATATGATAAGAGTATGTTTAGTTTTGTAACAGCTACCAGTCTTTCAAAGTGGCTGTATTGTTGTGCATTTCCACCAGAAATGAATTGGTGTTCCTGTTTTTTCCATATCCTCACCAGCATTCGGGTGAGCATTAGGGATTTTGGCTACTTTAATGGGTTTGTAGTACTATCTCAATGTTGTTTGAACTTGAAATTTTCTAATGACATTTGATGTTGAACATCTTCTCATATGCTTACATGCCACCACTGTATCTTTTCTGGTGAGGTATTTGTTCAGGTCTTTTGACCATTTTTTAAATCGAATTGTTCATTTTCTTATTGTTGAGTTTTATGGGTTCTTTGTATATTTTGTATAATAGCCCTTTATCAGATGTGTCTTTTGCAAATATTTTTTTCCTACTCTGTGGCTTATATTCTCATTATTTTGAAGAACATGCCTTTTTTTGAAGGTATGCACATTGTTTTTTATTTACTTATTTTTAATTTACATGTATTTACTTATTTATTCATTCATTTACATTTAACAAGTTTTATATAGCACTTACTATATTCTGGACACTTTTCTTTTTTTTGTTTCAAAAGATTAAGGAGGTACAAGTGTTTTTGGTTACATAGATGACTTTTGTAACACTTGAGTCATGGCTATAAATGTGCCCATTACCAAATAGTGTTCATTGTACCTGTTAGGTAGGTTTTTGATGAACCCCTAAACTCCCCTCCTTCCTGCTTAATTTCCACTGAGTTTTACTTCCCTTTGTGCACATATGTGTTCATCAGTTAGTTCCAATTTAATAGTTAATACATCTGGTGTTTGTTTTTCCATTCTTGGGATATGTCACCTAGGATAATGGTCTCCAGTTGCATCCAAACTGTTGCAAAAGGCTTTAATTCATCTTTTTTTTGGCTGAGTAGTACTCCATGGTATACATATACCACATTTTGTTAAGCCACTCATGAACTGATGGGCAGTTGGGTTGATTCCACATCTTTGTCCTTGTGAATTGTGAAAGATCTCTACAAAGAGAACTATGAAACACTGAGGAAAGAAATCACAGATGGCACAAACAAGTGGAAAAACATATCATGTTCACGGATCAGCAGAATCAATACTGTTAAAATGTCCATACTACCCAAAGTGATTTACAGATTCAGTGCAATCCCCATCAAAATACCAATGTTGTATTTCACAGACCTAGAAAAAAAAATTCTATGCTTCATTTGAAACCAGAAAAGAGCCCAAATAACTAAAGCAATCATAAGCAAAAAGAACAAATCTGGAGGTATCACATTACTAGACTTCAAACTATACTGCAAGGCTATAGTAATCAAAATAGCGTGGTGTTGGGCACAAAAACAGAGGCATACACCAATGGAACAGAACAGAAAACCCACATATAAAACCATTCACATACAGCTAACTGCTCTTTGACAAAGCAGACAGCAATATAGACTGGGGCAAAGAAGCCCTATTCAATAAATGGTTATGGGAAAATTGGATAACCACATGCAGAAGAATGAAACAGGATCCGTATCTCTCACCACTCACAAAAATTAATTCAAGATGGATAAAAGAACATGCTTTTAAAAGACAGTTTTAACTTTTTTTTTCTATGAATGACCAATGCAGAGTTCCTCTTAATATATTTAGAAAATTCGTTAAGATTTTTTAATCAGCAAAACTGAATAAATTATATTTGCCTTACTATTCTTGGTTCTAATTCAATAATCTTAAAATGCACTATGGTCTATGGACACTCAATGTCTAGCTCTGCCTTCCTTAAATGTTAAGTGGATATGACCTTGCAAGAAGGAATATAGCAAAGAGACTTCTGCTTGTCTAACCTTATGCCTAACGCCTCTGAATGCATTGCTTTTCTGGACACTATTTCCTGTTCTGGAATATTTTTGTCCATGGAGATCAAGGGCTTTTTTTTTTTTTTTAATCCAGAGAGGACTACCATAACAAAGCCCAAGAAACTGAGATTAAAGATAAATTTCAGTTCTCTATTCAATGTTCTCAAATATCTCACAAATGTTAAAAATAATTTTGTGTGATATTCTCTAGAGGGCAAAACATTAAAAAAGAAATGTTCTCTCTCTGGACTATATAAAATATTCTCAAAACATAAATAGCTTTATAAATTCTTTTAAAAATGCTGTCTGTGTTATTTTTCTTTTTCTCCTTTCCAACCTTTGTTAGACATTTCCTGAATGTAGCTGAAAGTTATGTTCAATGTTTGAATTCCATGTAATTCTTTGTCTATTCTCTACTTAGTCATGAGAGAAAATGAAGGGAATGATAAAGTTAGAATTTTATAAAAGCTATATGTGAAAGTTAATTATAGATATTGAGTGCATTGGACTGTTATGTAATCTCCCCTTTATACTGTACTTTGATTATATAGGTATACTCATAATTTCAAAAGTGTTCAGACAATTTTAGATGAAATCGATCAGGTACTTAAGCAAAGGCAGATTATTCCAGTAAATACCTACACACACACAATATCCTTTTTGATTAGTCAGTGCTATAGAAGTGTTTTATCATTATTCACAAGTGTAGTCTCTCTCTATCTCTCTGTCTCCCACCCCCACCCCTCCTCTCTCTTCTCCTGATATCTCTGCCCTTTGAAATGTAAAAGAAGACATAGAACTTCATGATTAGAAAAATCAGAAAAACATGACCTCTGTCAACAAACACAACTCCCAATAAAAGGGTTGTCTTTATTTTCATTCCATCTTTTTGTAATAAGCATAACAATCTTTACTCTCTCAATAGAGAGAGACATTGTAGCAGCTAACAGGGTCATAATCGAAGCAGACTTTGTGCTTCTCCTAAGGGAAGCATTAGATAGGTTTGGAACCCTGCATGATTACAATAATTTGAGAAGAGCTGTTCTTGTTAACTACTTTATTTAAGGGCATGTTAGAACTAGTACTCCAAGCTCTTCAAATTGTCAATAGACAATTAGATGTGCTAGAAAACACCTCTCTACCCTTAGTGTCTCTAATGTGTTTAAACTGGGTGAAGTCACAGTCATTAGCCTGACCCGCAATGACGTCATTGACTCCTTAGGCTACATTTCTCCCTATGAAACATATCTGTGCAGGGGGGTAATTTGAACAGCTGCACCAGATGTTGCTGCACTTTGCAGATCTGGCTACCATGGAAGCTGCCTCTCTATTGAACTTGGTGTCTCCGCACTGGAATAAATTCTGAGAAATCATTAATAAAGTAATTTAAAAAACACTGGAGCCATTTCTGTGATCTCTGATTGCAGCAGTTAGAGTAATTTCCGATAGTGACATGCAATTAACCAGAGGCCTGTTAAGGAGACTTTCATGGGCCTCTTTTTTGCAATCTTTGCACCTAAAACCGTAAAGGAAAAAGGGTGCTAATGATGTCAAGCCTCAGCACTTGCTATCACCTTAGTTTTTATGATGTTTATAAGGATGCTTAGAAGCTTTGGTCTTCGCTCATTTACACAGCCTCCCCCCAGGCCATTGATGCGGTTGCCACCTCTAGGCAGTTTGCATGTTCTCATTAGGCTTCCCTAAGTTTTTAAATTAAATTAAAATTTAAATTTATTTGGAGGGAAAACTACTATTCCTACATTGGGTAGGGCAATTATGAAGACTCCCCATTTGCCCTCCATGCTGGCTGCCAATCTTTGTGGCATATCCACAGTCATTATGTGTGGGGCCCTGAGGCCTCTTTCCAACAGGGCCTCCCCTGTGGAAGTAGTATCTGGCTCTGGTATTTTTGCTTCCTCTTTGCATGTGGCTAAGAAGCAGGATTATCTCTCATATACAAGGATCCTATTCAGGCTTCCTAAAAGGCTTGAGGCTGGCTCTAGGAACAGGTTTGACTTTTCAATGTACTGAGTAGTTAGCTATGTTTTTCACACTTTCTGCTGGTAGGTGGACATTTTCTTCCTTCCCTTTTCTCCCTCCCTCCTTTCCTTTCTTCCTTTCTTCCTTCCTTTCACCCTTCCTTTGTCTATTGTATTTATTTACACATAGTTCTTTTCTGGTCATGAAGCCTAGCTTGGCTTACTCCAGTAGAAACTTGGACTTTGGAATCAGAGGTGGGGCCAGGGTGGGGCAGTGTTTGTTAACACAGGAGGAAGAGCAAAGAGTGACTAGTGTTCCTTTCAAGTCAGTAAGTGGTATCTTCACTCACAGAGAAGCACGTGGAAGAGAGAGCTGAGAAACTATTTCATTCAGTTTTGAGTTCTGTGAACAAATAGATTGAATTATTTTTCTCTCTTAGACATCTTTAGTAGTGCCAGAATAGTGTTACACATAAGGGGGAAATGTTGACATTTTTGAATTGTCAAAAATTATCTAACTTCCCCTGAGAATACAAATTTTCCATAGATGAGAGAGGGTATAGCATAGTGATTAAGAGCATAGACTTGGAAGCCAGGCCACATGGGCTCAAATGTTCAGATTTAGGCTCTGTATTGTGACCTTGGACAAGCTTCTTAACCTGTCTATGGCTCAGTTTCCTAAAATATATATAATGGGGTTAAAATTACCATCTACCTCATTAAGGTTATGTGAATTCAAAGAGCAAATATTTGTAAAGCAACTAGAATGCCGTCTGCCATATAGCAAGCACCTCTAAAATGTTTTCTTAGTAAATGAAATGTGGAACCCTCTCTAATAAGATGGAAATTTTAACATTAGCAGGAAAAAGAGGAGTGGCAATGAAAGTAGCTTGTATGGTATTATGCCAGCGTAAGATGGCATTGCTTCTGACTTAGATTCCATGAAAAGAGTTTAGATACACATTTTGTGGATAGTCCATAAATTTTATTGAGCGATAAGCACTCTGCTCAGTATTTTGGTCCACATTGCTATTTTTCATATAGATTCTATTTTACTAAACCTTTTCATTATATTTGAACAAAGTCACAGTCGCAGTGGTTCCCAGGATCTTTTACTATAGAGTCTTGCTATAGGAAGCACTTAGATAAAGGCATTAAATTATCATTTATTGATAAGAAGCTAAACTTGGTGAATTAATTTTTTATTTATACATTAACCTTTAATAGTCATTTAACTTCAGAAATAGTCATAGACATATGGTCTTTCAATATCTTCCAGTTAAGATATTCTAAAATCAATCTTTTCATTTCCAGAAATAAATCCAGTGTGATCACGTCATTTCCCTGATTAGAGCTACTTAGTATCTCTCCATCATCCTCACAAGATAAAGTGCCTTGGCATACGAGACCTTTCACAATGTGGCCCTAACCTTTTTGGCCTAAGCTCTTATGGTTTCTTCCCTTCTCCCTCACGTTAGCTCTAGAGATATCAGACTTATCAAGGGGTTTGCAGTTTTCATCTTTGCCCCTGTCAAAAGCTGCTCTCAGTATGTGTTCCATCCTCTCCAACTCCCTGCTCTCTACTGCTATTAATACCTTCTATTAATACCCACGTGTCGCACTCCGACTCAGCCTTTACACTTCAGCTTTCTTTAATCAAACTTCTAGGGATACTTAAGCTCCTTCTCCACGTTATCACTCATAAAAACAAGCTAACGCTACATAGTGCCTACTATGTGTGAGGCTCTTTTCCAATTGCTTTACATATATCAACTCATTTAATTTTCATAATAATCTTGTGAAGTCGACATTCCCCTAGTTCACAGACTAAGAAACTGAGTCACAAAATGGTTAAGTAAGTTGCTCAATGTCATTCTGTTGGTTGGTTATAGAACAAGAATTTTAGGTGTACTGTACTACACCAGAAAAAAAAAACACTTTCATATTTTTCCACTTATCAAATCTTTGTATTTACATATATGATTCTTTGTCCTAGTAAGTGCCTTCACAAACTACCAACATCCTTAATAATGGAGATGCTCAATAAATGTTTGTAAGATGACTATTCATTCATTAAAAATATTTGAAAATTAATACATGCATTGAATCCAAAGAAATTTGTATGAATTCACAAATATATTTTCCTCTTTTATATATTCTATGTTTTCAGATTAATAAAAACCACAGCAATGATCTCACCCACTGTTTTCTTTTCAATATGTGTGAAACTTTGTAATTGAACTAGAGACTGGGTGTCCTCTTGTCCCTTTTAACCTGGCATCATCAACCCCTCATTTGTTTAACCATCTTTTCTTTCTGACCACAATAGTCTCAAATACTAAGTTTGTATGTGATTTTAAACACACATTTCCGCTACCTTGAAGATGTAACTAGCTCTGATTTTTAAGCTTCTAGAGAAAGGGAGAAGAATTAAAATGAGAATGAAACCCAGAATTTTGCTACAGTTTAAAAAAGTCTTTCGGCAGGGCGTGGTGGGTGGCTCACGCCTGTAATCCTAGCACTCTGGGAGGCCGAGGCGGGTGGATGGCTCAAGGTCAGGAGTTCAAGACCAGCCTGAGCAAGAGTGAGACCCCGTCTCTACTAAAAATAGAAAGAAATTATCTGGCCAACTAAAATATATATAGAAAAAAATTAGCCAGGCATGGTGGCGCATGCCTGTAGTCCCAGCTACTCGGGAGGCTGAGGCAGTAGGATTGCTTAAGTCCAGGAGTCTGAGGTTGCTGTGAGCTAGGCTGACGCCACGGCACTCACTGTAGCCCAGGCAACAGAGTGAGGCTCTGTCT
>CM052439.1:67679287-67707635 GCA_028533085.1 Varecia variegata
GTGCTATTCTCAGTGGAAATGCATCCATCTAGAACATGCAATCAATGGAACGAGTGACTCAGATCTTAATTCAAGCTGTACAGGATCTTGGATTTCAGGTTTTGGAGATTGCACAATTGCCTTTCAGTAGAAAATGTGACAAAAACATGTTCAGGTTTTATAGAATGCCTTTGTTTTCACTGTCGCCAGTAATGTGGTTTTCTTTTCAGAGATCTGGCTAGAGGCCGCTGAACCCTTCCTTTCAGCTAATTTAAGATCTGGTGCCAGGAGGGCCTTGTGTCAGATGTTTGGGAAGAGGTTCTGTGGAAGAAGGATGACACCCATTCGCTTGAGTGAGGGGCTGAGCCTGGGCATTACGCCAGGCATGCTGGGAACAATGGCCCAATTTGCTTTGCTAAGCTGCTGGCTTTCTGGGATTTCTGAGCAAAGCCCAGAATCACCTCACACTCATGCAGCCTAGGCCTGGCCCTTGGAATCAACCTGGTGATCCTGCAGACTCATCCCAAGGCCTGGGCTAGACGGTGCCTAACCTTTCCTTGTTCCCTCTGTTGGAAGCGCTCCCACTACAGGTGTTTCAGGCATTTAAGGGGCTGCGGCTGCTCCTAGGGCAATGCTCTCAGTACAAGCTTCACCGCAGAAGGAGTTAACACAGGAAAAAGCTCCCAGAAACTTCATCACAAAGATATTTGTGGGGAGTCAACAAAGATGTATGAGACAGGACCAGAGCTTGAGGGGGTTATAATCTATTGAGTAGATAGGATATGCCTTTTAAAGGATAATCTACAAATCAGGGTAAAAAAATTATGAGAGTCCGATAAATGACATGATAGAAATTACTTGAGGAGACTCAAGGCTGGGGGATTCCTGGAGGAAAGGTCTGAGGCAAAGGAGGTCCTGCTTGACTGACTTCCACTGGAAAGCAGTGTTTTCTACAGCTGTAGGGTCACCAGTGAGGGTGGTACTTGTCAAGACCTTAGAGTTCAGCAAAATCCCTTGATAGGCTTGCGTGACATCCAGATTTCTGGCTCCCATTCTCAGAATTTCTTATTTAATAGATCTGCAGTGAGGCACAGATATGTAACCTTCTTCCTCCTTCTGTTCCTTCATATATTTTATTGACACATAATTAACATACGTGCAATTGACATATTTTGGGATTCAGTTCACTGAGTTTTAGCAATTGCATGCATCCCTATAACCATGGCCCAAAACTAGATATGGAATATTTCCATTACCACAGGGAGTTCCCTTGTTCCTATTTCTAAAAAAATACATTTCCCTTAACTTCTCCTGTCCTTCTCCCTCAACTTCTGATTTTAGCCACAGTTACCTTAGTCTGTTCTTGGATTGTACACAAATGGAGTTATATACTATGTACAATTTTGTGTCTGAGTTCTTTTGTTCAACATAGTGTGTTTGGGGAATTTGTGTATCAGTAATGTGTTCTCTCTTATTTCTGTCTAATATCCCTTGCTTGCATAGACCACACATTACTATTTTCTTTTGGATGAGAATTTGAATTGTTTTCAATTTTGGCTATTGTGAATAAGTCTTCTATAAACATTCCTATACACTTATTTTTGTGAACGTGAGTTTTTGTTTCTCTTGGGTAAATACGTAGGACAGAAATTGCAGGCTCATAAGACAGATGTATGTTTAACTTTATAAGAAACCACCAAACACTTCTCCAAACTGGGTGCATTTTATACTCTCAACAGCAATGTGGGAGAGTTCTTGTCTCTCCCTGTCCTCACCAACATTTGGTGTTGTTAAGTTGTTTTTTTTTTTTAATTTAAAATGTTGAGCACCTTTCCATGTATTTTTTGGTCATTTGTAAGATCTTCTGCCATGACATGTCCATTCATGTCATGGAAGAAGGTCATTTGGACATTTTTAATGGGGCCCTTTGTCTTTTATCATTCATTTTTATGAATCCTTTGCATATTTTGAATACATATTTTTGTCACATATATGTATTAAAATATTTTCCCAGTCTGTAGCTTGTCATTTTTACTCTTCATAATCAGAAATTTTAAATTTTGATTATTTATTTTATTGATTTTTTATGGTTAGTGCTTTTTGGGGTCTGTTTCAAGAAATCTTTTCTTCCACAAAATTGAAAAAAATTCTCTTACATTAGTCTCTAGAAGCTTTGTAGTTCTGGCATTTATGTTTAGATGTCTCATCAATTTGAATGTTTGTGTGTGTATGTATGTGTGTGTAATAGGTAGGGGGTTAGGCTCAATTTTTGTGCCATACAGATTTTTAGTTTTTCCAGCAGCACTCAATAAAAAGATTTGGATTAACCTGACACCTTGGTTTTCTGCATTTTTAATAAGCTCTTTATATGGTTCTGATGCAGAGTGTTCAAGGATTATTTACTATATGCTGCTGTGGAGGAAAGATGAGTGGGTGTTTATTTTTCTTTCCTATGGGAGAAAATTACTAGCAGTGGAATAATAATATCAATAATTACTAGGGGAAACTAAACCTTATTGAGCTTTTTCTGCTTTACCTTGATTATAATGATTACTTTATATCTGATTTAATCTTTATAAAAGTCCTATAGAGTAGATATTATTATCTGTATATGAGGGTACAGAAGCTCAGAGAGCTTAATTCATTTGTTCAAAGATTCTCCTTAGCAAACTCTGAAGCAAAAATTCAAACTCTGGTTTTCTGATGCCCGAGCCACCCTCTTAATAATACCATGCTCTTTTGCCTTCTTTCATGGGATACTGCTTTTTTCACCACTCATACCTGAATGGAATGATTATTGAATGCAATGGTTTTCAGAAATTTTTCCCTCAGGCTAACTATACTCTTAAGATTATTGAGGACCTCAAAGAGATTCCATTATATGGGAAATACCTATTTACATTTATCGTATTAGAAATTAAAACTGAGAAATTTTCAAAAACATTTACCAATTTATTTTTTAAAAGAAGAGTAAGAAGTCCATTGCATGTTAGCATAAATAACATATTTTAATAAAAATAATTATAATTTCCAGAAAAATAATTAGTGCAAAAAGTCAAATTGTTTTATATTTTTGCAGCTCTCTTTATTATCTGGCTTAATAGAATATACCTGTATTCTCATATCTGCTGCTTATTCAATCTGTTGAAACATGGGATTTTTTGTTGAAATACATTATATGAATAAAATATGACCTCACATGTATATCTATTTTAAGAAAAAAGGGCGGGGCACAGTGGCTCACGATCTGATTACAGATCCCCGCACTTTGGGAGACTTGGGTGGAAGGATCACTTGAGGCCAGGAATTTGAGACCACCCTGGGCAACACAATGAGACTCTGTCTCTACAAACAAAACAAAACAAAACAAACCTGGGCATGGTGGTGCTTGCCTGTAGTTCCAGCTACTCAGGAAATTGAGGCAAGAGGATCACTTGAACACAGAAGTTCGAGGCTGCCCTAAGCTATAATCATGCCACTGCACTCCAGCCTGGGTGATAGTGCGAGATCCATTCTCAAAAAACAAACAAAAAAATAGCCTTTTCAGATGATTAAGGCTATTCTTTGATGGTGCATCAGAACCCAACAAATGGTGGTTTCTTAAACGCTATTTAAATGTTAGTTTCAATGTGGAATCTGAATGGTTGTTCATATTAATAAACTTTTAAAAACTCAGTTTAAGTGAATATTTTATCCTTGCATGATTGTGTAACAATATGCATTGGTCCTTTGGAAAATATAATCTGAGTTATATAGATTGTGGTGGGCACAAAAGGCACTACCTAGATCTTCCACTGCAGGGGATATAATTGATTGACAGTACCTACTACTGCCCTCTAGATCTACCACCACATCTCTACGAAGGTCATGCTCCCCACGTTGCTCCCAGCTAACGGCTGAACATAGCAGAGGTACTAAGGTGGGTCAGTTCCATCTCGGTGAGATGCAGACCTCCTTAAATTGGTAACTTTGGCTCCAGAACTTGCCAATAGTCTAATGGAAACATTCCAGGAACTGTGCTACAGCCTGAAACTCTTCTTATCCCATCCACTCCTCTTTCTCCTTCCTTCTTTGGTGTCAGACCTGCATTGTGGTCCAAAGACTCTCTCGCTCTCTCCCTGTATCCTTCACAGGTATTTCCATCAATAACTCCTTGAATGTCTAGTCTTATCTTAGCACCTGCTTTTCAGAGGACTAGAAAAAATACACAGGTCTTCAAATACTGACACCTTTCATCACAAAATATCCAAAACTCACTTTTGTAACTATCACCTCTCATCCCATCAGAGAAGTCATAGGATTGGGAAGCTGTCAAACACAAAGTGGAAGATACAAATTTTCCAAAATTCTAATTTTCACTCAAAAACTTAAATTATATCATTTGCAACATAATTGTCAGTTTCCCTTGAAGTGCCAGACTTACTCCATTCAATGGTGCAAACATTTCTGCCAAATTTCAAGTCTGAATAACCATAACTTAGCAGTCGGTGGTTCTTTCAAGTAAAAGTGATGAGCTAAGAAGAAAACAGCTAGTTCAGCTGGCAACTCAGACAATCAGACAAGGGCTTTTCCGTGAGAAAATCACCGTGCTGCAGAATGCAGCAGAAGTACTTTTGATTTATCCAGTCCATTTCATCACACAGAATAATAAAAAGATGCGTACTTGAGGGTCATGATTTAATAAAATTAATATGTTTTTACTGCTTCATCAAGGACATATGTAAGTGGAATAGGCACTGTATTTCCCACGAGTGCATGGCAGGGGACAGTGTAATGATGACTAGTAGTATTTGTTGTCATTGACCTGGTTTGTGCTCTGACCCCAGCTGTCTCACCCATCATTGTTTTTGCACCATCAGAGAAAACATCAACACAGTGAAAAAGACAAATGACTCCCTAGTATTAATATAAAAATAGCTTTGGCCTCATAGACCCTCTGAAAGTTCTTAGGAACCCCTAGGGGTTCACAGACCATACTTTGAGAACCATTTCACAGACGCATGAAACAGTTATTGAACGTCCACTAAGCAAGTATTATACATCTCTGTAGGCTCTGAGGATGAATAGCACAAAGTATCTGCCCTCAAAGAGCTCTGGCTTTTCTAAGGGAGATAACATAGGTTACTAAATAAGTAGGATTAGAGTTAGTGGAATGTGTTGTGAGCGCAGAAAGAAAGGACATCATGGCTCTGTCTGGAAGGCTCAGAGGAGTTCACACCAGGGAGGTGATTCTTGAGGCAATACTGGGAGACTAACAAAAGGCTGGCCCCCACATAAAGGAGGTAGGCAGTCTAGGGGGGAACAACATAACATAAAAATATAAAGACATGGCAGAGGATGGTATGCTTGTACAACTATCTATCCTAAAAATAGTAAAAAATAGTATAATATTTAATCCACCTCAAAGTTTCCAAAAGGTTTTGGTTATATATTTTTCTAGAAGTTTGACGTTCATGTTACTGCTCAGCCTACGTAGTCCATCACGTGACACCTCTCCTTTGTGCCAGCTACATCAGTGGACACAGCTTTTCACTGAGACCCTGATGTTTTTCCTCCTGGTGGCTACATTGTTATTATTTCTTGGAACATCATTTTTGCTTTGTTTTGTTTGGCTGTGTTTTTGTTTTTTAATAGGATCAAAAAATAATACACTTCAAGATATTGCCCTGGATATAATAGAACTGTGAATGACATCATCATTGACTATGAATTATATTATTAATATTATCACATCTATAAAACTCAAATACCCACATTCTCTTAGTAGCTCAGACCTGGTTTATTTAATATGTGCAAAACCATGATCTTGAAGTCCGTACTTTTGTTCTCCCAAATATACTTATGAGTTGCTAATCCATAAAGAAAGTAGATACTTTAGGTCATAAGCCCGTGATGCAAATAAATGTATTAGTGTGGTATGTATTTAATGCTTATTTATGTAAGCCCGAGATTGCTAGGGAGAGGCACGCTCTTAGTTCACCCAACAAATCACTATGATTCAGATGTTTCCTAACAACCACCTGGGGGAGGAGTGCAATCTTCTCATTTAATCTTAATCACTGGCAATCAGGGACATTACGCAACTGGGAAATATCACACAAATTATTAGAAGAGCAATCAGAAAATATAAAAAAGGATAGAAAAGAAATATAGTCTTCCCTATGTCAGGGATTTACACATAATTGCTTAAAATACATAGAAGTCTTTTCATGTCATTCTCTCAAGCCATCAAGTTTAAATCTGAGTTCTTTTCAACTAAAGGCCTCTCTTATGGAACCACAGGCTCTTGTAGACCAAGTTTTTTATATGGAAACAAACTGAATGGGTTTTAACACTGGGCTCATGCTCAATTCCATACATCTCCTCAATGTTTGGTGCCCAGGTAAAAGTTTTAGTATCGTATTTTCTCTTTATAAACCTGTAAGTACTTCTAGGCCAAGAAATCTCTAAGTGTTGTGTCATCCTAGCTTTTTTGCAAGAACAGATAAGAAATGATAAGAAGAATTTGTTTATTGAACTCCTGTTGCCAAATCTCTGAGGCCTAGGATGTTCTCTTTGTTCTCCTCTCTGTTCTAAATATTTTTTATATAAGAAAAATTGTACTAAGATAAACAATAATCACAAGGAATTACCGGGGAAAACAAGAGAAATGAAGGCTAAGAGTGTATGGAAGAGTATGTGAAAAGGAGAAGATGGATGGGAAAAGTGCTGAATTATAGCTCAAAAAATCTCAGTGGCTTAGTGCTATGGTCAGAATGTTTGTGCCTTTCTCTGCCCCCAAAATTCACATGTTGAAATCTAATCACCAATATGATGGTATTAGGAGGCGGGGCTTTGGGGAGGATTAGATCTGGTGATAGGGTTCGTGCCCTTATAAAAGAAGCCCCAGAGAGCTGCCTTGCCCCTTCCACCATGCGAGGTCACAGCCAGAAGTTGCTGTCTGTGAACCAGAAAGTAGACCCTCACCTCAAACCTGCGTGATATTGGCCTTCCCAGCCCCCAGAACTGTGAGAAATAAGTATCTGTTGTTTTTAAGTGGCCTGATTAATGATATTTTGTTACAGTATTCTGAATGGATTAAACACTTAATAAATGGAAAGTTTCTTTCTCACACACGCCAGAGTCCACTGTGAGGCAGTGGTGATGGTGGTGGTGGTGGTGGTAGTGTCCTGCTCACGTACTCAGGGACCCACAATCTTTCCATCAGGTGCTTCACCAAATCCTAGGGCTCTGGATTCTACCCCTGGATTCTCTGCCTCTAGTTGTCAGGAGAAGAAAGAGAGTTGGAGAATTGTTTGCAAGGTTTTGGGGGCCAGGCCTGGATTTGGTGTATCTCACTTTTGTTCATATTGTATTGGGCAAATCTAAGTTGCATGAGCCCACCCAACTGCAGGAGAGAGTGGGAAACATTGTCTGGTTGCACGCCCTGGAGAAAACAGAACCAGAGTTTGAGGAACACAATGGATTGTCCTGGCCACGTTCATCAATTTGTTCTTGGTGATGGTTGTCAGCATTATGGGTACTTTGCATGGAGAAAAAAACTTAAATCTGTCCTAGCAGGCATGTATTCATAATTTTGTTTATTCATTCAATAAATATTATTGAATATCCACTAAGCACAAGACATTGGGCAAGGCACTCAGGATATAACACTGAGCAGAGAATATAACACAGTTCGTGTCTTCAGGACCTTATACTTTCCTACTAACTGATACATCCATCATCTTTCTCATCAGCTTTCTTAATTCATCCCTAAGCTGCTCATGGTATGGGGATAGGAAGGAGGGCAAGGCAAGCAATTGTTCTAATTTACTATCCCAGAGGTGGCTCCAGCAATAGGCATGCACATCAATTTATCCACTGTAGTTATCTTAGGGACAAACTAGAAGAATATGTAATTTATATTTTATAGTGCTTCACATTTTTAAAAGTTCTTACCCTTACTGGTGAAGAGGAGTTGAAATTAGCTGTGCGACCTTAAGCAAATGACTTAAACACTCAAAGTAAATTCCTCATCCATAAAGTGGGAATAATACTAGAATTTACCTCTTAGGGTGATTGCGAGAATGAAATGAAATGAAATTTGTATAGTGGTTAGCAGAATGCCTAACCCACAGTAATTAAAAAAAAAAGTGAGATAACTAGTGCTGTCATTATTGTTTGACTTTAAAAGTGAAGGGTAGCAGAATATTCAATCCCCAATGACTTTAGACCCTTATCAGCAGCCTGGAGATTGCACCAGAGGAATCTACCTAAGAAAGTTTACTAACTAGCCTTTATCTACCATTGGTTTCCCATATACTATTGGTCCTTGAACAAGGACAGGGGTTAAAGACGCTTTCCATTCCCCACCCTTCCTACCCCTCCCCGCCTTCTCACATGCCCCAACAGCCAAAATTTCCTGTATAACTTTTGAGTCAAAAACTTAACTAACAGTCTACTGTTGGCTGGAAGCCTTACCAATGACATAAACAGTCAATTAACATATATTTTGTATGTTATATGTATTATATGCTATAATTCTTACAATGAAGTAAGCTAGAGAAAAGAAAATATTATTAAGAAAATCATAAGGAAGAGAAAATATATTTACTGTTATTAAATGGAAGTGCGTCACCATAAATGTCTTCATTCTCATTGTCCTCACCTTGAGTATGCTGAGGAGGAGGAGGAAGAAACAGGGTTGGTCTTACTGTCTCACGGGTAGCAGAGGTGGAAGAAAATTTGTTTATAAGTGGACCTGGGCAATTCAAACCATGTTGTTCAAGAGTCAAGTGTATTTTCCTTCCCACAATTTGCCACAGTTAGACACTCGAGGGCCTTTTTCTTTGTATTGTCACTTCTCTAAAAATGTATTGTTCTTTGTGAAGACGCCAATAAGTTAGAGTTCTAAGCCACCTATTTGGGACATACTCTTTCCCTGAGTTTTCTCCCATGTTTATATGAAATATATGTGTTAATAAATTTCTGGTTTTTTTTTTTTTCTTATTGATATCTTTTTTGTATGGGGGGGTCCTGGCTAAAATTGCTGTTACAAAACCAATACTTTGGGCCAGGCACAGCGGCTCATGCCTATAATCCTAGTACCCTGGAAGGCCAAGGTCAGAGGATTGCTTGAGCTCAGGAGTTCAAGACTAGCCTGAGCAAGAGTGAGATCCCAATCTCTACTAAAAATAGAAAGATTAGCCAGGTCTTGTGTAGTCCCAGCTACTCAGGAGGCTGAGGCTAGAGGATTGCTTGAGCTCAGGAATTTGAGGTTGCAGTGAGCTATGATGAGATCACTGCACTCTACCCAGAGTGACAGAGGTAGATTGCTATTTTATCTTATTAGCTATTTAGTATGCTCATGTCTGTACTTTTTTATCAGTGAGAAAAATTACAGTTCAGAGAAGTTAAGTGTCTAGGAAGAGGTTGCACAGCTTAGAAATGAGAGCTTCAGAATTGATTCCTATGGTCATGCCCTTTCATTGATTCTATGATTCTTTGCAGGGGCTACAGTTATGAAATACCATTGAGAACAATTTGCTTTCTTCTATATTAAAAATAAACTAGGCTAACCTCTTAAAAAATGGGAAGACAAGTACTACTTCATCTGGATTAAGCAGCCATGATAGTTTTTATAAGCATGGCATTTTTAGGTTACAGGCAGCGTATTATCAAAGCATCTACACCTTGCTATCTTTGTACAAAGGTTGCTATAGTTTGCAGGTAGTGCAGGCAGAGAAGAGTGGGCTTAAGATTTGGGGTGCCTGAGTTCTAATATTTGTTCTACAGATAGCCAGCTGTAGGACTCAAAATAAATCACTGTACCTTTCAGAGCTTTGGTTTTTCATCTATAAAATAGGTTTCTGGAACATTATATAATTGCTAAGCACCTCACCGATATAGGATAAAATGCATAAAATGATGAGTATAAAGACACAGAAAACAACATTTTGGAATTAAAAGTGAAATATAAGTCATCTTTAGATCTGGTCTGCTCAACTTAAATCCTCTGAGCCTAAGCCACTCTTCTGTTTGAAGAGTTTAAATCCTTCAGTATCCCTAGAAAGTAAGTAGAGTCTGAATAGTCTCTGTTGCCATGGTAGAGAACATTCTGAAGATAAAAATTGTGTCTATATTGAGGGTCTTATTATGAACAGACCAGGATTCATATCTCTGTGCTGCCACAGAAACAGACACAGTGCTGGTAAGTCTGTGAATAAACTTTCCTAACCAATTAACCTATTATCCTCTCACAATGTTTTTGTAGTCATCATAAAGCCTTTTATATATTTGATTTAGTATAAAGACCAGGGAAGAGCATTATTTTAATATCCCCAAACCTTTATTAATGTATTTTCTTAAAAGAGAAAAGACTATTACTGATTCTAAGAGTAGAGTGAAAATTCTATGTTGTCTTATTGAAATGACATAGTTACATTTTGATTAGAATGTTACAATTCAATTACAGTTCATAGCGCCTTTTATTCTGAAAAATCAGGTTGGCCAAAAATTGTTGATTGATCCAAAGACCTTGAGTATAAAAGTAATTGATAAAAATTCCACTATCAGGTTTTTTTAGAAAATAAAAAAGTCAGATGTTATCTCATTATTAATCTTTCAACCAATTTATTTTTACCTAGGAAGAAATTGAGGCACAATCAAGTCTATGACTAATTGGTTACAGAGGAAAGGGCAAAGACGTAGGTTTGCCAGGTCACTGACAATGATTTCTTTCTACCAACTGCATTCGGGACACTCATCTTGAACTTGCTTTGGTTTGAAAAAACTTCTAGGAAGGATTTTATTGTCATTGTATCAACAGAGAGACAGTGAATGTTGCAGGATAAATATAAACTAACCATCAGCTACACAAGTGGCTTAATCTCTGAATCTCAGTTTCCTAATTTGTTAAATATCTGAAACAGGAATCCTTACCTCCTAGGACAGTCATGGGACTTAAATGAGATAGGGGCCATGGAGTGCTTGGGACTTAGTTGTATTCAACAACCATCAGTAACATTCCTTTCTAATGGCATTAGCTTCTATTAGTGGCACACATTCTGTGTGTCATGATCTGGGCTTAAACTCTCAACATGAATCATCTCTTTAATTGCTCAAAACATGAGGAAGCTGAAGCTTTGGGAAATTAAATTAAGTTCCAGGTCACCAGGTCAGTAAGTGTCAGAGACAATTTTCTAGTTTAGACATCCCTGACACTGAAGACTATTTTCTTGATCACCATGTTTATTTACTTCCTGTTGCTTCTGTAACAAATTACTGCAGATTTAGTGGCTTCAACAGCACAAATTTATTCTCTCACAGCTTTGGAGGTCAGAAACCCACAATCAGTGTCAGTGGGTTAAAATCAAGGTGTTGGCAGAGTTCGTTCCCTCTGGAGGCTCGAGGACCAAATCCATTCCGTGCCTCATTCAGCAGGATGTCTGCATCCTTCACTCGTGGCCCCTTCCTCCACCCTCAGCCAGCAGCGTATCTTGTTTCCATCATCACATTGCTGCCTTCTTCTGGGATCCAATCTTCTGCCTCTCTCTTTTAGGACATTTGTGACTATGTTTAGGGCACACTCTGATAATCCAGAATAGTCTTCCATCTCAAAATTCTTGCTATATAAAATAACATTTAGAAGTTCCAGGATTAAAACCTGGACACCTTTGGCGGCTATCACTCAGCCTGCCATACCATAGTGTCCGTATTTCCTCTTTTCTTCTCTGTTATATAGTAACCGAGCTTTAGCTTTATTTCATAATGTCCATGTCCTGTTTGCATTAAAATGTCAATCCCTTGAAAGGTTTGTATGAAAAACAAAACAAAACAAAACAAACTTGGCTTGGAGGAAGGTACCAGGATCCACATACTTAGAGACCTCCAAAACCATGAGAGAATAATATTTAAAGCCTGACATTCCTTAAATGGAATCAATAGATTTAGTTCTTCCTTTTGCTTTCCTGGAAGTTCAACAAACAAATCTCTGGTTCATTCTGATTTGTTTATTATTACAACCCATATGGCTATCTGCCATTCGCAGACAACAAAATGATCATTTTCTTCCTGGTAATTTGCTAAGAGTAAAACCTTGAACTTAACTGCTGCTCAACTCTTTGCAGAAGCTTAGCTGAAACAGACACTATTTATGAAAAGAATTCAGAAAGATATTCAATTCATATACTCCTCAAGTTAAGTAAAATCAATCCCCAGATTAAGCAGATTAACAGAGGAGGTTGCATAAAGGGAGTTGACTCTTTTGCCCACCTGCATAATTGCTTGAACTGTATTTTGCTTTAATATGATGCCACTGACCCACATTGAAGGACAGCATAAGAAACAGCCCAGGGAAAGTAGCCAAGGCCAAGTGTTGGTATCAGAATCTCATTGAACAATGCATAGACTCTTTCTTTTTCCTTTGGCCTCAGAGTTAATCACGGACCTAGGTTTATGCTTTTTCTCTGTTTTGAGGACACAACCCTGTACTTTGAAGGTCCTGCTTCTCAAGAGCCTCTATTTTCCACAGAATGACAAAATCCTACTTTTCCTCCCCAGAGCAGAGCAGCATGTGTTCTTACAGGTGGTCACAGCATATTCATCACATTTGCAATCTTCACTTTGGTTCTCTGTGATGTTGCCAGGATTGATTCTTGAATTCCTTTTCGGATTTCTTTAAGGCTCCTGGCACTGTCTTTGTCCATTTGGCTGAGTTGGTTTTGCCTGCACCACATTTGCTGGTACGATCCCATTCATTTGCTTAGCATCAAATGGGCTTGGTACCGGGGGATGACCCTCAATTTCATTTGTTTGTAATTTTGTGTCAATGGACTCAAGAAGTTGACATTTTCCAGGCCTTTTTTTTTGTTTCATTACTATTTCTTTCTTTCTTTTTTTTTTTTTTTCTGAGAGTTTGTGTTGTTTCTTCGAGGAGTGAAAACTGCATGTGACTCAGAATGTAGGGGGTTCATCTGTAGTGCAGTGATTTTAAGGGTGATTCTGGGGATCTCCCTATTTTTCTGTTGCTTCTGACCTGTGTACCTTATGACTACTATGAGGATTGATGCTTATGCAGCATTTTCTAGATTTCAGGACTTTGGAAGAGTATTATGATATTAATAGTGACATTTCTATAGAGATGGCAAGTTGACCTACCAGAAAAGCCACAAAGCCTGGAGTAGTTTTGACTGGGAAAAACACTCATGATAGATGTCAAGGTATTGAGGATGACCCATTTCTGAGAATAGTTGCACATCGTGGTCCAGCTTCCTTGAGAAGAAGGCATGGTGGAAGTGATCCAGGGGCAGATTGCATATAAGTAAGTTTTCTGAGTCCTAAGTTATGTTACTGAGAGGGGTCAGCTGGAATCTACCTCTTTACAACAGGTCTGATTCCTCTCAGTCTAGGAGCAACAGATGCACCTGAAGAAAAGACAGGGAAATGTTCTGCATTGATTCTCAAATGTGCCGAGTCCTACAATCTTATTACGTTTATGATAGAAATATATTTCAACTGGATGATTTTAAAGGTATGAATAATAATGGCATGACTACCTGATAAGGGATGCTCTTTAAATCCTTTGAGATATGTTTGTTTGAACAAAGTTCATTCACATTCAATATCATGATACTGAAATAATAGCAGAACAAAGCATTCAGCTGGCTGTGCATTTAGATGGATTTAATGGCAGTTTAAGGGTAGCTAAATTTTCTAGTAGGCATTTCTTCTCAATTTGTTCAATTTCTTACTGAGCTGTGAAACATTTGTGTTTTTGTCTTCTTTGGGGGAAACAGAGGCAATGGCAAGAAGAGCAAGAAAAGAAAGAAATGTCAGAATAATGTAAATCAACAAGATGCTGGTTTGCAATTTTCTACTTCAATAAAACTCTTCCTAACTGCTCTTTGAAAATAACCTTTATCTTTTCATTTTTAGTAAAAACAAACATATAATCTGACAGTTTCTGTCAATAGTATCCAACAACTTAGATGCCTAGTTTAAGATGTGCTTACCAGGAAACAAACTTGAGGAAAACAAAACATGAAAAAAAATTAAAGGGATTCGGGTGGGGTCATTTGGTGAAGGCCAGGTTGGGAGAAATGCTGTTAGGAGAAAATCTATGGGGTATTGAAGAAGGAGAATTTAGGGGAGTGGGGGTATGTGCAGTTTGGGTAATAATGGGTTTTACCTTCTATATTCCAGAATACCTAAAAGACCTTAAGCTATCCCAAGAGGGAGGGGTTCCTTAAAAAAAAGGTGAGGTGTAATTACTGTAGTAATTACTGACTTTTTTCATATTGAATATGTTCCATGACAGCCTTGATTTCTCATCTCTCTGCTAATAAACTTGTTCCATCTGTAGGCCATGAAATGGCCAAGATGGTATTTTTCAATCTCAGGACAATACAGTGATCAGGAACAGAGCTTTAGGAGTTAGGCAGCCCTGCCTCTTCCACTTACTTTGGACAATTTTCTTAGGCTCTCTGAAATAGTTTCTTCATCTGTAAAATCAGTTTCAATACTACCTGCATCATAGTGTGTGTTAAAGGAAGGTTCTAAGGCTTAAGTGACATAAAATGTGCAAGTTGCCTGACATATAAGTGCCCAAACTATTGTAGTTTCCATTGTATTTATTATTTTTGTTTCTAGGCAATTAAGTAAAATTCGTATTTTGTGGAATATCTGAGTGGTATGTGGTGAAGTGAAATATTGGAGTGTTAAATGGATGTTAAATAATGATTAAAAGTGGAGTATATGAACAAAAGGTCCAGAGGAAAAGCGTGACTTCAAGGAAAACCTTTCCAGAATACTGACCAGACAGAAGCACATTTTTGGCTGCAACAAGCACAGCAAATATGCCCTAAGATCAGAGCCCTTCAACAGGTTCTCGGAGCCAAAGCTCTGGGAAACAACCACCTCCAGCCCAGGTCACAGCATCCTAGGTTTGCGAGGTGCTGGCAGTGAGGGCAGGCGCTCCCCAAGTTAGGAAATGTGGATCGGAAAGAGGATGCAGTGCTGGCATGGAACACCCTCATTAGGATGATCATTTATGTGTTTATTTTGAACAAGAAGTCTGGAGCCTGAAGCTATGGCAGAGAATAGTTCTGGACAGTAGGCAGGAGCTCCTCCTCTAGCTTGGTCTTGGTACTGATGTGATAGAAAAGTGTGGCGGGATAAGAAAACTCTCATGAACTCTTAGAGCCTCAGTTCCCTCTACTGAGCAAAAGGATTGTTCAAGATGACCTTTTAGGTTTCTTCAACTTATCTCTGTGACTGCACATTTGTGATGCAGAAATTTTTCATTAGAGATTTGCACCTTGTTAATGGTAAAGAAAGCATAATTTTTTTTTCTGTCTTTTTCATTAGTTGGCCCAGATGAGTGTCAGAAGTATGAACAGGAAACTCACCATACAGATTTCCAAATTACCTGAATATTGTTTAGTGAGTCAGCAGAGTTCAAAATGTTAATATACAGAATTAAAATTTACAATTTCACTCACAGTTTATACGGAATATTTTCTAAGAAGATAGGTGAACATAGTCAGGCTAAGTGAAAATATTTGCATATGGCTATCTCTGGACAGCTGGAGAAAGTTTAAAATTTTAAAACCAGAGGCCACAATGATAAGTTAATTTGTCCCAGGTTTTTTACTGAGAAAGCAAGATGTATTTTTTTCTTTAATAGGCAAAGGTTTTTCATTTTTATTTTCATCAAGAGCTGGGTAAATTTTTAAAGTAGAAATTCAAGTATACTCAGTCAGCTGACTTGATATCAAACAAAACTTAGGATGGAAAGTGGGCATTGATATGGTTTATGGGGGTGTTCCAAGGTTGGTCTTAGCTGCATTTGCTCTTCCCTCACACAAAATTGCTAAATAAATAACAACACAGAATACTTTCACTACTGCAATGCCTTTCACAAGCTTAGGAGAGCAATCCATAGGGAGATGTGTTTAGTACTTTACATTTCATGAATGTCTTCTGGTAAGAATCACAGTTTTCCAAGAACTTATGAGAGTTTCATTTCATATCTTCCTTAACATTGGATGTAATACTTGATGTTTTTCTTATTTTCAAATGAGGGGAATCATGCTTGTATGCATACTGTCTTGGGTCATCCCTAAACAAAGTGGCATCATGGTAGCCAAGTCCCCTTCTAGATCAGGAGAAGCATCCAGATGGAAAAATGTATTTTTATTTTTTACTTATAGATACTTTATACTGTCTTAAGAAATAGAGCACAATGATGGGGCAAATCTCTTATTCAGATTTTCTTCGATCATGTATTATGCTATCCACAGAATTAAGAAAATAAAGATCTTTGTTAACCTCCCTCTTGTCTCCCCAATGTCCCCAGACTGTGGAATGTTGGGATTCATACTGTGAATGCTCTGAAAATCAATTATTGTCAGATTCTGTTTTCAGGGCTGCCAGACAATATTTTGGCTCAACTTCAGTCCATTTGGAACACAGCTGTTAAGTTGTTGACAAAAACTAAGGAAATATGAACATGTTCCACCCTTTCAAAAAATTGCATTTGCTGGCAACCAACAGGATGGATTTGAAAATTTCTTATTGGAGAGCGAGTTAGTACCACTCTCTGGCATCCTTTTGGGCTGAACTGGTCGTTCTTGTGTTCCAACACACATGGCACCCTTCACTCACCACTTAGGATATTCAGAATTTACTTTTGATCATGAACTTGAGCTTTAAGTTACTCTGTTAATAACTGCCCATAACTTTAAGTTTCCCTGGCACTTAGCATCTCATTGATTTCTCCACTTCTCCAAGTGCATTTTTTTTAAAAAAAACTACTGTGCCAAGCCAGCCAGAAATATGATTTATTTCTACAGGATAGTGGTTATATCATACTGCAAGCTTTTCTTTACAAGTAATAGAAAAATTCTATTCAATTAAACAATAAACAGTATGCTATCATTTATCTAAGAAAATAAGGGATGGTTGTATAAATAACTAAGTTGTATAAATAAATAAGTATATTCCTAGTTGGGTAAAACTTTAGGGACAAAAAGAACTTAAAAAATAATATTACACTACTTTTAGGATTAATATATTTTATAGTAGTTTTGGTATTATTATTATGAACTATTAGGTACATATTGTGAGAAAAATCAAATGAGTAATTACGTCCATGTCTTTGAGAACCCAGATTTTTGGCATGATTGGAAGGAGATACAGATTGAAGGTTGATAAGGTTAAGTTAAAATTTTTTAACACACCTATATGAACTCATAATGTATGTTTTCTTAAGAAAATATTTCCTAACCCTGTCCACTGAAAAGGCCTGGAGATAATGACCAACCCAGTAGCGGTAACACTGCTAGTGCTCAGATTATAGTCTCTAAATGTCTTTTCCCATTAAAAGTAACCAGGACTCATTGGAGAAATGGATAATTCAGAGTTCAGAGCAGGGAATTTATGAGATGAATCTGGAACATTTCACTATAATGAAAAACAGGGATGCTTTCAAAAACTAGTAAGACTATGTCAAAAAGAATCAGAGCCAATTTGAAAAACTTGCACTGACCAAATATGGAAAAATTTGTGCAACAGTATGGAGAGCTACACTTGAAAAACTTCAAATATGTTTATATCATATATTTATGTTAATACTTTAAAAGCTCAGATATCTTTGAAGGATGCTAGAGTACATACTAGCACTATTTTGAAAGGTAAATCATCAAGCATTTATTCCACCTTTTCTGTATGGGCTGTATTTCCAGGGGATGGAAGAGTTGATGAAAGAAAGTTTCTCTTTGTAATACTATTCTATCTAATAAATGTAGTAATGGTAAAATTAGAATATTATTATCTTCAGGCCCCTGATATATTAATGGATCTGAGCAATGATCATTAATGAATAAGAATATCTCAAAAAAGTAATAGAAATACACTATGATGAATGTATACTTTTTGTTTTATTCTATTTTCAGTTTTGTTTTGGTTGCTGGAATATCCCCTAATGAAAATTTTATACACACACACACACACACACACATAATATATATACACATATATAAAGTTGTATCACAAAATAAAAACAAACAAAAAAACAATCAAAACTGTATCTGATCAAGCCTCTAGATCTAACTACCAATTTGCAGAAAGTATGAAACAGAGGACCTGCTAAAAGGATTCCATGTGTGGGCAATTAATGAAATCAGATATGGAATTCCACAGCAAGGGTTAGCAAACTAAGGCCTGTAAGACAAATTAGGCTTCTCACCTATTTTTATTAAAAATGTTTTATTGGAACACAGCTTCACCCATTTGTTTATACATTGTTTATGCTGATTTCATGCTTGAATAGCAAAGTTAAATAGTTGTAACAAGAGATTATATGGCTCTAAAGTGTAAAATATTTATTCTCCGGCCCTGAATAGAAAAAATTTTTTAATTTCTGCTTAACAGGACAAAATTTTATCAACCATACAATAATAACAAAATACTTCAAGGAAGAAAAAGACAGGAAAGATATTATGATGGTGGGGAAACCTAAAAACCAAATGCCACTTAAAGAGTCTTGCCAACCAATCATAGATTATGGACTTTATTTGAATCTTGATTCAGATATATTATAAAGCAACTTTTAAGAAAATCAGAAAAATCTAAATATTGCTTGGACATTGAAGATTTTAAGAAATTATTGGGGATTTTTTTTAGCTATTATATGAAAGCTATGTTTTTACGACCTCTTATCTTTTAAGTGTATATTCTAAAATGTTTGCAGAAGAAATAATATCATCTCCAGAATTTGCTTCAAAATAATTCAAGGGATAGGGAATGGGTGGGAGGAGAGATGAAACAAGATTGGCCATATATTGGTATTTCTTCAAATGGTAACAGATAAATTGGGTTAATGATACCACTTCTCTACTTTTGTTTAAGTTTGAAAATTTCCATAGTAAAACTTTTTAAATGTCTTTTTTTTGTCATGGAACTAGCATTCTAATGGAGGAGAAGAAAACAATAATTTAGATAAGTAACTCAACATATGTAGTAAGTTAGATGGTAAAAAGAGTTTTATAGGAAAAAGAGTAAGGAGGGAAAAAGGACATGGAGTGTTGACAAGAAGGTGTTGGAATGTTTGAGAGGGTGACAGGGACCATGTGGTATATCAGCCCTATATCCACCCGAGGTCTGGGATGAAACAGGTTTATTGAGCAGCACCTGGGGAAACTGAGCCGCTGAAAGGCAGGCTTGCAAGTGTGCACTCTGGAGCTGGCCTTCCTGGGTTCAAATCCTAACTCTGCCACTTATTAGCTGTGTGAAGTCAGGCTAGTCATTTAACCTCTTTGCGCTTCAGTTTTCTCTTGGTGTATAAGCATTTGAGAAGTATTAAAAAAAATTATCAACATGGGGATTGATGCTGAAAGTCTTTTTAAAAATTAACAGCCTTCTTACCAGTACAATGAGTTTTCAATATTCTAAAACAGTGGTTCTCAAATTTTAATGCACATAAGAATCACTTAGAGGGCTTGTTAAAATACATGTTTCTGAACCTTACCTCCCTCCCAGCCCAGAGTTTTTAATTCAATAGTTTGGTGTGGAGCCTGAGACTTTGTCTTTCTAACACATTCCAAGTGATGATGATGATGCTGGTCTGGGGACCTCACTTTGAGAACATTTGCACAAAGAATTCCCTTATTCTGCTGCTATTCATTTAAAAAAAAAAGGAAAAATAAATGCACCTATTTTTCATTTTTTAAATAAATCATTTGCTAACCTTGTATTCATATTAATACAACAGAGGAAATGACTTTCTTAGGTTTGCCCCAAACTGAGAGAGTTTTTGTTTCCTCCTCTTGACTTTTATGACTGAATGAAAGAAAACTGTTCTTATGTGGTAAAAATGACATACCAGCTGCAGATTATTTTTCCCATTCTTTTTTTTAATTAAAAAAAATTCAACATAGCCAGACAATTTCTCACCTACTCATCTCCATCTAAAACAAGACACCATCTGTTATGTATCCACTTAATCAGTACCATGACAAATTCGAGCACGCTCAGGTCTCTGATACCATGTAACACTCACCAGGAGTTTCTGACTAGACCTTTGGAAGGTCCCCATCAGAGGCCAGCTGGCCATTAGGCTGCAGCTGGACTCAATCAGAGAAGATGCCCCCAAGGACTCCCACCATCTAAGCAGGGTCAAACAGCCTGGCCAGGATGAAGTTGGAAAATGAGTTACCTGGTGTCTGGGAGGATTCTGAGTTTGATTTACTTTTCAAGAAGGTTAAGTTATCTTTTAAAAGCCAGTCTCTTTTCTCTTTGTGTCTATCAAATCTGAAGTGGGGATGTTGAGAGTTTTCAGCGTGTCCCCAATCTGTGCCTGGGCTATCACCGGGATGTTGCCTTACAGACAAAATGCCTCCATACACGGAATGAAGGGTCTAATTTCTCTTCCTACTGGTCTGAGGTGACCTGCAGACTGAAGCCAGACAATCCACACCACTTCAGAACTCCTCTCCAGCAGCTAAAAAGGTCTCTCATCTCTTTTCTTTCTTAACAACCCATTCGAGTTCAAGAGCAGAGAAAGCAGGTGGGCATTTGAAATGAGAAGAAAAAAAAAATCGGCCAGAGAAAAGGAAACAGATAAAAAGCAACGTTATACGAAGGGGGAAAATGGAGTTGGAATTTGGAGACTGCAGTCAGGGCCAGTGAGGTTAGTAACTGAAGTTTCAAGAAATATTGCAGGTGATTTTTTCTTTTTTAATGTAGGGTAGAGAAGACAGGATGGAGAATGAGTACAAAGATGCAGACGAGAAAAAGCTATGCCAGTGAAAACTAAAGCCCTAACAAGAAATTTTAAGATTCGTGATCTGTTTCATGTCCCCAAATATTTATCCATTAAAAAGTAAAAATAGTGTATGTGATTTAAAACAGCTCCATGGAAGGGTTTTCTACATTTTCCTTAGCAAGCCACAAGTAAAGTTGGGAAAAGAGGAAAAATATGCTTGGTTTTGTAATGAGAACAGTACATGTAACAAAATAAGCCTATAGGAATATATTTCTGGAATGCAAGAGAGAGGTTGTTTATTTAAGGAATAAGTAAGAGATAAGAAGTATTTGAAATGTTCTTAGCTCTTTACTGTTTTTCTTTCTTTCATTCATTCATTTGGCAAATTTTGAGGAGAACCTGCCCTGTGCCAGGCACTCTTCAAAAATCTAGAGATTTAGCAATAAACAAAAATGATTAAAAAAATCCTGCTATTAACTTTTGGTAAGCAAAGGAATACCTGGAAAATTTTGTTGAAATGTAGATTCCTGGGCTCAAATCCAAGATTCTGACCCAGTAAATTTGTGAAAGGGCCAGGAAATATATACTTTTAAATGTAAAATTAGGCGATTCTGTTACAAAGAAATATTCCCCATAGGTGATCTCATCCAATCAGGCATCAACTGTTCCTCATAGGAGTCCTGAGTCTACCTCCCCAGACTGGCCCTTTCCCCTGGGCTCCAGACCTGTATATCCAAACTGTCTCCTGGACTCTTACACCTATGGTCTTAGGAAATCAAGTGCTATATGTGAAATAAGTGAAATTACCTTTAAGTCCAAACCTATACCTTTTCCTACATTCCCATTTCCATGAGCAGTACCACTTTCTAGTTACCAAAGAAGAAATTGGCAGTTCATCCTAAAACCACCCCATTCTCCCTCCTTCCACAAATCCAGTCAGTCCCCGCATGCTTCAGGTGCTACCATCTCAATATCTCTTATATCCATCTCTGTTGCTTCTGCTTTTGGCCAGCCCCATTAGCCACCACCTTGACTATTTCCAGTCTTCTAATTATCTCAGAATCTCTACATTCCACCCTTCAGCCTACCCTCCATGCTATTTCCAGTGTGATCTTTTTAAAATGAACCACCAATCAGGTAGTTCCCTTGCTTATAACCCTTTAATGACTCAAAGTTGCCAACTGGACAAAATCCATGTTTCGTGGAAAGGTTAAGTTAATTCATGATCTGGTGGTGTCTCCATCATTTTCCTCTTACAGAACCTCCTTCCACCTTCCAGTACCCTACAATTCAATCATTACTCAATCGTGATTTTTAATCTGTGGTGCCATTGCTCCTGCTCCTCCATTCGCCTATAATGGCCTTCTTCATACTCCTATCCACCTGATGAAAGCCTACTAATCTTTCAACACTCACTTCACTCTAAAATTTCCAAAATACCCCCTTTCCACTGAACGATTCCCCATAGAATTGACATCTTTCCTTTGCGTCCCTATATTACCATATGCGTCTAATACAACATGTGTAAGGACACATACTTCTTTACTTGTGTGTGTCTGCAAGCCTCTTGAGGACAGGAATTTTGTCTTGCTCTGTAAAGCAACTGTTATCACAGTGTACGGTGTATGCCCAGGCTGGAATGAATTAATGAATGAATGAATGACTAAAAAGAATAACTCATCAAGGGTGTAACTGAAAGTTTTTTCGACATATGGATATTTTTTGTATTCTGTATTTTTCTCTAGAAAACTTTTTATTTGTTTTTCCTGCCATACCAAATCTGAATCAAAAGTAAAACATGGTGCTTCTTTTAGCTGTACCTCTTCATTTAACAGTAAAGGCTCAGATCGAACTCGTTAGTAGATTCTTGGTGTAAGCCTGGTAGATCTTAGATTTTTGTTTCTTGGGAAGAAAAAGACTCTTTAAGCATCATAGCTTTCTCCTTGCATATAAATTTTGATTTACAATGGTTCCAAGCTTTTTTTATACCCAAGGAAAGAAACTGATTACAAGCCATATTTTGTAATAGTAGCAGAATGACTCAGATTTATTGGTTTTATCTAAACTACTTTCGAAACATCTGGATTAGGTGGCTGTTTAATAGGTGAGGGATTAGAGGAACAGAGACTCCAAGTGCCAGAGTGAGTCAGTTATTGCTCTTTGTATCTCAGATATATATATTTTTTAATCCTTATTGAGTCTTATTATAAATTCCAGGTCCTGTGAATTGCTCAAGGAATGCAGTGGTGAGTCCAACACTGATCTTGTTCACAAAGTGGTGGGGAGACAGTACTATGTTTTGTATTTGTTGCCATGATTTATTTTTTAAACAAGAGAGTCATTGCTTATTCAGCATCCTTATGGACTCAGAGTTGTTCAATGGGTAGAGATATGTTTATATTTTTCTATCTGTACTCAACCAAGCTTCCATGAGACAAATGTGGGATATGGGGCAGATGATGATACTCCTCATACTTAGACCCTTGATATTTATAATACACTTTGCCTTGCATAATTATAATTATTTGATGCCTGGAAATTTTATGAGAATAGAGTTGAATTTACTGGCCAGTAAATGCTAAAAGCCTCTTTTGTGTGCCTTCGTAAGGATTACTTCCTAATAAATTTGACTATTGAAACCCTTATATTCTCTGATCCAATAGATTTCCACAAGGGGATGCAGGAAAATATTTAAAGGAGACAAAAATGTAGATTATTTTCCTGTGCTCCTCTCCTCATACATACTACTTTATTGTGCCTGAAAAATAAAGAGAAAAGCAAAGGTTTACCTTCAGGTAAAAATGTCTTTGAATAAATCTTTTAGAGATTTCAGATGCTTAAATGCACATTTAGAGCAGTAGTTTTTAAAAAATGTTTTCAAATAGAACTGTTTGCTTCTGATTTATTCCTCAAAATAATTGTCACACATTAAAAATAAATAAATAAATAAATCCTAACAATTACCTGAATAACGGGAGAAATCTGTCTGTGCTTAAATTGTCAGTTGAGAGAAATATAATGGTGTAAATAGCACTTTAAAAAGATATTTGTCTTTTCTGTACCTTAAAGTTCAAAATTATGTCTCCTGATTTTTGAAGCACCAATCTTGAGTTGTTTAAATTCAAGGACCTCATCTGTACAGAGCTGGGAATTGCCAAGATATTAATACCTGCATTTTTATGACACATTCTAAAGTCAATAGGAAAGAGGTTTCTGAATAAAAGCCTTAAAATTACCTTATGAATTATTAATTACAGGGCATATTACCTTTGAATTATAAAAGCCCAGAAAAATGGAAAGGAGAATTGAAAAACATCAATCTCAGGTTCTTTAAAAATGTAATACCAATCATTTGAGCAGTGTACAAATCTTTTATTAAAGATAAAAAGGAGGTGATACGTTTTTTATTAACTGGAGGATATGTTCAATCCACATGATTAAAAATCTCATTACTAACTCAAGTCAGGAAAGTGATTTATTACTGAAACAGAATGGGAGGCATTCGGTTGTCCATAGCAGCGTTTATCAGGAGTAGAACTATCAGTTTGTATCTATTTTAGCATGCTTAATATTTTTTAAAGGTGGCCTTGCCATCTGTTTGAAGAATTGAAGATATTTTTCTAAAGTTGGCAAACTACCTTAAAGCAAAAACATGAGCTGTTTTTCATTTAGCTTAAAGTTTTAAGTTTTAGAACTAAAGATTATATCTGTGCTCTAATGAAGGTTTCCATTGTAAAGGGAAAAAAAAATTACAGGGCCTATTACAGTTCCTGTCCTCAGTATTTTTTAAAAGATTCTAATTCATAAACACTTGTTTACAGGAAGACAACTTTTGTCCCCTTTTTTTTGGAAAAGGAGAGAGAATGTCACGTGTATTTGCAATGACGAAAAGAGATTATTATCTTCTACATTGGTTCCTGTGATTGTTACCATTTCATTGTTAAGAGTAATTGTGATAATTCCTTTCTGAATGATTTCAGACTCCCTCAGGTCTTAATTGAATATCTAAGTTATTATATTTAGAAAACAGTTCCTTATTATTAACCTAATTGTGTAGTACTGACGCTCATTTGTTCTTATCTATAATTTAATGAAATAACCTCCCAGATGTCAGGGACATATAAATGAGGGTTGATGATGTCAGGATATGCTTCCTGGACCTTGAGGGGAACTTGGGAGCTGGGTGTGATTTGGCTTGATGGAAGGGGAACAGCATTTAGTATAAACAAAATGGTGCTGTCTTCTTAACACTCTCAGCTGATGTTGAACTTGGAGTGTTGGGAAGATAGTTAGAAAGTAGCCTGGGGAGAAATAGGGAGGACACACCCTTGGTTTTTCATCAAGAGTTTAAAGAGATGAGTTTGGAGTAGCTAAAACTGAACCCAAGCAGGGAAGATTGAGTGTGTCAAACTGAAATTATAAGAAGCCAATGAAAGTGGAACAAAGGAGTGGTGGGAAGAGAAAAGGAAGAGCCATTCACTGGGCTGGGGAGGAGAAACATTTCAGCCAGGAAGAGCAGCCAGAATGCCATCATAATGATCCCATAGGCAGTAGGTGATGGAACCAGGTAGGGTAGTAGGAAATGAAAAAAGATGTTGGTCAAGAACATCTTGAGAGAAGAATTTACTAGATAAGTCTAACTAATTTTCATGTCCTTTGGAATTAGACCCTTGCAAAAGCTTATATATAGTATATTTCAAAGGATCCAGTAGTTTTAAGACTGAGAATTCTTAATTTTTTCCTTCATAACTCTGTCGTTTGTCACTGCTAAAGGGATATTCTTAATTTCAGGTGGTTATGCCAGTGTCACAGATCTTGGAAAGCATTAAGAGGTTTTGTAGAGCCTTTTTTTTTTTTTTTCATGTATTTCTTCATGCAGAATCAGACATCAAACTCTTTAAGATCTCTGTTCTCCCAACAGAGATCATCTGACTCTTCCCATTCAGACTAGAGACAGCTGAAATTGCATCTGTGTGTCAATTTACAAATGGTGCCTTCAGGGATTGCTTATTTTAACTATCACTAGGGGCACCCTGATTCCAAGGCTGGTTTGTAATTTGGATTTCTAACTTTGTAAATATTAAGCAATAGCTACCATGCCATAGGTTGCCAGTATCATAATGGATGAGAAAGACCAAAAACTTGGAAACATTTTTCTTTCTCATTTAAGAAAACAAAATTCAACTTAAGAATGGTTGCCATAGATATGGTCACATTGTCTAGTTTCTTGGCATTGGTATGTGTGTATATCTTCTCTGACTTATATAGTGCTTTGGAAAAAGAAAAGTCTGCAAAGTCTCACGTCCATCTACCTATATTTATACGTTTTTGAGTGTATATATGTTCTTTTAAAAAAAAAAGAAAAGAAAAGCTGTGCTTCAAATGCAAAATGCTTGTAACAAAGCATCACATTTCTTCAAGCTGTTTTCTTCCCTTTGAGTATTTGAGTATTTGCCTTTAGACAAATGCCTTTTCCCTGTTCCTTTTTTTTTTTTTTTCTAAAGCTGGCACATTCTTGTTCAATGAAAACAAGGGAGCAAGGGATTATTCTAGCCATTGAAATAGAAATGGTGTGTGAATCTGACAGCTGGAGCTTGGGTGTGAGATATTGCAATTTTTGCTGTAGGGAAAGGAGATAAAATGAGGGTTTGAATTTCATAGCATAAGGGGCTACCTAAATAGCAGCTGTTAGGTATGAAATCCCTGCTGAAGATTAGAAAATGGTGGGGGTTAGGTCTTTCTAAACCCAAAGAGTTGGAGGTGGTAGTGGGGGAGTCATGTTGCTTTATTTGAAGTGGATATTTTTTCCTTTTCTAACTCATGGCGATTGCTTTCTGGGTGTAGAACTGCACATTCATAAATTCTGTTCATTTGCCGAGACTAAAGAGAAACCTGCAGCCTGAGAATTTTCATTTTGAAGGAGCCGAGTAATATCCATATATCACATGATAGCATACATATTTTGAAATTGCTACAAACTGTTAATAACATTTCAGTGGATTTGGTTCTATATTTCAAGAGGAAATGTAATAATGACTTTGACTTCCAGAGGACAATAAAACGATTCCTCTCTGAAAAGGATCATTTTATTGTTGATAACTTCTTTATGTATTTGTTCCTCCCTCCCATTACAGATAGTTGAATATGTCCCACCTCTCACTCAGGACAGATGCTCTCATCATACTTCTTCTTATTTCCCCTCTCCCACCATCACACACCCTCTCAATGCTCCAATCACAATATATTCCTTTCAATTCTTCAAACACAACTTGTGTCTCACTTTGAGGACTTCAGACCAATATGAAATGTAGAAAATGATTAAGCTTCTTCTCCCACTACCTGTCTTTCCCCCCAAATACCCACTGCAAACATTTGCTTGTGTGTTGTGGTGTAATGATTATCCTGGGGGACTCCCAAACTTACCTTGTAAGTTCCTAGTCTAAATCAGCAGTTCTCAAACTTTTTGGTAAGAAAACCCTCTTAAAAATTATTAAAAACTTCCAAAGAGCTTTTATTTATTTGATTATACCAGTCAATATTTGCCATAATAAAAATTTAAAACTGAGAATAATTTTAAATTTTTATTAATTCATTTAAAACCAACAGTAATAAGTCCATTACATAGTAACATTAATAGCATATACTATAACAAATAAATATTCTAAGACAAAAAATTTACAATTTTTCTCAAATAGTAGTTCTTCAAATTTCCTCTTGTTTTTCTAAATTGTATGATTCTAATCCTTTTAAATTGTTTGAGTCTTGTTTTCTGGCCTAGTATGTGTTCTATCCTACAGAATGTTTCATATGCACTTCAAAAAATATGTATTCTGCTGCTATTGGGTGAAATGTTCATACCATACTAGGTGTCTGTTAGGTGTAGTTGGTTTATAGTATTGTTCAAGACTCATTTCTTTGTGTATTTTCTCCTAGTGTTTACATCCATTATTAAAAGTGGGATAATGAATCTCCAACTATCATTGTTAAATTGTCTATTTCTCCCTTCAGTACAGTTTTGCTTTGTGTATTTTAGGGCTCTGTTGTTAGGTGCACATATTTTTTAAATTGTTAAGTCTTCCTGATCAATTGGCCCTTTTATTATTATAAAATGTCTTTCTCTGTCTCTGGTAACATGTTTTTCTTAAATTCTATTTGACATGTTATTAGTATAATCACTTTAGCTCTCTTTTGAGTAATGTTTGCATGGTATATTGTTTTCTAACTTTTTACTTTCAATGTATTTATGCAATTGACTCTAAAATGTCTCTATTGTAGACAGTCTGGAATTATCTTTTCTCAGGTAGGCCCATGGCCCATTCCTTCACTTTATTGGGACCTCTTGGCAAAACCTCATTTCTCATCCCTGCTGTGTCCCCCGTGCCTAGAATAATAATACAAGGTAGTGACTCAATATACATTTGTTGAATAAATTAAATTTAGCCTAATCTATCTAGGAAAAAATAAATTTCATGATTTAATAATAAATATAGTACAAAAAATCTACTCTACAGTTCCAGAAATCACATGCAACTAATTATTAACAACCTACTACTTGTCAAGTTATGAGTAAATTATGAGTTTTAAGGAAGAATAAACAGAAAAGCATTTCCAGAATGGTGAAATATG
>CM052439.1:67708135-67818259 GCA_028533085.1 Varecia variegata
TTTTTTTTTTTTAAATAGAGAAAGGCAAATTAATTAATCGCATGACAAGCAACTTCCTCTCAGATAGTTAGTCATGGTGTTCTGTTGCCTCATATCCTTTTTGGAATAAGGCAAAGTATGAATAAATGAATACATAAAAAAATCATGGTTCTTGAAGAAAAGTGTCATGAATCAATGATTATACCCACATAGAGCTAAAACAATGAATAAAAGCTAAATAGATATTTGGGAACTTCCAGATTGCCTCAATTTTTCACATGATACCCCGAATTGGAGTTTTGATTCCTGAAATGTTTATGAGGGTCACAAGTTAAACGCAGTATCTAAAATCTAGTAGGTGATCATAAAATAACCATCACGTAATATTCCAGATATATTAGTTTGTCCCTCGTTTCTATAAGTATTTTTATTTACATTGATCTATAATTAAGTTACTGATTCATGTGAATTATATGTGTATATGTGTAATATTTCAGCAAACTCTTGCATTCTATTTATTGTGAAGTTCAGCTTTAATCTGTATCATCACATTTTTGGAGGACTTTCTAGATACTCTGATCCTTGTTAAGGTACCAAGATAAACTTTATTCTAACCCTACTATTTATCCCTTCTCTCTTCCGGGATATTTTATAAAGGAAACTGCATGATTAAAGGGCAATAGGCACATGGAAAACACATTACTGCTTCAGTAATGGCTAAGGAAACACCTTACACGCTCCCCTTATCCTAACCCTTCTTCTCCCTGCCTCCCCCACTGTCTCGTCTAAGGGCAAGACTGTATGGTAAATTGACAAGAATATAGCTTGGGTTCAAAATCCCAACGGAGTCTCTTTCTTGCCCCCAATTTTGGAACTCTTTTATTCAAGAATGCCTATGGAGGGAGAGAGAAAGCTGTGATGGGGCTTTCTTCAGTGCATTTACTCACCAGCTGCATGGTGGACAAGAGAGAAGAAAGCAGTGTTTTCACCCCATGACTGCCCACTTGTTTGTGTTGACTGCAATGGCACACAGGAGTCAGACAACAGGAGAAACATGGATTATTGCCACTATGCCGTAGTAAGCTTACATAGCAGTAAAATATAGCCCAAACCATACCTCTGATGCCTATCAATCAGATTATCAGTTCTTCCTGATTGGTGGGGGAGCCGTGATAGACTAGGTAGAAGGGCAGAAGACCTCTGGACCTCTATGGAGGAAAAGTAAGGGGTAGCTCTGTCTACTTTATTTATTATTTGTCTTATAATAATAGTAGGCATAGGGAATAATATTGGTCTGTGATTACTTGCTCTTCAAGGTAACAAAGAGTCCTTGAAAATTCAGATGTACCATATAAGCATTGTCATAGATGTGGACTCTTTCCACCGTGATGAGCTTAAATTCTGCAAGCAAAATATTCAGGAAAATCCACCCCACTGTTTACAGTCTCAAAAGAAGAGATGTCCAGGGAAGAGCAGCTGCTCTGTTTTCTCACTTCCCTTGGCGAATCACCATCCCCCCACCAATCTTTTTTTGTATCTTCTTTTTTGTATAAAGAACCAACTTAATGGTATATATTGAGTCATTAAGTATATTAGGCATTTAAGCCATTGCCAATTGTCAAACATGTTGCAGAATTGTAGCAACACATCAAATTCTAACCATAACCATGATATATGCCTCCCTTGGCTTTATCGCTTGAGTGCACATGTGTGCGCGCACACGCATGCATGCATACTCATATATGCATGCCACAGAGCAAAAAATATGCTTTCTGTACAAGGCTATTTTTCTTTTATGTAGCATGAATTGTGTATACCAGAGATATAGTTCTATCTGAATTGTTCAACCTCATGGAAATTCTCTATCTGCTACCTAATAAATATAGCTGAGAATAAATGTGAGTAATTTACTGTAAAGTATACACCTAATAAAGATTGATATTGGATAAACATCCCAGTAGTACCCTATGTTTTAATTTTTAACATATCGTCTAATTGAACATATTCAAAGTCTAAAACCAAGTAGTTGTAAAGTTAATTGAGCCATTGTTAAAGCTAACATTTATTAAGAATTTGCTAATTGTTAGTTCTTTGCTAAACATTTTGGAAGTCTTATTTTATTTTAATTCTCACACTAGCCCTGGGATGAAGCTGCTAGTATCATCACCATTTTACATCTAAAAAGACTAGAGAAGTTAGAGACTTTTTTGTACATGACAGAGATCCCTTTGAATCCAAAGCCTACCCTAAACTCTTATCGGTTTATTATTTGTTTCTCCTGTGTCAGTTTTTTTTTTTGTCCTCTTGTATTGTTTCTGTTGTGTACACTCACCATAGTTATGTTAAACCTGATTATTCTGAGACATGGTTATCTATTTGTGGGCTGGCCAGATGATCAGATCTAAAAAGTGGCATTCATTTGTTTTATACACATATATTTGTATGTGTATAAAACCCATATATATATATGGGGGTAAATATATGAACACATTCATATATATTCTCAATATACTTGCACAATTTATCTTATGATCTGTTTTTAAGGAACAATGAAGAGTGCTGAATGAAACAAACATTACATTGTTAGATTCCAAGAAAGAACATAATGTTTAACAGTTGCTAGGCACAATGGGACAGTCTTATTCTCTCCCAACTTATTAGAGTAATGCCATTTATTGTTCCACTGTGCCAACTATTTCAGATGGCTTTGAATACTGACTTGGTAAGTGCTTTACTGAATCAGTCATTAAGTTCTCTCACTCCTGAGGCAACCAAATTTTTCTCTCTCAAGATGAAATAAAAGTGATCTGAATGTTGCTCAAATCAGCATCTGAGAGGGAAAACAAAGGTCACTCATGAATGGAATCAAGTTCTGACTACTCTGCAAAAAACGAAGCAAGTCAAATTGTAAGTCATGCACTGATGATTTAACGTGTGGGAACAAGAAAGACAGGAAGACACTTAGATTGCTGGAGAGAGCTATGTGCCTGCCAGTGTCATAAAATTCTCTTGGTAATCCAAGAAAAAATGTTATACTGTTGGAAATGATCCAAATTTGGATGCAATAACTTCCTATTTCTTAAAGGCTTATCCGTGTCCCTTTTTGGATAGAAATGATTTTGTAGCAACAATTTTCCATTAGAAATTATAAATTGATCACCACTTGAATCAGGACAATTAGCCTAACTCTTCAGTTTGGAAATCTTCGGCTCTCTGGGGAGGGTAACTAGAGCATGAGGGTCATCTGGCCCGAGGAAAAGGTGTTGCCAAGGAGGCATCTGTCCTTGGCACATCACTGTTTATTCATCCCTCTCCTTGGTCCTTAGCCACAGGCAATAATACCCTGCCACTTACTCCTTCATACTTGAGACTATCCTCTCCCTCTATTTCGTTCCTCTTTTGCTATCCACTGATGAACTTATTTTCAAACAGATTTCACAAATGCATAATGATGAAGATAAACAGAATCCACATATAAGGCAGGAGCCTCTTGGCGTCTTTAGAAAAGGCCTGAGTATGAGACAACCATTCTTGTACAGTACCACTTGAGAAGGACAAAGTCCCCATCATGGTAGTGCAATTCTTGGTCGTCCAAGAGAATTGATTCATGAAACTCCTAGCGTGATGGGCACTCACTGTCATTCCCACGCCTCATTTTCTGCTATGTACCTATTAGCTCTATGACTCCGAATAACCCAAGACGTTAAGTACTTGCTTTGCTCAAACTGTACTTTCTCTTGGCAGCTGTCTAAAGTGTCTCCCTCTAGCCATAACCCCTCATCTAAATTACTCTAGAAACTAGTGCTGTTAGCCTGTTCTTAGCCTTTTAGCAGTTTGACCCCCCATTCCTATTTTAGGTTTCTTAGTTATCTTTTAGTGCAGAAAGCTTCAACCTGTGCTATCTCACCACACACCTATGATAGAGCACTGATTATACTTCTAGAATCCCTACAGAGTAGTTTGTACTTTGCATTTTTTGATATATTAAAATGAAAGGGCTTTTAAAATAAGGAATAGCTCAATGCTTATTTTAACATTATTTAGAATTGAGGATTTTGTTTCCTTTGTTATTTTTTTCATGTAGGGAGAAAGCAAGAAGAAACGGGCTTTTGTTCATTCATTTATTTAAACATACCTTTATTGATTATCTACTATGGTTATGTTTCAGGCACTACATTTAAGTACAATTTTTAATCTTTCTTTTTAATAAGGAAGAATTTTGTGACTATCAATGTGATAAGACGTAAGAATAAGAGAAAGGAAATAGTGTCAAAGTTAGGGGGATTTTTCAAGAAAGGTTGATGAACTAGAAACAAAGTAGGAGACTAGTTCAATATATTTTGGCACAACCATATATTGCAATAACATATTATTGTACTGAAAGAGCAGGATTCTACAGGGATTAAGAGAAAGCAACTTTGTCCTTTTCCTCTGGGTAAGCTAGTTTATCTCCATTCCTTGGATGAAGTCCAAAGGAGGTCCGTGATTTTTCTGGTCACATTCTGATAATTCTGATAGTGAAAAGGTCTGTAGTTACTTTTAGTTGCAATCTAAATTATAATTAATATTGCAATCTAATAATTAAAATGACCATTTCCACAGTCAAAACTTGAACTACATGTAGAATTAATGATACTTCTCTTCTCCTTCTGAGTCTGGAAACTTCCAGTGGAAGCCAGAGTGGTTAGCAATCTCCTTCCCCAACATTCTCATTCCCTTCTTCTCCCAAGTCCTCAGCCAAAGCTGCTCAAACCCTCCTAACAGAGTGGGGAAGAGAGAGAGGTAAGGAGCAGGAAAGTTGTTACTCTACAGTACGGTACTTTGATGACCAGGCATTGGGACACTCTGTGATAAGTGGATATTCAAAATAGTCTCTTTCTGGGCATTGTTTGGTGTTCTCTAGATGTTCAGCAGGGATCTTTGGGTATTGTACGTCTCTGATGTGGGCACAGCACTATCCCCTGGCTCCTGCCCCAATGCTACAGCCCACAGCCTCTTAGTGTTGAGATTCCTGCCAGGTGTCTCCAACCCAGTACCTCTTGCAGGACCCACTTGGGCCCCAAAGAACCCCATGCACTCTCGCCATATTGAATGGCCATATTAAATGAAGGAGTAGAGCTGTTCCCACTGTCATCCTCATCTTCTCCTGTCACAAACTTTTGCATTTAGTTTTCTCGGGTGGGTTTCAAAAGTCTTTGTCTGCTCTCACATTTTAGAAAATACATAACAATTGCTACCATGTTCTTTCAAATCCCTCTCACTTCTTGAGATAGAAAGGAAACACTTCTTTTCTCTTCTCCGAACAGGATAATAATCTAGAACTCAGTAACTTTCTCCAGTGATATATTCTGTTCTGGTCTCATTAACCTAATCCCTTTTATATCCTTGTATAAAGTACATATTTATCTCTGAGTATAGAGTTCACACATAATTTATATTTTTCATCCCTGTATTTTTTATATTTTCCAAGTTTTCAGGAATAAAATGGTTATTTTTAAATGTTCCCAAAATAAAAATTAACATGAGTGCTGCCTATTTTAAACACTCACCTGCACAAACGCAGATGATAGTAGTTCCTTACTACCTGGTAATGCTATCTGTTCATCCAACACAATCATATAAATTTTGTAGTGTTATTATTTTGAAAGTTTTAGCATGATCTCAGCTTGGCATGTTATTTCATCAATGATATTTTTCAAGAACCGTTATCATTAGTAATTAGGAAACAGAATGAGATTTCTCCTTCTTCCATTTTATGGCAAAGTGAAAGTCCTTTTGGTAGAAATTTTTGCAAGTCACTGTTGTCCTTAAAGGTTAAAGTATTTGGAGCCCCTAATTCTACTTTTTTTTGGTTGAGGGAGGAGAAACCTCATGAGTTCTGGGATCACATTTGGGATGCATGATATTATGAACTCTGGGATGAAAGTTACGCAAAACCTCAAGAAAGAATTGAATTGATAAGTAAAAAAGAGAACTGCCTTTTGAGAGATGCGTGAGAAGAAAACGTCTGTGTTGTACAATTTCAGAGTGGGGACGGGCTGTACAAGGATGAGTAACCGATTGCCCAATTGCCTTCAGTCTCTTTCCCTTTTAGGGGCTTGTGTTATCTTAAGAGTATTATAGCTGACAGCTGGGATTAAAAAAGTTCGTCATTTCCAAATGATTTCACAATCACCCATGTAACCAGAATTCTTTATAATAAAAAAAAAAAGCTTATGTTGGCAAATTCAAATAAAACACAAGGCATTTGAAATCAAGTTATTCACCTTACAGAGGGTACCCTAAAGAGCAAGATGAAGAAATATCTGGTGATTTTCCTGTGAACTTTTGTCCACATATCTAAGACTACCCAGAAATATTTATGATTTCAGTTAGCAATGAAATTTAAAAGTAAGATTTGTGGTTTATGTTAGTAAATTACTAAGCTATACAAAACTTATCATAGTTACTATTGAAATTTGCACATATACCAAGTATAACATCACTAAATTCTTTGCTCTTAACCCTTTTTTGGCTACATGCTAGAGCACTGGCTCTCAAACTGTGAACTGTGGACTAGCATCATCATAACCTGGGAACTTGTTAGAATCGTAATTTCTGGGGTTCCCCCTCAGACTTACTGAATTAAAAACTCTAGAAATAGGACCCAGCAATCTGTGTTTTAACAAGCTTTCCAGGTGATTCTGTTGAACACTAAATTTGAGAAACATTGAACTAGAAGAAACAGAGTTTAAAGTACCTATAGTATAATAATTCAATCTTATCTGATTAAAGGGCTATGTCCTAAGATAAGTGAATTGTGTTTTGATTACATTTTGGTGGATCAAGTCAAGAAGTAAATGTTCTTACCATGGAGATTGAAAAGCTTTATACAAGATAAAAACAAATATGCATCAGAGAAGGAATTAGCAGATCCTTATATTGTATAATCCAGAGTTTTGAGACACAATCTTAACTACAACTCTCTCCAGTATCCATCCATAGTAATAGATACTGACATTCACTCCAAAGATAAACTTCTTTGAGGAATTTGTTTGATGGAGATAAGTATATTTTAGCTACATTAAGGCATTTTTGGGGTGATAAAAATAGATTAAAAGGAATGAGTTGGTGTACTGAGATGATGATCATGATATGAAAATGGGACATTATTATAGGAAAATAGTAAAAGGAATAGAGGAAAAAGTCTAGAACTTGTCTCCTATGGGTCCTTTTTCTATTTCTGGGAAAGGGCATCGATCTGGCCAGTAGCTTAGTCCTAAGGAAGAAGGAGACACACAGAGAATGTGACCATTCCATAATATGTGACTCCTACCTTGTAATGCATCTCTCAACATAAACTCAAAACATAGCACTAAACATCAAGGAAGGGGGAAAAAGGGAACCGAAATGATATCAAATAGGAACTATAAAAGAATGCAAAGTTCATTATGTAAAGTGTGCAACATTATGGTTGTTCTGTGGCAGTATGGAAACCAAACCACAAAACTCAAACTTTGAAGACAAATTCATGGAGAAATCCCACTAGGACAGGCCCTATTTCTCCACCGTCTTTTTTTCTTTTCTCACCCTGCCCCCATGACTCTGGTGTTCTGATGTTCAAAATCACATCTACATGAAATGTATAGTGTCTGAATGAGGCATATAGCACTTTACATGTAGCCAGTTGAGCTGCTTGAGAGGATGGAAGTACTTGAGGTCTCTTGGAAAGATCAAGGACATCTTTGGGTTCTGGTCCGTGCTAGGCCCATGAGAAAGGAGATGCATGTTTCAAGATGGTTCTGTTGGGTCCTCTCCACCTCCACAGAGCCCATAGTGGGGCTATTTGGCAGGATAGAATAGTGCAAAATGGTCAGATTGGTTCAAATCAGAGTGGGTTTCTTAATAGCTCTCCTCGTTTCCCAGTGTTACCAACGGTGAGGAAGCACATATGGGACGAGGAGTACTGAGAATTTTGTAGCATTTTAAATGGTCAGGGATGTGCTTATGAAAAATAGTTTTGTCCACAAAGCTGTACCATCATATGTCAGACCCTCTCCAATTTATTTGTTCAATGTTAGAAGTTCTCAGTCTACAGGAGGATATCATATTGTCAGCAGTGAAAAGGAGGCGACATAGGGACACTGCATACCAGACAGTTTGGAGCACAGGGGAACAGTGTAAAGTTTATTTACAAGCAGTAGGTTCAGGATGGGATGTCAGAGGCAGCATTAGAGGGGTTAATGAGGGCTGTTATATAACAGTTCATAGGAAAATCCCAAAAGTTGGTAAAGAAATAAAGATATTTTTAACTCAGGGTGAGCCAAATTCTGGAATTTGAAACTATAATCTGGTCTGAAGAAGGAGGATATGTATTCAGTCCCCAGATAACTTGGTGATTCTGCCACCTGTACAAGTAGTGGATTTCCCTCAATGCATTCTAAAATTGCTGTTTGGCGCAGTTACCCTGTGGAGGTAAGAGAAAAAACACAGAAAACAAAAAACAAAACTCTTTTCTTCTTATTATTTTTGCTTTCCCACATAGAATCAACTTGTGGATTGCATAACCACAGCATATAATTCCACTATTTGAGCCAGAAAGTTTCCCATCTGACCAAAGACAATTGCAAATATGCTAAACTTGCTTTAATGGAAAGTCATTCTTTACATAGCTTACATCTACATAAGATGACAAGTCACTCACCAGATAAAGGGTTCTTTGTCTGAATCAAACAATAAGCCAGCTCTCCCACAAAAAACGCCATTCTATTCTGAACTGAATGCATTTTCAATTAATGCTGTATTCAGGACGAAAACCAAAGGAGGCCCATCTGCTAGGAAGGCCAAAAGCCCATTGTGTGGCATGTCAGTCCAGTCTGTTATGGAAATGGTCACCCTAACACTGTGTACAATTTAAAACTGCATACTGAGAATTATGTTAACCTCTATTGACTGACTTCTGTTAAATGTGCTATTAAGAATCCAATTTACCCTGGGTTTCTCTAAAATGTGCTCAGGGCACTCAGATAGGTACATTACGATGGTCTATTGTCACAGGCTAAAAGTCAGTACCTCATTAGCTCAAACACACCGCGCACTTGTTCCCAATTTTAACAGGGGCTGTCTTGCCCTGAGATTACAGGAGCACTGATGGAATATAGCCGTATGTGATGATTTGAGGTCCAGGGGTAAATGCTGATTGAACAAGGTGGAGAGGACCTAAATGGTGAACTATGACATCACTCTGCAAAGCTGGCTGTGCATCTCCTGCTTAGAGTGAAAATTTACAGAGGTTATAACCTGAGTGTCAAATTAAAATGAGATGACGAATTAGGGCAATTACTACATGGTAGACATGCAAGTCATGCTAATGCTTAGTAAATATAGCACACTTTTAATTATGATTACCAAAACTCACATTTATTTTCTTTTGTCATTTAAATCATCAGAAGATTCCTACAAGTTATCCATTCACTGGTTAACTGCAACTTAATTTTCTTTCATTATAAATGTTTCTTTAACATATTATTGAAAAATAATCTAAAATCACCTTAGTCTAATATTTTCATGTCCTTTTCCTAATTTGTCTTTTCAATGATCACAGCAGTGAGATGAAACTGCATCTCCTAATATTGTTCATCAGGCTAATTTCAGTTAATTTATTTGAAAAAAAAAATTGAAAAAAAACTATTTCAGTGTAAGTCTACATAAACCAAAATAGATTGTGGTAACCTACCATTTTCTGTGAATTCAAATTTTCAATTGAACTACTGAATTTAATCTGAAGTGAAACATATTAATCAGATTCATCTTCTTCATGAGTAATGGGACCACCCATTGTTAAAACTCTTGTCCCAATTTCCTTGCTTTTTATCCAAAACAAAAATGGAAAAATGTTGATCATAGCCTTGGGCCAACCTTCATGTACTCAAGTGCTTTTCTTCCTGAGAGGCAATTACAATTTATTTGGTAATATCTAATAGACCTTATTTTGCAAATATTTTGTCTTTTTGGGTTTTTTTTAGGTGTCAGCATAAACTTAAGAGCTAATGAGAATCTTAGAAAAAGTACTAATTTTAAAATACACTACTTTGGTTTGAATTTCAACTCTCTTATTAGCTTTGTCATTAAGCCATGGTGTCTCTAGCTAAATTTTGGGAAAATAATAATGTTGTTCCAATGTGAAAATATTTTGTACCCAATAAAGAACAATTCAATTAGTGGTTACTGAGCACCCCATATTTGGAAAAGCCTGGAGCGAGGCAGGCAACTAAACCTAATAGGAATGCCTCTGGCCGTGCAAATATAGGGGCCAAACTCTGTTATGTGTTCTGTTCCTGTGTCACATTGCAAAGCACATCAGGTGGCTTAGCTTACTGCAAGAACACTAATCAGCCAAGTACTAACCAATCAGGAAGAAAGGAAATCTCTGGGAAAAGTCACTTTTTATAGATTTCATTATTAAAAAGATAATGAAATAATTCCTGGTTTTGGTGTTAAAGCATAGCAAGGAAACATCTGATTAGGTTAGGAAAACAAATATGCCAGATTTCAATTTATTGTCTCTCAGTCCCAAATCCACTCTACTTTGCCTGCTATGAGATAATGGAGGTAGACTTTGTAAATATTTCTCCTTTGCCAGCTGGAATGTTATTAAGTCTTGCCAATTAAAGGGGCTGAGGGGACACTGGAGGAGAAAGGGGCGTTTTTCTTCCTGGTTCTAGTGTTCCTTGCTTGTCGGCTTCCTGCAGCATGCAACTTTATCCAAGGTTCATCTCCTGCAGAGTGCCCTTTCCCTGGTGCTAGGCTCCTGCTAACAAGTCCTACTGGTCACAGTGCACTGGGCAGCCAGCCCCCTCGGGTTCACTGCCCCACCACAGACCTGAGCCCAGGCAAAGGGCACCATACTGCTTCTCCACCCATTGTGTCCTTGTCTTCTCCAGGGAGCTTCAGCCCTTCAGTTTTCAAGTCATTGGTCCCCACACAAACATTTCCCAACTTCTTCCCCAACTGTGGTGGCCAGTGCCAGCTCTCCTCCATTCAGATTCTTCTCCTCCCCCAATCCTCAACCATCCACCGCTGCCAAGTGGCACAGATGCCAGGGCTCTCAGGAGTGGCTACTTCCCCTCTATCGGTGCATCCATTACACCAAGGCTTCTACAGAGAGTAGGGTTAACACATTTCCTCTTAGAGACCTGCAGCATGCAAACCAAGAGGTGCTTGGCCTGTGAGCTTCCTGCCTTTCAGCCATCCCCAGTGCTGCCTACCTGACTGCTCCAGCAGAACAGAGCATACCCCAAAGCAGAGGGACATTAACCATACTTGTGTACCCCATGGGCAACTCTGGACCAGCATGCTTCTCCCTGACATGGTCAGGGATTGAACTTGGGGGCCCAGGAGACAGACCCTCAGGCCAGATCCCATACCTCCAGGACTCAATTGTATTGCTTAGGGGCACGGAGAGATTTGTGAACTAATTTGGGAGGAGAAGGAGCCCACATGGGCAGAATTGAAAGAAGAGAGGAGTGTGGATCTCAGCTGCAGTGCACTTGTGGAGCACCCCTCCCCCTATAAGAAAACCACACTTTCAGTCCAGGGCAGGATCCTGGTCAGGGAATTTCCCAAACTACAGCACCACTACTGGAGAGTTCAGCTAGTTTGAGCTCCTGCTTGTGGCCATATGTCAGAAGGAGATACATGGGGTAGGGGAGGAGGGACAAGAGTGAAAGTCACTCCTGACAGCAAGTCTTTGATGGCCCCTCCCCCATGAGCAGTCTTTTTGGCTTGGTGGAGCCTCTTCAGCCCCTCCCTGGTCAATTTCCCCAGCTGCCTGGGAGATGACCCTTGACCCCAGCTAAGACAGCTCTTGTTCCTACCTTTGTGGAGCCTGAATGCAGGCTCCTCTGACCCAGCCCCACCCAGCCTTAGTGCTTCACACACCTCTGCTGTGGTGGAGAGTAAGGAGTCCCCTGGGAGTTCCAGGGCCCCATCCACCTCCGGGAACACCCAAGTGTTTCTCCTGATTAAGTAGAACTGGTCTCAGGTCCCAAAAAACACCACTGCAGCTGGCTATTTCCTACAAGTGCCACCTACTGGCAGGGAAAACAACTTGTATAGCCCTTTACAGCTTTTACTGACTCAATCATACAGGGTATGGCTGATTCTTACCAAAAGCACCGCCTATTGTTGCAGAGATTAAAATAGGCCTCCCAATATAATTTGCACTGTTAAGAAGACCACAGGGCTGGGGAAAGAGAAAGGGCTTCAAACACCTCCATCTCCCCCTGTGAATAAGAGACAGGGAATCTGCCCACACGTATAGTAGACCACTGCTATAGCCTACAGACAATGAACAATTATAAAACCACTATACTAAGAATATCTATAACCAAGGTATCCATTCAGAACTTAGACTGCCATGAAAGCACTGACAAGAAGAGCCAAAGGGCCTTATCCAACCAACATATGCTACAGACACACTCTTAAGAGTGGGGGTGGGGGGAAAGTTCCATCTTGACAGCTACTCCAGAGGAGGAATCAGCACAAGAACTAAGGAAGTTTGAAAAATCAGAGTGAAAGGACACCCTCAAAGGAGTATACCAGCTTTATAGCAATGGATCCCAACCAAAATGAAATCTACGTTGTGTTTGTAGTGTCTTTTTTTGTTATACCCTAGTCACTTTACTATACAGAGTTCCTCTTCCCCTAACTTGATTTCAAGACAGTTAGTTATACTCAGACATTTATATTTAATTAGTTGTAAGTAGTTTAACCCTAAAGCTAACATTATTTTATAGTTCTGGAGACATTTTTCTTTAGCCCTTAATAACTACATATAGGTTCTTAACTAAGTGATAATGACTTAAGGGTACATATTCATCCAGTGTCTGTCCATAGACCCAACACAGTATTTATTGAGAGCCAGGCCATTTTCAAGGTGAATGGAGAGGTGCCTCCATACTCCTTTATGATGCTGGTGCTGGAACTCTGTAAAGCTACCCACCCGCACTTCATTAATCTCTGCCAATGAGGGGTAGTAGAAGAATGGAAGGCTGAAGGGTGAAAACTGCCCTCCCTGTTTTCTGTTTATTTCTATGTCCTTGAATCTTTATTCCTGTGTGCTCTCTGTTCTGTCTCTCATCCCAGCATCACTACTTTCTCCTGAAAGTATCAGTTAATTCCAGTAGCAGAAGTTGATTGCAATACCCAGATCCCATTCCTATGCACCCTCTCAAAGACACAAGTACGTCCTATGGCAGCCACTTCTTAGAAGTCTCGGCAGGGCCACATTAGGACTTGCACAAGCCCTAGGCACTTATGCCTTTGTGGGCTACTTCTAACATTAAAAAGAAAAAAAAAATCAAAGCTATATTTTACAACCCCATTAATATAAAGACAAATATATTAGTGTTAGATATAAAAACATTTCTTTGATCTAAAAGTTCATTTTTCTTCAGCTTTAAAAACAAATCAACATATTCTCATGGACCACTAAAAGTATAATATTTGGAGACTAGGCACTGTGCCTACATTGGTGGCCCTGGGGTAGGGTCTCAGATCCACAGGGCTTTTCATCCTAGCTCAGAAGGGCCAATATCAGCCAAGAAGTGCCACACCCTGAGTGAGACCTCTGAGCCCCAGCTCCACAGGTGTCCTTCCTCCATTTTTTTTTAATAATCCCAACCTCTCTTTGCAGGTTTCATTTCTTCTGAGTCTCTTGCCTCGGCTTTCAGATAGCCACCTTCTTGCAGTGTCCTTTCACGGTCATCCCTCTCTTTGTGTTGTCTGTGACCTAATTTCTACTTTTCATAAGGATACCACGCTTATGGAACTGGGGCTCACTTTAATGAAACTTTTTTTAACTTAATCATGTCTTTAAAGCCCCTATCTCCAAATAAAGTTACATTCTCTGGTACCGGGGGTTAGAGCTCCAACATATGAATTAGGGGTATAGACGGCAGGGGGAGGGGTCACCATTCATCCCATAGCAAGTGGATTTACTAACACTTACTTGATCAGAATTGTATTGGTGGGCACTTTCATCATTTTCAGCTTTACCTTTTACAAACATGTTTTAAATAATATTTTTCAACATATATATCAATTCATGTATGACAATGAATATATCTGTGGCACTAATTTCTCAGGAGTGAGACTGCAGAGTACCTTCATTTTTAATTTACAGTTATCTTAACTATTGCCTCTTGGTACTCCTGAAAGTATCACATTCTCTATAAAATACATGTGATTGGTGGCATTATCATTAAACTCTAAATTTTGCTGATACAAGTGAAATATGATTATATACTTGTTTGTATTTGTATTTCTTTATGAGTCAGGATAAGCATTTCTTTCATGTTTATTGTCTATTTATGTTTTTTTTTCCCCTGTAAACTGCCTGTTCATATATTTTTCTGGCTTTCTATTGAGTATTCGCTTTTTCTAAATGATTTTTATGTGGCAGCTATCATCTCTTTCTTTAGCTGTCGCTGTATTTTCACATTAACTAATTAAATTGTCATTATCTTAAGGTCTCAGGTTAGAGATGACTTCCAACATAGATTTTTCTAGGATATTTCCCACCAAAAGACAGAATTAGGAGCATCTCCTAAATATTGGGCTCATTTGTTCATATGTAACATTTATCATAGCTCATTACACAGAATTTAAAGAAGTGCTTTTTGCTTTTTTGTCTTCCTGCTGGATTATAATCTTCAGAGCAGGGAACTTGGTTTGTTTATTGAACAAGCCCAAGTAATTAAAAGTCTCTGACTTTAAAAGATACTCAATAAATTTTGAGGGGGGGAGGCTGGTTAAATGAAGGAAGGAAGGAAACAGGAGAGGTTTATATTGAGCCATATTTCTTAAGGGTTTGAGTTTGAAAACCATTGATTCCAAAGTATTTGGAGATCTAGTCATTTAGCATATTTCATATGCATTCCTCCAAATCCTGAATTCAGCCGACAAAGTAAATATACGGGTTGTGAGCAACATATAGTAATAATTTCCATAAGAGTAGAAGTATATTTTATTTTAGTTTTTAAAAAGTATTTCAATTATTTTTAGGGGAAAGCCATCTATGTTGCTCAGGGGGAGTTCATAATGGAGATTTTTTTTTGTCATCTCTTTATAGCAGGGGCAAAACTGTGTAGCCCAAGACCCGAACTCGGGAGTCCACAAGTTTGAATCTTAGTTCCACTACTTCTAGCTTTGTGACTTTCTCCATGTGACTTAAATGGTCTGATTCCTAGTCTCACCATCTATAAAATAAGGGTGATGATAATTGTATCCACCATATAGAGTTTCTGGGAGGATTATAAGAGCTAAGGTCTATTAAACATTTAGCACAGTGCAATTAGGACACTAAGCTATCATCGTTATTGATATCATCTTCTTTCTTAGGTGGTTGGAGCTTCGTTAGAGTGTGGTGAATTGGGAATATTTTCACTGACCTCTCTCTCTCTTTTCAAGGATGAGGAGTGATGTATACTTATTAGATTGCCATGGAAATTAAGCTAGCATTGACTGTAATAGGCAGCCACAGTGTGAAAAAGAGACCAATCTGTCAGTTTGTGATGAAATAGCGTTGAAGCTGCGTGTGTGTGTATATGTGTGTGTATGTGTGTGTGTGTTCCTGCTCCTGTGTATCTGCATGGATTCTTACACATGAACATACTAAAATGAACGTATGAACCTTCTCATTAGGAAACCATGGTAGTTGGGACTGTCACTTACCCCTAAATGTTCCTAACCTTTAAAAAATATTTTGTGATTTATTTTCCCTTTTAGGATGCCCCTGATATTCATTTTAATATTTTTAAATCTATATAAAAATTAGTAAAATGTGATATACACAGACCTGTGTGTTGGACCACCATAGGGTTGATTCTGGCCAAAGGTAAAAATGAAAACAGGATTCTTCATTAGTTCTAGTGATGCCTGATTATTCTGGGGCCTATCTGAAATGGAATGCATTTTTTATGTGTGTGTTTGTGTGGTCAGTTTTGTGGTTGAAAGAAGAGGCAGCTGCCTGAATGGTGAGATTTCAAAATCTCCCATAAGTACCCTGTTTTTCAATACCTCCCCATCATACCTGAAATTAGAGGAACATTTTGAGTGAGTAGATCTTTGTATTTTTCACAAGCGACATCAGGAAATTCAAACACAGTGGAAAGAATAAGCCATTCTTATGTATTACCTTTTTGATGGAATTGTTTTCAGATTATTTTCTAAGAGAGAAGCCAATCTGGATGAACCTGTCAAACAAATAGGTAAAGACCAGGGACTTTTCAGAAGCCTATGTTAGAAGGAATAAAGGAAGGGAAGTTGTTTAAAAATTATATATATGACCCCTGAAAATGGGTGGTAAGTGGGAATACCAACCTACTTCTGCTATATACATATATATATTTATACACATATACATATATACACACACATATATGAGTGTCAGATATGAGAATAGTGTAATTTAACCTAATGCTTTAATTTTGAATCAAATAACCATCTGCTACTGCATTGAGAGGAAAATATCACTCTTAGTTTGTGTCAATTTATACTTTTTCAAGTCTAAAGTGCATTTTATTTCACTTATATCTGTTAATGTGATTATCTCTGGGTCACATAAATGATTTAAATTTTTCATTATACTTCACAATTTTTTTTTTAAAAAATTTAACTACGTATTTGTTTACCTAGAAGTAAGAAAAATAAGAAAGTGTCCATTAGGTTTCTACCCACACAAAGAATTGACTTGTAGCTATCTAATTTCTCTGATCAATCATGAAGCAACCTGTGCTTTAGAGAAATTAGAATGCAGCAATGTATAGTTATTCAAAGTCAGTACAGCGACTAGATTGCAACCACCACATCAATACAATCAGGAGCATTGATAAAATGCAAAGTTGAGGTTACTTTTGATGATTTTAGCTTAGCAAAATAAACCCTAAGGGAAAAGAATCACATCATTCTCCAAACTTCAGTTTTAAGGAGAGCAAAATCAAAAGGTTTTATCAAACTTCGTACAGAAATGAATCAGAAAGCTTAGATTCAGTTCAGTAAACATTTATTCAGTGCCTACTGCGTGCCTACCAGATACCACAACATGCTTAAGATATGTACAAGAAAGCAATGATTACAGAGGAAGTGTTTCAAATAAACAAGGAAAATGTCTGGAAGGATGAAAGAAAAATTACCAGAGGCTTACTTTGCTTAGTAAGATTATGGATGAGGAATCTTCTCATTTTGCTTCTTTGCCTATTCTTAAATTTATGCTGGTATAACTTAATATACATATACCAGTATAAATTTAAGAATATTCCCAAGAAAATATATATATTTATTTGTGTTTTTGTGTATGTTTGTGTGTGTACCTCATGTGACTTTACTATCCGCGTTTGATACTGATGTTCCTTTGTAACCTTTATTTCTGTTTCCTCTTTCTGTGATTCTCTGCCCTACTGAGTGGGAAGAGGGCATTTTTTATAGCAAATTTTTACTCTCCTTTCTCTACTTGCCTGTATTGCATGCTATTGCCAGCCTAAATATGGACTACCTATTTTAAACACACCTCTGTGAATTCTTCTCTGATCCTAAATTTTGAAACACTTGTCTCTTTCAGGGATAGGCATTTTGTGATAAGGTGCCTTGTATTGCTGTTTACCTTAATAGCATATCCTACATAGTATATGCATTATAAATTTCAAAGCAATTTCATATAAATTATCTTTTTTTATTCTGTGAGTTAGAGTAGATAAGATCTCTATTTTTATTATGTGGTAACAAAAAAGATTAAGTAATTATTGTAGTTTATATTTCTAAGGAGCCAAGACCAAGAGTACAGGGTTTCTGACTCTTGATACAATTTTGTTTTCAGTATATGAGATGAGAGTATATTTAGTTTATTTTTTTACAAATCTTTTTTCTCTCTCACTACATTACAAACACTGTGAGCTCAGGAACCCTTTAGCACTTAAGAGTATAGTGTATATAGTAAGTGCTCTATAAAGTGGTTGACTGTTTAATATTTTGGCAATGTCTTTGCGGCAAATAAATTATAAATCAAAGCAAATTTTCCTAGCTCATTTTTGACAAATAAATCTCTCAATATTAATTCTGTAGCTCTATCCTTCTTCAAGCTTTTATTTTAACATTCCATTTAAGGTGTATGTGTTTGTTTATTTTAAGATGTAAGCAGGACATTTCAAAAGAAAAAGAATCCAGCATTTAGAAATAGAAGACTTGGCTCTTTTTTCGGGAAGGGAATGTTTACAGAGGAGTGACTTATTGAGGAGAGGAGTATAACTGACACAACTCACTGGAGAGAAGAAAGCCATAAGGGAAGAGAGAGGCATCATGAAATGTGATTTCGGAGTATTTTCTTGGTTTTTATTTCCTACAAAAGTGGACAGACCAAGTCAAAATTCCACAAGGTGCGCAAGGTACTGATGGGCTGACATTTCCAACCACTGGTGGTTTCCAATGTGAGTAACATCCTAGCTAGTCAATCTAGCTAGAATGGTGAAATTTCATGGTAAGCTTTTATGTTTCTGCCTGAGTTGGTTGGATTAAGGAGCAAGGTGAACCACTCACCAGGTAAGGTTAGGCAATGAATACCCATGGGAGAGTAAACGTTTTTCTCACTGTAGCAAAAGCCAAAATCTACTTAGGCAGAAAGTGATGACAATGAGCTGCAGTACTGATGGGTAACAAAGCATAGGCTAGAGTTCTCTCAATCTTTATATATATCACACAATCTTAAAATAACTTTTATGTTTTAGTGAGTAATTGAAATGGATATAATATTTTGTACAAAAATAATAGTGGGCAGAAGCATGTTTTTATCTCCCTTCTTTCTTGGATAATTTCTGTGGAAGATACTTTCATTCATTCAACACTTATTTGTCAAGCACCATATGTTCTAGGCCCAATACTAGACACTGGGATTATATTAATAGTGGTGACATAAGTAGACCTGGGCTCTACCTTCATGATGTTCTCAGTCTGGCTAGGGTATGAGAATTCACAAATAAATATAAAATTAAAAATGGTGGTAAATGCTTTAAAGGAAAATCTGGGGTTGCTATGAAAACATATGGCAGAAAGATAACACAAAGTCTGGATGATAAAGAATTCTTTCTTGAGGAAGGGACATTTGACCTGAGATTAGAAAGAATCAGCTATATCATTGTGATGGGTGGGGAAAATAGTGTAGAAAAGTTCCACAAAGCCTTTAGCCTTCAGGTTTGGAATAGCCTGGCAGTGGAAGAGACAGTGTAGAACTGTGTATATACTAATGTCTACCCAGGGAGCCACCCAAACAGCAGACCTAGTGTTCACGAAGACCTTGTCAACCCAGAGAACAGCCTCTGCAGAGTCCATGTTGGATGATGACATATAATTTCTTCAAATATAAATTTTAAAAAGAAATATAATAATGTAATGGCAATTGCAAAAGAAAACTCATGATGAATATGGTAATTTAGTGAAACCCTAACCCCCAGTGTGATGGCTTTTGGAGATGGGGCCTTTGGGAGGTAATTAGGTTTAGATGAGGTCATTAGGGTGGGGCCTGTGTGGTAAATTAGTGCCTTTATAAGAAGAGACACCGGAAAGCTTCCTATCTCTTTCTATGCCATGTAAGGACACAGCCATAAGGTGGCTGTCTACAAGCCGGGAAGAAAGCCGGCACCAGACCCTGACCCTGTTGGCACCCTGATCTCAGACTTCCCTACTATAAGTCCATGCCTGTTTTTTAAGCCATCCAGTCTGAGGAATTTTGTTATGGCATCCTGAGCTGACTAATAATACTCACAAATTGATGTTTAAATTTTGTTTAAATGCCAACATTTAAAAATGGACCAGTCCTGTCTTTACTTAAAAAACCAAAAGATCTGGTCCAGTGTGCCCACATTTCCACAGGACATCATGTGGCTGGAGCTGGGTAGTGGCTGCTCTCTTTAAACCAAATATGTACCCAGTTTATTTTTCTTTAATATCATCCATAGTTTGGCATTTAGCTCTCCCTGGATGGCCCCTCTCTAGGCATTCAGATTCATGACCCCTTCACTGAATTAATCAGATCTAGAAGCATAGTGATGGAAATTTAAATCAGAAAATAAAGTACACTATATTTAACGGGTAAAATGATTTTATTTATCTCTCATATCAAAACTATAATAAAAGGTAGGAAGCAGATAGCTTCAGAAATCCTTGAGCATCACAGGTGAATCAGTTATAACATCAGTTTGTGGTTTGACAAATCCCCTCCTACCTGCCCCTTTTTTGTCTTATTCTTGGGGGCTTCATTCCAGTAATTGCCCCCACCTCAACATCACCACATGAAAAATAGTCCCTTTGATAAAGGAAGTGAGGAAATGACAGACAGTTGATTAACAAAATAATTGGAATTAAAAGAGAAGAGAAAAACCATTCTTTGATATCTCAAACCTGCTGTGATTTTTGAAAATTATTAAACTTTTGTTTGAATTATCCCAAGAGTGCCATTCTATCCTCACAAAATTTCTTAATCTCATTTTTCTTACTCACAAAATAAGGAAGGAGAATTTGCTATTTGCTCAACAGGGATACATACATATCTTAGTGTACAGAAAGACATCTTAGAACTTAGTCCTGAATTTTAGTCCAGGAAGAATCTTGAGAAATCATCCAAACAAATGGAAAGAAACAGAATAGCATAGTACTCTGGACTCTTCTCTATTTCTCCTTTATTGAAGGTTTGTGTTCATAGAGTTAGTATTTCCCCTAACCCTTCACCAAATCTTAATTTTTCTTCCCACCCAATTTTTTCCTGTTACACTCTTCTCATTTCAGCAAAAGACTCATTATTCTTCAGGTTTCCCAAGATGGATATTTGCTGGAAGTAGTTCCATTCGGCTATGCTCTTGAATACAACACCTGTAAGGAAACGAACAGTGAGAAAGCAGGAGTGGGAAAAGGGAAGATGCAATGTAGTTGCAACAGAAGTCTTAGTTTATTTTACATTCCTTATAATTATTACTTTCCTGAAGCTCTCAAAATATTTCACCAACTATTCCATTCCCTTGCACCAGTATCCCATTCCAGTTCACCCACTGTGAAAGTTTTAACAACTGTGCCACTACAGTATGTCAGAATCTAACCTTTTGAGGAACTGTCAGACTGTTTCCCAAAGTGGTTGTACCATTTTAAGTTCCCACCAGCAGTGTATGAGAGTTTCAATTTCTTTACATCCTCTCCAAAACTTTTATTATTTATTTTTTTCGATTATAGTCATCCTAATGGATGTAAAATGGCTTTGCATTGTGGTTTTGATTTGCACTTCCCTGATGACTAATGCCATTGAGAATCTGTTCACGTGATTATTGGCATATAAAATAATCATGGAGAAATGTCTATTCAGATATTTTGGCCACTTTTAAATTGGGATATTTGTTTTATATTGTTGAGTTTTAAGAGTTCTTTATATATTCCTGATATAAGTCCCTTGAGAGATAGGTGATTTACGAATACTTTCTCACATTCTGTGGGTTGTTTTTTAAATTTTTTGATGGTGTCATTTGAAGTACAATAGCTATTAATTTTAGTTGAGTCAAATTTATTTAATTTTTTCTTTTGTTGTGCTGTTGGTGTTCTATCTAAGAAAACATGGATTATGGATTTTTTGGTGTGTCAACTTGCTGATGCTACAGTCCCCAGTTATTAACCCCACTGACCTAGGTGACACTGTGAAGAAATTCTGCTGATATAATTAAAGTTCCTAATCAGTTGACTTTAAGTAGGGGGCACTATCCATTTAGAAGGCCACCCCTCAATGCAGAGATGAGGCTTTTCTGGGAGAGAGAGATAATGGTGAATGACAACTTTGCCTCATGCTTGTGGACTTTCACCTTGTTCCCAATCTTCCCTTCTTGACTGCCTTCCCTATGAATTTGAGCATGCTTAGCCAGCACCTATGAGTGGGTAAGACAATTCCTCATAAAAAATATAGTTTTTACATATGCATATATATGCATACATACATAAACATATACACACGTGTTTGCATGTATACATGTACTCACATATGTGTGAGTATATGCATGTGTGTACATTTGTGTATGTATATATGTATATACATGCACAATTTTCTTCTGGTTTTGTTTCTCTGGTTGAACTCTGATTGATAAAGTGTTAAATGTAGTGTTGTGACCAAATAGTGTTTCCTTATCAATATATTTCTCTCAATAAATAAAATTATTTTAAAAATAAATTCTCCCCTTTCCAGCTTTATATGCTACTTTTCTCCTCTTGTCCCAGTATTCTCAGAATCCAATGCCACGTTTACTTTCTCCACTTCTGCTGGAATAAGCTGGTTATATCCTTAAGCTCCTTTAGTGTATACTACTTTTCTTCTCTCAGCACACTCAGCTCTCCAGCTGGATCACGTCATACTTTTGCAGTTATTGGTCTTGGAACCATTTGAGAAGGTCGGGATAAATCCTGAGAGGTCACGTTTTTGTCTTGCAAGGCAGATGCCTCTATATCTTTACTAAGCAGAAGGGGAGCATACACCTTTAACAGGGAGGACAGGCCGCTTCTGCAGGGAAGTCAGTTCGGGGAAACCTAGTGATTCAACATTTTTTAGTACAGCAACCCAGAGAGCCCACTTACGCCTTTCAGGCTCTCACTCCTCAATCAGGACCTTGACCATGGTTATCAGATTTACTGTGATTAGGAATTCAATCTTCTCTGGGCTCCGCTAATCTTCCATTTTAGTCCTGGGTTTCATACTCACCTTGTCTGCCCTGCAACTGCAGCAGATGGATATCCCTTTACATTTTGTTAAAAATGTTTTTTTAGCTTTTACATTTTATTTTTTCAAGTTGGCGATCATTCAAACTCAGGCTGAGCAAGTTAATACTTGTTCAGTTCATTGACAGTTTCCAAAAAGAACCATGCAAAGCCATAGTCTTGAACATCTCAATCACTTGAGCTAATACACCCACTAGTGCTTTTCCTTCTACCAATATTTCATCCCATTTCACCAACGGTGATGATTTTAACAATACCCACTATCGCATGGATAACAGCTATCAGTGTCTGTCAGTGAAGGAGTTCTCATCACCGGCCTGCCGGCAGCTGATCTAGGTCCCAAATCCCATTTTAGACTCTGTAAGGGCCACAACTAGCACAAATGGTCTTAGATTGGATACCTTGGAAATAGATTTGTGTAAAGGAAATTATTGGGAGGGTTTTTAGGAACAACACCATCTAAGGGAGTGAGAAGCAAGACTGGTCAGACAGAGAAGTTGAACTGCATTCTCCAAAAAAGGGCTCGAATGTGCCTATGTAGACCTCTGTAGCTGGGGTGGGGCACGTTAGAATTATTCTGAATTTTGCCCCACATTTTAATGGGCCACGACTTTTTAGCCCATTACCGACCATTCTTTGTATGGAGGTTATCTCTGAGGAGGATGTTTAACTTTGGGTAAGGCAGCAACTTTTGGCTGAGAGCAATTTCCAGGGAGGGACTTGGCTATGAGCAATCAACAGCCGACACTCCCAGAGGCTGGGGGAATAAGAGCCTTTTCCCTGAACGTGGGAAGGAAGGATTTGGGCGGCACACCACAGCATCTGCTACATCACACCACCAGCCACCCAACTGCTCAGGCTCAAAACCTGGATCCTTCTTTTTCTCACATCCCACATGCAAACCATCAGAGTCTGCTCCATGAGACCTTCAAAATATTGCCTGAATTTGTTCAACTCTTATCATTTCCACTGTAAAAATCCAAATCCAAACTACCATTTCCCTTTACCTGGACAACGGTATCCCAACAATTTTCCCTGCATTAGCCTCTTCTCTTTCTATACTCCATTTTCTTCACAACAGAGTAATCTTCTGAAAATATAAAATGTGTATCATATTTTAGAACTTTCTCTAATTGTTTCCCATTATAGGTAACATGAAATTGATACCCTTTTTTTAAATTTTAAAATATTAAGGTAGTACAAATGTTTTTGTTACATGGATAGCTTTTGTAATGCATGAGTCAGGCCTATAAGTGTGCCCATCACTCAGATAGTGTCATTGTACCCATTAGGTAGGTTTTTGCCCCTCCCTTCTTCCCCTACTCCCCTGCTTGATTTTCAATGACTTTTGCTTCCCTCTGTGACCATGTGTGCCCCTCAGTTGTTCCAATTTATTGGAGAGTAGATGCCATGTTTGTTTTTTCATTCTTGAGAGACTTTACTTAGGTTAATGATCTCCAGTTCCATCTAAATTGCTACAAAAGAGTTTTTTATGTCTGAGTAGTATTCCATGGTATACATATACCACATTTTGTGTGTTGGGGGAGGATTGAGAGTTCTTAATCCTAGTGCAGCTTGAAGGGTCTGCAGTCTTTGTGTACTTGAGGACATTAAAATCTAATGCCTCCTTGTGAAGGCTTGGTTTAGGAGTCCCAATTTTCCACACATTTAACTGAAGCTTCATATCTATACCTGGGTCATTGCAGTTACTCCAAGAATTGAGAAGGAGTAATTGACATCTTTCAGTGTTTCCTGTCTGTTCTGCAAAATTGTCCCAACTCTGCATGTAAACAATTATAAATAAAACAATAAGTCAGAAGAGCTGCTAGTTAATATTTAATGACCATTTCACTGGTAGCAGTGTGCATTCCAAAGATTACCCAACCTGTTGTGTTTATACTGCTATAACCTCCAGCAGGTCCAGTTTTTCTCCCAGTTTACCACACACTCCAAGACCTAATGTGTCCCCTACTTGGTAAGTTTAAAAGTGGTCTGAAAGAACATAGCCAGGAATGTACTGGCTCATTGTTGATGTTGTTAGTCTAGAGAAGTTACCAGCAGAGCCATCTTGTTTATTACTGAATTATCGGAATACCCATTCTTGTCAGCTTCAGCAGAGAAGGTGCCATACGTCAAAAGAAACCAAGTCATTTCAAAACTTGGCACGAAACCTATTTTGTTTCTGGAAAGTTAGGAATGAAACTCGAGCTTAAAGGAAATGAGAAACCTCACAAGGAAAGAAATTGTAACATTCTAACTTAATATTTCTGTTAAAAATACAGATATGGAGATCTGTTAGATAAATAACAACCAACATTTTTGTAAGTCTCAGTGTAAAGAGTACTTTTCACATGCTATTGCATTTGGCTGTGTTGAGTTTTTGAGAATTCATGAACTACTATAGTAACAAGAAGTACCACTCTGAGTATGTCAGGAAGTGTGAAGTGTCAGTGCTTGTGTGGAGCAATAAAACCACTGAATCTTTTCCTGAGGAATTTCATGGTATCACATTTTTATAACAGTTGAGTTGGCTAAAGGATTCTTCCTTTTAGCTTTATTGAATAGTCTTTGATCAGAGTTATCTATTTCTAAATGACTATACTATCTGTGCACAGAAACATGCAGTGTGTAGATCAAACCTTTTAGTAATTAGCATAAGGAAGTCTATAAGAAAGTGATGTGGCTTATGGGAAAAAAAAACATAGGGTCACAAATCAAGAGATGAGCGTGCTGTTGAGAGTAACAATAATAGCAGCCAACACTTATTTAGTTTTTAGTTTGTGCCAAGAACTGTTTTAGGCTTTTTCTCTGTAGCCCATTTAATCCTTGTAACCACCTTATGGATTAGACACTATTGCTATTCGTGTTATACAGATGAGGATACTGAGGGAGAGAGGGGTTAAGCAATTTACTCAAGGGCACTGAATTTCTAAATAGAAGAGCTGAGATTCAAAACCTAGAAATCTAACCGTGAAGTCCATGCTATTCACAGCTCTGCTGAACTGCCTTTTGATTAGCAACTCTCCCCTTGCTAAGTGAACATAGCCAATGTCCCTTAATTTTGTTTTTCAATCTATTCCAATTATCTGTTACCTGCCATAACATTTCCCATGAAGTTGTTTCCAGGATTAACTGAAATAATATATTTAAAAGCACTTTAAAAGATAATGTGTTCTTCAAATGGGAGGTGATACTATTACATTGTATACAATGGTTAGTTACTCAGAGCAATGGTCCATTAAATGGTCAGCAATGAGTGTATTTGGTATTCTAATAAACTGAACCATGGTAATAGGCTTCTACTACATGTATACTCATTAGCTCTTCCCAGAATTCATGAGCAAGTCAAGGCTCTCGCTGCCTCTGAACACAGTTATTTGGAGATACATAGGCATATTTCTGGAAACAGGGAGGAACTGCTGTAATTGTTTGCACATGCAGACATTGTCTCAAATATGATTTTGCTATTTCAGAGATTCCCTTGTCATAGCTATCCAAATGACACAAGCAGTACTTTTTTGTAATCTCCATATTTGATGCATGAAAGAAGACTTAATTCCTGTTTGAATAAACAACATAATAAGGTTATTGAGATTAGAGACCATTACTATATAAAATTATGTCTAAGTGGCAGATATAATTAACATTGGATTGTAATTACACTAATTACAAGTCACATTAAGACACTCCAGTAATGACAAAGTGAGAACCCTATAATTGAATGGAATAAGTAGGGAAACATGCTGCTCACACTAATTACCTAAATGAGCTAATACGTCTTCAGAGTGACAGTCATGCTCAATGTTATTACGCAGACAAGGCAGTTGAATGAGACATTTTTTTTTTAATTTTTTTAATTTTTTTTTTATTTGTTGCTAGTTTTCTTTCTTTATTCTCTCCAGGACCCATTTCAAGTTATCAGCAGCTTCAAGATTTCTCTCTTGAGCCAAGCAAAACAAAAACTGCAATTAGAGCATTCTCTAACTTCATTAAAGGAGAGCACGTACAGCAACGATCCATGAACCAAGGTAAGATTCCAATCTTGTGTGTGTGTGTGTGTGTGGGCAGCACTGCATACCAGTGGATTCCTCAGACTGGCTGATGCTCTCCAATTTCTCCTCTGTGCTGGCTGTCCAGCTTACCGAATCAAGCAACTCCAGCTTATTGTGCAGTTTGCAGCATGGAGAATCATCATGTTTTGGGTTCAGAAGAAATAAATATGGTTTCCAACACTCCCTCTCCAGAGAGACCCTGGAAAGTGATAAAACCTGAATTATTCACGACAATTAGTGCAAGCATTGCACTGGAACTCACATTTCAGCCCAAGCTGTTAAGTCAGAATATAAACTAATAATGGAATATGAATTCATGGCACTGGGAAAATTGTTTTTATTTTGTTATGTCTTTCCCCCCCTCACATTATCTTTTCCTTTTTAAGACTCCAACTGTCTGGGGCACTGGTTGGGTGAGAAAGGAAAATAAAGGGAAGAGACTGCAGTTAATAAAAACTTTCTTCAACAAAAGGGATTTTTTTTTTTAAGATAGAGAAAGAAATCACAAAATATGGAAAACGGCATTGGTACACTTCAACTGATAAACAATGCTGAGCATAATTTTTCTTTATCTTGTGTTGGTTGGTGAAGAAAGGAAAATGTGTCAGGCATGCCTTTGACAGCAAGGCTTTGGAATGGTTTTCATATATTCCACCTTCTCTGGTAGTAATGTAAATGAGTTTTCCTTATCTTTACCTGGACACTACAATTTTGCCTCTAAGAAACCAGGCCTATGGGTTTTTAACACAAAGCAGTAAACCACATATGAAAGGTTCATTAACAAATAGATGCTATATTAGTTTGAAAGTGGCAATTTTACCTCCCACTCTGTTAATATTTGGCATATCACTAAAAAATAATGACCCTGTTTTCTTGAAATACTCCACTTCCAGGTTATACAATTCTTGTAATCAATCATATTTTATTTCAAAATGGACTTAATGTTGAATTTGAATTAGGGTTATACTCAATTAATTCTGTAGTTGTATAAACTCATATAATCAAGCATTGGGAGTTTCCATAAGAAGATGTTGATTGAAATAAATAGTACTGGAGGCCAGCCTTTCCACTAATGACCATGCAAATAAGAGACAAATGGAGCTTGGCATGTTTAATCTAAGATAAGGAGTGGAGTGACTTAGATTTTATCCTTAGCACTATCCTGCTCTCACTGATGATTTTACAAGTTATGCATTATTTCTGTTTTGATACAATTTCAATTTCAATGGTTACTTGCAACTTATTAAGAGTCTTTGAGGCTTAAAGCAGCTCAGAAACTTATTCCATTTTATGTCACTACCTCCTGGTAAATGAGTTAGCCAAGTTGGCAGAGCAGTCAGATACCCCAGACCAGGGTTGGCAAACTTTTTCTGTAAAGAGCCAGATAGTAAATACTTAAGTTTTTCCGGATCACATATGGTCTCTGTCACATGCATTTTTTTTTACAACTGTGTTAAAAATGTAAAATTCATTCTTAGCTTGCTGTATACTAACTGTATTTACTTTGTTTATATTATATGTACAGTTAGTATACTGGGCTGTGCATTATCAGGCCACAGGCAGAATTTGGTCCCCAATCTGTTGTTTGTGGGCCAAATAGCACTAGACCACCATAATTGAACATGTATCACAGTGAAGACTGTTCTTTATTAGAAACTAAATAAAAATTACTTACATCAACTCTTTCTGAAACACTGAAAAGTAAAACATAGATACTCAAAGTTATAGATATGTTTCTTTAATTTATTCTTGAATAGTTGTTATACTGGGGGAATCTGAGTCTGAGAGGGGAGGGGGCTTCTACACGAGCCATGAGGAGCAGCCTGGCATAGGGCTGGGGGTCTGAGGCCAGGTGGCCTGAGGAGGGCGTCTTTTTAAGCCTGGAGATGGGGACTGGCAACATATAGGTGCTTGATCAAATGAGTAATTTACACTAAGGATAAGATGATCCAGGTATCTGAAGAGAGTTAATATAGAAATGAATAAAACTAGAATGAACTCTAAAGTTTTCAATACATATAGATACATATAGATATAAATTATAGTACATGTATACACACACACTCCTACACAGTCATGTACCACATAGTGACATTTTGTTCAACGACAGACCACATCTACTATAGTGATCCCATAAGATTATAATATGGTATTTTTACTGTATACTCTATGTTTGTATATGTTTAGATACACAAATACAAATTATGTTACAATTGCCTATAGTATTCAGTACAGTAACATGCTGTACAGATTGTAGCCTAGGGGCAATAGGCTAGCCCACATAGCCTGGTGTGTCGTAGGCTACACCATCTAGGTTTGTGAAAGTACAGTCTGTGATGTTTACACAATGATGAAATGGCCTAACAATGCATTTCTCAGAACATTTCCTTGTCATTAAGGGATGTATGACTATATACCTTTCTCAGATCTGCTTACCGCGAGGGCCTGGGAGCAGCAAAACCTTCATGACAATTAACATACCTAATGTCCAGATCATGACTTTTGAATATCATTCTCCACTAAAAGAAACCAGGGCTCCTTGGAATAGTGGTTGATTCTAGAGCTAAGGCAGGGAATATGCAAATCTAGAAAAAAAAAAAGTTGTTCTAGAAACAAACAAAAGGATCACATATAAGGCAGAACATCTCTCTATATTTTTATCTGATTGGCCCATGCCAAAAAGATCCAGAAATCAGTTTAAAGGAAAAATAAGAGATAATTTCAGGAGGGCTGGCCTGGATGGGCTGGTATATCAAAGGACTTGGATCACAATAATCCACCATGGGAAAAGGAGTAACAGGCTAGAGGGCGTGGGGGAAACAATGATATGGATGGGAAACATCCTTGTTATCAAAAGAGGTTTAATACCAAGAAAGAATCCTTGATATTTCCATCTAGTGGTTCCACTCTCTCACCGAACACTGTGGAACAACAGTTGGCTCCACTTCTGGTCCCCACCCCCTGGTCCAGCACACATAGATGTGTGATTCTTGCATCCCTGTCAAGCACACCCACCTCCTTGTCCTCTGTAGCTGGCTCTGGCTTTAGAGTACAATGTATATAAAAAAGACAGAGGAATGCTAAAGCCAGATGAGTACCTTCCAGTCACCACAATAGGTCAGTGCAGGATTCTCCATATTCCTGCTCTAACAGATTTTTCTAGTACAATTGTGATAAGTCTAATTTCCAAATTCTCAATACTCAAGACATATTTCTGTGCCTGAGAACTCCTTACCTAGACTTTAAACTCTAATGTATACTGCCTCATATTCCTTTCTTTACCTCTGAAGTTCAATACGTTGTACTGAAGGGACTGGACTTTGGGCCTGTGTTATTTATGCAGAATCCTAGTTAGGCTATAGGCCTTTCCAGAGATCATCTGTCTACTTAGCACTGGATCAGTTGTGACTGGAGAGTCCAAGTCCCTGTTCGAAAGTCCATTTCTGAGTATTTCCACCTGTGCCGAGTAACTGGAGGTCCAACTTCGGCCTCATTTTCCCTGCCCTTATTTTCTGCAACACCTCTGAATGTGCTCAGTAAAGTCTTCCTACGTAAGCTCAAGGTCCTGCCTATTTCTCAAGCAACCTTAGTCCTTCCATCTGTTGATGCTTGGAATTAAGGCCCTCAGGCAAACAAGTGATCTAGCCATGGCTGCTGGGTTTTTGCATTGCTCCTCTCATACCTTTGCTACCAAGAAACCTATGTGAGCCCAAGCCTCAGCAGCATGCATTCCCTGTGAGGCCATGCGTTCTTGCTTCTCTTCTCTTCTCTTTCCTGTCCTCATCTTGGCTCTGTCCAAGGGCTTGGATTCTTGCCATGATTCCTGCTGTTTAGTTCTGTCTAGACCTCAGTTGCATGGACTGAGTAGTATAATTTTCTGTCTAGTGCCAGTCCTTTCCACCCAAGAAAAGGTTCCTCACCTATGTACTCGCATAATTGTTTGGAGGCTAGGGTGTTGCCAGATCTGGACAAATCTTTTGAAATAAAACTTCTTTTCCACTGTGAAAGTTAAAATATTTTTGAAACATGGTCTGAATTAGATTCCTTCATTGGTGTTTGGTGCCTATGCACACTCCTTTGGGACCCCTAATCTTCTGGGTCCCACCTTCTTTCCCCTTCTTGCTCTCCAGCCATGCCTTGAGCTCAGTTTTACCTCAGTGATGGTGTCTATAGGCAAGTCAGTCCTCCTAGCCTCCCTCAGCCATGGTTCTTGATTTTAAGGCACATCCTGGAACCACATAATATTCTGCCTGCCAAGTACTACTTTAAATGGTCATGCACCTGAGATGCCGTTTATGGAATCTACCAAGGTGCTGTTCTACATTTAATTTTCTCATCGTGCTCCAAATGTAGGTAAGAAAAGAATTTTGGAGCTAAAGCCTCACCTTGACTCTAATTCTGGGCATGTTGTTTAACCTCTTTGGCATGGTTGGCATAATGTGAGAATAACGTGTAGATAAAATGGGGATCACAACTCGGACCTTAAGAGGTTGTTAAGAACTGATTACAGTAGCTATTTATCAAGTGATACTGTGTGAGGGCACCGTGCTAAGTGCTTTAAATATATTATTTCTAATTCTTAGAATGATATTGTAAGGTATACTGTATTCTCATCTTATAGATGAGGAGATTGAGGCTCAATGTGGTTAAGTGATTTACATTAGGTCACCACAGTGAGTGAGAGGCTGAGCTGGAATTCAATTCCAAGGTTTGGCCGACGCTTAAAACTCTAGCATATTTCGCTGTATCCTGCTGGATGCCTTTGATGGGGAGGATTTTTCTCCAAAGAAACAAAGAGACACATTTCTCTGTGGCATTTCCTGTTTTCCTTTTTCAAACATCTTTTTAGTTGCCAAAGAGTTGCCAGGATCAAAGCCACAATTTATGTATTGAACTGCTGCCGGCCTGAAAGGAAAATGCATTCTGTCATGTTTAATCATTAACTCATTCACTACGGAAATTTAAGTACTTCAGATGAGGTGGCAATGGATGTGAAATAATGACAGGGAGCATAGGCTGGACATTACTGGGGACGAAGGACGTGTGAGACAGAAACGGCGAAGCCCTAAGGAACTTGGTCTGTAACGTATTAAGTGCCTTAGAAAATGGTAAGAGGGTGAATTTAATTCTTTGAGTTCTGGGGAAAGGAAATCTTGCCAATGTGCTAGAGATCTCTTCAGGGTAGTGTTTTCTGACTGTCCTCTTTAAAGTTGGTCCCCTGAATATTCTTTACCTCAACTTCTTTTTTATTTCTCAATTGAATTTTTTTAATATTTGTAATTATTATATTTGTCTGTTTTGCTTAGTTTTTCACTGGAATGTAGTCTTCCTAAAGACCAAGATCATGTCACACAGTGGCCCATAGTAAGTGCCCAATAAATACTTGTTGAATGAATATGGCCAAAGTCCAAAGATGATCTCCCTGTGTGTAGAGATAGATCTGGAGATAGCTACTGCTGTACTATAATCCACATACCTGTATAGGGGTCACCAGGCAAGACAATAATGTGCAGGGATTTGTTTTTATCAACACACCCTCTGTACACTTGTCATTCTAGAAACAGGCTCAGAGCTAAAATGTGCTGGTCTCTCACCAAGCAGGGAGGCAAGTAGGATTAGTGGGGCTGAGGAAATGAGGCTGTAGAAGCTGACTCTGTGGCACAGGCGGCCACACAGTCCAAGGGACAGATCAAAGGTGTGGACAATTCATCAGATGCCTCTTCTTCCGGTTGGCCCAATCCCATAGGCATGAGGAGGGTGTAGCCTGTGTAATACTCAAAGTCAGATGGGTGGTGGTGTCATGGTGGTGGCTTAATCCAGCAAGAGCCAAAATATTGTTCCACTGTTCAAAGGAGAAGATTGGTAAGAACTAGAAATGTCACTTTGCCTGTGAGTCAACAGCACCCACAGGTGGCATATTCTACACTATACTCAACCTTGAAGCCTTTAAATCATGTTACAGAATTTAGGAGACTAGGAAAATATTCACAACAATTCATTGAGTGATAAAAAAGGTTATATAACCATATGTACCATATGAGGCAGACATCTCTATGTATTTTTATCTGTGACTATATATGCAGAGAAAAAAACAGATTGGGAGGAAATATATGAAAATGTTATTAGTGATTATCTCCAGGTGGTAAAATCTCAGGTGATGCATGGCTTCATCTGTATGTTTTCCAAGTCTTCTCTAGTCAACATGAATTACTTACATGAAAGAAAATGCAAATATTAAAAAAAAGACAACAACCAGAGAAAGACTCCATGAGGCAGACTAAATCAAAATAAGTCAGACTATGTGGGAAGCTTTTCTCATATTTCCATTTCTTGTCCTCTGTAGTGGACTTTCTGGATCTCTGTCTGCACTGTGGACTGGGGTGCCTCCCAGGCTGGCTCTTAGTGTCTTCCAATGGCTCCTTGCTCAGTCAAGACCTGACCTCGACTTAGGTCTAACCTCCTGCTGCTCACAGTATGTGATATTAAAGGGGTTCCTCTCTTGTTTTTCTCAGAGCATTTAGTTGTAGAGGACATAACAGGCCTGGGCTTCAGACAAAGAATTCCAGGCAGGGCAGTTGAGGCAAACACCACACTTTGAAGATGTCCTTTTGATCTGCGCTACACAAGGTGTTAGAGACCTTAAAGTGGAAACTCTTTAGCTAAGGGCTCCCACAGCAGCTCCGCAGGTTTCTCCATGCATGGTAGAGGGGACGCTGGAATTTGATGAAAACCAAATACTGAATCTGTTGTTTTATTCAAATATTACAATGGCCACTTTAGAACCAAGCATGAGACTAGATCTGTAGTTTTTCATGCAACTTAAAAAGGCAGAGATTAACCCACCCTCCCATCTGAGCACTCCCTTGTCAGCCTTTGGTTCCCCTTCACTCTTATTTTCCCAAGTATACGTACCCTTCGTACCTCAAAAGAAGGCCTCTTCCTCACACTGTCCCCTCAATTGAAATGTGCAAGCCCTATACTTCATTTTCTGCCAGGCAACTGATTAGGCTCTATTGTTACATGAATCAAAGCTGAGGTGTCCACAACTGATAATATGTGTTAATATGTACATAGATGACATTGACATTTCCTAGGTGACCTTCAGAATCTTAAGTATAATGGGTGTTTAAGACACCATGAGATGCTATAAGATAAAAAACGTGAGCACAAAAGGCACTTGCATAACCCCAGATCGTATAGACGACTGTCTAATTGCGCTGAACATCAGCCAGTTCTTGTTTTCAGAGCAGATCCTCCGGAATCAATAATTTTTGCCTCTGATTTCTGTGCAATACCTCATATTTAAACCTTAAATTAACAAAAATGCAAATAGTTATTTCAGAGGAATTTTGATGTTAAATTTCAAAGAAAGACAGTCTGATCTTTTGTTGCTGTGGTTCCATCAAGATGATTGTTATGTACTTTCTCCGTCAAAAGGACGGAAGCCTGAATGGTAGCTGTGACATGGTACATTTAATGCCGTATCCTTTTGCGAGTTACTCAAGGATAGAGAATTTAGGTTGGCTGGAAAAAAATAACCATAAAACTCAGTGACAACAACTCCGATCATTTCTCAAAGGTCAATTGAAATGGACTGATTATAGTTTATAATTAAGTGGTCCTTAACCTATACTGTGCTGCTCTGAACTTCCTTGTTGTGGCCTTGTTTTGGTGAAATTCACATTTAGAGTTCTGATTAGATTTTTTCTTTTTTTGTATTAGGAAGAGAGAATGACAGCCACTTTTTATTCCAATCATTTGTGCATTTTTTTTCTTTTTTCCTTGCTTTGCCTTTAGTTGAACTGATTGCCTATGTCATTTTATTTTAATGCATATGTCATTTTTTGCTTTTTTTGTCCTCTTAAGATACATGACAGCTAGGAGTCTATTTGTTATTTGGCTATCTGATTGCAATTCAGTGGATGTGTGTGTGTGGGGGGGGAGTCTGAATTTTAAAAAAGTTAAAAAAAAACTTAAAAATGAAATCAGTTTTAAGACTGTGAAAATTACTTAATTTCTGTGTCTATCTTTTTATCTTTAAATTTAAGAATCACAGTGTCTGTCTTTTTGAATCTCAAAGGATAGTTGTAAAGTCCACAATGAGATAATAAAAGTGCTTTAAAAATATAAAGTCTCATTTGAATATAAAAAGATATTACTTATATTGCTTTGATTTTTCTTTTTAAATTGCACATTTTAAAGATAGGTATGTTATCCAAACTATTTTCTTTGTTTTTATTAAGACAATATCTAAAGATCAAATATCTAAATACTTTACTATAATGATATACACATACCTATAAATATTTTTCTTTAATTTTTTTTTTTTTATCTAGTGTAAGATTTCCATTTGACTCTCAGGAAATAATAATTCCAAATTTAGCAAGCTGATTAACACAGATGCACTTTGTATTTAAAAAGTTATGGTGAAGAATTTAAGTTATAGCTCATTTAAAATGAAATAATACAAGCTATGATTAGATGGCAACTATTCTGTTTTGCCATATGGTTAGAAAACAAGAGGACTCAAATTTTGAGAAGCTAAATAAGTAAAACAAATTGTTCTGCCACTAGACAAAGGTCTCTACAAAAATATGACCATTGTGCAAAATACTGAGAAAATATTCAGCATGAACTTACAATGAACAATTTTAAGGTTTTTTTTTTTTTTTTTTTCCTTGTGATGCTATGCTTCAATTCATCTATTATGCTGTTCAGGTTGGAATTGGTCTTTTTAAGTAAGATATACTGTGCTAGATAATCCCAGGTCAGTTTTGAGGCCATTTAAAATGAGCAATAAGTAAAAAAAATTGTGGTCTATGGAATTCTAGAAAAAGTTTGAGCAATTTGATGATAGAAATATTAGAAGAATTTACACTGGTAAATACTATATTAATGTAAAAAAAAACATTCACATTTTTCAAGAGACTTAAAATAATTAAATGAACTCTCTGGTTAATACTCATCCCTATAATAAATCTATCATTTTTCCTTGGAACCTTGCAGTTACATGGAATTTCTAAAGTCTCTACAAATTCGACCTCATTTGGGCAGATATTTTTAAATGTTTGCCAGAAAATAAACAGGAAGCAAATCTGAAAGTAATTTAGAAAAGTCAGAAAGATACTCTCCTTCCAAGAATGTAACTCAGTTACCACTGCTCTCTCTGTCCCTATTTTATACTTACACAGTTTTTTGTTTAAAGAACCAGGTGACAACTGTAAGTTAAGTGGATTTCAGCACCTTTGGGACACCTCAAAATAAAATCACGCAGACTCTTCTCTCACTCCTGCTGTACCCCCTCCTCCTGTTAAATGGAGAGTTGTATGTGCTGCAAGAGACTATTTGATCATTGAAGAGAGACAAAATGTTCTGCTTTTCAGCACATTTTAATCCACAGCTGGTGCACAGATTGGCAGAGAGTATATGTTAGTTTTAGCTGTGAATTTTTTCAAGTTGAGGTTGCCTATATTTAGATCACTGGAGTTTTAGGATTGCTGAAAGTAAATGTTTGAATGAGAAAAATATTGACTGGAGGAAAATACTGTTTAATAGAGGTGTTGATTTTGACCAGCCTAAAATACACTTATGTTGGATGAACATTTGTAATAGGAGAGATAAAATCGTGGGTATTACTGGTAAGGCACATTTATTCGATTCCTATGCATTAAAGATAAACCAAGGTGTTTAATATGGTGTCTAAAGGATATTTGACTCCTTTGGAGAAAAAAATGTGCTTCTGTAGGTTCATTTTAGAAAGCAAGGTATTGACAGAGAAGCCAACACACAACCTAATTCAGACTTTTAAAGTTTATTTTTCAAGTTCATCAAAATCCTAAAGTAATTACTTTACTACCTTACAAAACAGGCTCCTCATCCACAGGAGAGAATGCAATCTTTTTTTTTTTTTTTTTTTGAGACAGAGTCTCGCTTTGTTGCCCGGGCTAGAGTGAGTGCCGTGGCGTCAGCCTAGCTCACAGCAACCTCAAACTCTTGGGCTTAAGCGATCCTACTGCCTCAGCCTCCTGAGTAGCTGGGACTGCAGGCATGCGCCACCATGCCCGGCTAATTTTTTTTTCTATATATATTTTAGTTGGCCAGATAATTTCTTTCTATTTTTTAGTAGAGACAGGGTCTCGCTCTTGCTCAGGCTGGTCTCGAACTCCTGACCTTGAGCAATCTACCCGCCTCGGCCTCCCAGAGTGCTAGGATTACAGGCGTGAGCCACCGCGCCCGACCAAGAATGCAATCTTGATATATGTTATTTCCTTTTAACCGATTTTTAATTCATTCAACAATATTTATTTGTTGCCATTAAGTGCTAGGCAATGTGCTAAGCACTGGAGATACTTAAATTTAACTTTGATTGTTATTTCTCTGTGAGGTATAAATAAAACCAATGGATTTGTTTGACCCTGATCATATTACAGTATATGCTTTTTATAAGCCAGAATGTTATTTGAGTTTTTCTTAGTAGTTCAAATAACTCAGAATGTATAGATGTTGCTCAGAGCTAAACTTCATTCAGTAAGGGATGTGTAGCATATGGACTCACTTACAGTAATAGAAACCACGGTATTATTAATAAATGATTATTTTTCTCCCAAAACCTTTTCTATGCATAACATCAACTGAACAAATCCAGTTTTATTCTAGTATAAAAAAGGATAAGTTTTTTAAATAGAAATTATTGTTTCAGAATAAGTGCAGAAAAATGGACTGGGTTGTTTAGATGTTGGACACCTCCACTTTAGCTTAAAATTAAAAATAAATTATCTTATCACTAGATTAAGAATTATGATATATTCTAAGTTAATCTTCATGAAGAGAGGAAAAATTGGCAATATGTGTTTAAAACATTTACAATGTTGGAAAATGGATATAAAGTAAATATATATTACAAAATATTTCTTAAATTATGACACAACCTAAATTGAACATGATGGCATGCTAAGTGACCATTAAAGTAATTTTCTTAACAATATATCATGAATATGCTTCCATTGAGCTCCACTGAAACTGCTTATATCAAGATCACCGAAAAACTTCCTGGAGCAAAATGTAGGGATTTTACTTTTCTGCATGTATCTTGCTTGACCTCTCTGCACCAATCTTGTATACAGCTGGCCACGCCCTTCCTTTTGAAACACGTTATCGGACTTGTGACGCCACAATTTCCTGGTTTTCTCCTCTGCTATAAATTTTGAAGTGCTCCAGGGATCTCTCTTTTCCATTCATACTCTTTCCTAGGTAACCACATACATCTAATGATGCCATATACTGCTTATAGGTCACTGATTCACAAATATTTACCCACAAACTTGACTTTTGCCCAAAACTCCCCATGTATATTCAACTACCTATTTGATAGCTCTACCTAGATATCTGAAAGAAATTTAAAACATAACTCTGCCTAAACTGAAACCTTGATTTTTCTACCCCTCCAACTATGTTGTCTCTTAATTTCTAAAGGTTAGTATGCTCAATTATTATCCACTAATTTTCTCAAGTCAAAAACTAAGGATTATCTTTGCTTCTTCTCTTGTCATCCATCCTCCCCAACTGTATCCATTTCTTCAGCAGTCTTGCTCACGTTGTATCACAAAAGGGAAATAGAAAGTCTGCTCACCCATCCATGCACCCATCCATTCAGCCAGCCAGCCAGCCAGCCAGCCAGCTAGCATTGTGCTTTTAGGACCTTGCTAAAATCTGCACTGTCTCTATTCTCTTTTAGTCCTTCTTAACTGATTCTTTTAAATGCAATAAAATGAAAATTTCCAAGAGAAAAATGCCAGTTAATGGGCTTTTTCTATTGTCATTTTATCCTGTCCACATTACACTACTGAGTGTATTTTGGTAATGCTGAAAAAGTTCTCTGCTAGTGAGTCTTATTTTCTTCAAAGATTCCAGTATTCTGTGGTGGATGTTAACCACTTATCAGATATATGGTTTGCAAATATTTTCTCCCATTCCATATGTTGCCTTTTCATTTTGTTGATTGTTTCCTTTGCTGTAAGGAGCTTTTTAGTTTGGTGTAGTTCTACTTGTTCATTTTTTCTGTTGTTGCCTGTGCTTTTGGTGTCATATCTAAATCATATAAAAAAAAAAAAAATCGATGCCCAGACCAATGTCAAGGAACTTTTTCCCTATGTTTCATTTGAGAAGTTTTATGGTTTCAGACCTTACATTTAATTTATTTTGAGTTAATTTTTGTCTATGCTGTAATACAAGGGTCCTGTTTCATTCTTTTTCATGTGGCTATCCCGTTTCTGTAACACTATTTGCTGAAGAATATTTTTCCCCATTGTGTATTCTTGGTGCTCTTGTCAGAGATTAGTTGGCAATACATACATGGGCTTATTTGTGGGCTCTCTATTCTGTTCTATTGACCTATGTGTCTGTTTCTATGCCCATACACACTATTTGAATAACTATAGCTTTGTAATACAGTTTGAAATTTAGGAGTGTGCTGCCTCTAGCTTTATTCTTTTTTTCTCAAAATTGTTCTTATTCTTTCAATTTATAAATATAATAGATGACTGGTTAGTGTGTGCTCAGGAATACTGCATACCTAACCCTTTGGGTACTAGATCACAAAGGTTTATGTAGACGTTTCTATAGTTGGTCATGGTTAAGCCTCTTATTAGACATAAAATATAAATTTAGCCATACCACATAAGTGCTAAAACTTGAAATAAAGAAGCTCAGCATCTTCTAGGTAATAGGATATAAATAAAAGTTGAAAAACTTACCTGTTAGGTACAATGTACACTATTCAGATAACAAGTACACTAAAAACCCTGACTTTACCGCCATACAATATATCCATGTAATGAAAAACCACATGTATCCCCTAAATCTACTTAAATGAAAAAAAAAAAAGTTTGGAAACAAAAACAAAAAGTTGAAAAAATATCTACCTAATAGCAAATGCTATTTTAAATTTTAAAAAAGTAGAACCTCTACCTTTTACAGTATGATAATATTCACTGTCATCAGTTCACTTGTCAACAGATACTTTGCAATGAACACATCAAAAAGAGCTGATAATGGGAAATGGCATTAAAGATTTCTGAAGCTGATAAATCTATTTTTTAACTCATCTCTAGAACACTGGCTTTTTCATTAGAGAAAATTCAACAAATTTATTGTATTTTCCCTTTTTGTTTAAACTCTGTGTCTTGTTGGAAACATTATGAATTTTTAAAAGCAATGTGACTGTTTTGAATATAATTAAGTAGTCATTACACAATAATTAATGATTAATTTATAGACTACTGGGGTAGGTTTTTTTTTTTTTTTGGTGTTTATGTATTATTATTTAAAAATCAATCCAAAGCTCAATCCTTCTCACCCAAAAAGTATATGTGAGGGATCTTCAAGCTAAGAATAAGATCTGAATTAGTTTTTTTTTCTAGATTCCTGGAGAAACAACAATAGCAGCCTTATATGAAGGCCTATGGTTGCTAAGTTATATGAATTTTTGACTCACTTTTCTCTCCTGACTCTCAAATTTTTGTAGCTATAGCCGTATAATCTTATTCAGGCTTTAGTCTACCTGGTGAATCTCTATTCTTTCTTTAGGATTCAAAGTTAGCTCCACGGTGAAGATTATCCTTTTAACTCAAACAGAATTAAGAGATACCTTTTGTGTATTCCACAGCACTGTATGTGTCTCACCGCTCCCACTATGGGTCCTGTCCCGTGGAATAACAGAATTTGTTAACACATCTGTTTTCCGTGTTAGAGTATGAAGTCTTGGAGGGGACGGCCATATCTGAATCTCTACCACAATAATTAACAGAGTTCCTGGCATAAGCCTAAATACTTTGTAAATGCTTTTTGAAGGGCCACTTTTAAAGAAATCAACATGGAAAGATCAGAACATTTATTATCATGTAGTTTTAAAATAAACCAAATCTATTATTCTGCTTCCTTCTTCACTCCACTGCTATCCTTTTTTCATTCTTCCAGTGAGTGTGCAGGGGAACAATGCTTTTCTTTCTAAGAATATTTTATGAATGGAATACAGGAGTTAGATATTTATTAGTCTTTTTTTACACTGGTTGAAATGACCCCAATTCCATTAATATTTCCTGAAAATACATATTTTTCACAATTCTAATCATATTTGTAGATGAATATTAACTTAAATGTTATAAATAAAATGTTTTAATCATAGAATGCTATGCAGAGAGGAGGCAGTAATAGAAGTATTTCAAATACAATTTTTACTGTTTACCTAATTTTAAGAAATGAGTTTTGTAAGGTAAACATTATAAACATGGTATCATATTTGGCTTCCATGTGACGGTTTTATAAAGGACTGCTGCTGCCTTCCTCGCCACCCCCCAAAAAATACTGAACATCATCAGGTTATCAGAATCGAAATTGGAGCCATTAACAAAACATGGTCCTCTGGATAAAGAGATAACAGAGATGGAGAAGATCAGCACTGTGTCTATAGCGGATTTCAATAAATCCTGTGAGAGGTAGGGATGAGTCAGTGAGAAGTTCAAAAGACTTGAATTTAGGAAAACTTATCCTCTGTGTCTGACCTCAAACATTCATTGAGACCAAACAAGGTACCAAAAACATAAAGGCACTAGAACCAAAGAACTTGTTATTTTTAAAATTGAGTTTCTTGCTTTTTATTAGATATTTCTGTTTTAGATCATACCATAAAACATTTTTTTGGAAAAAATGTAGTTACTTTGCAACTACCTTAGTCTTTATGAGTTTTCAGGTACAGTCCTTCAAGTGTGTTAAATTACAATTCATTCATTCTTGCATGTAATTTGCTCATATACTCTGTGAGTGTGAAATGATTGAGGGTATGGAATATCAACAAGCCTTATTATGAGAGGGGAGCCCTTATGTTTGAATTAAAACTTCAATATGGAAGTCCTGTATTGTTTGTTTATTTATTCTTATGCTCAGCTATTTCAGTCTTACCACCAACTTTAGGAATGTCATGTATATGTTAACTTATATATTGTAATCATCAACCACCAAGAATAATTGTCAACTTGTGAGTCCTATTTATATTTCTACTAAAAATGATATTCTTTTGTAGAATGAATTGCAAACTTAAACTTTTACACAGTTGCAGTGTGAAGGGCTTATTTCTGTTTTATAATGCCATAAGGTTATTAGGAAGATCTAGGGAGATGTGCTTTGTAATTTTTAAGAAACAACCCAATTGTTATATATTAATTTTATTTGCTAGAATACCAAGTGTGTGTTGGGCACTGATAAACCTTATAATCAGCATGATTTAAATTGACACCAGGAAATCCTAAATGACTTTATTGGTTTATTATTTTAACCATTCAACCATGATTACACACTTTAGAAATGGAAAAGCTGTTTTTATTCACTGACGGAGATTCATTAATTTGGTGAAGGAAAAACAATTTAAGTCCAACATATTTTATCATTTGCTATTATCCAATTGAGGCATTAGTCTCTCTTTGGTATTTAGCCCTAGTGTGTTTTCAGTGTTATTATTTGCTCATGTGATTGTGGAAATAAGTAATAATAATAAAATTTTGTATTGGTAAGTAGACTATAAGTCATCTTAATATCAATTGTGAGTGCTTACGGTTCATTTTTGTGACCGGGCTCCATGCTATTACATGGATATACTGGCAAGTACATTTCTCTATTGTCACTTTTTTTTGTTACTATCTTTCTGTGTAACTCCCTTTCTTTGTTACTATTAATACCTTCCTTTCTTTGTTAGTACCTTTCTTTGCTAGTCCTTTCTTTGGCAAGCTCACGGGGATTAGTATACTCGATAATTATGTGGTACTGTCAGTATGTTACATGTTAGAGAGAATTGATTGAGTACTTTGTAACCAAAAGTTAGTTTTCCAGCCATGGTTCTATTTGCCTGATTTTCAGAATAGATTTATTCTCTGATTCCAATTGCCAAAACTACCTCTAACTATGCACCACAATTTTTATATCTACAAAAATAGCACAATAAAAAAGCAGTGAGAAACTTGGTTAACACGAGTTCTCTCTCACTCATGCTCTTTCTCTCTCTCTCTCTTTTTTTACTTTTCACAGGCAAAATACCAGTCAGCTAGGAATTGTTCAGTCTTTTCACACAACCCCAAATAGCTTCATTTCAACGCAATATTTTCCTATTGAGATTAACTATGTAGACCAAGAGGAAGGAAATGTGTAAGTGCTTTTGTTCCTAGGAACTACTAAAATTAAAAAGGAATATTTTTCCATCTGATTTTCATAGGCATGAATTTAAGGGGCAGGTCCTAAATGAAGCGAGTCCTACTGAAGGCTTGGCTATGGTTTTGTAACTCTGGTACTGTCCTCTGGGTTCAGGCAACGCTCCCAGGACCGATGCCTTTGTAAGCCCCTTCAGCTCATACTCTCAAGTCAGCCTGTGTCTCCCCCTTCTGGCCCGGACTTGGGTGGTCATTTCACAGTCTGCTCTGAGTCATCTTGCTCACTCTATAAGCAACCTCTTTGGCGAGATCCTCAAGCCAGGATTTGGGTCTCTCTACATCACTTAAGAACTGTGGGGGCCGGGCGCGGTGGCTCACGCCTGTAATCCTAGCACTCTGGGAGGCCGAGGCAGGAGGATCACTTGAGGTCAGGAGTTCGAGACCAGCCTGAGCAAGAGTGAGACACCCCCCTGCCCCCCCCACCCACCCCCCGCCGTCTCTACTGAAAATAGAAAGAAATTATCTGGCCAACTAACTAAAATATATATAGAAAAAATTAGCCAGGCATGGCGGCGCATGCCTGTAGTCCCAGCTACTCAGGAGGCTGAGGCAGGAGGATTGCTTGAGCCCAGGAGTTTGAGGTTGCTGTGAGCTAGGCTTACGCCACGGCATTCACTCTAGCCTGGGCAACAAAGCCAGACTTTGTCTCAAAAAAAAAAAAAAAAAGAACTGAGGGAAGCTGGGAAGAGCTAACCCTCAGGAGCACTCTGATCTCACTGCACCACCCGGCACATAATGATGTATCTGTGCGAGGTTGTTACAGGGAAGCCCTCTTTCCAGAGAGAAAAGAGAAAACAGGATAGAGTAAGAACCTCCACTGTCCTTAGTGTTTACCTCGCTTATCTAACTCATCTCTGCTCTAGACCAAAACCTGGAAAGGGGAGTTTTAATCATTTTGACCTTTTCAAGCTCTTGTTTTCCTTTTCTTGATTGGCTGCTGTGTAGCTTTTACTTTTATCATCTTACCTTATTATGCCTTTCTTCTTTCTGACTCCACCAAAACCTCAATGACAGAAACAAACAATTTATATTATTTCAGGTGAACTCTAGCAACTAATTTCTCCAAGATAAACTTTTAAATTACTGAAAGGTTGGGGAGCTTGCTGTAGGGATTAGGAAAAAAATAAATAAAATAAAACGACTATGAAATGACACTCACTCAAGACTCAAGAAGACAACCAGTAGAGCTTGAAGATTTATTTATTTATTTATTTAGTAAACCAAGGCAAGGGTCTTATATTCAGAAAGGCACAGGAGAAAATAAAAATAGTTTTAAAATATTTATTTGTGGGCATTGTATTTCTATCCTGCTGGAATGTTCTATGTAAACATCACAACAGTAGAGATCTTAGTGTGGCTGCTCATAAAAGGTGTTTGGAAAATATTTATTTTGTGAATAAAGAATAATTTATGATATATATTAAAATATTAGTACAATTATTACTTTGTAGGTTCATTGTACTGTGCTAGAAGAATATGAACCGTATTATTCTACTTTTTAGAATGCATTGATGTCTTCTTTATAATTAAATGTAAGAAAATAATTATCATTATTCCATGATGGTAGCAAAAGGTCACATTCTCTGTTGGGTAAAGTCTCTAATCATTCAACTTTATGAATTATATCAATTATTCTTTTTTCTCTCTTTCCTATTATTTATCTATTTCTGCCTGCTTAGGTGAAGATTGAAATATTTTAGCCTCCCATTATTATTGTATTTTTTGACTGCTTTTAATTCTTCTTCTGCTTTCCTTTTTCCTCCTTCTCCTCCTTTTTCTTCTTTCTCCTTTTTCTTTTTATTTCCTTTCTCTTCCTTGTTGTTCTATTTGTTTTCCTTCTTATTCTATTTTTCCTGTTTATCATTATTATTTTGTATGCTTTCACAGTCTCTTCTATATTCTATGGTATTTAGTACATAACACTTTGTGACTTCTTTGATTTTGATTCTAAATTTTCTTAATAAAGCAACTATATTTATATATTTATTGCCATTTTCTAATTGAATTATAATTTTATATAGTAAAACTTGATTTTCTTTTTTATTGCATGTGATTATGTATTTTTAATATCTTGAAATAATTTAAATTATTTTATTTTAGGTATATCACATGGAGTTAGAATTCAGTTGCATTTTTAAAAGTCAGCATGAATCTTTGTCTTTTATTGAGGGGAATGAACTCATTTATAATTACTGTCCAGATCAGACATGCATATTTTATTTCTGTTATCTTGGTTTATGCTTTTATTTTTTAATTTTTTTAAATAGACAAATAAAAAATGCATATATTTTTGTTGTACAACATTTAAAATCTACTCTCTTAGACATTTTCAAGTATATAATATATTGCTATTATTAGGTCATTAAGTATGAAATGTCTGATTTTCTTAAGTGCTAAGTTTGACAGTTGATATCTCCGACATTTGCACTTTGACACTTTTTGTTTTATTTTTATTGTGAAGGTACATCTTCAGTCTTTCAAACATATGGTTTTTGGCTTGTGATTATCTTTCAAACTTTTTTTAGAGCAATTTTTGTGAAACCATGGGTAAGTCAAAAATTTGTGTTATTTTTGAATATGAGTTACCTTGTGGTGAAATCAATTCTGCGTAGACAGCTCAAAATATCAGTGAAGTGTTTGGGAAGGACGTGGCTAATGAACACATAGTACCATGATGGTTCCAGAAGTTCTGTTCTGGTGATTTTGATCTTGAATATGAGCCACATGGGCGACCTGAGACCACGGTAGATAATGATGAGCTGAAACGCTGTAGTAGAAGCAGATCCATCTCAACCTACGCATGAATTAGCAGCAAGGTTTGACATCACTATTCCAACCATATTGGACCATTTGAAACAAATCGGCAAGGTAAAAGAAGCTGGATAGATGGGTACTGCATGAATTAAATGAGGGTCAGAAGAGAAATTGTCTTAAGCTTGCCTTTCTTTGCTGTTACAGCATAATGGTGAACCATTTCTATACCATGTGATGATAAATGGATTCTTTTGGACAATCACGAGTGTTTGGTACTAGGGTTGTATAAAGATGAAGGGCCGGAACACAGTTCAAAACTGAATATTCATCAAAAAAACCAATGGTGTCTGTTTGGTGATCCAGCACTGGTATTATCCACCACAACTTCATGAAACCTGGTCAGTGGATTACAGCAGATGTCTACTGCAACCAACTGGAAGAGATGATGAGGACGCTTGTGATCCTCATCAACAGAGACAGGTCAATCCTCTTGCAAGGCAGCGGTCAACCACATGTCACACAAACAACGCTGCTGAAACTATAGAGGCTGGATTTGGAAACTCTCTGTCATCCACCATATTCACCAGACCTTGCACCAGCTGTCTACTACTTCTTCCAGACTTTGGACCATTTCTTGCCAGGAAAAATATTCAATTCTCAACAAGCTGTGGAAAAAGCCTTTTATGATTTTATCACCACTCACTCTTCAGGCTTCTTCGCTGCTGGTATAAACAAGCTACCGTGAAGATGGCAAAACTGCATTTATAGTTTAGGAACATACCTTGATTAATTGTATTACTTCTTGTTTGAGACATAATAAACTAAACTTTTGATTCGAAATCAGACATTTCATATTTAATGACTAATAACCATCGTCACTGTGATGTACAACGGATCTCTTGAACCTATACCTCCTGTCTGAAATTTTGTGTCCTTTGACCAGCATCTCCCCAGTCCCCTCCAGACCCAAGTCTCTAGTAACTACCATTTTGTTCTGTAAGTTTGACTGTTTTAGATTCCACATATAAGTGAGAACATGCAGTATTTGTCTTTCTGTGCCTGCTTATTTCACTTAACATAATCTTTCATTTTTTGTATGCCTTTTTGATATGCTTCCCCCCTACTTTCCTCTCCTATATTGACCAGGCATTTTTTTTTATTTTTTTCCTCTGTTGGTAGAAAAAAATATTTTATTCTAGTTGCAGCTAAATTTACATTTCCAAAGAACACACTGCAAACAGTATTTATTTTTAGATATAGAATTAAAAAACGAAACTGTTATGGTCAGCTATTTTGTAGAATGCCTCTCAATTGAGATTTTTCCAAAGTTTTTCTCATAATTAGATGGGAGTTATATGTCTTGAGGAGAAAATTGCCTTTTAAAGAGATTTAAAGAATAAGATGAAAATGGAATGTATTTATTAAGGAAGGTACTATTTCTATTCTTTACTCTTTTGCATAGATCCATATTTCCATCTGGTGTCATTTTCTTTATACTAAAAAGGCTTCCTTTAGCATTTGTTGTGGTGTAGAACTCTGGTGATTAATTTTCAGTATCTATATGTCTGAAAGTCCTTATTTTACCTTTTTTTTTTTCTTGAAAGATATTTTTTCTGGGTATAGAATTCACCCAGACAGGTCTTTTTTTTTCTTTCTTTCTGTGTTTAATAATGCTTCTCCATGTCTTCTGTCTTGCATTATTTCTGACAAAAAGTCTGCATTGCCTTTAACTTGGTTCATCCATGTAACATGTTTTTCTCCAGCTGCTTTTGAGATGTTTATGATATACATAGGTGTGGTTATTTTCATTCTTCTTGTCTGTGTATTTTTTAAGCTTTTGGGATCTGTGGGTTTATCATTTTTATCAAATTTGGAAATTTGGGGGCATTATTTTTTCAAACATTTTTCCCTCCTCCTTACCTCTCATTATGAGTCATTAAAGACGTGGATTATAGGTGTATTAAGCCACCTGAACTTGTCTCATAGCTTACTGATACTTTGCTAATTTCAAAAAACTTAATTTTTCTCTGTACTTCATTTTGGATAGTTTCTATTTCTGCCTTTATATTCACTAATCTTTCCTTCTGTAATATCTAGTCTGTTGTTAGTTCCATCTAGTGTATTTTTAATCTCACATACTTTATTGTAGTTTTCATCTCTAAAAGTTCCTTTTTGGTATATATATCTTCTACTTAACTTTTTGAGCAAATGGAATGTGGTTATAATAATTTTTTAAATATACTTGTCTGCTAGAACATCTGTGTCAGTTCTGGTTTGTTCTCAATTGATTGATTTTTTTTTCTTCATTATGAGCTGTATTTGCCTGCTTGTTTTCATCCCAAATTTTTTTGTTTGGGTGGTAGGCATTGTGCATTTCACCTTGTTGGGTGCCTTATATTTTTGTATTCCTATAAATATTCTTTTTTTTTTTTTTTTTTGAGATACAGTCTCACTCTGTTGCCCGGGCTAGAGTGCCGTGGCGTCAGCCTAGCTCACAGCAACCTCACACTCCTGGGCTCAAGCGATCCTTCTGCCTCAGCCTCTTGAGTAGCTGGGACTAGAGGCATGTGCCACTGTGCCCAGCTAATGTTTTCTACATATATTTTTAGTAGGCCAGATAATTTGTTTCTATTTTATTTTTTTAGTAGAGACGGGGTCTCGCTCTTGCTCAGGCTGGTCTCGAACTCCTGACCTTGAGTGATCCACCCACCTTGGCCTCCCAGAGTGCTAGGATTACAGGCGTGAGCCACCGCGCCCGGCCTGTATTCCTATAAATATTCTTGAGCTCTCTTCTTAGGCATAGTTAAATTACCTAAAAAGATTTTAATCTTTTTGGATGTGACTTTTAGCATTTTTTAGGCTAGGACTAATCCCCACTATTGATAAGACCTTTCTGAGTATGCTATCAAATATCCAGTCAATCATGAACTTCTCCAGGTTAAATGGTAATAAACCCAATTCTGGGCCAGGTGTTGTTTCCTCTAATTATTTCCAGTACTTATCTGTTCAGTCTGTGGGTAGTTTTTTCACATCCTTGTGCTGTTTGGTGCCTTGATGCAGGGAACACTTCACAGGTTTCTGGAGTTTTCTCTAGGGACTGAGTTCTCTTTTTTAGTACTCTGTCTTGGGAATTCAACCTGCCTTGATCTCAACTTACAGAATCTTCTGAGCTCTGCTTTGTGCTATAGCCTGAAAACTTTCTTAGGGCAGTAAGCTGAGCAATGGGAGAACTGATCTTTCTCTGATAGAGTCCCATCTTTCAGACATTACTCTCCTTCATTCTCAACTTAAAGGGGCTTGCAAACCATTGTGCCATATATTTTGTCTGGGTTTTTTTGTTACTGTTTTGTCACATGAAAGGGTAAATCTGGTCCCTTTTGCTTCATCTTGGCCAAAAGCTTCTTTATCTTTCTTAATTTTTTTTGTTTATTTTGTTTTTGTTTTGTCTTTGCATTTTGTAAAAGTCTTCGGTTTGATTCTATATAGTTCTGATAAAATTTTATGCATGTTTATGGCTGGTTTTCGTGTGTGAAATTCCATTTTAAATACTAGTTTCTCTTTTTGTGTGCTTAGATTTTTAAATTTATTTTATTATGGTTTGCTTTTTATATCATCTGCTGTTCAGTCTTCTTTTATTTATAAATATATTGTTTTATATTATCTTCATTTCTTGTATAATATAACCTATATTTTCTCAAAAATTTTTGAGACCACAGCTCTTTTTTGAAATTGGTCTATTCAAAACTTCTGATGTTCATAACAGTGGTAAGAGACCTTTTCTGGTGTGGGGGCAGATGATGAGGTTTACTTTTTTGTTTGTTTTTGTTTACCTGTATTTTCCAATTTTTTTCCACCAAATTTATACTTTTTTTATGTAACAGTTTATTTTACAAGAAAAATGCTTTTCCATACTCTCTGGATCACTGATATTTTCAGAAGCCCCTCTTGCTATGTTGCTGTTTTTCTATTTACCTTTCATTGTCTTTGAAAGACAAGAGATTTATTGAAGCCAAATATCCCTCCCTCAAATGGGGTGTGTGTGTGTGCAGTATTCTTGGATCCTACCACTGACCTCCTACATGATATTTTAAAACAAAAATTTTCCTTTTAGATGTTAAACTGGAGGTCTTTTTAGTGTAAATTTGTGTTATCATTAAAAAAATCCGAAAGCCTTGGATCCACAGGAAAAGAGACTTTATTCCTGCATGTTTTGATGTGTGTCTTCGGAGATATCTTAGGGTTAGGTTTCCAAATCCAATGGTCTTGTTCTTGCGTCTGTCTGCTCACGTGAACAACTCTTCTGAGGCTGTGGCCCAGTGGGTTCAGGGCAGCCCTCACCACATCAGGTGAGGCACTGCCACCTTTCTGCGTACTACACATATATTTGAAAATGTTTTAATGTACATCGTTTCTCTCCCTTCATATTGATTCCCAGAAGCATTATTACTTGACAAAAGTTATGGGCATGTTTAAGGAATACTTTCAGATTGCTTCCTTTCTGGAAATGCTGAACCCTTTTCGCTCCCACCATTACTGCAGGAAAAAGTATCCCATCACTCTTTCTTTGATACACATTTCATTCTTCATTATTTTAATTTGTCTTAGTTTGTTTTCTAGTGAGGGTAAATTTTCTGTGTGCGTGTGTTTGTGTGTTCTTGACATTGGAGTAAATTATATGTTCAGACTCTTCAGGCATTTTTCCCTAGGAGTTTGAATTATTCTGTGAAGATTTCTGTGTTGTCCCTTAATGCATTTAGGTTATTAACCCTTTTATATACTCACCAGACTTTTCTCCTTTATAGTTTGCAAATCTATTAGTTTTATACTAAATTCTCTCTCTATTTATATATATATACACACACATACATACATACATCAATATACTTTATGTTTTTAATTATCCAAATTAATCAATATTTTGCATTTTAAATTTTTTTCTTTATTTTACTTGGAAAACAATTCCTCATGGAGGAGTTAGGTAAATAAAGGCAACTAAATCTATCATTTTGCTTCTCTGTCTTAGCTGAATATTTGTTAATTGAATGAATGGATAAATACTGATAAAATTATAGTTTCCTTCCCACCTATCCACCCACCCTGCACTGCTTGCACTTCTTCCAAGATTTCATTTTGTTAACATGATTAAAATGTTATATGTCATGAAGCAATGCTTGTTCTTTTTCATACCCAATATTACCCATTTTGCAAATCCATTCATCTCCATTTCTGGTATCTCTGGAGACAGAGAAGAGTTACTCAGTAGGATTGATTGACCAAAAGAGAATGAAATGTAAGGTTACCAAAATTTAGGTACAATGGCTAGGCAAAACATTACCCTAAAACTTAGTGGTGTAAACGATTCATTTATTGTGCCTTTTGATTCTGTGGGTCAAGAATATGAACAGGGCACCACAGGGAAGCCTTGTCTTTGTTCTGCCATGTCTGGGGCCTAGTTGAACTCAAAGTCTAGGAGCTGGAATTATCTGGTCTTATGAACACACATGGCTAACTGTTGATGCTGGCTGTCAACTGAGTCCCAGAGATGTCAGCTGGAAGATCTGTGTGCTGCCTCTCCTGGTAGCCTGGGCTTCCACTTCCCATGGTGGCAAGATTCCAATAATAAGTGTCCTGAAAGAAATCTGAATTACTTTTCATGACCTAGCACTGGGAGTCATTCATTGTCATTTCTGCCACATTCTATTTGTAGGAAATTAGTCATTGGGTGTGGCCACATTCAAAGAGAGGGAACAAAGACCTATGCCCCTCAATGGAGAAATGTCAATGTCACTGGAAATCTATTTCCAGTTTCTTTTCCTGCTAACCTTTCAGTGTTACTTGCTTCTAACTTCCAGTGGCTGCTCTTTTCTCCATGCCAATTAAGATGTGAATGTAGATCCCTTCCCTTGACTTTCCCAAAAGAACATTCCTGTAAGATATGTATCTATGCAATAGATTTTACTGGGGGGGGGGTTTGATGTGTATGTCAATGGAAACCAGATGGTGAGGATGAAGGAAATAACATTATAGCCACTATCGAGAAAATAATTTAAAATTTGAATGTAAACAACCCTGATATTAAAGACCCTTTGAATGTTCCTATCACCAGGAATTTCTGACTGATCTGTATTTCTTTATTGGGCATTCACCTCTGTCATGTGACATGATTTTCCTCTATTCTATCCCTTCCTGTCTTCTTTTTTCCTGCTTTTTCACATGCCCATTTTCTACTTGCACCATTACCGTAGACATTTAGGTGTTTTATTTCATCACCACCTTCCAGTTTATACCCTAAGACCTCACCTTTCATATGAGAGCAATGGGAACCATATGCTGGCAACTGAGCTGAAGGTCCATTATGGCAAACCTACAAGGGCAGAAACAGCACTTATTTGTAGCTTTAAAAACAAATTTGCCTTACCCACAAAACTGGTGAATGAGTAAACAAACAAGTAAGCACAAAATTTTCTTCCAGCATGTTGATAACACTCTTTTTAGCATTACAAATGTTCTTTATAGCAGAGATTTGTGATAGTTAAGGAGAACAGTTTGATCTTGATATTCTTTTTATCTTTCTCTCTTTTTTTTTTCTTCTGGAGCTTGACAATTTCCTCCTAAAAAAGTGTCAACTCAAGATGAATTCTTAAGATTTGGGAAAGTTTTACATTGTCACATAAGGTGTGTGTTAATTGTTTCATGTGTAAATGGGATTTATAACAGAGTTGAGATAAAATGTTTAAAACAGCTATTCTCAAAGTGACATACTACAAAGGAAATATTTCTTTAGCACTCAAAAAGCACCTTAATCCATTACAGAATAATAAGGCAAAACATGATTAGGTCCTTTCCAAATTTTCAATTTTCTGTGACTTGAACCCAGGATAACATTTTGCATTTTCAGTCTTTATAGGAATGTATAGGAAGTTGAAGTGTAACTCAAAGATATTGAGTTGGTAAGATGATATTTCACATAAAATATTCTACATCATCAATATACAAGAGATTTTCCTTTAGTTAAAAAAATAATCACTAGTTTTTAAGATCATTTATTTGGTAGTAAAGGCCACCTTTGCTAGAGTAGGGTAGAATAAGAAAATTCATGCCTTCAATTTCTTCTCAGTAGGAAGACAATCGTTGAATAATGGTCAGCAATCTATAAAAGAGTTTCTAATGCTTGTAAATGATAAATCTTGTGGTACATTTTATAAGTACTATGGGTTTGAAGAAGGGGAAATCAATGCAAAAAAAAAATGGGTTAGGGTAAGCTTCATGGAACAGATAGGAAAATCCTAAAGCTAGAATTTGGTTGAAACATTTTTGACTAACTAATAACATGTGATAAGGGTTTCTAGTTATTTAGGGGCAAGAACAGGTTCACTGTTCAGTAAGTGAGGCTGAAGTTTCAGGGCCCCACTTGTCTTGGCCTTCTGGGTGCAAGGACTTGCAGAGTATTCTAGGTGAGGAGGAAAAGCAAGGTGGCAAACCGACAGCCTACCTCTGTAATAGGCTGGTAATTTACCTAAAGAGATATGAAAAGTCTCTAGTTATTTACTGTGATTTTTTTTTCATTTAAAGTAAATATTCATTTTTCATACCTATTTTTGTATCTATAATTTTCTATTCTTTTTCTTAAAGACCCCAATTTATATAAATCAGACCCCACAAAACCTAGATCCATCACTGTTTGGTAGATAATCTACAATTTGGAAGTGAGAGGTTAACTTAGTGCAGTTCCCTTTGATCACAAAGAGGAAACTGACTCATAGCTTGGTAGTAGGAGAACTAAGAACAAAACCCAGATCTCTTCAGTTCTAGCTATGTGCTCTTTGCTCTACACAGCAGGTCTTCTATAGAAATCACCTTCAAGGGCTCTTTATTTGGCTTATCAAAGTTATCTGGATCTGATCTAATAAAATGTGACAATGAATTATGTCATTGATAAAGAGAAATGCTTAAAATCTGCCGTATAAAATGGCTCTGGCAGCATCTACCTTTCCTCTGCAGATATTATAGTTTCTTAATTACTACACAGCTGAAATGCCTAGTGTTTAGAAATTGGAATGAGTTCATACAAGCACTTACATTATCAGGAAATATAAATAGCTCATTTATTCATGGTAGCATTACTGTGTTCCTAATATAGTTTTTATTGATGGACACTTGAACTGTATCAATCCACTTAAAATTCAGAATGGTTCTTTTGTGCAGGGCTTTATAGCAGAAGCCATATAATTTAATTTAATATAATCTTTTAAAAACAATGATGTTTGTTTCATAAATGAATATTTTATATGTTGTGTTTAATTAAAATAAAACTATGCTACTGATCTAGATAACACAAAACAGACTTGAGTTCATATTTATGAAGTGCAGCAATATTGGCAAGGCACAACTTATCTTGTTTATGAGACATGCTTGCTATTACTTGTACAGATTGCAGTCATTTTATTGCTAAGCTTTACATGGTTTACAACCCAACAAATGCAATGAAACTATCATGAGGAAAATAAGCCTATAAAAATTTTTAAAAAAAGAAGGTGGCTCTCACAGATCAAAATGCAGTTTTTGCTGAAACATTGGTAGGTTTTGAACTGTTACATTCTTTTAGGCAGCGAGTTTTCTGGATATATCTCTAAATGACAGGGAAAAGCCCAAGATAAGACACTGTGCTATTTTTTGTGCCTCTGCTTTGAGTACAATTCCCTGGAGACCTTCTTGCTTTTGCTTTTACTCTATTGATGGGTTCCAGAATCCCAGGTAAGCATAGAAATGTTTTTGACAAAGAAACTATTTGGAAACCAGGGCATGGTGTTTATGTGTGAAAGAAAAGGGGCGTTGATGAAAAGGTCTCTGTTTTTTTTCTAAAGTGTTCAAACTACATATTGAATGGATTCATATTTTTTTGTAAATTGTTGACATTAAAGTGGAGCAAGAATGTGTCATAAGGGTGTTTGCAGGCTATGGTGGTCTAGGTACAGCTCACATTCCATCTGTTCTCATGTGCAGACTCATTTCATGGGTCTCCTATAATCCCCTTTGCAGGAAGTATGGATGCAATCTACCTCTGCACCCAGGCTCACTGAAATTTTTCTTGTGTGTTTCCTTATTGTTCAGCCAACAAATACTTGCAGTGTGCTTCCTTTGTGAGATAATGACAGCAGAGGGCCTGCAGTATGGTCTCACTGCCGTGAAAGGGCATGCCTGGTGGACCCAGGTAGCTACATGGCAGGACCTACCTGATCCAACAAGCCCCATTACCCCAGGTCCCTGTTAGGTTAACGACAGGACAGGATGTCACTGTGCTTGATTCTGGGACTCTACCACACTGTTTTCCTAATGCCAGCCTCCTCCCTCTGAGAAAACTGGCCCTCTTCTCATCATTGTTCCATTCTCATACCTGTTCTATTTCCCCAATCCATTCAACACCTGCTACCAGCTGGTGTCCTGCCTTGAACAGATGATTTTTCCTCTACTGTGAAATAATCCCCACTTTCCAGACTTCACATATCTCCTATTTCAGTGTCCCATCTATTAGATTGTTTGTCCTTCCTTTCTTGCCTCGCCCCTGACTTTCAGATAGGATCAATGATATATACTAACCTGTACTTGAAACTGTACAACGTGCATGTTGGAAAACGGGCATTACACCATCAAGCTGTGCTCGGAAGGGTCAGCGCCACAGCTGGATTTGTTTTCACAGACCCATAACCAGTTGCCAACTTCAGCTCCTTGTCCTCAGGTTTGTCATCTTGAGGCCTCAGTGTTTCTCTCATAAAAACAGCCTCAATTGAAATTGATCATGACTTCACCTGATGGCTTTTTCCTTTTGTTATGGACATTAAAAGAAGTTTGTGTGGGCACTCTGCAGGCAAAATTCAATTTTAATTATTTTGCTAATGGGTAACACATGTACTTGGTACAACATTCAAAGTTTCCAAAATAAAGGTTAGTAGTTTCTCATCTGCGATGCTTCCCACCTCACCCTCAGCCATTCAGTGTACTCCCTAGATGTAGGCAGGGTTAACAGTCACTTCACCATCCTCCCCGACATAACATACGCATATGCAGTGTACACAAACATATGTGCATATGGTGAGTGTATGTGTCTATTTATATGTGTATTATATATATAAAATCACACACACATGCACACACATTTTACACATATGGAAGCATACTAGTAGACTATTCTACACTTTTTTTCTTTCTTGAATAATTCACCTTAAAGATCATTCCATGTTATACATAAAGGGCTGTTTCATTCTTTTAATGGCTCACAATACTGCATTGTAGGACTGTCTTCTAGTGATGGATATTTAATATTATATTATATTATATTATTTTTTTATTTCAATAGATTTAGGGAGTACAAGTGGTTTTTTGTTACATGAATGAATTGTATATTGGTGAAGTCGGGGTTTTTAGCATACCTGTCACCAGAATAGTGTATATTGTACCTTAGAGGTAGTGTTTGAACTGTCACCACTCTCCTACTCTCCTCCCTTCTGAGTTTCCTAAGTCCATTATTATACTCTGTATGACCATGTGTACCCATTGTTTAGCTTTTACTTATAAGTGAGTGTGGAATTTCTTTTTCTATTCCTGACTTACTTCACCTGAGCAGTGTTCCATGGTATAAATATACCACGTTTTCTTTATCCACTCATCAGTGGATTGGCACTTAGGTTGATTCCATATCTTTGCAAATGTGAATTGTGCTGTGATAAACATATGAGTACGTGTGTATTTTTGATATAATGACTTCTTTTCCCTTGGGTAGATACCCAGTAGTGGAATTGCTGGATCGAATGATAGGTCTACTTTTAGTTCTTTAAGGAATCTCCATACTGTCTTTCGTAGATGTGCAAATTTACATTTCCACCAACAGTGTATAAGTGTTCCCTTTTCAACACATTCGTGCCAATATCTACTGTTTTCTTCACTTTTTAGTAATGGCCATTCTGAAAAATGTAAAGTGATATCTCATTGTGGTTCTAATTTTCATTTCCCTGATGATTAGTGATGCTCAGCATTTTTTTTATGTTTGTTGGCCACTTGTATATCTTCTTTTCAAAATTGTCTGTTCATGTCTTTTGCCGGCTTTTTAATGGGGTTATTTGTTTTTTTTTTTTTCCTACTGATTTGTTTGAGTTCCTTGTAGAGTCTTGATATCAGTCTTTTGTTGGATGTACAGTTTGCCAATATAATATTTTCTCCCATTCTGTAGGTTGTTTATTTACTCTGTTGATTATTTCTTCTGCTGTGGAGAAATTTGTTAGTTTAATTAAGTCCCAATTATTTATATTTTATTTTTATGTTATTTGTTTTTGGGGTGTTAGTCATAAATTCTTCACCTAGGCCAATGTCCAGAAGAGTTTTTCCTAGGTTTTCTTCTAGAATTCTCATGGTTTTAGGTCTGACATTTAAATCTTTAATCCCTCTTGAGTTAATTTTTGTATATGGTGAGAGATAGGGATCCAGTTTGATTCTTCTGCATGTGGCTATCCAATTTCCACAGCATCATTTGTTTAATAGGGCACCCTTTCCCCAGGATATGGTTTTGTATACTTTGTTGAAAATCAGTTGGTTGTAGCTATATGGATTTATTTCTGGGTTCTCTATTCTGTTCCATTTGTCAATGTGTCTACTTTTATACCAGTACCATGTTACTATAGCATTGTAGTATAATTTGAAGTCAGGTAATGTGATGCCTCCAGGTTTGTATTTATTGCTTAGGATTGCTTTGGCTATTTGGGCATCATAAATATACATAAAATATCTAAAACAGACTAGAAGCTAGGTTGATATGAAATACTACATTTGTTTATTCAAGTAGTTGTTTTGGTGTGGCTAAGGCCTACTTTTTATATATATTTCATGTAAAGGTTGTATCTTTTGTGCCTCAGAATTCAGGATAGAAAAAAAAGAGTGAATATAATACAATATTTGAGAATAATTTGAGAACTCAAATCAGATGCCACAGAACGTTAGATGGGGGATGTGTGGAAGTTTCTTTGAACTCAGTTCTTCATTCTGTTTCCTATCTCCCAATAATGACTTACTATGTATCATCCAAAGACTGAATAACACTCACAAGTCAAGACTCAAAGTCTTGCCTCCTGTAGGAAGTCTCCGCAAATCCTATCACTAACCAACTACTAATAATCATTCTCAGCATCATGCTCAGGTCCTCCTTGTATTTCTATACTGTCATTTTTGTGAGACTATATTTCACTTACGTGTTTTCATATTAGTATCCTCTACAAAACTAGCTTACCAGAGGGCAGGGATTATACTTTATTTCTCTTTGTATCTCTAGTGCCAAGTACAGGGTCAGGCAAATAGTAGGTGCTTAATAAATGTTTGTAGGATGAATGGATAAATGAACGTATTGGTTTCCCATCTTCAATATTATTGGCCTTTGGGTAATGAAAGAACACTCTTCCATTCTAACCACTGAATCTAAATTGATCTCATCCCAACCCTCGATGCAGTGGTGAGTCTCATCATCTTGGTCTTGTTAATCTAGTTCGTTTGTTGGCATGGAAAGGATGCGGGGAGGAGATTCAGATGCTGTTTTCATGCTGTCCATCAGGCATCTCCTGTCCTGTGCCACGTACAGACACGTTCTGTTCACCAGCTGCTGATTTCTGTTTGTTCTCATCATGCTGTTTCCTGGGCCAGTGGGGGCTGCTGCCACTGGCTTCTTTTTTCCTACAATGTCCCCTAATCACATTGCACAGATATAAAATGTGTGATCTCCACTCCCTTCTGTCATTCTCTGTTTTTTTTCCTCTGAAAATAATAGTGAAAGAGGAACATGCTTGCCAATATATGCTTTGCAAACTTTCCCATTCCTCATGATTTAAACCCTAGTCCCTCTTGGAAGGGGATTAGGTGCTCCTTAGAAACACCACTAGAATTTGGAAATGTAGCTAGTGCTTTGGAGCAGATAAAAAATCACTCTGGAGATTTTAATTTGCATAAATTTAAATACCTGGGTCACAGGGTTTCAGCTCTAAGTCTGTAAAGGTGAATGTACTACAATTAATTAATTATTGCAGCTACTATATTCACATTCTAATTTGCTGAAAAGTAAAAGTAAAAAATAGCATAAAATTTAGAAATTTCATCTGTCATGTTAGTCATAACCTGGCTTATAAGGGGTGGCCACATCAGATTCTCTTAAAGTTACTATTTTCCCCTTGAGTTACTAAAACTCTTGCCTCCCCCTAATCCAAATCTACCTGTAATTTCTACTACCCCAACCAGTATAAGCTCTGCATAGACATGGCCTCTACTAGCATCTTCCATTGAATGTAAGTCCTCTGTACCTTCTAGGCAGTGAAGAAAGGATACATTTGGGAATTCTTCATTCAAATGCTAGTATAGTCTGTGGGTGATAAAAAATACTCTTAGATTTCATAACTACTTCCTGCCTGTATTTTAAAGCTAAATCACTGGGGGCATCTTCTCTCTGACCATACATTCATCCATTTTAAAAGTTATTACTTTTACTAAGAACTTTGCAGTCAATAGGCACTGAAGCTACAGAGGAAGGGTAAGGTGCTTTCCCTGAACAGCTGTAGCTTTAAAGGAGAGGCATGTATGACTGCCCTCAACAGAAATCAAATTTGGATAGGCCCTCTACAGAGCAAGCACTGTGGGAACAAAAATGGGCAGCTTCTTTCACTTAGGAGACATCAGCCAGGTCTTCCTCAGGAAAGTGGATCATAGGCTATGTGTCAAAATGAATTAATTAATAATGTAGAGAGATGTGTGTGGTGTTAATATGTGGATTGTTCAAAAATTACAGATCTTGTATGTCTGTTGCCTATAAGACATAATAATAACTGACATTTATTAAGTACTAAAGATTAGACCCTTTATTATGGCATCTTTAATTCTCCATCAAAACATTCACAGTAGGTATTTTTATCATATTGTACCAATTTTTAAAGATGCATTTTTAAAATGCATGTCAGAGTTGTTGAGTTAGTTGGCAGATTTAAGTATATCGAAGAATCCAGATTTGAATCTAGAACCTTTTTTTACTATAACTTTTTTAGTATTACAAATGTATATTGGGGAAAGGGTGTAAAAGGGGGTTGGAGATGCAGAGAAATGAGGCAACAGAGGGAGGCAAGTACCATATCATGAAGCATTTTGTAAGCCAAATTAAGAATTTTGGCTTCTATCCTGAGAGTGATAAAGTACCTCTAAAGGGCTTGAAGCTAGTCTAAGCTTTCAGATTTAGAAAGATATTTCTGGCTACAGGATTTAGGAAGACAAAGATCATAGGCAAGGAGACCTATTGTTGAACTGATCCAGTTGAGATATGACAAATGAGTTTATACAGCCCATTAATAGTTGATGAGCCACACCAAAAGGTCATCTGCTTTTCTAATCATCTTGATCCTACTTTCTGTTCAGCTGGTCTTGGTGTCAGCTGGTTCCTCTAATTCTACTCCAAGCCATTCCTTTCAATTTTTAATTGATTTCCTTCCAACCTGCTAAACATCTCTTGCTTCTGGAGCCTTGCATTGAATTTCCTCTTAATTTGGCATTGCCAAACCAGCAGTTGTCATTTTGATAATTTAATATTCACCTCATTAAGTAGCCTAACATTTGTGATCTAGCTTGAATTTATTACTTGCAATTTAAAATGCATATTGATAATAGATTTGAAAAATGTGCTTGCATAATTCTTTTGACCTTGCAAGAATATATAATGCTTATCTCTATATGCAATTACACCTACTGCCTGTGCAGCACAAAGAATGTTCAGATTCTATCAGCTAAACTCTTTTTAAGAGAATGATAGTAAACTACCATTTTGAACATGGGGAATAAAGGGAGCTGTCACACAGTATAGTTGGTCAAAGATAAGATCCAGAAAGCTAAGTGGAAGGAGGCTGGCAGTAGGTGGGTGAGTTAGGCTGGATTCAGAGTGTTAGGGGGTCTGTAAGGGACATGGTGGCTATGGGTGATAAGGTAAGCAATAAATTCAACCCATGAATTGCATGAAGGTTGGAAGGTTCAGGAAGAATTGGGGAGGTCAAAGAATCAGTTAGGGCAGCTGTCAAAAGTAGACCTAGAACTTTGAACAGAGAGGGGCTGGTTTACTTTATTTCCTCTTCTATGTTGTCTCTTGGGTATGAATTACTCAGAGGCCATTGCTGTGTGCTATGGCTGCAGAAAAAGTTAGTGTTCTCAGTGCAGTTGGAGTGACTTCAGAGCTCTTCGGTGGGTGGTCAGAAGCCCCTCTATTCTCACTGAGAAGACAACTGAACTTATATGTCTACTTGCAGGGCCAAGATGAATGGTCTATTCTGAAAACTCTAGTCATGACTGGGCACCCCAGGTAAGTGTACTACAAGTCCTAAAGACCCTTTTATGGAGCTTTGCAGTTTGTAAAACTCTTTTCATAGACATCATCTCATTTTATCCTTATACCACATCTGACAAAATTTTCCTTTAATATTAATGCCCTTATATATAATATAAGGGCTTGGACTCAGATCCTCTAACCCACTAAAATCCTCAAATCTGTTGAAAACCACTGAGCCCATGGTGGTAGGGATGGTGTGGATATGGTGACCAGTCTTCCTGGATCATTGGAATGACCATTTGGGGATGAATTCCGTCTGATTCTCTTTGCCTCTATCTATTTCCACTTATCTCATGTCTTACTGAAGAATCATCTCGAGTACTTACTGCTTTGTATTCCCTAAACATTTTCTATGCAGAAACGATCATTCTCCTCTTTGGCCTTCCATAGAACACTTCCTTTTTATCTTTCTGTGGCAGGTGCCTTATCTTGCCATGTGTCATTGCTTTTGTGTATGTTCACACATAAAGTCTTCCCCTTCTCCTCAAACCCAGACTTACTAACATGCTTAATACCATGAATTTACACCATCTGTATACAATAAATATGTGAGACTGTTGGAAAATTCCAGATGTGTTTGATTCTTCTCATTTTAAATTTTGGGATTAAAATAGCAAAAAGCATAAAAATAAAAGTAAAAAGAAATTACTGAGATATAGACAGAGTTAGAGATGAACAGATTAAAAAATCTACCTTCTTTTTAATTCCCATAATTGGAAAGTTTGATACATTCCCTTTTGGAATTAAATATGCTTACTTAACACTAGCATGTTCAGACTCATTCACACATATTGTATTTGAATTAAATTCTTAAGGCATTCAATAATATTGTTAACTTCCTTCAGTTTGGCAGAGGGAGGTTGTCGAAAGAGATGGGTATAAAAAGGGGGACAAAGACAGAAGTTAATGACAGGCAGGAGAGAGTTCCTGATAAAGAATTTTTCCCTAGGGCATCACAGGAGAAACTAACACTGGAAAGGGGGCCTGAACAATTTAGGAGAACAGCCATGCATAGAAAGCTTGGAAGGGCCTTTGGATATGGTCCTCCTATCTGGCAACCCTGTGCTATGTGCATAAAATGATCATGTTGGCTAAGATGGAGTAAAAATCAGCAGATTGCCTGCACCACTTGCAGGTCATTGAAGTCAGCTGAATTGATTCATCTGAATTGGTAGGAGTTGCCATCTTCTCTCTAGTGCCTTTGATAGTATTTAGCTGTAATTCTCAAGCTGTGGTATTGGGACCAACAACTTCAGCATCACCTGAAACTTGTGAAAAATGTAAATTCTCAGGTCCTACACCAGACTCACTGAATCAAAAATTTAGGTTGGGGCACAGCAATCTGTGTTTAACAAGCCCTGGATGCTGATTCTTATACTTAGTAAAGTTTGAAAGTGAACTAGAAGATAGAGAGAAAAGTAGGTTGGGGTGACGTTGGGGAAAAGAATAAGAGTTTAGCTAGAGATTCATGGGGAAAGAGCTTAAAGAAAATTAGAGTGAATGAATTCCAAGCAGAAGGCCATGCCACTTAAGCTCTTGGATAATCTGATAATGAGAAAACCAGAATTAGATGCTTTCATATGCTGCCTAACCCTGTTTCTATAACTAGAAATCTTGAGGTATCTGGGTGGAGCCAATATGGAAAATCCAGTTAGGTTAATTTTCTCTTAGTATTGGCTTTTCATAATGCCTGGTATTTTATTTTATATCCCTTCTAAGGCCCTGGCCACTGATTTAATTAAAATTTGAATTTGGATAAGACAGCTTTTCCATAAAAACTATAATGCTAGTATGTGTAAAATGCATATTTCTTGATGTTGACTTCTCAAGATTGGATCTGCCCACACTGGATCAAGCTGTGGTTAGGGCAGTGCCCTGCCCTGGGTACTAGGGAAAAGCTTGACATGAAGAGAATTCTTCTCTCTCCTAATTTGGAAATATGACAACAACAAAAATGTTGGAAATATTTTTAATATTTAGATGGATGGAATGTCAAGAAGAGACATATAGGTTCAGAAATATTTACGTTTGGGAACCAGAAAGTAATCGGAATGGAAGAGCTTCTGCCCCTCCCACCTCTTCTGTCAGCTGCTCAGTCATTTCCAAGTGGTCCAAAGTTTCTGTACAATCATCTTGCTAATGACTGTAATTCATCACAGGAGGTGTTTAGTTTTGAAAATGAAATATGACTATATATTTTGGAGATTGCTAGTGAGTGCCTGTTTATTGATCATACTCCTAGTGTAAAAGAATAAAAAAGAAAAGCAATATGGCACAAACATGTATTTTTCAAGGTCCATCATCATAATAGCTGAAATAATTTCATGTGTAAAACTTCTTAAATAATATCCTACCTGTAACTTTACATGAAAGATAAAAGAAAAGTGATTTTTGGCTTTATGTATGCACTGTTTTTTCTCAAAACATTTTTGAGAAAACTTAAAGACATATATACCAAAGGCAAGTAACAAGAATTAAGCCAATGTAAAGGAAACAAATCAGTATTCTACCCATGAAGACTCCTATGTTTGCAATCACTAAGCATTAGTTTTGCGTCTGAGTTCCCTAGCAACTATGGCAAAAAAAGAAATATAGGAAGTTTCAAATTCCCCCATGGAAGAACTGGCTGTAAAAATAAATGTATCATCTTGGATTTTATGTAGAGAGTACAGACTAATATACAGTGGTTTTAAAATAAATGCAGAAATGAGTGTCATGTGACTCTTTAAATAAGGAGATTGGGTAAATTTAAGGTCAGAACTTTAGAACATTTAAAGGAATAAGTTAGGGAAGGTGAATTACCAGGAGAAGTTCAATGAATGAAGTTCAAATATGTAGGTTTCCTGTGATTCTTAGTAGATACAAGATCAGAACTGAAAATAGGTGTATCCGTTAGACCTTCTTCTCTATTGCTTCTCTCTAGAAGGCTTTAGTTAGAAGTTAAGGTGGCGTCAGTTTAAATTCATTGTAATTTCTGATATGCAGATCCTGGCTTCAAATAACTCCACATACTTTGTAAATCAGATGCACATTTAGTAGGGCTGCCATTCTATTAATGAAATGAAACTGAAGCAGTATTCTTTCCCAGAAGAAAATTATTCTACCGCTAAAAGAGGGACAGCACCAATTTTCCTCAGGAAAAATCTTCAGATTTTTCTATAGCACTTGCAAAAGTGCTTTAACCGTGGCATACAGCAAAGAAAACTTTGCACAAAATAATTTTTGAAGCTGTACCTTCCCGTTTTCATGAGAAAAATCAAGAATTTATTCACATATATGACACTAAACAATTCTTTAAGGCTGTCGGTCATCAAAAGTTAGTTTTATCCACTTGGGACTGTGAGATCAATTTTCATTCACTTGGACCAGTGATATAAATAAACAATCAAGAATGAATGAATTTGGAGACTTTCAAAGAAATCTGAATCTTAGGTTAAACTTTTTAATCCCTTAAAAATTCCACATTTTTCAAATAAGAGCAGCTTCCCCACAAATGACTTTTCTTTCCCATATGCATTGAAAATCATCCAGTCTTAGAGAATGTTTTAGGAAATTTAAAGAATTGTCAGCAGAATTCTTAACTAATTAATTATACTTTTGTTAAAGAAAAAAAAAAAACTAACTGAAATATTTTGTCCTGATGATTGGAATGTTCACATTCAATTTGCCAAACAAAAGTTTAAAAATATATTGTTAGAATTGCTGCAGGCTTTGTAGCATGGCTTTCCACTGGCTGAATGTTAGAGCAGGACCAAATGTTTATTAATTTTTTCTGTCACACAGCTAATAGAACTGTTCTTTTAATTCAACAAACAGAAGCCTGTGTTCTTTGGATGGTTATTTTATTTCCCATGGAGTCTGCATGCTGTTGGCTGACAATCACAATGGCTTTGTATCTATTTGGCTCTAGATAGCTCTACCGAAAAAAAAAAAAAAAAAGCAGCAATCTTTTAATTTGTTTTTGCAATAGTTCTGAAAATATATATTCAAAAGTTCTTGAGAAAGTTTCTGGAAATGATTTTTTTTTCCCCCTGGGACACAAGTTTTAGCATAGAACTTCTAAAATCATAAGATAAAGGCCAATTATTGACAAAGGAAGTCTTAACATAGTTCACATGTTTTTCCAGGTGCATTTGAGGTACTCTCTTGAACCAACCTTTGTCTTCTTTAATATGTTATTTTTTTAAAAATATAGAACAAACATTAACGTAGTTCCCCCTCAACCCCCACCCCATGGTTCCTGCCTTACTGAGGAAGATGAGAGTTGCCAAGAGCAAAGCCACCACGACAGGACAGACACGGAGGGTGGTCAAATGCATACACTCTGGACCACAGCTCTCCAGCTTCAGATATCCACCTCTGCCCTTTTGGACATGTGATCTTGGGCAAATGACTTAATCTCTCCATGCTTTATTTTCCTCATCTATAAAGTGAGCTTAAAGATAATTGTGAGACTCTTCCACAGGAGTGACGTGAGGATTAATTAAGTTGGCTCATGAAAGAGCACCAGAATAATGCCTGTCCAATGGTAACTGCACCTCGTGAGTTGGGATTATTGTCCTTGCCCTTGAGCAACTCCCATCTTAATGAATTTCTGTCCTGCTGTTTAATGTTGCCTTGATACACCCTTTTTTAAATTAGTAGTAATTCAGTGTTACTTTTAGGAGCATTCAAATGGAAGTGTACTAAAGTTCTTCACCTCTTAAATTCTGTTTGCTTTTTATCATTATTTCTGTTTCTACTTTTAAACTGTTAGCTTTCACTTATTGCTTCCTTCATCAGTTGTTCACCCTGCAATTTTCTGATTTTAATCTGCTGCCAACTGAGAAATAAGATTATCAACTCAGTTAGAATTTGAAATAAATTAGAGGTAATTTGATTCAGAGAAGGAACTTGGAGTGCTTCCCTCTGAATAAAGCAAATCCTCTTGACCATGTGGATTTTGTACTTGGTATTATCTGTTTTGCTTTCCAGGAACCTCTTTTGCTGTTAAAAGTGAATGCATTAGATGAGTCAGTCACCTTGGAGAAAGTGAGGTATTATAATATTAAATTGATTTTCCTTTTGTTCATAGAAAGACTAGCTAAAGAGTAGAGAAGAGATAGAGGAGATAGTAAGGCACATGTAACAATATTTGTTACAGGCGTGGATGGGAACCTAACAGAGGAATGAACTTAAACATCACTCTGATTGCATTCCAGCCTATTGCACCCCTGTGGCAATAGGCTCACTACCTCCTTCCCGCTTTGCTTTGAGAAAATAGAATTGACACCAGGGGTCACTACAAGAATTCTCAGATTGTGTTCATAGACCAGCAGCAACTAAATTTTAGAAATGCAAATTCTCTGCCCCATCCTAGACCTATTAACTCAGGAACTCTGGGGGTAGGCCCAGCAATCTGTATTGTAACAATCCCTCCAGGTGTATCTGATGCAGGCTAAAGTTTGGGACCCAAAGACCAAGGCCAGTGGTGCTCAAGTCTGAACATATTAGAATCACTTGAATCCCAGTCTGCAAAATTCAATTATTTTAAGGTAAAAATGAAAGACTTCAGATGATTTCCGTGTTCACAAGGGTTGAGACCTGCTTCTCTACACCTTGCTGACAAGAGCAAAGCAAAGCAAATCTCTGGTTTTCAAAGTTATAATTTGAAAAGCCTTCTTCCTTCTATAGACTTGGTTTGTGTCCCCCACTTTCATATGTTGAAATCCTAACCTTCAGTGTACTGGTATTAGGAAGTAGGGCATTTGGGAAGTGATTAGGTCGTGAGTGTGGAGCCCTCATGAATGGGATTTGTACCTTTGTAAGGGAGACCCAGAGAGCGTACTAGCCCCTTTCTACTGTGGGAGGACACAGCAAAAGGACAGCTGTCCATGAACTGGGAAGTGGGCGCTCTCCAGACATGGAATCTCTGGCACTTTTTTGGACTTCCCAGCCCCCAGAAGTGTGAGAAATAAAATTCTGTTGTTTATAAGCCACACAGTCTATGGTCATCTTTGGGCCCTGAACTCTTTCACAGTAATCTTTTACTGTGTTTGATACAGTGTGGAAGATGTCTATTAAAATGTAATCTGTGAGAGCTAATATCTGGAATTAATATATGTTAATATATTTTTTCATAATAATTTAGTAGTTCTTCTGTAGCAGCTCTTCTCAAACATCAGTGTGCATCAGAATCACCTGGAAGGTTAAAGCTTGCTCTGCCCTACCTCCAGAGTTTCTAATTCCTACCTCCAGAGTTTCTAATTCCAGTCTACAGAGAAGCTCAATAATTTGCATTTCTAACAAATTCCAAGTGAGCTAGTGTTGCTGGTTCTGGGACTATGAAAACTATTACTATGAGGAAAGAAGGGCCTTGACAAATGGGATTCAGAACAAATAGGTTTGCTAGGAGGAGAAGGAAAACATGATTCTCTTCCCCAAGTGGGAGACCTGAGCAACAGGGAGGCTGCCTTGCAGTAAAGATGTAGAAGGGACAGCCTTAATAGAGAGTCTGATTGAATCTAAAATAATGTGATCATGAATAAAATAGCTTAACTGATGACATTAACTTCTGGTTTCCAAGTATTTATCCAGTGTTTTCCAAAATGCAGAGTATAGCAAAATGACAATGGAAGGTTGTTAAAAATGCAGACACCTGGACCTCATCCTTGTAACTTCTATTCAGTAAATCTGGGATGAGGCCCAGAAATGACTGATTCAGATGATTTTGCTGAAAATGTGTGTGTAACTCTTTATTCAGGGGAACTCATGGCCCTTATTATATTATTAAACATCTCTGGAGATTTAAGAGTAAAATAGAAATACGTTTTTCTTTCTGAGAGTAGTTCAAGTATACGTTTGGTTTGTTCACAGGATGATCCCTTGAGACTCCTTCAGACAAGTTGGGTTTTTATTTGAAAATTGTTTAATTTACTACTTTAAAATCTGAAGATCAAATTCTTTTATGTTAAACACTTTTTAAAAAAATGATATAACTCTCAGGTGCATCTAAATTTAGGAAAAATGAAACATCGTTTCATAGGTCCGCTACTCCCAGTTGTATAAATTGATTCAGGTGGCAAAGAGCACATAGGAATAGTGCACAGAGCTGCATTCTAGCAAATTCCAGCAACTGTTCAGCTTTCCATGTGATAATAGCAACCATATTCCTACAATACTGATGGAAAAATCTACAGATAGGGGTGTTGTCAATAGATCATTGTGATTTAAAAAAATACAGCCCTTCTAAAAAAAAAATCAGCAGTTGTTAGTGTACTTTTTATTTTCTTGTTCTTTTTGTAAACTCCTGTCTAGGACACAATATAAATTTTTAATCCAAGACACTATCATGTTGATAATAAGCCTTGGGTCTTCCTGTGTAGAAACAATTATTACTTTTCTAAGTGTCCTCAAATTAGTTTGGTGCATTTACTCTGAACGTTATGCAAAGGGAGGGGTCCTCTAAGAAATGTAGTCGGCATATTTAAATCCTTAAGAAAATTATGAAAGCTCTTGTAGAAACTATTCACTGGAAAGGAAGAAAGGTCTCCAGTTTTCTGAAAACCGTTTGCTCTGTTAAGAACACATTTAATGAATACATCTATTTTGAAAGAATATTGCTAGCAAAAATCCTTCTATCTGGAAATATAATGGTACCCATCAAAGAAACCATGAAAGGTGTCAGCTGAGTCTTCATATTTAGGCAAGAATATGAAGAAATATTTAAAAAATGTGTTTGCCTATCATTAAATTCAGAATTTTCACCTACGTGAAATAATTGTGTTTCGTGGAAGCATAGTAATATGCCTACAGAATGGCCCCTCTTGCTCTGCAAAGTGTTCTGGGAGATTTTCCTCCAAAAACATTTCTTCATTCATTTACTCTGTGAATTGTATTAAAAGTTGATGTACAACTGAAATGGGCATGTAATAGGTTGGCTGCAAGGGACGGTGTTTGGTGTTTTGGAGTCACTTTCCTTAAACCACACATCAGTTTAAATGGGGCTGGCTCGTGTATTACTTGGCATTGGGTACAGGTTTTTTTTTTTTTTTTTTTCTGTAAATAGTCACATTTACTCAGACATTTGACCTTGTCCTCAAATTTGGTTCCTGCATTCAGCATAGTGACAGCATAGGGACAGAAGTAGCTGCCTGTCAGAGAAAATTGCCAAGTTTCAGGGTCCCCAGGGAAATATCTTGAGTAGAACTCTCCAGAATATTTCCCAATTTTGATGCTGCAAAACAGTTAGTATTCAGCTCAGGCTGATAGGCAATTCCTGTATTCACGCCATACTAGGTGTTATACTATAGAAGGCATAAAAACACGCTTCAAGCAGTATGTTTTCCTTCCTGGCATTTAGGAGGAACTAAATGTGGGGAGTTGTAAATGTCACTCTGGATTTGCTTGTTTTCTATGGCAGAGGGTTATTTGTTAAGACCATAGAGATACTTTTGTGAATGGTACCTTATAAAATAAAAGAATATTATTACCTCTCTTTCTGTTACTGTTCCTCCCTTTCAGCAATAATATACTTCTGATCTTGGTGTAAATGTCATATTGTGTGAATATGCAAACATCACATCCGCCTACATATGTTCTGTTGCTTAGTAATTCTTGGCACTGGAGCACAGTGAATTCTGTGCCTAATAAATGAGATATCCATCAGAATGAAAAATGAACTATGTTGGTCTCTTGAATAATATATCTGTATTTCAGATTTTAGTTTTGAAAGTAGGTTGCATTGTAAAGAAATTTGGAAAGGAATTGAATGCAAGACTAACATTTACTTATGCATCAAATAATGCCCACCATTTCTCAAGACAGAGGCCAATATTTCAAAGTGTTTATTTAAAGATGTACAGATTTTTAGCTTTATGAGGTTTTGAGAAAATTAAGATTTACTTTTTAAGAATCTGTAAAAAAATCTTACATAGGAAAGCTATATTCAAGAGTGAATACTAGACTTATGTCTTGAAGATCAGTGAATTGCCTTCATTTTATTATAACTATTATAGTCACCCTTTTCAACTCTGACCTCCCTTTTTCATTCATAAGTCTCTGCAACATGAGGTTTTCCGTAGGCATTCATCTGCTTAAAATAATTGAATTGAAAGAAGTAGCTCTATTAACACAATTTATTATTTCTCTGAATTTGAAAGACACTGTCTCTTCCAAACTAATTAAATATGCTCTTCTCTAACGATGATTTTGAATCCACCAAACAGGGCACAGATGTCATATTTGACAATGTCATCCTTCCCTAGTAGATGTTCATTTCAACATTACTGTTTTCTTGATCCTTACCTTGTGTTAAAGACAAGGGACACAAAGATTAAAAGATACCACCCTTCTCATTTAGGAGCTCAGGCTCTTGTGAAAGAGACAGATAATCACTTTGTTACAGTAGACATTTTGACAAAGGCACCAAGAAACAATAGATACCATACAACAAAGGAGATACAGAATCAGTTCCAAAAGAGAAATAATCAATTAGGTGACTCATAAACCTCTCACTCATGTCAAGGAAACTACAAAAAAAAAAAAAAAAGTTAGGATACTGAAGGGGGGGATAGGTTTGGAGAAAGTTGTTAATATGCTTTGAGTCACAACCTCTCTCAAGGTGAAGGTGTGTGGGGTATTCCCCATTCTACCCCAAATCAGTAGAAGAGGCTTTAAAGAGACCACTAAGAATTTGAGACATGGGGTTTGCAGCTTTAAGGATAAGTGCAGAGCACAATGCCTGGAAAACTGAAACAGTAAGTGCACCTCAACTGCCTGAGTTTGCAAAGTCTTCAGTAGATCAGCCATCTATTGCATCATGGGATAAAGCCACTATAGTTATATTAATTAGGTACACATTTTATATCTCATAGAGTAAAACTATGAGTGATATTTTATAGCCAAGTTATTTGTATTTCAGCTGTAGCACCATGCTTCTATGCCCTTGCCTAAGCTATATATGCTAACACTCTAGTCTTTCTCTGCATACATTTTCTCTCAGGCACTTTATTTCTGATAGCTTCAGCTATGGGTTGATGTTTTTCAAGTCTTTACCAATGCACTCCAGACTCATATTTAATGGCATACGTGACCTTTATGACTGGCTCTCTCATGGGTACCTCAGATTTCCAGATACACTGCCTGAACTAACTTTTTAAACCACCCTTCAATTTGCTCTTCTTTTTATGTTCTCTGTCTTATGTACAGGACACAAATATCCACCCAGCTGCCACCAAATCTAGGAAACTGAGAGTCACCTTTGATACTTCAGTTATTCCTTCACTTTTCAAGTCCTGTAAATTACTACATAATGTTAATTTAACTTCATTACAACTAGCATAGTTCAGACTTTTCATCCCTTGCCAAGACTCTCACCTAACAACTTTTCTGCCTCCATTCCTGTTCCACTAAAATTTATTCTTAATAACATTTCTAGAGTAAGGTTTTTACAAACAAAAATCGGAACATGATTAAAAATCTTCCAGTAACTTATTAAAATCCAAGCTCTGAAATATGGTAAATAAACAATTGCCTTCTTGAACTTGACCTTGACTACATTCTACTCAGATCTCCTATTACCCTCTATCTTTTATTTTATCCTCATGCAACTTATAAACGTTCAGTTCTCATTTATGTCATGCTTATGTCTCTTCTGTGTTCCTGTGCTCATGCATTTTCTTTGCCTGAAATGCCCTCTCCACTGCTACTCACACTGGAAGATTAGCATGGCTATTAATGCTGTGAAGTTTTCCCTGAATGTCCAGTGTGAAGTGGTAAAATTTACTTTGAACACTTTTATTTTTATCTTTGTACTGTCATAATTTTTGTGTTTGTTTGGGTCTCCTGCCAACCAGTGTTACTTTTGAATCTCCATTGCATAACTACTTGGTAGTATTGTGGATATTAGGTTGATGAATAAATGTATAAATAAATGGCTACTGGTCTGGCTTGACATTTTTTACTTCACATGTACACTTTCTGTGAAGGGGCAGACAGGTGATATTTGAACTAGTAGGCTACACACACACTCTAGAGGGTTTATCAGATTGAATATGCCAGTGCCATGATGGAAGTGGTATTTGAAGATTATACTTTGAAATTATTTGCGATATGGGTGAATAGAAAGGGATATAAGTCAAGAACAACAGTTAGGCAACCTTGGCAGTTGTTCAAGATGAGTATATTTAAAGTTGAAGTGGAAAAGGAAATAAGTAGGTTTGAAAGACGCCATCAAGAAATAAATCAGCCAGGAAAATCAAGTATATCAGCTGTAAGTGGTAGTGAGAGAAAAAAAGTCTTAAATGTTGAGAATGCTAAACCATATGATTTGTGACTTCTTAGCCAAGATGGAATGAGAAAAGATGTATAATCTCCCTGGAATTGGAAAGATTCTAATCTATATAGAATAAGCAATATACACATTGAAATTTGTAGAGTTCTTCTACTTCTACCACGAAGGAGTAACTGGTATTGGTCCTGCCCTACCACTGCAGAAAACTAGTAAATAGTAAATATTTGACTAGTAAAGTCAAATATTAATATAAAACAACTTATTTCAGGTTGGAACACAAATGATATAGAACTGTGAGGCCTACAAGAAAAGAAACAAGTGAAGTGAACTCTATGACATCCCTGGCTTTCTTTCTGGAGTGATTTTCTGAACCATAATATAGGAAGCACTCAGGAGAGAGAGAGATCATAATTTGGCGGCTGGGGGTTGTGATGAGGCAGCTTGAATTTGCAAGACAGAATACCAAAGGGTAAGAAAGTAGAAAGAAAAAAGTTTACTGAAATATGCACAGGAGATGCCATTAATTTCTTGCTGAGTAATAATATATGGATGTGCAAGATTAAACTTCATGAGGCCAAGTACGAACAACTAAAAAGGAAATGTAAGTCAAACAATTCCGAGGCTCGCACAAAGCTAGGATACCTCATTGGAGAACTGAGGCATTCTGTAGTACTCCAGAAAGGTGGAGCCAGACTACATTTGAGTAAAGGCTACCCTATATAAGCCTAAAGAAATCTTAAAAACATATCATGAGTATATCAGGCTGATCCATGAGTAATAAAGTGAAAAATATTTAGCTGAAATGAATAATACCTAGAAAAATATTAGAGAAAACCTAAAAATGCAAAACTGACTCAAAGAAAAAACCAACAAAAGGCAAGAAATAGCAAAATTAGGAAAATATAAAAAAATCAAAATAAACAAATTTAAAATTAAATTATTTAATAAATAAAAATAAGTATAATTTAATAAATAAAATTTTTTATTTTACACTCTTAAGTATTTAAGAGTGTAAAAAGGGCAAAAAGTAGCAAAAAAATCAAAAAGCAAAACTGACTCAAGAAAAGAAATTTAAAAATAAACAGCTTTATGCCTAATAAGAGAATTTAATTCATAATTAAATATGTCACCACAAAGAGAATTCCAGTCATAGATGGCATCACTTATGAATACCAGTAAAAAAATAATAACAGTCATATACATTCATTTTTCAAAGAATATAATAGCAGTGAATATGTCCCAGCTTAGTTTATGCAGGAAGCATAAACCTGATACCAAAACTAGGCAAAGACATTATTACATGAAAAGAAAATTAGAGACTGATATTCTGATGAACTTAAATTAGATGCAAAAATTTTTAACTTTATATCAGGAAATCAAATCCAGCAATATATCAAAAAGATAATAAATCATCACCAATTGGGATTTACATCAGTAATGCAAAGTTGAGTTAGGTGTTGAAGATTTATTAAAATAATTTACCATATTAATAGGATTAAGGAGAAAAAATCTAGAAGATCCTAGGTTAGGATTCAGTAAACTCCAGCTAGGTAGGTCACCCACCTATTTTGTCATAAAATTTTACTGGAACCCAATCACACCAGTTTAAGTAAGGTTTATGGTTATTTTGTGTTACAATGGTAGAGTTGAATTTCTGCAACAGAGAGCCTATAACTTGTTAGTTTAAAATATTTACTACCCAGTATTTTAAGAACAAATTTGCCAACCTATGGACTAAGTAGTGGGGGAGGGGAGAGAGGAGAGACAGTAGCAGGCAGATAGGGGTAGGAAAGAGGTTGAGGGAGAGATTATATAGAGATTGAAAAAGAAGAAATAAATTGTCTTTATTTCAGACAACATAATCATGTACAAAGGAAATCCTGGCTACTCTACAAAAGTGCTACTAAGATTAGTAAGTGAAAGTCACAAGATACAAGATCTAGTTTTAAAAATGAGAATTTTGAATATATTAGCCACAGAGACTTGAAACTTAAACACTTAACAAATAATACCATTCCATGGTAGCATTGAAAAACACCAAAGACTTAGGCATAAATTATTTAACAAAATGCATGACCTGTAAATTAAAAATAATTAGATAATGTTAACAGAAATAAAATAAAATATAAATAAATGAAGAGCTGTATCATGTTAATGGATTAAAAGACTCAGAATTGTTAAAGGTGACAATTTTCTCCAACTGGTCTATGGATCCAATCCACTACAAATTTAACCTGCAAGCAGGCTTGCTTTTTCTGGTAGACATTGATAACTTGAATCAAAATTTCAAAGAAAAGCACAGTTGGAGAACTTACACTCCCTAGTTTCAAGACTTACTATAAAATCACATTAATGGAGTGAATAGTGATATTTAGTGTAAAAATTAATGTAATAGAAGAGAAAATCCAGAAATAGACCATTTTTGACAAGAAGAATTACATTCTGCCTTAAGTTCAAGGTACATACAGAAACTCAGCAAATATTACATTTCTTGTGCAATACCTTTAAATATCTGTCTGTCAATGACATACATGTTTAACATACATGTTAAATGTAAAAATGTGCTATGAATTTATAGTATCCCCCATCAGTTAATGTATTTGACTTTGCTATGATTCCAGCTAGATGTTGCATCTGTAATTTGATTATGTGATACCAGATGAACATACGTGCTTTAAATGGAAATATAAAGGCTACATATTTAAGATTTGTCCAACCAACAATTCAGAGATTTTACATTCTTACAAAAAGGTATATTGTTATGTTGAAAATTTAAATATAGCACACAAAAATGCTCTGTAATTTCTATGTATATGACTTGAGATTATTAGAATTATTTTTGAAATATGAATGTAATGTGAGTATGGAAGCCATATTAATGGAATTTTTGGAAATATTCTTGTTTTCATACATTTAAAGTTGCAAGAATAATTTACTTAACATATTACCAACTGTGATTTTAATAAAGAGATTGGCTGAAAGGCAATCAGAGAACAATACTTTATATTCAGAAGAAAAACAATATGAACCATGGCCAACAGCTCTTCAAAAACAATGGAGAGAGGGGACAGGTAAAATGGCTGACTAGAGACATCACTTGCCCGACTGTCCCAGAGGGAAAAAAGAGTTTCAGATAAAGGAGAGGGGAGAGGTGCAGCTCAGGTGTAGATCATGGGCAGAAGAACCAGAACCTGCTGGAGATCTCACAGAGGAAAATTGTAAAGCAGAGAAGGAAAAGGATAAAGGAAAAAAAAAGAACTCAGCAAGGATCAAACCCAGAGAAGCTTGGAGCCCAGTGAAAGGGTAAGGGGGAGTCCCTTTCTCCTTCCCACACTCCTCTGGTGATCAGTGGAATACCAAGTTACTTGGAAGCTTCACCAACCCCCTCTGCCCAAGCACTGTGGCAACCATGGATTTGTGGGGAGAACTTGTGTGATCCCAGAGTTTGGACATTCCATGCAGGGCTCCCCTCCAAGGAGCCAGCTTTCTCCCATTCTAACTCTTATCCTTCCCTGTCCTGCCCCACCCCACTGCAACTGGGAAAGCAGGTTGAGCTGAGAATTTGGCAAGCACCTGCCTCTTCCCAGCTGACACATGCTTCAGTGTGAGGTTCCCAAAGAGAGTGGGGCACATGACTTTCCCCTTGAGGAACCGCAGTGGACCAGGGGTGCCCGATCTGGGAGCTGCCTGCCCACTGGCATTTCTCAGAGATGTATGCCAGCATATCAGACATGTAGGCCAGATCCCGTGTCCCCAGAACTCAAGTGGGTTGCTGGGGGAAAGAGGGAGGAGACTTGCGAGCTGGTCTAAGGAGCTGAGAGAACCCACATGGGCATAACCGATGGGATAATAATGTGTTGGTCAGAGATGCAGTGATCTGGGAGAGCGCCCCTTCCCTCCTGCCTGGGTGACTGGTCATCAGCAGTCTCCATGCTGCTGGAATAGCCCCCCTTATGGGTGGCTCTGCCTCTGAAGTCCCCAGAACAAAGTCTGAAACTCTCACTGTGCCTAAGCCCAAGGCTCTTCCCCTGTAGCATCTGGGCCTCCAATGTGTCTGCTACTCCACCCTTGAGACTCAAGAGTTGTGCCAGATCCCCAAGACCCCACCACTACTACTAGGCTGGCAGAGCCTCCCTAAAATCCAACCAACACTTCACTCAGGAGCCCCCATCACTGGGCAGCCCTCACTCCTGGACTTGATTTGGAGAGTCCCCAGCAAAGGAGAACAATTGCCCTACAATCTTATTAGCTCAGGGCTAAGAGAAGAGGAGCTAGATGAGAAAAAACAACAAAAGAACCCTGGCAACATAAAAAAACCAAAATAGTTTGACACCCCCAAGGGAACACAATAGACTCAACTAACAAGGAAATTGCCAAAAAGACAGAAATGGAATTCAGAATGTGGATGGCAAATAAGATGATTGAAATTGAAGAGAAAGTTGAAAACCAACAAAAAGAAGCCAAAAAAATTTTCAGGAAATCAATGAAAAAAATGAAAAAGTCACTAGAGAGTTAGACGACACAAGAAAGGATATAATAAAACTTAAAGAAAGGAAACAGTCATTTAGGAAATGTCAAAACACAGCAGAAAGCTTTAACAACAGGCTAAGCCAAGGAGAAAAAATAATATCAGAGCTTGAGGACAAGGGGTCTCAAGATAACCCATTCATTTAAAGAGGCAGAGAAAAGAAAAAAAAGTCTGAGCAATCATAGTGAGAGATATGGGACTATGTGAAGTGAACTAGCATTCGAATTATAGGTATCCCTGAGGGTGAAGAAGAAAGAGCTAAAAGCATGGAAAACCTATTTAATGAAATTATTGAGGAAAACTCCCCTTGTATTACCAGCAATTCAGGCATACAGATACAAGGTGGACATTGAACAACAGGAAGATTCATAGCAAATATGTCATCTCTAAGACACATAGTAATCAAACTGGCCAAAGTGAAAATGAAGGAGAAAATTATCCAAGCAACAAGACAAAAGCATCACATAAACTACAAAGGAAAACCCATCAGGCTAACTGCCAGAAGGGATTGTGGTCCTATTTTCAATCAACTTAAACAGAACAATTGCCAGCCTAGAATTTTGTATCCCATAAAACTTAGTTTCACAATAGACAGAGAAATTAAGTCTTTTCCAGGCAAGCAAACACTGAGGGAATCTGCCATGACCAGACCTGCTCTGCATGAAATATTCAGAACAGTACTATATGCAAATCAGATTCCAACCAGTGTAAATTCACCTAAAAAAATGCCCAATACTCACAACTTTTATAGAACAATAGAACAACAGATAAAACAAAGTAAAAAGGGACTACCTTACAAGATGAACAGACCAACATCTACATATAAATGCTGTCAATTAACATTCAAGAACTAAATGCCCCTCTCAAAAGACATATGCTGGCTGAATGGGTGAAAAAACACAACCCAAGTATCTGCTGTCTCCAGACAACACATCTAAACAACAAGGATGCACGCAGACTCAATGTGAAAGGATGGAAAAAAATTTCCATGGAAATGGAAATGAAAAGGTGTAGCCATTCTCATATCAGATAAAATTGACTTTAAGCAAACAAAGGTAAAGAAAGACAAAGAGGGTAATTATATAATGGTAAAGGGAGCAATTCAATAAGGAGATATAACAATCCTGAATATATATATATATATACACCCAACATATGAGCTCCAAGATAGATGAAATGAATTTTACTAGAGCTAAGCAAAGAAATAAATGGCACCATCATAATTACTGGGGACCTCAAAATCGCATGTCAGAGCTTGACAAATCATCAAAGCTGAAGATAAATAAACAATGTACTTGAACCAAACTCTACATCAAATTGACCTAAAAGATATTTACAGAACATTCTACCCCCAAAATACAGAATACACCTTTTTCTCAGCAGCACATGGGACATTCTCCAAGATTGATCATATCTTAGGCCACAAAACAGGTCTCAACAAATTTAGAAAAGTGAAAATCATACCATGTACACAGCAGAATAAAACTAGAAATCAATGAAAAGAGAAATGCTCAAACCTACACAAAATAATGGAAATTAAACAACCTGCTCTTGAACAATTATTGGATCAAGAATGAAATTAAGATGGAAATCAAAAAATTATTTGAACTGAACAACAAAAGGGACACAAGCTATCAAAATCTATGTGACAGAATAAAACCATTCCTCAGAGAAAAATTCATAGCCTTAAATGCCTACGTCAAAAAGACAAAACGATCACAAATTAACAACCTAATGTCACACCTCAAGGAACTAGAAAAGGAAGAACAAACCAAACCAAAAAGCCAGCAGAAGAAAAGAGATAACAAAAGTTAGAGCAGAACTAAATGAACTGGAGAATAAACAATACAAAGAACTAATGAAACAAAAAGTTTGTTCTTTGAAAAGATTAAAAAAAAATTGTCAGATGTCTTCCTAGATTAACCAAGAACAGAAGAGAAATGATCCAAACACGTTCAATGAGAAACGAAAAAGATGACACTACAACTGATACTATAAAGAAATACAGGCCAGGCGGGGTGGCTCACGGCTGTAATCCTAGCACTTGGGAGGCCGAGTCGGGCGGATCGTTTGAGCTCAGGAGTTCGAGACCGGCCTGAGCAAGAGCGAGACCCCGTCTCTACTAAAAAAATAGAAAGAAATTATCTGGCCAACTAAAAATATATATAGAAAAAAAATAGCTGGGCATGGTGGTGCATGCCTGTAGTCCCAGATACTTGGGAGGCTGAGGCAGTAGGATCGCTTAAGCCCAGGAGTTTAAGGTTGCTGTGAGCTAGGCACTCAGCTGCTGACGCCGCGGCACTCACTCTAGCCCGGGCAACAGAGCAAGACTCTGTCTCAAAAAAAAGAGATACAAAGCATCATCCATGAATACTATGTAAATCTCTATGTGCATAAAATAGAGAACGTCGAAGAAATGGACAAGTTTCTGGAAACACACAACCTCCCAAGACTCAATCAGGAAGAAATAGAATTCCTGAACAGAACAATAATGAACAGTGAGATCAAAACAGTAATAAAATACCTCCAAAAACAATGAAAAAAAGCTAAGGAAGGACCACATAGAGTCACAGCCAAATTCTATCATACCTACAAAGAATACATGGTACCCATGATGCAGAAATTATTCCATAATGTGGAGAAAGAAGGAGTTCTCCCCAAATCATTCTATGAAGCCAGCATCACCCTGATGCCAAAGCCAGGAAAGAACATAACAAAAAAAAGAAAACTTCAGACCAATATCCCTTATGATTATAAATGCATAATTCCTCAATAAAATACTAGCAAACCAAATTCAACAGCATATCCAAAAAGTATCCCACTGTGACCAAGTGGGCTTCATCCCAGGGATACAAGGATGGTTCAACATTTGTAAATCAATAAATGTGATTCACCACATAAACAAATGCAAACTATATTTTTAAAGTGCAATAAGGAAATAAGTCAATAAGCATTCTATAATCAGTGAAAATATCTTGCCAAAATCTCATAACTTCAAGCTTCAGCATTTGACTTTGTTTCTTCTACTTGTCTAATAAGCAATCAAACTTTATTCTTAGCAATTATGGAAATAAGTCCTGAATTTCCAGACTGGACAGCGGCCTAAAATATATACTCTTATAGGCTAGATCTAAGCATGACCCTCCTGACACTGAGTTTATTTGTAAAAGCAAGCATAATGTACATAATAAACTCTAGGCACAGAAATCATGTTAGATGTAAAATGTCTCCTTGGTAAGAATATTTGTGGAAATAAATACAGTGTATTAGACTTTCAGCACCTTAACATTAAACATCTGATGCACTCCACCAAATTTGCATTCTCTGAACCCTTGCTCACAAAGTATATGGTTCTCAAATAATTAAGTGGTTTTCCATCTACATTTGCCAAGAAGAAAAATATAACAGCTATGCTCACACTAGTCTTACATCTCATTTAGCAGTATCATTTTGTTGTTGTTGTTGTTGTTAAATTAACTGACATTCTAATTGGTGTATCAGTTTCTTAGGAGCTTGGTTAACATGAATTGCCTTCTCAATCATTATCATAATGATCAATTTTCTGATCTTTTAAGACTTCTCTGAAACCTGATTTCCCCATCCACAGAAATCTATAGATTAATAAAACCCTTCACTCCTCAGTCTTTATTTTTTAATTTTTAATTTTATATACTTTTAAACTTACAGGATAGTTGAGAGAAGGATCAAAGGAACTCCTGTTATTTCTTTTACCCAGATTTAGAAATTATGCATATTTTCCACCATTTGCTTTATCATTTTCTCTCTGTATAACATACAGGTATAGATGCACACGTGTGTATACACAAACACTTTTTTTCTAATGATGTATTAGAGACTTCATGGTCCCTTTCCCCTAAATATTTGTGTGTATTTCTTAGGAAAATGAGTATTCTCTCATGTACCGGTACAATTATAAAATCAGGAAAATTAACATGTTAATTCAATATAATATTATTATTTAAAGCATAGTTTATGTTCAAATTGTTAACTTTCCCAAAGATGCCCTTTATAGCCCCTTCTCACAACCCCCAGTTCAGTGTCAATCCATAATTATGCATTGAATTTATTAGTAATACCTTTTAACATTTCGTTGTATCTAACAGTTCTTCACCTTTTTTCTTTTTTTGGTCTTTCTTTAAGTTTGATATTTTTGCAGTACGCAAAATATACAATATAATGTTTCTAAAGATAGCTGGATTTCCTTATGACTAGATTTCGGTTATGCATTTTTTGGCGATAAACCACAGATGTGAGGTGCCCTTTTCAAGAGGCATTATGATGTTGTTTTGTCACAATTATAGTTATATGGATTTTGATCACTTGATTAAGCTGGTGCCTAAGAGGTTTCTCTCTTGTGAAGTTGCTATTTTAACTTTTGAAATTATCCATTCACTATCTCCCCAATGGTAATATACTGTCTTCTAATATCATAGACTAGTTTTGCAGGTTTTTGATCTTTGTATACTGGTAATCATGTAGTATATATTCTCCTTTTGTGCATTTTTTTCATTTTACGCTGTTTATGAGATTCATCCATATTGCTATGCAATTTTCATTTGATTATTTTCATTGCTATATATTATTTCCTTGGTTTGATATACCATTTGTTTTGTCTCTATACTATATAGTATTCCATTAATGTGCTATGTAAAATTTCATGATTTTGATATTCATCCATTCATGAGCAATTGTGTAAATTTCCAGATTTCATTATTAAAAGTATGCTCTGTAATCATTTCTGTAAATGTCATTTGAAGAATCTCTGTACACATTTCTGTTGGTTTTATACCTAGCTGTGAAATTGTTGGGTTGTATAATATCCATATATTCAGCATTGGTAAATACTTCCAAAGAGTTTTCTGAAGGGCTTGTATCAGAATTACATGAGAGTTCCAGTTTCTATGAAATAATATAATTTTTATTTCTCTACAATTATTTTGTCTTTTCTTTCTTACCATGTTGCATTTACTAAGACCTCCAAGAAATGTTAAATAGCATTTTTTATCATGAATGAGAACTGAATTTTATGAAAGGCATTTCCTCATATATTGAGATGATAATATCATTTTTAAATTTTTATTCTCTTAATGTATGGAATTATATGGTTTGATTTTCAAATGTTAAGCCAACCTAGAAATACTAGAATGAAACTACCTGAAAATGAATTATTCTTGTTATATATATTTGGATTATGTTTGTTAATATTTTGATAAAGATTTTTCTATCTATGTTCATAAGAAGATTGGCCTCTAAATTTTCTTTCATATAATGTCCTTATCAGGTCTTGTTATCAAATTTATGATGGTTTTGCAAATAGGAAGGAGTTCTCTTATTTTATATTATCTGTAGTGTATAAGTAATGTTAGGAATTTTTTTTTAAATTTGGAAGAATTCACTGCTGAAACTACTTGGAGTAGGGGTTTTATTTGTGAGTAAGTTTTTAATATTTGATTCAATTTATTTGTTAGAAATAAGAATATATAATTTCTCTTTCTGCCAATTTTGGTAAATCATGTTATTAAATAATTTTTACAGGTCACCGAAATTGTTAGTTTTTTGCATAAATATGATCAGAATATCTTCTTTTTAAAACTGTAGGATCTCTAGTGATGCTCATTTTTTATTCTTCTAACTGAAGTGTCACAGAAATGGAAAAACAAATACCACACGTACTCACCATTAAATTGGAACTAATCAAACAACACTTATTTCTGATATTGTTAATTTGTGTTGTCACCCTTTTTTCCTTATCATTTATGCTAGTTGGTTGTTAGTTTTACTAATATAGTCAAACTTGGATTTTTCTCAATTGTATATTTATTTTATATTTTCAAATTTCTGATATATTCTTTTCTTCTTATTTATATTTAATTTACTTCTTTTTTTTTAGATTTTATTAATTTATGTTTCTCCCTGGTATTTTCATTTAAGACTACAGATTTCTCTTTGTTTAACTCTATCCATAAGCTTTGGAATGTCATAAATGATTCTTAGTTTTCCTGTGATTTAAAATACTTTTAACCATCAGTGTTCTTTTTTCTTAGACAAATAGAAGTTTAAAAATATATTGTTTCATTTCTAGCTTTAATTTGCACTTTCTGTGATGACAGAAATTTTCTATATCTGAGCTGTCCACTGCAGTATTTGTTAGCTATTTGTGGCTATTGAACACCTGATATATGGCTGGTACAATTGAGAAGCTGAATTTTTAATTTTCTTCTAAAATTTAATTAATTTAATTATAAATAGCTACACATAGCTAGTGAATTCTCTATTTATCAGCATAGCTAGGGCTTTCAGCAATCTAATTCCTACATTGACAGACCAAAGATTACATTACTAGATGGAAGAAAAACAAAGGAAAAGGAAAAAAAAAAAAACACTAATGACACTGGTGTTTTCACAACTCTTGAACTGGGGTGGAACACACAGTATACCCTGGGATTCAGATGAGGTGTTAATTTTGGAGTCAGAGTGGGAATTAAGAGATCCCTCATTAAGCCTTGACTATGACTTTTCTCCTGACCATGGAGTTGATGATCTTGTGATCATTAATGATATAGTGAATGATACATTGTGTTATACAGCTCTGATTACATGATTTATGAATTTTAAATATGAGACTTCGATAAATAGAAGAATGTGAATTAAGTCTGAATTAGTATGGTCCAGGAATGTTCTAACAAATACTTCAAAACCTTCTTTCCATTTATGTGTGTCTTTTTTCCCACACCTTTCAAATTCAGCATTTATAAGAGAGATAGTACTTCTCTTTGCTCCAGGGTGGAAAATTTTCAGAGTAATATATATCTAGGTAAAATGAGAGAGTAGGGAATCAGAGAAGGGGCAACAAGAATGAAAGATTGAATCAATAAAATAACTAGTTTGTACATAGAAACCATGATATCTACACTGCATAAAAATTAGAATTCAATTATCTTATTGAGGAAAACATGATTATAATCCTCATACCTTATAATTATCATCATACTTTATTGTTAAATATTTCAGTGACTTATCTCAGAGCTCCTGTAATGTTGACTAAGTAAATGATATGCACTGATGTGGACCTACGATAGCTGAGAATATATTATCTGTCACTGAATCAAAAGTGATTATAATTATTTCCAGGGAAAACTCATAAAATTATCATCTTCTTGAAAAGGAACTTTAGTAAGTCCGGAGTTTCAGAGAATAGAATCAGATCTTCCAGTTGTAAAAAAATTTTTAAAAATCCTCAGGGGCCCTGTGAACAATACTTTCTAAAAATAAAGCCCTTGTCTTTTGGTAACATCAAAATTTCACCATAGAGTTGGTAACAGTGCAGAGAAAAGGATGAAATAGCTTTAAGAATACTTTAGAGCTTGGGAACCTTTCAGGATAAAAATCTTTTAGGATATTGTCACATTGGTAGAATACCAACATTACAGTTCCTTTATGAATTGTCACCATCAGAGAGATTAACTTTAGAAGTATAGGATCACAGAAATGTTTCTCTTGATGTAGGCTACATTGTTGGACTCCAAAAATGTGTCAAGAGTAACAAATCGATCTGACATGTCCAGTCAAGGATCCGTTTTAAGCAGAAACTATGGCTTACAGGACACTGTTACATTTTAATTTTGTTTCCCAACCACAAAAAGGAGTCTTTGTTTGCAGTCAAGATGAACACCTGTGTAATCCTTAACGTTTACAGACATGTTTTTAAAAGCTCTATAGTACAGTTAAGATTTAATCTATCAAAGTGGTATAAATAATGTAGACGTAGCCTTAGGTGCCAATTCTTCCCACAGCAGATAGAAAAACCTAACAGTAAGAATTCTTTGTTGACTTTCACATAGCTCAAATAACACTGCCAAAAGGGGCAGAGGGGAGCAGTGTAATTCTGGAGATATAGCCTTGACGTTATTAATAATGTGCTAAAGTCTAGAAACTGGAAATAGAGTCTGGCAAAGCTAAAATTATGCAGAAGAAATAAGATTCAGATGGTTTTTTTATGCTCAAAAATATGAGTCTCATTTTGAAATTGTTATAATTGAAAAGAAGGTGGTTATAAGACTGGTCAAGCAGTTCTGTGCCTAAGCATTGATCTTCCATATCCTTTAAATCTAATCTGAGATCATTTCAATGTTTATCCAAATTACAAAAATGTTTCTGGTTTTATGAATGTGGATATTCAATCTAAATTTCATACCAACTATTTATGAAATATGAAATGGGATGTGCAAAGCACTATGTTGGCTACTATAATGGACAGTGAGAAGATGTAGCTATAATCCTAAAGATGATTAAGATGTAGTAAAAAAGAGAAGGAGATAATATTTAAGAAGTAACTAAGATTCAAGGCAGTAGATGTGAAAGGGAAATGAAAAATTGTTTTTGATTGGGTTGTTCTGAAAAAAATCTCCACGGTGGAAGAGAAGATGAGAATTGCTAAAGGCAAAGCTTGGTGCAGGTACAGTCACGTACCACATAACAACGCTTTGGTCAACAACAGACTGTATACACAACGGTAGTCCCATAAGATCATAGTAATGTATTTTTTCTGTATCTTTTCCATGTGTAGATACGTTTTGACACACAAATAGTTACCATTGTGTTACAATTGCCTACAGGATTCAGTACAGTAACATAATGTGCATATTTGTAGCTTAGAAGCAATAGGCTATACCATGTAGCCTAGGTGTGCAGTAGGCTGTACCATCTAGGTTTGCATAAGTACACTCTATGATGTTTGTACACTCTATAATGACAAAATTACCTAAGGATGCATTTCTTAGAACATCTCCCCATTATTAAGTAACACCTGATTGTAGATGAGATAGCAGAGAGATGTTCCTGACAGGATCATGGATGTAGAGCTGGAGAAACTGAGCAACAGAAAATAACCAATTTTAGCTAGAGAAATGGATTTATTAGAGAAATAGAGAAAGTAGTTTGAACATTTTATTCCCCAGAGTATGGAAAAGCTGGAATCCCAAAGAAAGGCTGTGTAATAATTTGGAGAAAACAGTTCTTTGGGAAAGATCACCTTTGTAGATAGAAACCAGCACAATGTAGTTGTTCAATAAATATTTCTTGAATTAATACACAAATTTGGAGATTATCACTGGATATTTATTACCAGTCTTAGTATAAAGGTCCCATATGGAAACATAACTAATAGGCAAACCAAATGTAGATACATTAGAAAAGATGCCCTCACTCCATTTAGAGTAGAATTAGAGTCAAAGCACAGTACTAAAAGAAAATGCAACTGCTCTTTCTGTGGCTACACATGCAAGATAAATAATAAGCTAGTAATCCAATTCTTTTCTTGTAGGATTAAAAACCCTAAGTTTCCTTGAACTTCCTCCTTCACCCTGTGCCTCCCAAACCCTGTTGTTTAGCACATCATCTTCCCGTCTGAAAACCTTATCCTTCCTCTCTTCTTCTCTGTGTTTCTGGAGGACAGACATCCATGTTCCAGGTCACCCTCTGAAAAGGCATATTTTGATACCTTTCAGGTAGTGTTAATTACCTCCTCCTCATCTGTACAGTAAGAGTATGCACTACTCTTGTTATATTGTACCTTCCAAAGTACAATTAATTCTTTCAAATATTTGTCCCATGCTTGAGTCTTCTCCCATTAATCTCTCTATTTCTAGAGTAGTATATGTTCAATGAATATTTACTGAATCAAATACTTTCTGGTATCATAATGCCAACAGCATAGTGAAAAACTTATAAAACAGGTTATCCCTTGAAAATAAAATGAAAAATGGTCAAGGGATTAAGGGCCCTTTGATGATGCTTCCTTAGTATCTGGAGGGGATAAACAGGAAGGTACCAATTATGTTATTTGTGAGTTTTTTTTACTAAAAATATTTTCGTTCAGCCTTTTACTAAAATATTTTCATTTTAGTTTTAAACATTTCATATATCTATATGTATACACATATATGCACATGTGTTCATACATGTATATTATATGTACATATATACATATATAATATATACAAATAAACTTGATCTCTCTTTTTCTGTACACACACATTTTTAGTTGATAGGAATATCTGCAAAAATATTATGTTTCTGCCAACATAGCTTTCCAAACAGGTCCCATAGAAACAAATGAAATAATCAAAACAACTCCTATTCCTCCTTTAGCCACACTCTTACTTAGTTACCTGTTGAGTTATCCATTTTTCTGGGGATTTCTGAATCCTAATATTTAGAAATTATCAATAAATAGATAACCCATGGAACAAATAATACAATAAAATGATAGTAATTTAAAAGAAGAAAAGTTTCCAAAATGTTTCTACTTAAAGGTAAGCTTTTCATATCCTTGGGCATTTTGCTGTGTTTGGTTTTATTCTGGAAATTCAGAACTTCAAAGGCTTATAGGCCCCCTGAAATCATGTGCTACATTATGTAATATGTGCATTTTTGGGGGGAAATTTCTGCCTTATTTTTGGTAAAATAAGACTTTCAGAATGATCTACAACCTCAAGATATTCTATTCTGTCCATTTAATGTATTGGAGAATAGGATGAATATTTGATAATAACAGTAATTATAGTAATAGTTTATACAAAATAATAATTTCAAATTAATCATATCTTTATATATTTTTGACAACTTTACAAAGTAGTTTTTATAAATCTTAATTTTGCTAATGAAGAAATTGAAATTCAGATATCAAGTATATTGCATAAGCTAAGTGAGTTATTACATAGTAGACAATGAAACCATGTCTCCCATCTCCAAATCTGGGATTCATTTCAGTAGCTTTGTTCCTGGCTCCACCAGTCATACTCTCTTCAGAAATCTCTCTCCTTCCACCTGTTTTCCTATTCCCACAAGCACAATTAGTCCTTGAACAGCTTGTTGGACTGCTCCCAGTCTCACTTCCAACATGGTTCCAGGTATTCTGAGTATGGAAGGACATAGAGCAGGGAAATCTTATCAGAAGAATTGATATTTTGAGTTGGCCATCGCCAAGTCAGGAAGTCATTTCTCTGGTGTCAGAATGGTAGAACAGAGGAGTACCAACACAATCGTCAGAAAAAGCTTTGTATTGGAAATTTGGGGGCAGAGGTATAAGAAAAGGAGTGACCATAGACTAAAGCAAGTAAGGGAAAAGCAAGGAGACAGGGGCCATCTGGCATCAAGCACCTGGGCTCAAGCAGAAAAGGTTCCCTATCTCAGGACTAGAAGTATAAAACTTTAATAATGCTGACAGAGCCTGTTCCCAGTGGCTTTTAGTGACTCTTCCTCAGTCTCTAACTATAGTCTTAAATTATCCTCCATGGACAAAAAGAAATGCATCAAATGAAGGAGTAAAGGAAGTTGAGGCTGAAATCATCATCTAGAGAGATTCTTCTCTCTAGGGAAATTTAACATCTTAACTCAGCAGTACTATCTTTACATTGCCTGAATTCCGAATCAGTTGGGTCTTTGGTACTTTCTCATACTAACCCGATATCCTGTATCAGGGAGAGAACATGCGTGTTTCTTCTTCTCTCCTTCCTAATCCTCTTCCTGGAAACTTTCACCTGTCACAACTAAGGAAGGCTTTTACAATGTAACTTAAGCCTGCAAGGAAGTAATGCTGGGCCATGTTCCTGAGGACTTCAGATATGTCTCATTTATTCTTAATGTGCACATTAAGAAATCAAGGTCCAGATATGTTATATCACCTAATTGGAGATAGAAACCTTGTTGTGGCTCAGAACCTCTCCCTCTGCACTGTGAAATGTTTCATATACCTGTGATCGATAATATTGCTAACTACCTGACCAGAAAGAAAGTTGGTCACTGCTGCTTATTCTTCTTGGTATTAAGTTCAATACATATTTTATTTCTCCAGTAATTTATTGTCCAATTTATAACCCCTTGGTACTTACTCATATAAGTGCATGCACTAAGCTATTATAATCAGGTCAATGTTCATTCCTACTATGGATCATGTGGCAATCTGTCTTACCATATTTGACTCAAGCTAGACATTGTGGGTGGGCACATCCTAGGATACAAACAGTCTCCAAAAATCTGTATATATTCTCCATCACCAAGGGGATAATAAATGCTATTAGTATCCCAGAGAACATGTAAACACCTCAATATAGCTCACCAGGGTATCTCAACACTCCTGCTTGCTTAGCCTCAGGATTCTAGGAAGTGGTGGTGAAGGAAGAGTGGAGACAGGAAAGAGAATGGATCAAAGTTGTGATACCTGAATTGACCTGTAAAGTCAAAGAGAGCAGATTTCAAAGCAAAGTTTCAAAGTTAGTAAAGTTTTTCTTTGGAACTTTCCCTTTCTGGACCTCTATTTTAATCAATAAGAAAACTTCTTCCTTATCTGCTGAACCCCTGGGGCTTTGAACCCAAATGGGCTTCTGGCTGACCCACACCTCACTTTCTCTGGCATGTACTATTGAGAAAGAAAGAGCTAAGGTTTTGCAGTCCTCTCTTTTCTCTGCCAAGAAGATCAGCACTGTTCGATTTAGAGACAGCTCTCTTAGCCTTGGTCCCATGATTGACATATAGCATAACTTGTAACTCTAAGCCACTGAAATGTTGGTTTGGTTTGTTACCAAATTCTAAGCAAAAGCTAGTCTGCCTTAACTCATACATTTCCCTCTTTTTCCCCTACTGATAAAAAGTCCATGGACCTCTGCTTTTGAAAAAGGAGCTTGAAAAGTTACCCGTTGTCTTAGTCAGCTTAGGCTGCTATATTAAAACACCATAGACTGGACATCTTAAACAACAGACATTTATTTCTCACGTTTCTGGAGGCTGGAAGTCTAAGATCAAGGTGCCAGCAAGTATGTTTCCTGGTGAGGGCCTTTTACAGTGGATGTACATGGTGGAAGGGCGGGGGTGGGGTGGGGGGAAGAGATCTCGCATTTCTTCCTCTTCTTATAATGGCACTAATCCCATCATGAGGATTATAATTTCTCATGACTTAATCTAAACCAAATTACTTCCCAAGGGCACCCACCTGCAAGTATCACATTGGGATTATGGTTTGTAAATATGAGTTTTCAGAATGCAAACCTTCAATCCATAACATTCATGTATTACAACTAGTAATTCAGGCAGGATGAATACTGGTGTTCTAACACCAATTTAGTTCAAGGCAAGGCAGCAGATCACATTAAAAGCAAACCTGGTGAAATGGGTGCAAAGAATGAATGAATGGTTTTTCCATTTAGAGGTGCCTACAGGGCATAAGTATATAAGAGGAGGAGTTTTAAATGACAATTCCTGGACTGGTACTTCATCCCAACCACTACTGGATGGGCAATCTTGGAAAATTTTCTTAATCTCTGCAAGCCTCAGTTTCCCCATCTGTTACAAAGAGGTTATTCATCTTTCTTATAGTATTATAAGGAGGATTAAATTAGATGATGCATATAAAACACCTAGCAAAATTCTTGGAGATTAGCAAAAAATTTATTAAATGGAACAATCATTTTTATTCTAACAATTTTTTCCATCCCATCTCAATTCCTGTCTGATTACAGTCATGCTTGATTCAGCAGTGTAAAAATAATTATTTTCACTCATATGAATGGCTTACCATTTTTGCCTAATGAGGTGTAGCACAATAGCTGTTATACATATCATTAAATATGTGTCTGATTAATTTTGTTGTAATTTTAATTGCAATACAAAATTCCTCTCGTGCATACTCAGCCATCAAATGCTGTTGCTCACAAAACATGCTTGGCTGATTTCAACCTGAAAGAATTACAGGGGGCATTGATCACACATAGTATAAATCATAGACCCTAGAGCTGCATGGCACAAAGGAAAGAACATGAGGTTGGGAGTCATGTAGACCAAGGACTGAGCACCTTAGCTCCACCAGTATAATTTACCCAACCTCTTTCTAAGAGTTTCTCTCTGTAAAAATGGCCAGGGATACCTACCATGTAGGTTCTTGTGAGGAATAGAGATGCTGTATAGAAGACGATCAACAGGGATCTTGGAACACAACAGACAGTCTATTGCATTTGATATTACTATTTTGAAAATTTTGGACTTTAACTTGGAAGGAACTTTGAAGTCCATGGTCTTAGTCACCTTCTTTGCAGGTAAGATGTTATCACCTTCTCCCTTCTCCTTTTCTACAAATGCAGAGCATGAGACACAAGTATCATTTGCCCAAAGTTATACAGCTTCTAAGTGAAGGAGATAGAAGCTGAGCCAGCAGCGGGTGGCCTGCCTCTTCCTCTCCTTCCCTCCTTCACTCAGCCCATGCACACATTCTGCCAGTGTTGAGTCAGTGGCATCCTGTGCCTCCCCAAAGAGAGGAAGCACATTTGAATCAGGAGGAAATAGAATTGCCAAGTAGGAAAAGAAATCAGAGAACAGAAAACAGCCGACCCGTTCTTTGCTGTAAATTTGGCAAAAAAACAAAAAAAAAAAAAACAAAAAACAAAACATCAAAATGGTTCTGTAGGTTCAAGAGTCTTGAGAAAATTAAAATCTGTGAGTATCTGAATTCACATTCTTCCTTCAGGAAGGAAACGGTGACTTCCTGTTACTCAGAACCTATCTTCATGAGTCTCCCACATTTCCCAGGAGACCTGGCCTTTCCTTTGGTTACCATCTCTGAATACTTTCTTCCTTGTTTAGCTCTCCTTCCCCTGAATCTGACCCAGAGTGAGTAGTCTGAGCTGTCCTGGATGCTGGCTGCACATTGTCACTGTGGAAGTAGCTGCTGATTGGGGGACCCATCGGATGTGTGCAGTCCTGTCTCAGCATGGGTGGCTGCCTTCTCAGAAGGTTTAACACTAGTGTACAAACCTTGCCTCAGAGACCAAGGAGGGCTGAGTAGACAAGTCACACCTGACTATTCCATACCTTGCCTTTCTATTTTCATCTTGGCCTAGTCTTCTCTCTGAAGGCCTGGGGACAGTGTATCATGGTGGTTTGGATCTTGAAATAGTAGTATCGCACTAGGGAGGTGAGTTACTTTATTTCTCAGGTGCTCCTATAAAAGAGTTATTGCCAGGACAAAATAAGAGATTATGGTGTATATACTAGACATATATTAGGTATGAAAAAAATGATTAGTTTCCCTTTCTTTCCTACAAAATAAAAGCTAAGTCTAGGGAAAGAGACCTATAATAAATATAAATATTTCTGATTATTTTAAACTGGAAGAGTTAAAGATGGAGGAGGTTGCTAATACCCCATCATGTTGAATAATTCATTTTCTATAATTGTAAATTAAAACATGAGAAAAAAGAAAAATAAAAATTTGAAATAAAAATAAATTCTTATGTAGAAGCAGTATGCCTTTAATGAGTAATGTATATATTATGTATATGATTCATGTTAATTTTAACTGAAATGACCTTTCATACATCAGAAAAGCCTTCAATAAAGGAAGTAAAACTAGAAATTTGACATGACACTTTGTTCATAAAGTCAGAGTATTAATGAGCCAATTTGAAGGTAAATATTTTTATGGCTATGATAAAATCTGGTTATTATTTTTCTCATTATGAACTTGTGGTTTGGAAGATTAAGGACACTGTTGCCAAAGTAGTTGTGTTTCATCAGCTCAGGTAATTCTGTTAGGTTCTTAGGTAAGGTCCTGGCAAAAGCCAATCCCATGATTAAAGGTGAGGATCCCATGATGCTCTCTGATTTTTTTTAAAAAAAAAACTAAATAGATGTATTTTATAATCACTAAACAGATTGTCTTTCAATGTCCTTCATAGTAGTTTTTGAGTAGTGGGGAAGCAAATAATTTCTTCTCTCTGTATGAAGTGTCAAAGAAAAGGAAAATGGGCTTTTATTTAGGGTCTCCAAACTGGAAGTTCGGAAATGTCATTTCCTAGAAGCTGCATCAATTATAATGCTAATAGTTCAACATGATATATGTGTACAGTTTATCTATACCAAGCCCATCTATAGCACCACTGATATCACACAGTTTGAAAAAGAAACACTGTGGAAATGTTGGTGAGTGAGCCAGATAGATTCTTTGTATAACTTGATGACTCCAGGCCTATCTGACACATAAACTACATGGGGCTATTCCTGGAATATGATTTCCACTTGGGCTCACTCCTATGTGTAATTGGTAAGGGAAGAGGGGGGATGTATATGAGGAGATTTGAAGCTATTATACACTTATCTACGTAATTAATTTGAGGCTCCTTCAGATGGATAGTTACAAGTTCTGTCTACATTGCAAGCTACTGAAGAAAATGAGAATGGTCAGAGTATCAATGGAATATTGATGTATTATATAACGATGACTGCTTTGATTTTTAGGTCATTCTAGATGATTATGAGAAAATCTCCTAGAAGTCCCTAAAATTGCTGTTGTTGCCAAGGATATAGTTGAGCTATTGATATTGAGCATACCACAGAAATATGAAAATGATGATAATAATATTGATAATAATGATGAAGATAATGGCTTTTTACATACAGGTGACCCTTGAACAATGTGAGAGGGTTAGGGGTGCCAACCCCCCACAGAATCAAAAATCCACCTATAACTTTTGACTCCCCAAAACTTTACTAATAGGCTCCTGTTGACCAGAAGCCTTATCAATAACAAACAGTTGATTAATACATATTTTGTATGGTGTATGTATTATACACTGTATTCTTACAACAAAGTAAGGTAGAGAAAAAATGTTATTAAGAAAACCATAAAGAAGAGAAGATATATTTACTATTCATTAAGTGGAAGTAGGTCATCATAAAGGTCTTCCTCCTGGTCATCTTCATGTTGAGTAGGCTGAGGCAGAGGAAGAAGAGGAGAGGTTTTGTCTTGCTGTCTCAGGGGTGGCAGAGGTGGAAGAAAATCTGCATACAAGTGGACCTGCCCAGTTCAAACAGGTGTTGTTCAAAGGTCAACTGCACCGTACTTGCAAATCCCAGGAACTGTGCTAAGTAATTTACATGTTTAAAAGGTATGGTTGCTACATTACCATCCAGGTGCAATTATTATCAAGGTGCTTTAGTTTCTTCAAATTGAATTAAAGCTTTCACAGACTCCTTCCCTTCTTTCATAACCCAAATTTCGAGAAGTCTAGAATCATGCTCTTGTCTCATTTCTCCTCATTTTACATATGAGGAGATAGTTTCAGAAAAGTTAAGTAACTTGCCTAAGGTTGAATTCTAATCAGTATGATAAATAGCATGCTAGGAATAACTACTGAGTTAGGTTAACAAAGATTATTCACATCAGAGAAGGCTCTGTGGAACACTGACAGGATTGTTACTCCTTCTTTCCTAAGATTATCATTGACTTTAAATGGAAGTCTATATTCCATCATCCTTCTTTATGTTAAGGGTGAAGCAAGAGGTCTTCATACTTCAAAAAGACTTTTTGGAGCACCTAATATGTGTCAGGCACTGAACTTGTGCTGAGGATATGGCTGTGAATAAGGCAAACATGGCCTTATGCTCACAAATGCTACGATTAAAAGATAAGTATAATGAGAAGATGGCAGACGAGAAGTAGTCTGCACTCACTGCTCTCAAGGAGATCAAAGGATGAGGGCAGAGGTTCATCCATGGATGGACCATCTCAGAGAGAGTATGTGAATCATCAGAGAAGTGACTGGAGACATCCAAAGCAGGGGAGAGAGAGGCAGGGTGATCTGCTCTGCAAGATCGGAAGATAGGAACAGACATCTCATGGGACAGCAGGCGCAGCAGGGATCTGGTGGCTGCCGATCCAGGGTTTCAGTAGCTGACACCATCTTGAGCTCTTTGGTGCATGGCGCCAGGTCTGCACGTGACTGGGCTTTGCAGCAGTAGCCGTCACATCACCCATGATGGGCCAGGGAGTGAGCGGGCAGAGCCGACACTCCCCTGTGCTGTGCCCTGTGACTGGGAGCTGAACGTCCCTCCCACCAGTGTGGGATCTGAACTGAGGAGGTGCTTCAGGTGCCACAGGCACCACTAGGGAAGCCTTAAGTGACTGCCTCAGTAGGACCTAGGCAGGGGAGAACCCAGGCCATTCACTGATCCCCTCCCACCTCCCTGCTCTTCGGGCCACTGGAACCAAAATCTGCCTCTGCAACCGAGCATCAGTAGTTCCTGAGCTGGTGAAACAGCATCAGTAGTTCCTGAGCTGGTGAAACAGCGCCCTCTGCCTGTGTGGCTCTGCTTCTACAGTCCCCAGCTCCAGATGCTAGGCTCTGGCTGCACCTGTGCCTGAGGCTCTGCCCCTGTGGTTCCAGAGCTCCTGCTGGGCCTGCAACACCACCACCAAGACTCCAGCATAGCTCCTGAACCCCCAAACCCCACTCCTGAGTCTCCACCACTTCCCCCAAGGTCCAGTGCTCTGCCAGGGACACTCCCAGCCTCAAGCCACCATTTCACCTGGACATGGTTCAAGCAAACACCCGCAGCCCAGACACCCATGACCACTACCTAGATAGCCTCATCCAGCTACCACTGTCACCTCCACGGGGAGACCCCAGGCAGAGAAATCCCTGCCAGACTCTGTGGAAAGGGTCCCAAATAGTCCCGAACTTGAACATCCAGCAATGATCTGAGGAATAACCCACCACACCACATGAAGATCATTCAGCACCAGCGGGAACTGTGACAATCACATGGGAACAGGACAAAACACACCAACTGCACTACAGGCTATCAGTGCACCTACCCTGGAGGGTCAACATTCCAGAGTAGGAAATATAAGTGCCATCTAAGGACCTTCTTTTCTTCTCACTAAGCAGGAGCATTCCCAGCAAAGGAGAACAGATGCCCTGCAAACTATCAGCCCTGAGCCAAGAGAAGAGGATTCAGATGAGAAGAAACCAGCAAAAGAACACTGGCAACATGAAAAAACAAAACAGTTCGACAAACCCAAGAGATCACAGTGGACATATAGCAGTAGTCTCCAACAAAAAGGAAATTGTTGAAATGACAAAAATGGAATTCAGAATAAGGATGGCAAATAAGATGAATGGAATTGGAGAGAAAGTTGAAAACCACAAAAAGAAGACAAAAACAATTTTAGGAAATGAATGAAAAACATGAAAAAGTCACTCAAGAACAAGACAACATAAGAAAGAATACAATAGTATTTAAATAAATGAAAGAGTCATATAGGGAAGTTCAAAACACAACAGGAAGCTTCAATAATAGAGTAAACCAAGCAGAAGAAAGAATCTCAGAGCTTGAAGACCAGTCTCTGATGCTAACCCAGTCATTCAAAGATGCAGAAGAGAGAATAAAAAAGACTGAGCTATCACTTAGGGAAATATGAGATTATGAATAGTGAACTAATATACAAATTATAGGTATCCCTGAAGGAGAAGAAGAAAGAGCAAAAAGCGTGAAAAATCTATTCAAGGGAATAATTGAGGAAAACTTCCCTGGTATTGCCAGAGATTCAGACATCAAATACAAGATGGTCATCAAACACTGGGAAGATTCATAGAAAATAGGAGACCTCCAAGACACATAGTAATCAACCTGGCCAAAGTCAAAATGAAGGAGAAAATTCTACAAGCAGCAAGACAAAAGCAACAACCTAAAAAGGAAACTCCATCAAGCAAATAGCAGATTTCTCAACAGAGACCTTACAAGCCAGAAGGGATTGGGACCCCATCTTCAGTCTTCTTAAACAAACAAAAAATAAAACTTCCAGCCTAGGCCGGGCGCGGTGGCTCATGCCTGTAATCCTAGCACTTGGGAGGCCGAGGCGGACGGATCGTTTGAGCGAGCTCAGGAGTTCGAGACCAGCCTGAGCAAGAGCGAGACCCCGTCTCTACTAAAAATAGAAAGAAATTATCTGGCCAACTAAAAATATATAGAAAAAAAATTAGCCGGGCATGGTGGCGCATGCCTGTAGTCCCAGCTACTCGGGAGGCTGAAGCAGTAGAATCGCTTGAGCCCAGGAGTTTGAGGTTGCTGTGAGCTAGGAGGATGCCACGGCACTCACTCTAGCCCGGGCAACAGAGTGAGACTGTCTCAAAAAAAAAAAACAAAAAAACAAAAAAACAACAAAAAAAACTGCCAGCCTAGAATTTGGTATCTTGCAAAACTAAATTTCATAATTGACAGAGAAATAAAGACTTTTCCAGACAAGCAAACACTGAGAGAATTTGTCATGACCAGACCTGCTTCCATTCTCACATCTCCTTCTTTGCCTCTAACTTTTTTGCCTCCCTCTTTCACTTATAAGAACCTGTATGATTACATCGAGTCCACCTGGATAATCCAGGATACTCAGCCCATTTCAAAATTCTTAATCACATCTGTAAAGTACCTTTTTGCTGTGTCAGGTAAATAGCTGTTTATAAATTCTGGGGATTAGGAGGTGGATATCATGGGGGGAGGGAATTATTTTGTGTAGCATATAACATAGAGTGAGAATTACAGACATTTGAATTTAATAGCTATTGTAGACTGAATGCTTGTGTCCCTCTGAAATTCCTGTGTTGAGAGCTTAACCCTCAATATCATGGTATTAAGAAGTGGGGTCATTGGGAGGTAATTAGGTCATGAGGCTAGAGCCCTCTTAAATGAGATTAGTGCCGTTGGAAAAGGAATCCCAGAGAGTTCTCTTGTCCTCTTTGAGGATACAAGGGAAAGATTATAATCTGCAACTGGAAGAGAGCCCTCACCAGAACCCAACTGTGCTGGCACCCTGATCTTGGGCTTCCAGCCTCGAGTACTGCAAGAAATACGTTTCTGTTGTCCACCCAGTCTGTGGTACTTTGTTATAATACCCTGACCTGACTAAAACAATAGTTATTTCAGCTCTTTGAAATAGATAAATATATATGGAAAGACATTTTAGGTTGAATTGTGAGGAAATTCTCATCAAACTTACTACTTTCAGTTTTGCATCTTGGCTTTTTTTTAGTCTAAGTGTGAAACACAGATGATGTCTGAATCTTTAATGTTTAGGCCTTGCTTTTTATTGTACAGAATAACTTGAGTCCAAGTGTTTGCCCTTCAAATACCTCTGAAAGGCAGTGTAAGCTAACTGTAAATTGGAACCACTGTTCTTTTGTGATGAAGCAATAAAAAATGGCAGTATCTCCCAGTAGTAGGGCACTAGTTGCTGAAAGAATGGACAAAAATACAGTGTTTGATATATTCAAGGCCTGTGCCAGTTATAAGAGTAAGTAAAAGAGTATATACTCCAAAGTTACTGGCCAAAAAATTAAAAAATATAAACAAATAAAATTCTTACATAAGTCTTCCAAATTTATAGCTAATATAGGCTAGGTGCAGTGGCTCAGGCCTGTAATTCCAGCACTTTGGTAGGCCGAGCTGGGAGGATTGCTTGAGGCCAGGAGTTTGAAACCATCCTGAGCAACATAGCAAGACCCCCTCTCTACAAAAAATACAAAAAGCTTGGTGAGGTGGCAGGTGCCTATAATCCCAGCTACTTGGGAGGCTGAGGCAGAAGGATTGTTTGGGCCCAGGAATTTGAGGCTGCAGTGAGCTATGATGATGGCACTGCACACTAGCCTGGGCAACAGAGCAAGTCACTGTCACAAAAACAAGTAAATAAAGCTAATATAAAGATTGGATATTAGATTTTTATCATGTACAGTATATTGAAACATACCTGTATTAGGGTTTTCCAGAGAAACAGAACCAATAGGATATATATATATATATATATACACACACACACATATACATACACACACATATATATATGTGTGTGTGTGAGAGAGAGAGAGAGAGAGGGAGAGAAAGACACTTGTTTTAAGGAATTGGCTCATACAATTATGCAATTGTGGAGGCTGACAAGTCTGAAATTCATAGCACAGGGAATAGGCTGGCAATTCAAGTAAGACTTGAGATTGCCATTTTGAATCTGAAATCATCAAAGAAGGCCAGCAGGCTGAAAATTCAGGTGGATTTCTATGCTGCAGTCTGAGGCAAGAATCTTTTTTATTTGGGAAACCTTAGTCTTTTCTCTTATGGCCTTCAAATGCTTGGATAAGGCCTACCAAAATTATGGAGGTTAATTTGATTTATTTAAAGTCAACTGATTGTAAATGTTAATTTACATCCATAAATACCTTCACTGTAATATCTAGACTAGTGTTTGACCAAATAATTGGGCACCATAGAACCTAGCCAAGTTGATACATAAAATTACTATCACAATGTCCAAGGCTGAAAGCAATATTCTTATCTCTTTGGGGCAGAGGGGATTTTTTTAAGCATAAGAGTCTTGAAAATTATCAGTAATTTCTACTACTAAAGCTTATATTAAAGTAGACGGGAACTTAAATAGACTAAAAGAACTCAAAGACTTTTTGAATTGAAAACTGGGAAAAATTTGAGATTTTGGTATTTATCATTATATATAATTTTTTAGTAATGGTTACTCCTATAACTACTTCACTACAAACACATCAATTCATGTAGAAGAACATGGGCATAAATCCTTGTGTTGATTAATTATTTTGGGAGCCTGGAATCACCTTGAATTAATCAGCCAGGTTACTTTAGAATATGATGTATGATATTAATTTTATTATATTATGACAGCTATGGAGAAACCAGCTGATTTGAAAATGGACCACCTATCACATTGATAAATAGAAACTGCTCAAATGCAGAAGAAATGTTGACTTAGAGCAATTTACAGATATCGATATTAATAAAAATGGTTTCATAATATTACATATAACCAGAAAATGTAAAAAATATTTGAAATAATTAGGAACTTAAAATAGTTAAATGAAGCTCAATGTTCAATGGAGAGAGATTTTGACTATTTTTGAACTACTTTTTTAAACTAAAAAAAAAGAGCTTTTAAAAAGCATCAAGATAATTGTTTTAAAGATACCGAGTGATGCTCATCTTTGTACCTGTTCAAGTACTACCTGCTGCCATTTATAGGGATGCTGGTCCACTGAATTCGGATTTTTATATAGAGCCCTTGTCATATGCATGCATTCATCCCATAGAAGAGGATTTTGGTGATAGAAAACACTCGGTTTCAAGGTAATTGAGGTTGACTTTGGATTTTGTATTAGTCAGCAGGATTCTCCAGAGAAACAGAAGCAACAGGGTGTGTGTTTGTGTGTGTGTGTGCGTGTGTGTGTGTGAGAGAGAGAGAGAGAGAGGGAGAGAGATTTATTTTAAGGAATTTATTTTAAAGAATTTTAAGGTCACATGACTGTGGAATCATCTTCAAGGTAGGCCGGAAGGCTGAAGACCCAGGGAATAGTTGCCTTTTGAGTCCAAATGCCTTCTGCTGTCAGAATTCCTTCTTGCTTGTGGAAGCCAGTCTCTGTTTTATTAAGGCCTTCAACTGATTGGAAGAGACCCATCCACATTATGGGGGGTGGTCTGCTTTACTCAAAGTCTACCCAATTAAATGCTCATCTCATCCAAAAATCACCCTCACAGAAATATCCAAAATAGTATTTGAGAAAATATCTGGGAACTGTGTACACCCAAATTGACACATAAAATTAACCATTCTTAACTGACTTAAACTATGAGTTGGAGTAACTTCCATAATGCAAATACAAGCAAGAATAGAATAAATGGGATAAATATGAAGTCTTCTGGGTTGGATAGTCACAAGTTTTATGTCTCAAGAACTCTTCAGATCCCTTAAGTGCAATATAATTCTAATATTAACTGCAACAAAGGATTATGCAAAAAGAAAATGATGGTGGAGCATCAAGAGTGTCACTCTAGGAGGAGACAAAAGGTGATTCATTTTAGCTGGTACAACAGTCTATTCATTTTCTCCCTAATTTTGAGGTGGATATTGAAGGTTGAGTCCCTTGGGAAGCAGACCCTGAAACAAAGTTTTGCTGCTATAAGCTAAATATATTCAAATTTATCAAAATCTTAATTTTTGTTACATTTGTGTCTTCTTACTTTTTTTATTTTTTATTTTTTGTATTCTTTCTTTCTTTTTTTCTTTATTATAGCTTATTATGGGGGTGCAACAGTTCTGGTTAAATATATTGCCTATGTGTCTCTTTAAATAAATAATTTTCTATCTAGATTCAATAAAAAGTTTACAATTTCTTCTAAAATTTCAAAGTTTTTTACTAAATTGTAGGTGTTTAAATCATCTGGAATTAATTTTCAAATAGTTTATGGTTTATGTTTTTCCATTTCAGTGGTCTATTTCTGAATATTGAATTTAGTATTCAAATATTAAATATACCTATGCATTTCAGATTGTGAAGTTTCAATATTTACCAGTGATCAATTTATTGCCTCTCAGCCTCAAAATCACACTTCAGTACCTGCTCTGTTTGAACGGACTGAAATCTTTAACATTTCTCTTTTATAGCTCTGTCGGAAGGGGACGTGTCTTCCTGGTTCTGGTGTGTTTCTGCGGCTTCTTGTCCTGCTGCGTGGTTGGTCAGGGGTACGGGTGTGCACCTGTTCAGTCCCCTGGCCACTGCTGAACCCTGGCCACAGCCCAGTGACTGTCTTTCCAGAACTCTTCAGAGACAGACACTGCGTGCTCCAGGGCTGCTCTGATCCAAGCAAGCCGGAGGACTTGTCTGACACAGGAAGGCTGCAACCACACCTTCTAAACCCCAGCCTTGTGGGAGGAGGACGCTCATTCCAAGTCTGCCCCTGCTTGGATACCTTCCCTCAGCTCAAGAGTACTCTTTAGAGCTGCGGTCCCCAACCCGGGGCCAAGGACTGGTACCCGGCTGTGGCCAGTAAGGAACTGGCCACTCAGCAGGAGATGAGCCGCGAGCCAGCAGAGCTTCAACTGTATTTACAGCTGCTCGCATCGCTGGCATCACCACATAAACTCTGCTTCCTGTCAGATCAGCAGCAGCCTTAGATTCTCAGAGGAGTGCAAACCCTATTATAAACTGTGCCTGCTTGGATCTAGGGTGTGCGATCCTATGGAAATATAATGCCTGATGATCTGAGGTGGAGCTGAGGTGGTGATGCTTGTGCTGGGGAGCAGCTGCAACTACAGATTATTTTAGCGGAGAGGATTGACTGCACAATAAATGCAATGGGCTTGAATCATCCCAAAACCATTTCCCGCAACCCAGGTCTGTGGAAAAATTGTCTTACATGAAACCCGCCCCTGGTGTCAAAAAGGTTGGGGACTGCTGCTTTAGAGATCTTTTTACATCCTTATAGTTAGTCTTCTATCATAACAATGATTATTTGTATCAAACCTCCCATGTTTACATTTATGAGTATTTTCTGGCTCCTGATTGGATCCAGCCTAATGTGAACAGCACTCATTTTCCTATTGATCTGTAATGCTATCTCTGTCACATGGTAACATTTACATTCACGGGGTGGTTTTTTGATAACCTGCTTTTTTGTATTTTTTTCTGTGTCAATTCTTAATTATTCAATTACTTCTCAGTGCCATTTTTAAACCATTTGATTACTTACTAAAAAATTCAGTTACATTTACTAAGTTTATATGTATATAAACTGTGTACTATAAATTTAAAAACATTTGAATTAAATTAAAATGTTATTTAATATATATTATATTAAATTAAAAAAATATATATTTGGATTGGCTATAAAATGCTATGTATTTTATAGATTGTGAGATTTTTTTTTTAATTCTTTGTCTTTAAACTGATCTTGGCTTCTACTTGCCCTTTGTTCTTTACATTAATTTTAGAATAGCTTTTCAAATTCTTCAAAAAGTTTCTGTGGAGTATCAATTGGTATTTAAATACATACAAATTCAATAAGGGAGAATTACCATTTGTACAACACTGAGACTTCCCATTCATGAACACAGTATTTTTCTCTACTTGTCCAAATCTTGATTTTTTTGTCTTTTAATAAAATAATTTTTCTCCAAAAAATTACTTTGTTTAATCTATTCTTAGGTATTTTATATATTTTTTGGTATTCTAATGAAAGGATACCTTTAGCAATGCATTTTCTGATGGACGAGGGCAGTTTTCATATGTTTATGTTTATCTTCTATCTAGAAGACTTACTCAATTCTCTCATTAGAGAGAATCTAAATCTAAAGAGAGAATCTAAATTTTGTTTGGATTATCTGTTATTAGTGGCAATTTCCCCTTACTGTTTCCATTTTTAAAATTCTTCAATGTTCTTTTTTAATTTGTTTAGTTAATATTCTCGATATATGATGTTTAATAGAAGTGGTATAAGCACCCTTGCTTTGTTCCTGATTTAAAAGGGATAAGTCTAAGATTTTACCATTGAGTATAATATTTACTGTAAATTTTGGCCAAATGTCTGGCAAAACTTCTTCATAATACTAGTAGTGCTAGTAGTTTGCTATCAATTTTGAATCAAAATTAAGAATTGAATTTTATAAAATGCTTTTTCTCTGTGGAGATAATTATATTATAATATGATAGCTTAAAGTAGATTACATTAGTAGATTTTCTAAAATTAGTACATCCTTTATTACTGACTAGACTCAATCATAAAAGGTGTTTCATGACTTGATTCACTTGATGCATTTAATTAGTGTTTTTGCATACGTGCTCATAAGTTTAATTAACCAATAATTTTGCTGATTCTGTCATTGCCCAGATTTAATACCAGTTTTTCTAGTATCATAAAATGAGTTGTAATTTTTTTCTTCATAATCTGGAACAATTTGCATAAGAAGGAATTATTTATTCATTGAGGGTGTTTTTCTATGAGTATAGATTGAAGTTCATGGGAATGAGAAACAACAAATAGTTTAAGCCACTGAGATTGTAGAGTTAATTTGTTATCAAAGCATGGATTATGCTATTCTGATTAATTTTATAGCCAGATCCCAATTGAATTTCTGTTGTTTTTAATATGAGACTCTGTCCTTCAATCAATGGTTTGAATTGATAACCTTTGCTGTGATTTTTCTTATATTTGGCCAATATAAGTTCAATATGGGACTTTGTTTTTACCATATGTTTTCCTTGCTTGTTTTTTCCAACTGTCTGCCTTCCATTGGATTGTTAATGATTAACTTATTCCTCCCTTTCCACATTTTTCTTGTTTGGAGGTTATTCATTCAATTTTCATTATTTTAGTGATTGGCCTTAAATTTTTACATGCCCTGTTGTCTAAATTTAACCAATTTATCTCCACTTACTCTAAAAAATTCAAAGGAAATTAGAAATTTTTACTTCAATCACTCTCAAATAGTTATTGTCTAGAATTTTTATTCTTAACTCTCCTCTATAATAGTAATTGTGATTTATTATTTAAACAATTCATCTGAAAGTCTAATTTTACCTAAAAGACAATGTATTTACAAACCTAAATTTATCTAAAATTCTAAATTATTTATTTAGAAGTTTATAAGCAATTTCTTTGCCTATCATTACTTCTTGTATCTTTGTCCTAGATTTAACTTATTTTTTTATCAAGAGAGCATCTATTAGTTGATTTTTCAATCAGAATCTATCAGTGATAAATTATCCCTTTTAAATGCCTTGATTTTGCATTAATACTTGAAACTGTTTCACTAGAACTTTAGAATTTTAGGCTAATGTGATTTTTTCTCAGTTTTTTGAAGATATTATTCCATTGTCTTTCTGTATTTTTGTTGAGAAGCTATTATAAAATTTTAATTTTTTGTGAGTACTGAATATTTTTTCTCTGTAAAATTTTATCTTTTAATTTTTTTTCTTTTTTAATATTGTGCATTTTTACCATATATATCTAGGTTTGGATTTTTGTTTATTTATTGGGTTCAAGATTCATTTTGCTTATTTAATTTAAGAATTCGTGTCTTTCACCAATTCTGGAAAATTTCCAGCTATTATTTCTTTGAAATTTTTCCTATTCCCAATTAACTCTTTTCTTTTCTATTGGAATTTTTAATCAATGTAAGTTGATACTCTCATTTTAGCCTCCCTGGTTCTTCTTTTGCATTGTCTAATTTCATCTTTCTCTTTTGCTTCCTAAATAATATGGTCATTTCTAGCTTGCAGTTTATCTATTATTTGTGAATCCAGCTTTATTTGATGAGAAATTGTTTCAACAAGCCCTTAGCTGTACTAACAATCATATTTCTCATTTCTTTATGGTATTTGATTTCCCTTTAAAGCTCTCCTATTCTTTTTCTTGGTGTCTCTTTGCTTATAGGATTCTATTCTTTCCTTTGCACCTGAAATTATTTTTAAAATACTTATTTTTTATCAGGTGATGGGCACATAAAAGCCCTGACTTAAGCATTATAAAAGATCTCCATGTAACAAAAACATATGCATCCCCTTGATATTTTAAATATTTAATAAAAAGTTTAAAAATACTTATTTTTTAATATCTTAGATTGCTTTATTTCATAAGTTTTTTGGGTACAAGTTCTCCTATTTGTTGTATCTTCTCTCTCACTATCATGAGTTTCTTTTTCTTTTCTCCTCTCTTTTCCATGTGTGTGTTCTAAGAGCACCAGGTTGTAGAAGCAGGTTTTTGGAGTGATTTTTAGTTTACATCTGCCAGTGCCCTCAGAGGCTTAATTGGTCCAGTATCCGTTTTTATGTCAATTTTGGGAAGATTTTTACAACTCTAGTATAGTGTAAATTTGAAATTTACACAAGGAGAGCACGGTTTTAGAATTTCGATTTCTAGAAATTATTTAAAAAAAAAATAGAATACTAGTCAGACACAGAAACCTACTTGTTTCCTGGGACTTTTCGGAGCTTGAGGATATAATTTCTCTAATTTCATTTTCATCAAGTGGGAAGATTTCCCATGGTTTAAGTTTCATTCTGGGATTACAGTTCCAACTCTGTGGCTTTTCTGGAACGAAGACCCTGTCATCTGCCCCTGCCTATGTAGTATTAACACTCTTCTGTTCTTTACTCATTGTGCTCATTTTAGATCTCTTATTTCTCTCATCTCTCATTTTAGATCACATATGAAGTGTTACCGCATGTGCTTTGATCTTCTGACCTCAAGTTCTTGGGACCTTGGCATTTTTCTGTCTTTCAGGGTCAGCCATAATTTTTCTTTAGTTTCATTTAATTGTTCTATGTTACTCAGCATTTTTAAGTGTTTGGAATGATGTAGACATTTGTATTATTTAAGTCTACCATGTTGTGAGACTTGAATTTAGTCATTCTTATATGCATGTTTCATTTTTTTGCATAATTATAAATTTACATAGAGTATGAATTTTTACTGCCTTTTTCCTATTTGTAAGGTTCTTGCCACATATGAAAAATGTCTCTTGCTAAAGTATTTATATTATTTTAGGCTTCCTCCATCGTTGTCTAAACAGCATAGATTTGTTGTTTTATCACTAATATTTAGCATTGGCTAGTATATTGATTCTTTTTTGCTAAATTAAGAGATAATGTAGGGCACAGATTTTCTGTATTCATATATGACAGTGATAATTTGCTAATAGGCTAATGAGCTGAGCCATATTTGAATTCTATTAGAAAATCAAAAGAATAGCATTTAAAAAGGTTTTGGTGTCAAAAAAAGAGGTCAGATGCCAAAAAAAGCAGTGTTTAAATAAATTCATAATAGCCTAGAGTGTGACTTTATGTATCATAAGCTACTTCTACCTTTTGATGTTGAAGTCTTGATCTATTAACTTAGGTGCTGACTCTTGCTGTCATAGCTCACAGGGAGTAGAAATCCAGAATGTTAGATTGTTGACTCACGATGACAAATATGTCATGCAGAAGAAATGAATTCTCATGTTTGATTATTACATTTTTTCTATATAGATAAATATATGAAAAGAATAATTTTCAGATAGTTGTTAGGTTACTTTGGAATCAGAACAAGAAGAGGTGTGTTTAACAACTTGATACCTCAATTCCTTTAATAGGAATGCACTCATCCAAAGGAGTCATGCTGGCATTCATCTGACATTTGCTGCTCCTGGTTGATAGTCTCAGACAGTCATTTCTTATGTTTTCTCAATGGCTCTTCTGTATCTGTGTTTCTATTGCTAAATAATCTTGCTTCGGGTTGCCATCTACCTTTTTGACTTTTGTTCCTATCTTCAATCAAGTTCTGGCTGTTTTGTTAACATTGACGGTATTTTCTACCCCTAACATGACTGACTTGGAAGTATTGCTGCTGCTATTACTGTGTCTTTATCTACCATGGTTATTACTATAATTAGTTGCTAAGATTTATTTAATTTTTCCTACTTAGGCACCATGCTACTTTTTTTGACGTTCATTCTCTCATTTAAACTTAGAAAACCAATATGAAGTAGAAATTGTTACTATACCTATTTTGTTGATGCATAGAGTTCTAAATGACTTGTCCAACTATCTAGTGAGAAAGTAACAAAGAATCAGAGTTTACATTTAAGCAAGTATATTTACTCTAGAGCAGTGCTCCCCAACCTTTTTGGCACCAGGGACCGGTTTCCTGGAAGACAATTTTTCCATGGACTGGGGCAGGGGGATGGTTTCAGGATGATTCAAGCATGTTACATTTATTGTGCAGTGAAACCTCTCTGCTAATGGTAACCTGTATGTGCAGCTGTTCCCCAGTACTAGCATCACTGCCTCAGCCCCACCTCAGATCATCAGGCATTAGATTCTCGTAAGTAGCACGCCACCTAGATCCCGGGATGTGCAGTTTACAGAAGGTTCACTTCCTATAAGAATCTAATGCCACTGTTGATCTGACAGGAGGTGGAGCTTTTATGTGGTGATGCAAGCGATGGGGAGTGGCTATAAATACAGATGAAGCTTTGCTCACTAGCCAGCCAATCACCTCCTGCTGTGTGGCCTGGTCCCTAACAGGCCACAGACCAGGACAGGTCTGCAGCCTGGGGGTCAGGGACCACAGCTCTGGAGCACTGCTATCCTGGTCCTCTCAACTTTCTTTGTAACACCAAATCATGGTATATTAGATCAGGACTGTAGTGATCATCCCTACTTTATATGTGAGGAAACAGATCTAGAAGGTTGTATAAAAACCAATTAATTACCAGCCAAGCTAGGGCTGGAATCATAATTTCAGACTATTAGTTCTGGGATATTTCCAGTGTTATTTCCGCCCCCCCCCCATTTCCCTTCCATGGGCTGGAATCATAATTTCAGACTATTAGTTCTGGGATATTTCCAGTGTTATTTCCGCCCCCCCCCCATTTCCCTTCCACGGCTCTCCTTCTTCATATGTGAAACATTTAATTGACAGAATTGCCTGGAGAGATCAGTCATGAAATGATTATAGTTACATATTGATTAATGTTATTTACGTATCTATATAGAAGTCACATGTTATCATACGAATGTAAAGAAACGACTACTTTCGTCATTACTAGGACATGGACTCTAAATTTTTGGTGGTATGATGATGACTTTTCTTTCTTTTTCTTCTTCTTCTTTTTTTTTTCTCTCTAAGCTACCTATCCTCTTTAACCCAGTTAGAAAGTACGGAAAGATGTCACAGAGTCTGAAAAATTAGAGGTACAATTCTAAGCTTCAGATAAAACCTAAATGAATAAAATCTGTGTGAAAACTACTATCCAGTCTTCAGCTATGTATAACTAATTAAATAACTAGTTCAGAGAGATATCTCACTAGTAGTATTTCATTTTTTTAATATCCTGAATGGAAAGTTTGTGATTTTGCAAGGCTTAGATACTTCCTAGTTAAAATTTAGAAGCATTATCATTGTCCAGCTGAGATGCTATGTGGGTCAACCATCCCAAGACTCCATCTTTCTTTATTTTTACAATGACTAAAATAGTATGGTAAAAAAACTTTGAAGCTAGCAATATATAGAACTTATATGACTGTAATCCCAGATGGAAGGGTTTTTTGGTTTTGTTTTTAAATTTTTAGGGAACAATATGCCCATGCAAGATGTCAGCTTGGCAGGTTTGAAGATCAAAGTTCTTTATTCACGTGCGGCTGTGGTCCCCAACCCCCAGGCCATGAACAGGTACCAGTCTGTGGCCCATTAGGAACTGGGTTGCAGAGCTCCGCCTCTCTGCTCCAGCTCCGCCTACCCCCTCCCCCACCCATCTTCCATGAAACTTAGGAACTGGGCTCACAGCAGGAGGTACGAGGTGGGTTAGCAAGTGAAGTGCAAAGAAAGCTTCATCTGTATTTACAGCCACTCCCCATTGCTGGAGTCACCGCCTGAACTCCGCCTCCCCTCCCCCCATCTGCAGAAAAATTGTCTTCCATGAAACCCGTACCTGGTACCAAAAAGGTTAGAGACCACTGATTACAGCATATATCCCAAAGCTAAGGCATCTCCTCTAGCCCACTGTGCTACTAACTCTTAATAATAGCTGCCAATTCCAGCAAGGGAGAAAGCAGTTAAGTGCTCATGCTCATCCCTTCTTTGTTGAGCCTGACAGGCAAGGTGACATTGTAACGATGCATTACCAATGTGGAGTCACAAGGAATTGAACAAACTAAGCATTGTCCTGAGTAGCAGCCAAAACAGCATTCCTTGAGAAAGCAATTCATCAGGTGCTCCCAAAAACCGAGAAGCTTCAAATTTAGATTTTCAAACTTCAGAACTGACTAACCAATATAAAATCTAAAAGATTCGAATATTTTATTTTTTATGGATAAAATCTCCTTCCCCTTTGCATTGCTCCTCATTTATGGGGGATATATTCTAGATTTATTATAAATTTGATTTTTAACAATACTTAAAGCATAATTTTCCATTAAAATTTAATGTAGTCTGCTCAGCTATTTAAAATGTAGCAACTGAGCAAAGTTAATGGCTTTAGACTTTGTTCTCCTCATTTAAAAAACTGACAAGCTAGGTTTTTCCTAACATAAACAACCAATATTTTTAAATTGGGGCTAAAATGAAATAAAATTCATCAACTGAAGATTGTTGTAGAACAGAGTTTGGCAAAATGGGAAAGTCCATTCTTTATCAATCGCAACTTCTATAAAGAGATTTTTCACATGGTTAATTAGAAAATATTTATTCAGTGCTCACGCATGTGCCAGTTCCTGTTAGGTATTGGGGTTATCAAAGTGGTTTCTACTCCTCCTGAATTTACTGTATAGGTGGAAAGACATACAAATAAAGAAGATTGGGACACACTACAGACAGTGCAGTCAGAAAGAAATGGCGGAATGCCCCTGCCTGAGAGGCACCAGGTAATACTACCTACCAGTGGCGAGAGTGGAGCTGAATCTTACTGGATAAGAATCAAGTTAGCCATGAAAAAAGGAGGGGAAGAAAGTTTT
>CM052439.1:67818759-67846746 GCA_028533085.1 Varecia variegata
CCAGTGGCGAGAGTGGAGCTGAATCTTACTGGATAAGAATCAAGTTAGCCATGAAAAAAGGAGGGGAAGAAAGTTTTAATCCTAACACAATCATAAAACCATGTGAGCAAGCACTCCTAGAAACTATCTCATCTATATAAAACCATCCCACCTAACTCTACCTTAGAACTGCCCTATGACTTGGAAAGAGTCTGGGTTTTCCATCCTTAAAAACCTAACTGGCTTTGGCTTGAAAATATTATGTAACTATATAGTTTCTAGTGGTACTTTACTTGTTGATTTGTGCTGCAATAATTATAGTCTTTGTCTTTTCTTTGCTGTTTGGTATTGCCTTCTTTGGAAGGAAGGAGACAATTTTATTTCATTCAACATTTTCTAGGCACCTACTGTGTATTATGCCTAACTCCATTATCTCTTTTGTCTACATAATGATCTGAATCCATAGGTTTTTCTATTCATTTTGTCAGTTCATTAAATCTTAAATGTTTGCTTCAAGGTGAACTGCCCATATGTTTAGATCTAGAATTCCCTTGTGTCAAAAATAATGTTTTATCCAAATTATTGTGAAGAAAGTTGTACCCATATTTCTAATGGAAATAATTTACTTCATTGTGATTTTGCTGTCATAATGTACATGATTATAGATGAGGTAGCTCTTGGTCATTGTGTTTATAACTAAAAGAGACTATTTACTTTTTCTTGTTTTTTCACAGCTCAGTTAAACAAATACTTACCTTCAATACAAAATCCAGTTGCATTTATCATTTACAAAACATATAGTACAAAATATCATTTTTTATTCTCAGATTAGTTCGAAATATGAGAGAAGTTGGTCAAACTTCAGATCTCTGAAAATATTAATACTTAATGAATTTCAAAGCCTATAGATGCTAAAGCTTTGAAGTTTTCCTTATGTAAATTTCAATGGTGTGCCAGATAGAACTTTAAGAAATCAGATGGCGGATCTTTTTTTTTTTTTTTTTTTTCCCCCAGTTAAACACAGTAGCATTTTAGGATAATGTGTGCTAGCTTCTCTGTTTGTGTAACAGTTCCTGAAACGGATCTTTTCAAGCATAGTAACGGGTATGAATTGTGTTCGCCTAAAGGCTGCGAAAACCAGAAACTGTGAAATGGAGTTCAAGCACAGCTCTTTCATAGCTGGCAGAAGTTCAGCTGTAGTTTTGGGTAGTTTGGTCAGCGGTTTCGACAAATACTTTGAAAACTTTATCTATATATAACCATTTTGGTACTGAGCTGTTGTGAGTATTGAAAAGTGAATTCTTTATTTTTCCATCTATTATGTGCTTTCCACTTTTGTGGGAATAGAAACCGTTCATTGAATACATTTGCTAATTTCACTGCCAATTGGAATGTATGAATAATTGATACACACAGTATTTACTATCTTTCAGTGCAAATCCCTTTACACATCATAGCAGGATTATGGCTTAGAAAATGAGGTGGGTGTGACCACATTTCAGAAGTCCAATCTTATTATCTATTGCTTTAAATACTTCTGCCTTATATATTTTTTAAAAAAGTTTAATTCAACCATAGATATAAGATTACAAACAAAAAAGATCCATCCAAACTATTAATATTATCCTATAGTATATTTCTTCTAGTGCTCTGATTTTCTGTTTGGAAATGAAAGTTCATGGTCAAATCCATTGGGCTAAAGATGTCATAATTAAAACTATGGTAAAATTCCATTGAACTCCCTTTCCTTTGACAAACCTTTATTAAGGCCTGCTTTTGACCCAAATCCATTAGAACAAAAAATCACTCAAGGAAATAATGTCAAGGAAATTCTGGGGCTTAGGATTTGTTATGATTTCTTATTTGAAGGGGTTTCCAAAAGATCCCCTCATCCTACCGTATTATTGTAATACTTTATATTTCTATTTCTACTTATGATTTGTAAGCCTTTTCATATGTAAAATTGTATCCATTTCATAAGAAAAGGGTTGGAAGGATGTGGATTCCAATCCTGAGCCTTCTGCTTACTGGGAATATAACAGAATCTCTTCTGTTCCAACTAAGCAGTGGCTTCAGCAGGGGCTACATATCCTGGCCTCAGCTCTTTCTGAATGGCTACCTGAGGTAGCTTCCCAAGGTGGCCCTGGTTCTGGGTTTCCTCAAGCCTGGGGAGAGAATGGGGAGTTTCCTACTTTTGCTGATTTTTGGGCTCCCACAGCTCTTTCTGCTTTTCCGTGACCTGTGTGAACAACTCCTGAGTTTGAATTCTCTCTGAAATACCTAGAGTGGTATTTTCCTGACTAGACCCTGACTGATATATCTCTGCACATCCCCATTTCCTCCCCTGAAAATGGAAATAAAAATACCTATCTCAGAGGGCTATTCTGAGGACTAAAATAGTCAAATAACTCAATGTTGAAATCAAGGGGTAAAATACCAGACAAACCAGCAGTGAGAGAAGGGCGCCATGGTGGTAGAGGAGCTAGGAAAGGTTGGTGGAAAGAAAACAGCATTTACTTAGATTTCCTGTGTGCTAAGTACCCTAATCCTGCAGGTGATGATCCTTATTTTTATTTATAAGATGAGAAAAATGGGGATCATAGATGATACAAAGCAAAACACAGTTACTTCTACAGTATTAGAATCCATGTCTGGCCAGGCTCTAAATGTATGTATTTTTTGTCTTGTTTTCCCATCTACCATGAAGACTGCTTTGGGGAAAGTTCCAGATATAAACTACCTACTAAACAGTGTTGAATGAGGCAGGCTCTGTTTTTCAGGGGTGGGATTTGTAGGCATTGACAAAATGCAGAATAAAATTTTTAAGCAGCACTTTCACTTTATTTACATGAGTTGAAAAATGCTATTCATTTAAAACACACAAACAGGAGAAGGTGTGTATCTTTATATAGGCTTATGGGGTTTTAACTCTGTCCTATCACTCAGGTCTAGAAAACCTTTTAGATCATATCTAATCCCCAGTTGTTTGCATTTTTTAGCCCTTTGCCAAGACGATCAATATAAGTTATGGATAAGAAATGTTTTGCCCATATTGTCCATGTAAATGTCACCTTAAATTACCTTCTGTTTCCCTTTTTACTATAAGATGTTTTGTGCAATGGGTCCAGTAACTCATTTTTTATCATCAAAAATAAGTCAGGCAATAGATTCAGAAATTATTTGTGGAAAATAAAAATCTCTGATTTGAAGCAGAAAAGAATACCTTAAAATAAATATGCCAGGTGTGGACGTTAAACACTGTAGCAGGTGCAAATTCCCACCTCAGTTTTTAAGTTTGTAAACCTTAGAAGAACTTGGAGAAGTTTCTCTGTGATAAAATTAAGGGTCTTTAAAATTTTTTAAAGAAATTCCTTTGTGTTTTTGGCAGTTTTACAGGCCAAACAATATAGTTTATGCAAGGAAAATTACATGGAAAAACGATTTAATAGCATGACAGGATACATGGAGAGGACTTCAAAAGCTCTTGCCAGCTGTGGAGGGTGAGCTCATATTTTGTGGAATGGAGCAGAGAAGGCAGGTGAGCACAGACCTCGAATTTCCCACATGTGAGATACCTGGGAGGTCTACGGGCTGCTGTGAGAAATGATGATTTAAGGAAGGGAAACTAACTAGACACACATAAATAAGGGAACTAATATTGATAAAATAAAAAGGAATCTCAGGGAATGTGGACATCACTTCCAAGAATTTTGTTCACATTCACTTAATTGATTTTTACTTTGTTCCCATGAGATGTTTTGTTTTTGCGTTCATTTGCCCAGGGCCATACCACCCTGGATTGTGATCTTAGCTTTTACAGACTGAACAAAGCTTAGTCCAAAGTTAGGTTGTGGGGGGAAAAAAGACCACCCAGGAGAGTTGTGCATGGGATCACTTAACACCAGCCATGCAAATAATATGGATTCTAAAGTTGGAACCTAAAAAAAAAAAATCTGGCATTGAGACAGAGAAAGTTAGAAAAGAGTTTTCTGACGTTTGATGACTGTACTTGAATTATTCTATTTAATCTTCCTTTGGTGTTTATATTATAGGATACTATTTGGGGAAATTCATAGGTAACCATTTGATAGCTGCTCGATACCTGGCACTAAGCTAAGTAGTTCACAAGACTATCTCATTTAATCTCTCAATAACTCTCTGAAGGATGTACTGTTATTACCCCTGCTTTGCCCATGAGGTAACTAAGGCTCAACGATGCTAAATCTATTGGCATAGTAAGAGAAAGCTTGAAGAGGATGAGAAAAGACAAAGCGTGGGGTTAGTGAATAAGACTTAGCCTATGAAACAGTGCCAAGATTTTATAATTTTTAGGAATCTGATGACTTTAAGACATTTCAAAAGGTAACTTTGAGGCTGTAGGAGTGAGTTAATATGCTGCCACAGAGATGCCAACTCTTGACCAAAATGTGCTTCAAAAAACCTTTGGTACTCCCTGAAGAAATGAAGAGGCTTTTTAAGCATAAAGCGATAGTGCACCCAGGGTTCATGCCAATCTCCAATTTATCTCAAATTCTTCCCACAATTTCAACATGATACCAGCACTGATGGTAAATGAATGTGGCTATGAGAATACATAAAGTGTGGCTGTGCCATTAATCAGGTATGATCTTTCAAAGTATCATAAATTCCAGTGATCAATGCCAAGACTCGTTTTGATGAGTCGGGGACTAAACCCATGGATCAGCCTGACAGAGACAAATAAGAAACTAAATAGGGATGTGACAGTCTTTTAGGAGTAGGGGCTACTTGTTAGATTTTCAGACATGTCATTTGTAAAAAAAAATGGTGGATTATTTGCAACTCTGCATATCCCTTGTCTGTGATTCCTTATGCTTCTAAGTGGAATTTTGTGTCATTCTCTGCAGATTTTATTTATTTTGGTTTGAAATAAAAAAATATTAGCCCTCGACTGCTTATTTTTCAAAGCTTATGTTATTTCTGCCAGAGTTTCAAATGAATTAGAATTAAAAGCATTGTAAAATCTATGTTATTCATTTCTTTCTTATGGGTTTATACTTTTAATTAGAGAGTCAATAAAGAATTTTAGGGTGATCTCTTCAAAATTTTTTTTCTGACAATGTAATGCTATTGATGACTGAAATTTGAAAATTTAATAACAATGTGAACAAAAATAGATGTTTGCCTTTTTATTTGTTATAGTACTTACAAGTCTTACAGCTATTCAAATACAATTTTTAAAATATATTTCTTGAAAAGTAACAGAATGTAATCTGTGGTATATGTCAACTAACTTCACTATGGCATTCATTATTACTCAAGGTTCAGTCAGTGCTTGTTTGGGAAAGTAGACATTGCTCTATGTGTCTACGATGATGCACGGAGTCAGAGGCATTCACAGTCGTGGGAAATCAGCAAAGTGAAAGGCAGGAAGCTGTTACCAACTCTCTTAGCCTGCAGAGTGGAAATGGTGGGCCACAAGAGCTCGCTTTGGAGATGCTGCAGACCTCAAGTAACTGAAGGAAGCTCCACATGACTATTTTAGCCAGCTGCACTGAAGTGAGTGATTACTAGGAAGCCTTATCACCTATCTCAGCTGACTATAGCACCTAAGTGGGCACTTTGCTTAAGTTCACCTTGAAGTTCCTTCAGACTTCACATCTGATATCTATTCATGAGTCTGGCTCAACCTTCGTCTAATAAGTAACATCATTTTCTCCCCTTTTACTTTCCCAAGCTTACATAAGTGACTTTCAGGGGTGGAATCTAACTATACAGGAAACCATGAAGGGAAAAGGATTCTGGGGAATGTGGTTCTGGTCTTTTCTTCTGCTATGAAGAGAAGATCATCAAAAGGGATGGCAATGAACTTGACTCCACAACAGTTGATTCAGCATAGTCTGCTCACATTTCCTCTCAATGCCCCTGACACTTGTACCCACATTTAAACTTCTGGCCACTACCATCACCAATAACAAATCATGACACACACACACACACATCCCTCACATGACCAGAGACACGCGCACTTCTTCTGTTACAAGGGAGGGTCAAAGTCCTGTATCTCTCCATCTCCATCTCTAGATCATTTCTTTTATAGCCTAGTCAAAGGTCTTTCCCTCTCTCTCTCTCTCTCTCGCTCTCTCGCTCTCTCGCTCTTCTCTCGTTCCCTGTAACTTAAAGACCAAATTATAAGGTTAATATTACAAACACAATATATGTAGGAAAATGGACTGAAGACTTGTCTTTTTACTTCATAGTGATGAAGAGGAGCTATATTTGAGCCTGATAAGGAATCATCTGGCAGTATTTATAGATCATGGACTTGGAGCTTGCAACTGTGACCATGTGGGTTCTTTCCTTTGGGGAGGATAAGTGTATTTGCCTGTAGAAAGGAGAGTGAACAAAATATTTGGTAACCAAAAAGCAGGTTTTTTGTCATTAGAGGTTTTCATCAAATATTTCTGGTCCACCTAAACAAATGGTGGGATTGCATTTCTCCCATGCTTATAAGTAGGTATGGCCATGTGACTTGTTTTAAATAATGGAATGTGAGCAGAGATTTGTATGTCACATTTATTTGTGAGCTCTAAAAACCAGTGCAATATTTGTCACTCTCTCTTTCTCTCTCCCGTGGATACTGGCAATGTTACAAACACCAGCTGCTCCATGAACCTGGGCCTCCGAATGAAGACGATGAGTAACAGAGCCTGACCTAAGCTCAGATAGGCATATAATGTGCAGAAAAAACATAATCTTTTACCGTACTAAACAAGTACGATTTAGGAGTTGTTTGTTATTGCAGCTTAATATATCCCATTCTGAATAATATGTTCAATATTAATTATGAAAATAAATATATTTATCAAGTCTTGACTCATTCCAGTATCAATTCTAGAAAAAGAAAAAAAAAAGATATATACTTATCAAGTTGTAAAGTCCACAACTTAGGAATACTGGAAGAGTAAATCTTAGAAAACAATCTTGACATCTAATGCAGCTTAGGAAAAGAAGGATGTAGAAGAGGTTTAACATATATTTCTGATTGTATCAAGGTTTATATAGTATAGGTATTATTCATAGTTTCATCACAGTCCAGAGTATGAGTCCTGAAGTGTTAGCAAATCACCACAGTGATGATTCGTCTATGTAATATTTGGATGTGCAGCTGACCAGCAATTTTCTGTCCTGAGGCTCACGAGGATGATCTGAATCAGTCAATTGGTAGACCTATGCCTAGCACTATTCTGGGTGCTTGCAGACATAGACAAGTAGTTTTGTTCATCAATTTGTGAAATTTGTCCAATTGAGAAAATTTGGTACCTTATTAATTTCTCAAAAGACAGTATCTTAAAAAATTGAAAACAATACAGAGAATTCAGTATATTTTATTTTATAAAATCAGTGTGTAACTAAGATTAAGGCACTGACTTGTGTAGGGAAAGTCTATCTCGGTAAAATAAACAAGGAGACAGAACAAAAGGCTCAATTTCAGTTCTTAATAGCTGTGTTACTTGGTTAAATACTTGAGTTTTGAATCCTAATTTCCTCTTATAACTTCCTCACAAGTTTGTTGTGAGGCTTAATCAATGTGTCAGACACAGCAGTTGCTCAATATATATGTTGGGTTTCTAATATTCATTATTATTAACGTTATCTTGAATATTCCTATGAGGTATTTTGGATCAGAGATCAGTGTCTTGGAGATTACTTAATCGTAAATAATGTGTCAGCCTCCTTGCCACACTGCTTGTCCCCGGGGCAATGTAATGAAAAACAATGAAAATTTTTCCCACTTGAGTAACCAAAAAGTGCATAGGCAAAAAATGAGGAAAAATGACTTTTCTCTGTTTATAAAGGGAAAGGAAGTAGCTGCCCCCTCCACTTCTGCAAGAGTCTCCTTGGAATTGTAATTGGCTTCAATCCTAACTTTTATTTGATATTGGCATTGACTAAATGCTTTGATATCTTTACAGACATATATTTATATCAATTGAATTTTGAAATGTATATGTCAATTTTTCAGAAAAAAGGGGTGGCTGACTTTTCCAATGCTTTCCAATAATAGACAGAAAGGCTTCAGTCACCCAAATTGTGTGGTACAACATTTTCCTTCTAACAAGCCTTTAACTCAGCTGTTTCACAGAATTAAAAACAAAAGTTTCAGAAACTGACAATGTCCAGAAGGCAGTGACGTGTGGCCATGACACAGGGCAGTAGCTGCAAGATGTTTTCTTCTGAATCTCACTAGAAAGTCATGGAGCACGGGAAACTCTTTTCCAGACAATGTGAAATTGAGCAGGGAAATGCACTCCAATTATGGGCCTACATAAATATCCAAAGGGAACAAAGAGCATCAGTCAGGAGACTATTGTCTTCCTAATTATGTTCCAAATTGGAAATGGCAACTTGTTTTCTTTCTTACATAATAGTTCTCTAAATAAATTGTCTTCTCCCGCTGCCTGCTCCTCTCTTGAGGATTTGGCTATTTAGGGACAAAGAACTCGTGGCTGTGCAAAGCATGAGTTATGAGCCAGCTCCCTGCCCCGAGACAAAAAAAGGGAATGAAAGCTGAGGTTATGACATGTTGAAAATCTGATACTTCTTAGCAATTCCATTTGTTGTGCTTTGGGTCCTATGGAAGGCTTTCATAAATTTTATGAATATCTCATCTGACTGTTAGAATATTTACTTAGCATACTGTAATGAATGGCTTTGCTTCCTGAAAATCACACATGGAATATTTGATAATAGCCCTCTCTTAAATTATCTTGGTAGCTCTTCAAAATAAGAATGTATCTAATGAGGATTTAAGAGAAAAATTTTCATTATTATTAGGCCATTCTTACCATCAATTTGCTTTTTCTTTCTACATCATTTTTTTTTTTTTTTGCTTTAGAAAGTTTTCAGAATTCATCCTTAAAATTTGATGATGAAATATTTATTTTTTTCTGTTTTTCATAATGACTTTCTTCAATTATAAATTTCTTCTATTTTTTGTTTTGGGGAATGTTACTCTGTTTAATCTTTGCCAGTGGAATATCATCTCAATTGTAAGGTAAAACATTGAGATAATCTCCATCAAATAGCTAGGGTTGGATGTTGCATAGATAATCAATCCCATGTTTGTTTATTTGTTTTTAGTATTCTAGTCCTATATTCACAGAATTTGCTTTTATTTTATTTTATTTTTTTGAGATGGGGTCTTGCTCTTTAGCCCGGTGTAGAGAGCAGTGGCATCATCATAGCTCACTGCAACCTCAAACTCCTGGGCTCAAGTGATCCTCTTGGCTCAGCTTCACAAGTTGCTGGTACTACAGGCATGTGCCACCATACCTGGCTAATTTTTAATTTTTTTTGGAGAGACGGGGTCTTGCTGTATTGCCCAGGCTGGTCTCAAACTCCTTGCCTCAAATGATCCTCCTGCCTTGGCTTCCCTAACTGCTAAGAATACAAAGAATACAGATGTGAGCCACCACGCCCCAGCCTGCTTTTATTCTTGAAAGTGACTATCAACTATTATTTTCTATGATTATGGTCATGATATAAAATCATTATTTTGGTCATGAACTGATATTTTTTCCGAGTCCAACTTAGCATCCTTCTAAAATGTTTTTAATTTCCTAGGAATGTAAATTGTTCCTGTTTTTTGATATATAGATATGTTCTTAGGAAGGTTTGTTTGTTTTTGTGGTCTAAACATTCTTATAAATCTTATATATCAAAAGTGAGTGGTAGATGATCCTTGATAGATTTTTATCTTTATAATGCCCTTTCAGTATGAATAATAACAAATATAATATTTTGACAAAGTGAAATTACAAAAACTAACGGTATCATAAAATACTAAGAAGCAAAAACTTGAGACACCTTTAAATGAAAGTTACAGAAGCTTAATTCTCAAGGAAGATGAGTATATCAATGTCATTTTCCTGAGAGGTAAGTGTAGCACGGAATATATTGTGATAAATTAGGCAATTGATCTAACTCGGTGCTGTCCAAAATGAAGAATAAAAATAGTAACTATGTTATTAGTTGAAAATCTTTTCTAATTATGTCATTTTTTAAAAATGTATTTTCCTTTTTAAAATTATAGCTAACTTTCTCCCTTGATTGATCACAAGGGCACTTGCCTGGGTTTTGTTCATGTTGAAACATGCCTCCATGTCAAAGTGTAAATGCTACGTAGTACCTCTTGATGTTGAAAGGGAGAAATCCGTGTGTTAGAAACACTTTTTTCCCTGCACATATACAACCTGCATAAAGAACAAAAGCTGCTATTATTGGTTTAGTAATGTGATTCTGCCCAATGGCTTTGCCAAATTGAGAATAACATTAGTCTTCAGCAATCTTGCTATTTTTCCCTTATTTAAATTTTAGCCAAATGAGAGTGGAGAATTCCCAGGGCGATAGAGAGTTAGCTATTGTTTTTGCACAAATAGACTCTATACCCATATGGAGGACAAGAGAGCTCATTAAATGTTAAACATGATTTCTGTTTAGAATTTTGAAAACTGTGAAGAAAAAATTGTCTAATCAACAACCTCAGGGTTATTAAGAATTAGCAGAATCTTTCATTTGTCGCCCTCTTTCTCAATTTTGTTTTTATCTTAGAATCTGGATTTCTTCCTCAAACTTAGGCATTTCTTTTTTATTGTTTTTGTGGGCTATGTCTAATAACGTACCTATATCTCCTCAAGTTCAGAGTAAAGAGTTGGATTTCCAGGCAATCTGTGTTACTTTTTTAGGTAAAATTCTCTAGGTTTAATTCAAGATTCATTTTTTGTTTAATTTTAGAATATTATAGATATACAAATGATTTGGTTACATAAATTGCTTTTGTACCATTTGAGTCAAAGTTATAAGTGTGATCATCATCCAGATAGTGTGCACTGTACCCGTTAGGTGTGAATTTACCCATCACCCCTCCCCCCTCCTACCTGTTTGATTTCCCATGGATGTTATTTCCATATGTGCACTTAAGTGTTGATGGATTAGTTCCAATTTAATGGTAAATAAATGTGGTGTTTGTTTTCCCATTCTTTGATACTTCACTTAGAATAATGGTCTCCAATTCCATCCAGGTTAATACAAGAGGTATTAGTTCACCATTTTTTATGGCTGAGTAGTACTCCATAATATACATACACCACAGTTTATTAATCCACTCATGTATTTTTGAGCACTTGGGTTGTTTCAACTTCCTTGCAATTGTGAATTGTGCTGCTATAAACATTTGAGTGCAGGTGCCTTCTTTATGAAATGTCTTGTTTTTCCTTTGGGTAAATACCCAGTAGTAGAATTGCTGGATCAAATGGTAGTTCTACTTTTAGTTCTTTAAGGTATCTCCATACTACTTTCCATAGAGGTTGCATTAGTTTGCAGTCCCACCAGCAGTGTATGAGTGTTCCTACCTCTTCATATCCGTGCCAACATTTGTTGTTTTGGGACTTTTTGATAAAAGTCATTCTCACTAGAGTTAAATGATATCTCACTGTAATTTTTATTTGCATTTCCCTGATGACTAGAGATGTTGAACATATTTTTCATATGTTTGTTGGCCAGTAATCTATCTTCTTTTGAAAAGTTTCTGTTCATGTCTTTTGCCCACTTTTTAATGGGGTTGTTTTATTTTTTTGTTGCTGATTTTCTTGAGTTCTTTATAGATTCTAGTTATCAGCCCTTTATTGGCTGTATGGCATACAAATATGTTCCCATTTTGTAGGCTGTCTATTTGTTCTAATGATTATTTCCTTGGCTGTGCAGAAGCTTTTTAATCTGAGGAGGTCCCAATTCAAGATTCATAAAGCAGATAAATTGTTAAAGATCAATGACAAGAATGACTATTTGTTTTGAATTTGGCATGGGGATAAAACTGTAAATGACCAGATAGGAAGTAAAGGGCAGTGTGAAAGGACACTGTTTTTGCTCATAGGTATTCTCGATATTCTAGATTAGGCCCTAAGACATTCACAAATGCAGTGAGATGCATGAGAACCCCTCACTGGTTAGTGATGGGCAATAGAGATGAAGTTCTCTGTCTATTCATTATCCCCCACCTGGGGTAAACAGAATATCCCATGCTACCCAGTGAGTATGTAATGATTAATGTAGATAAGATATCACATTTTTATCTGAGATTTTTGATCATCTTCATAACTGGCTAAAAATTTTCAGACATCATGTCAAATTTACCTAAGACAAAAACAACAAAACAAATGGGATAGGCATCCTCTTTCTTTTTATAATCAAGTATAATGAAACTCATTTGCCAAACAGTTAGAATGGGGCTGTGATAGGAACTAGAGTAATATCTAAATTTTAACAACAATTAGTAAAATATAAACAGGTCTAATAGCATTTCCCTTAGTTGTTGACAACTAATAAATGCCTCTTGAATTTACCTATTGTCTGATCTAATCCTGATTTGCTAACATGTAAATTTTCTTCCTTCTTGTGTGTATGAATACCTAAGGCCAAATAGTGATGAAAAACAATTAGAAAACTAGGGATTGTGTTTAAATGATGCCTATATAAACACCATAAGGCTTCATAAAAGGAATGTACCTTGAGGGTCTCAGTAAATAAATAATGCGTTATGTACAGCTAAAGCAAATTTTTAATCTTCATATAAAACAGGTCCAGAGAATTAATGTTAGGTTTAGCTACAGTTGAGAATGTACAAATTGAAATAAATGGGTCAGACAGTGTTCAATTCTTTGTTAAAATATACTTTTATGTAGCATTTGAAAGCATCAAGGCAAATTCATGTGGAACGGTTTTCTGGTTTTCTTCACAATGTATTAGCGAGATAGGTATGTGTACGTCTGATAAAAATGCAGGAATCCTAAACCTTTTTGCTCACTGAACCTGACTATCACTTGCCCTGTTATTCAGGAGTCACAAGCCTTGACTGTGCTGAGATTTTCTTGAAAGATCTATTCAGATGTACTTTGGGACTAACAATGTTTTGGTTCCTGAATCTGCTATTTGTGTTCTGAAAATGATTATCTGGGCAAAGGGTTTTGTGATAGCAACCAGTGGTGATAAATCCAGATAAACTGAAAGCTGCTAAGATTTTTTGCTATTCATAGTCAGAGTAGTTTTGATCTCTAGCTTTGTATAAAATGGACTTTTTCCCAGAGATATTCCTTAATAGATTTAGCTAACTGTATATACAGCTGTGTGTGGATATGAGCGTTTGTGTGTAAGAGAGAGGCAGACATGAAGAGTGTTATACTCTTAAGGATGGGTTATGGAGCAAATGCCAAATTTGCTCCATGTCCAGAATATGGCAAAACAGGGAAGAGATCAGAGTACCTCTACACAGTGTCACATGTGCTATGGATTAGTCACTAACACAGTTGAAACTGAAACAATAGTTTCTATACTTGGTGTTATCTGGTTGGACAGCTCCTCAATTTTTATGGATTCATTAGCTTAAAATTCACATTTTGTTTCAGAAAAGAGCATTGCAAGGTTTGTTTACTTTTTGTTTCTATTTTTGTTTTATTTTGGTCAAATCAACCATATTTGAAAGGAGTTTGTATAGAATATAGTCTGCATTTGAACTGGAAAATACAACCAGTTTTCAAATAAGTCATAAATTAATCAAGATTTGAAGAATCTCCATTAGTTTGCATTTTTATAAACTATACTGGGAAATGATATATAGTGTTTGAAGCATGTTCTGCATCGCTTGTGATATAAAACTAATAGGATAGAAAATTACTTTGAGAAGAAAGTGAGTTCTATATTAGATAATTGGCCTTTTTTATTTAAAATTATTCAATAACTGAATGCCAATTGGGAAATTCAGCATTTATGATGCTGAAATAATATCTCTTTAAATGGAATCCTTTAATTTGAAGAGGTTTTTTTACTATGTAAGTGGAATATATTACAGGACAGCAAAAAACAGAAACTTACCTCAGAATTGTTTTTAAGTAAACTTTATTAGGCATCTCCTACACACTGAATTCACAATATTGTAACTTTTATTATCATTATTTTTCTTCCTGGGTTTATGAAAATAAAACTTTCTTCTCTTTAATTTTCTCCAACACTAATTTTATCCTGAAATATTAACAAGTTCAAGGAAGATAGAAGTTTTGAGATGTTTAGGCAAATATAACATCGTATTAGAAAACTGGGTGTTCATTGACAAATGTATTAATATTCTGTCTCCCTAAAACAACTATTTTACATTAAATTGTTAATAAATTTATGAATTCTATATATGTTGTTTATATATCTATATCCAGATGGATCTTTTATTCAATCCAATTTTTGAACAGTCAGTTGTAAACAAATTTGCTTGAAGAATGAGTGGCAGTACGATTATACAGTAGAATCTACTACCTAGAATCTACTAGTAGGATTTGGTCACGCATGAGAAACCCTGTTCTTGCCACTTTTGTTTTTTGTAAGCCTTTTCTCATTGTCCAGAGTTGATTAAGAAGTACTGAGCAATTGTCTTTAAAACTAATCAAGAAAATGTTGACTCAGTCTCCAAAGGAGATGAGCCAGCTCAGCTTCTTCGTTTCACCTCATTCTGGTTCTGCTGGTTAGTTGGTGACAACTTTCCAATGATGCTGTTATTAATTTTTTCTCTCTTTTGTTAGCTGAAGTTTGCTTTTCCTGGCAGGACTACTTGTTCTTTACTTCATTCCTCTCCTCAAATTTCCTTTGAGCTATGCTAATTATTCTTCATTTCCCTTAAGTCTGTTTCAGAACTGACTTCAGTTTAGTTTAACCTGGTTACTCCCCCAGCCTGGAGTATGCATGTGTAAACCAGTATTTTCTGCCTCATTATCTTCCATCTGAAATCTACTAATCAGCCAATACCATTTTCCAGTTATCCAGCTCTGGGTATGAAGATCTTCCACTGTCTTTCCCAGATGATACAGGAATTCACAAATACAGTATGAACACTAGAATCCTAATAATAAAACAGTTAATATGTATCGAGTGCCTCCTTGTGCCAAGACTGAACTAAGTGACTTATATGGATTTGCTGACTCCTCAAACCATATCATAAAATAACTGTTACGATTGTCTCCAATTTAAAGTTTAGGAAACTGAGACTTGCCATGATCACCCAGCTAGGAAATGGCAGAGGCAATGTTTGAGCCAGGATTATTGGTCTCCAGAAGCAACAGACCTCTGTAGAAGGGACCCATGTTCTACAGATATCTGACTAGTTAAAAAAAGAGAGAGATTAAATAAGGCCTCGGGACTTCCTGATTGCCTATGAGGTCCTCACCCAAAGACTACATCCAAATTCATACTTGATTAAACAAATATTTATCTGCTATGTCTCAGGCATTATTGAAGGTATTAAGGTAAACAGTGAATGAAATTAATGAAGTCATGAATATCATGCTGCTTGCATTCTAATGGACAGGACAGATAATAAATGCAAATAGATAGATATGTTATGCCTTCTGGAAATAAATTCTATTAATAAAAAATACACAGGGTAAAGGGAAAGAATGGAACTGTGCAGGGGAATAACATTTTTCCTCTTTGTCCTCTTTGATAAGATGACCTTGGACTACAGAACAAACTAAAGTGAATATATGCATGGAGAGAGAGTAACAGAAAAAGTTGTGGGTACAAAGACTTTGATACGGAAGAATACTATGCTTGGTGCTTGGGAGGATAAACAAGGGGAACCTTCAAATGAAGAGATTAAGGAAGGGAGGAAAGCCTGGTAGGTCATAGCAAGCTTTTCAGAATTTGCTTGAAGAGAGATGAGAAGGTACTGGAGGCTTTCGAACAGAGTTGTTAAGTATCTGGCTGCTGTGTGGAAAATCAGCTCTAGGTAGGCAAGAATCTACAAGGAAGGTATTATAATAATCCAAGTGAGAGATGCAGGTGGCTTAGAATAAAGTAGCAGTGCAGATGGTTAACACACATGTACATATTTATGTACATACATATAAACTTTTGTTGAATATAACACACACACATATATATACATAAAGCACACATCATAGGTATACAGTAGATGAATTTTTTACTGGGCACACTAGTGCACCTAGCTTTCTTATCAAGAAGCAGAGCATTAGAGCCCTAGAAACTCCCTCATGCTACCTTCTAGTCATTACATATGGCACCCGTAGCAAGAATAAGCATCATTCTTACTTGTTACAGCAAACTCTTTCAGTAAAGAACTAGAAAGTAAATTTTTAGGCTTTAGGGGCAATTTGTGGTTTCTGCTGCATATTGTTCTTTCCAATTATTTTTATTTTTCATGTGTTTTTATATGTGTACAACTCTATTTTGGAAATCATTTGTGCCATCAAAAATTTGAGAGCCTTGCTCTTCAGTCTTCAACCTTCCAGAAGAATAGACAATTTTGACTCCACAGTCTTCTTTTTCCAACCTATAAGCCTTAAGGCATGTTTTGATCCAAAAGTTTTATACTTTTTCCAAAAAGAAAAGTTATCTGCCCTGCTCCCCTCCCCCAACATGTAATGTGACTCTGTGACTCCCTTTTGTCTTCATTGAATTGTCCTATCAATAATGAATTAATCAAAGTAATGAATTATCAAAATAATGAATTATTGAATCTTTACAATCCAAATGCTATTCAAATACTGCTCTTTAATTTTAGAGAGTAAAGTAATAGTTTTCCCCAGTTTGGATTCCTCAGATTCCACAGCAGTCACTTGGAGAACCAGATGTCTCTCACGTTATGCCAGAAACCGATCCAATTCCAGGACAGTTTGATCTAATCCAGAAGTATACTTTTCTCAGAACCAATATTTTAAAATACTATATTAGTTGAGGGAAAGAGTGCCGGGTTACCGAGACAGTTTGGCATACTTGGAGGGATTCCCTAGAGATACGCATCACCACTTCATGTGGGAGATAGTTACCATACCCAGACAATGCATTTGCTGCCCCCTATTTTTTTTGTCTTTCAAGTAATCTGAGTTTCAAGAACTTGTGAGACCAATATTGTTGTCAGGGGTCCCCAAGACAACTTTCAAGTTTAATGATTTGCTAGAGCTCACAGAACTCAAAAAAATCTGTTTTACTCATGGTTATGTTTTATTATAGTGAAAGGTCACAGATTAAAATCAGCAAAGGTGAAAGACACATGGGATAGAGTCCAGGAAAGACTAGGTGTAAGCTTCTAGTCCTCTCCTAGTGGATTTCCACAGACAGCACTTAATTCTTCCAGCAGCAATATGTAACAACACATACGGGATATTGTTAACCAGGGAAGTTCATCTCAGCGTTAGTGTCCAGGATCTTACTGGGGGTTGGTCACATAGGCATAGAATGCCTGTCAGGCTGACCTTAGTCAGTCAGTCTCTAGTCCTGCCAGAGGTCATACTGATATCATGCGGTCCAAGGCCCCCACCATAAACCACATTGCAAACATAACTGCCTGTCAGGACCCAAGGCTCAAAGCAAACAAAAACACTCTTATGGGGTAGAATAGTCCAAAGGCTCAGAGGCTCCTAGGAGTCAGTCAAGGTCCAAACCTTTCTTTGGAATGGGCAAGGTTGGGACACCTTGGGCCTGTCGAATCAACCTGTCCCTGCACAAGCATATTTTATCACTCAAACCTAGGACATCTAACCTTCTTACAAGATCTCTATCCATAGATTTCCCAATTGGAATAGCTCAAATTTGAGACTATAATTTTATCCCACATATGAAAGAGCTATTTCCCCCCTTTCTGGTTGAAATTCACTTATCTTCTGTCTACCTCCACCAGATTATAGCACATTTTATACTATGATATGTTTTGTTATTTATTACATCATTCAACATTTGAAGAACTCTGGAGAGCTGAATCAGTCAGATATTGCTATGCAACACACAACCACAAAAATCTCCATGGCAAACAATACTTAGCGTTTATTTTTCACTCTAGCACCTGTGAAGTGGCTATAATTGTATTGTGTCTGTTAGAAGCAGCTCTGTTCCATTTGTCTCATTTAAAGTACCCAACTACAGGGAGAGCAGAAGCTATTTGGGGTTCATTTTTTTCATAGCTATAAAGAACCATAAAAGGACAAACATACGTGCTTAATCTAATCATATGTCAAGCCTCTACTCATGTGACATCTGTTAATATCACATTGGCTAAAGCAAGTCACATCACAGGGTCAAGGCCAAAATTTAGGGAAGGGGAAGTATATGCCACCAACTATGTCAGGCCATGATAAAGGAATGGATGAATAATAAAGCTATAAGTGTGTGAAGAATTGAGAAGATTATTCTATCTACCACAAAGGCCATAATATAATGGAAAGATTCAGAAAGTCTTTCAAACCCTCTCTTGGCCACTTACTTGTTTATAGATCTGGGTACAACTACTCAACATACACATTACTTGGTCTTCTCATCTGTAAAAAGGAAATAAAATAATTACTTAGAATTTTGTTGTGATGATTAAAGATAATATATACGAAGTGCCTAGCATAGTGGCCTGATATAGGTGTACAACAAATGATAAAATTTATTATCATAATATTGAAGAAGATGCAGAGCTTCTTCCTTAGAAACACTAGTAAAGATGATAATAGCTGATATTTATTGTTTATTATATGCCTGCTATTATTCTAAACATTTAACATACAGGTAGGTACTCTTTCACACTGTTTTCTATGTGAAAGAGAGGTGAGGAAAGTTAAGGAACATGCCCAAAGTTAGCTTTCATTGTATCTCGAATAACCTCAAAACCAAGTCACTTAAAATAAAAATTGTTTATTTAGATCATGGTTTTATGGGTCAGCAATTAGGGTTGGGTTCAGCTAGGTGGTTTTTCTGGACTCACCTGGATTCAGGTCTATGCCTCAGTAGTTCATTGCCTGGTTGCCTGAAGATACCTAGTCTAGAATGGCCTCAGTTGACATGGCTCATCACTGTTGCATGTGATCTTGTCCTCCAGCACAAGAGCCTGGGCTTGTTTACCTGGTGGCCAGGAAGGGTTCCAAGAGAACAAGTGAGAAAGCTTGCTTGCAGCCTAGGTTTTTAACTGGTGCATCATCACTTTTACTTCATTCTATTGACCAAAGCAAGTCACAAGGCCAGCCCAGATTCAAGGAAATGGGGAATAGAATCTACGTCTTGATAAGAAAGATGCAAAGTCACATTACGAAGAACATAGCTACAAGGAGGAATAACGATCATGACTAATTTTGTAATTTGCCCCAGTCTGACTCTGGCCCCAATTTTTGCTTCTCTGCCCATGCAAAATATTCTCTTCCTATTCTAGGATCCCTAAAAGTCACCTGAAACTATGATATCAGGCTTGAATTCTATTATAGAATACAATTATTCAAGTCCAGATGAATCTCATCAAATGTGAATGTTTCTTGATCAAGAGACTCATGAAATAAAAAGAAAAGTTACCTGTTCCACGAACATCCGACATACACTGTTGATACCGAGATAGGGTAACTTTGATAAATACTATCATTTTAAAAAAAGAAAAAAAAAAGGGAGATATATAGCAGTTACTAGTCCATAGTGATTTTAACATCTAGGCTGGAAAATGTTGTTAGGCTCCCCTAACTGGGAGTGTAACTATTCTTTAAGGCAAGGTTAGACTTTTTTGAGGAGTAGTTCCCCAGTTGTTTGTTCTTCATGGCTGTTAGCTCCACCCTCTGGGACCTTAACTCTGATCTCTAGGACTTTCTGCCTTCTCAATTTACCTCCTTAACTTTTTGGAAAACTTTCTCAGTCTTCTTCCTGATAATAGAAAGTTGAGAGTCCAGAGGCCTTTTTTCAATTTAAATCATTCTTTTTAAATCCAGGTTGATGCCACTTTTATGCATAAGATTTCTTCCAAATCATTGTGAACTTACTATAAGTTTAATTTGTGCCTATTCTGTTTGTTAGAAAGCCATATGCTGATTGTTTTCAAGATATGCTTTCCTGTATTGATTTAATTATTATGCTTTGGGATTGGGCTTCTGTGAGACCATACTCTTAGGAACCTGAGGAGCCATTTTTTCAGTTTGAGAGAATCTACTAGACAACATATAAAATCTTTGAGATTTCTTAGCAAAGAATCGTAGAGCTGAACCCATGAATTAATCTTTTCTTCATTCCTCATTTTACTTTGAGAGTTTTTACTGGATGGAAAGACAGAAGATAAGAAACAATTTCATTTTCCCACCCAGAAAATTCTGTCCCCTCTGTGTTCCCTCAAAATTCTCCTTGCAAGCTGGCCAGTTCTTTATTTAGACCATTTCTTTCTTCTTGTACCTATATGTAGCTAGGACCAACCATCTGACATTTCAACATTCTGTGAAGGTCTCTTTAGCCAAAATCAAAAGTCCATTATCTACATTGGCCATCTTTCAAATTTCGATAGGCAACACTTTTGCCAATTATTTTATTCTAAAACATACAGATCACCATTTATTCCAACCTCCAATAACAATTTGCTTTAATTTTTTTTCAGCATTTGCTAAGAGTTTGTTTGCCATTTTTCCATCCTCTGCTCAGTGCTTACTGCCAATGGCACTTATTTTAGATTTTTGTTATGGCAGCACCTCAATTCTAGGAACCAATTATTTCTGCATCAGTTAGCTTTTGCCATGTGAAAAAAAAACAAAACCCACAAAACTTAGCAACTTAAAACAACCATTTCTTTTGTTTTTTTTTTTAGCTCATAACCGTGCTGGTCATTACTGTGGGCTGGGCTTATGTCTGTAGCCAGCTGCCAGGTCAGATGGGGTCTGGCTGGTTTTGAATAGCCTCAGCTGGGGCTGCTCATTTTGGTTCTATGTGTTTTCTCATCATCCTACAGGATAGCCTGGGCCTATTCTCATGGTGACGAGTCAGGGTTCCAAGAGAATAAACAGAGGCAAGCTAAGCTTTCTGAGACTTGGAACTGGTACACTGTCACTTCTGCCACATTTTATTGACCAAAACAACTTATGGGGCTAGCCAAAATTTAGGAGAATGGAAAATGGACTAGCTTTTACATTGTAAAGGGCCTAGATAAGCAGAGTGCAGTAAGACTAGGACTCTTTTTTCAGTATACCATACTTCTCACTATCCACAAATTTCATTTCAATCACTATTTTCTCAAAAAAACACTATAAAGTACTTATTATGCCTTGTAAAAGCATGGCTGTGGCCTCACCAAAAAGTTTCTGCTTCCCTGGGGATAAATGCTGAGTCTTTGACCACACAGATTCCCCCTGAATATATTAGCATCTTACTTTTGATTATCCTCGCTGTTCTACTTGTGTCAGTAGGCAGTTCCCAAGCTGACTCTTGCCTACATGCCTGCCTCTGGCATGACTCTAAGTGGTTGGATCCAGACTTACCTGTCTTTGAATGGCTTCTGATCTTGACCCATGTCATAATCATCATTAGCACCAATCAGCCTGTTGCTGGAAGGGAGGCCCACCTAACTCACTCCTGCAAGTTCCGTCTCAGTGGTGAACGTGGTCCAGAGTTCCCTGCTTCCATTATGTACTTTCTTCTGATTAGCTTAGCTATTGGGATTTTCTCCTGAGTTACAAGTTATCTAATGAAATATGATGATAAATTATGTAATTTTATTTTTTTAATTTTATTTTATAATCTATAGAGGGAAACAAGTCTAACTTTTATTGATTCTTGTATTTTGTCATCCAAATTTCTTTCATTCAACATTTTTTCTTAGAAGGTACATGAGTGGAATTAAACCAATATGAAATGACAAGGCTTCAAAAAAGTAGAAATCACCTTGATTATACACTTTCATATAACAGAAATTAATAATTGATCTACCATCTAGTCAATAAATAATTTGTTAATAATTAATAAACCTACCTGCTGGTCAATTTCCTCAAGATCTTACAGAAAAAAGGATCATATTGATTTCTTACAGTGGTAGAAGTTTTTGGAAGAATAAAAATATGCTCCACCAATCATACTGTAATTCCAGAGATACAACCATCTAAATACAAACATATTGAGAGAGTTGCTTATACTTCTTTGGAGAAACACCCTGAGCTGAGTGATGAACCCTGTATTTATACTTCGGTCATGTTGGTTTGACATGCCTAACACTCAGAGCTTCTATTGGGCAGAGTTCATGAGCACTGTTTCAGAAGGAGCCTGTATTCATGTATGCTTATATATGACTTTCACAGTAGTCTCTGGCCTAATCCACTGTGGCTAGGGTAGCACCTGGTTTAACACCACACATATCCTCTACTGTGTGATATGAAACAACTGAAAGTAGAGAAAATTTTGTTGAAGATAGTTCTTCAAAAACTAGCTATGCAGAGAAGAGAAACAGAGCCACTACCAGTTCAATGGTGTTAACTCCATGAGTACGGTTAGAGGTCTAAAGACCTGTTTTTAAGTCAAGTTTATTGTTGACTTCACAACAATAAACTAGTTTATTGTTACAAACTAGGTGTGAAGCTCTGGTTACTTTACTTCTTTGAATTTCAATTCTTCACTCTTTATTAAGTTTGATTTTTGGCCTTTCATTCTGTGTTCTTATAGATTGTTCTTCTACAAAGGAGATACAGAACCTACTTGAGAACGTTCAAAGAACTCAATGCTGAAGATACAGAATTATACCAAAATCCATACATTCATTAGGATAAAGAATAAAATCACAGTGTGTGTCTCAAGATCTATTTAGAACTCCATTCTATATTTACATGTGAATACTTCTTCTCTGATTTTTTTCTTAAAGCATAAAATAATGTTGAGATGATTCTGAATTTTTCAAGTTAAAGAAATTTTGCAAGAATCCTTTATAGTTCATATAAGCACACACAGACACAGATACATATTTATTCCTCTATTTAATTCACATTTTTTGACCTACAGTATAGATGATAAAAAGGATATCCTCCTCCATAATATTAAATAGTTTCACTGGCATCACCAAGAATGTTACTGCCAAAAAAGCAAAATATTCACACACACACACCCCCTTGCCTTCTTTTAGTAGAAAATATCTCTGATTCTGATTTGATTCATTGAATTAAAGGATTCTGTTACAAAATCAAGAAATAATTGAACAGTATTTTTGAGAGTAGCTAATGCAAAATCAATATGTTATACTTTTCTTATTGCCCCTGATGCAATATTTAACAAACCACTATTTATTTTTGGAATAATGGTAACACAATTGACAACCCATTGGGATAAACAGATATGTTTAGGTATATAAATTATAGAAATTGCTTGTCATACTAATACACCCACTTCAATTTGAGCTCTACTGGAAAAATCAATGCTTAGAAAATGCAAAAGGGAAACTATAACTACAACAATTTTTTAAATGTCTAAGATATTACATGATTATGTTTTAGCAAGCAAAACTGAATAGGGATAGCTTTTTCCTTATAAAAAGCTAGATATAGTCCTAAACTAAAGTTGCATATGATTAAAAATATATTTTCATTCATCTGTGTTCCCTGGCCTTTATTGACATTAAGTAAAATATGTAAGAATTTGAAACTAAAAATTGAAGAACAGTTCAACCTTAAAATGAAAGAACCTCAAAATAAACTCCTTTATTTTTAACTCCATGAAATATTTGTTTTGCTTCATACATGTTAGTGCATAGGTTTTCCTCCTTGAATCGCCAATTTAAAGTTAAACAAAATTTAAACATTTCGTTCTCAGCATGGAAACCTAGGAATTAAATAACACGGTGACATGAGCAGAGACTCATGAGGTAGGCCTCCCTTTCTACTTAAGACCAACCTGTGGCATTCTCCTGTATCATACCTCAAGATGATATCTGATCAAAATCCTTATTTGTCTGAGAAGTTCATCTAGGAAATAAATATTTCTTCTAATCTGTTAGCTGTAAAGTAAATGAGCTGTCTGAACAATTATGATTTTACAGACTCAAACTAGAATGCCTAAAAGTCCACAGCAAAGTTAGTGTAAAGGTGTTGCCAAAGATGCCTGAAGGTCAACATGGCTCTTGTCCTTTGGTGGGGACATGGAACCCAAGATATTAGGAAAAGAATCAAGCTCCCATTTCTGGACGTATGATGGAAGCCATCCAGTATTCACGGAGGTCATAAACACACTCAGGAAAAATTCAGGAATTTTTGGAGTTCTCTAAGCCATGAAGCAATATGCTTCTAAGAAGAATTACCTGCCACTCAAGTCTTCTCAATTCAGATCAGGAAAAATGTTTGAATGGGGGTAGTTCAATTCAGATGAGAACATGGTGAAGCAGTTTGAAAATTCTCTCAGTCTGGCCTGTTATACATGGTACATCATCTTTGGGTTTTTAAGGTTCTGTCTAGGAAAGATATATAGAATGCAGCATGTCATAAAAGTAACTAGAATAATTGGCAAATTATGTTATCCTATTTATTCAGGACATGGAATCCAGATTCTAATTTCATTGATAATTATGGAATTCCAGCAAAATTTTATAGTTGATTTATATGTACCTACTTCTCAGTTTTATCATTGATAGTGGATCTCATGTGAGAAAGAAACATGAACCTTAAAACTGGTTTAGGTAGCTTACTGAGAGACCTATTTTCCTTCAGACTTACATAATCACAAAGAAGGAAACTATTTTAGTGTGATTAATTATAGCAGTATTCTGGCCTTTTTGGAACATGCCTTTGTTTATCAGATATACCTTACAATACCTAGGCATCTGCTCCTACTCTGAAACAGGTAGAAAGTTATAATTACAATCCACGTATAAAAAGAGAAATATTAACAACTTATTTATAAAGAGCAAATCCATTGTAATAGTAGTGCTGATACTTTGATAAATTTCTTGCGTCAGGAAGAATTATGAATTTTACTTAGTCATATTTCTGTCACAGTTTTTTAAGTCTCAAACCTGGAACATTTTCTGAATATATTAAAAACACCTGAAAGTGAATTGTTTGGCATTTTCAAATTTTTCTTTACTAATCTGTTAGTGGTTGCACTAAGGTGCACATAAGCAATAGTTTATTTTTTATGTAGCTAAACATGATTCCTACATACAAGAAAGAATATCTCTTGAATTTTTTTCATTGGACTTCATGCTTCATTGAATGACATACAAAGAATAGCACCAATTTTTATTTATAATATCTTTCTAATATCTTTACATAATGAAACAAGTAGCTCTAACAAAAAGTGCTTTTATTTTTTAAGCAATATATGTGACTACAGATATTCTCTAGTTAATTGGATAAACTTAAAGCAGATATTTATAACATTATTTATAAAGTTTGGTTGATGTTGAGAATTAAGTTTTCATAGAACAGGACAGGCTGTTAAGATTTGCTTAATTTAATTTTTCAAAATAACCTGAAACTTCTGTATCTATATCATTTGAAAATTCTATTGGAAAAAAAAGGTTAGATTTGCCCACCCCAACATTAAAGAAAATATAAGATGACTAAATCTCATAAAATATCTCCTTTTGCATGTAAAATGTTTTCCTTCCAGAACATATGAAATTTAATAAAATATTCTTAGATATTATAGGAAAAAAGCATCCCTAATTTGTAACTAGAAAGGATATATGTATGTGGAGAGAGATGCAAATCTGTGAACTAGGAAGCAGGGTTTATTGTTGATTATTGACTTGTTCCCATGTTGAAATTCATTTAATGTGAGTTGTTATGTTTAATTATCAATATTTAATATGTGCTTAGTATGTACCAATCACTTTACATGGATTTATCTCTCAGGATAAACCTCAGACCTATACTACTAAAACAGTGTTTTAAAATGGGGCTTCCTTTACCTTGGTTTTAGCTGAAGTCCTAATATAATAAATGACAGGTACCCACCATTCCAAAGTGAAGTACCAGATCACATTTGGAGGCCAATTCAAAGAAGCGGCTTTAGGTAAGTTTAGCAATTCTTATCCATCACTCACCTTAGGCTATAGAAATAAAGTCTAAAAATTCATTCAGGGAGATTAGACATTAAAGACCTGAATTCTATGAGGAGAAAATTCATGAGACTTGCATTTCCTCCTCTTACCTACTGGAGATATTTCAATCTCAACTCAAGCCAAGTGAAAGGGGACTCTAAGAGTTCAACATGCATTCTTCAAATGGGAGGCTACGTAATAGACCAGTGCTTGGCTCTGGTCTAGAAATGTCAAGGCGCACTGAGGCTGTCTGACTGATGAAGAGGATGTGAGGAAGCCACATGGGGAGAAAACCACCCTTCCTTGATAACAGGACAAAGGTGCACTTCTATGGATTTCAGGTAGACCATATGTATTCATTTTTGATGCTGTATATAAAATTAACACAAACTTATGTGCTTAAAACAACACTTATTTTATTTCCAAGTTCTGTGGGTCTAAAGTCCAGGTGGGTTTTGTTGGTGTCTCTGCTCTGGGTCCCACACACAGCTGAAATCCAGGTGTTGGCCCTGGGCTCTGATCTGGCAGGTCTGGAAAATGTTCTGAGGCTAAGCTCATTCAGGTTATTGGCAGAGTTCAGTTCCATGTGTCTATAGGACTGAGGCCCCTGTTTTCTTGCTGGCTCTCATAGGGAGTGCACTCAGCTCTTACAGGCCACTCTCAGGTCCTTGCCCTATTGGCCCTTCAATCTCAGCAACTTCCTTCACATGGAATCCCTCTTTTGCTTCAAATTTCTGACTACTACTTTGGCTACCAGCCAGGAAAAACTCTTTGCTTCTAATGGCTCATGTGATTAGAATTGATCCAACAGGAAAATCTCCCTTTTAATTAACTCAAAGTCAACTGATTAGTAATCTTAATTGCATCTATAAAATCCATTTTCCCTGCAATATAACATAATCATGGGTGTGATATCAGATGATATTCTCAGTTCTCAGGATTAGAACCATTTTGGAATTCTGCCTACCATACCATGTGACAGGAAGCTGGCCAGGGATGAGGCAACCCCAAGAAAGAGAGGCTATAGTTGTAACATTGGGAGTTCTAGACTATTAATGAATATACCTATTTGCTGGATAAAATGATGTTATATGTGTACATTCATTATTACCTGGAGTTGGAATGCATTTGCATTTACACTGATTATTTTGGAGACTATGCCTAAGTCATTTAAATGCTTTGATATACACTTTGAATTGCTAAGAGAAGAATGTGTTAATCAGGATAGGCTAAGTTATGCCATGAAAACAAACAATCTCACACTCTTAGGGACCTAAAACTAGAAAGATATATTTCTTGATTACACTACATGTTCTTCTCAGATGAGCAAGGGAGGTGGATTCCTTCATGTTGTCCTCAATGAAGGATCACGATGGTAAAGCGACCACTATTGGAACATTGTCTTTCACTGTGGTGGTGGTGGTGATGGTGGGGAAGTTTGTAATAAAATTTGCAACATATTACTTCAAACATTTCATTGGTTTAAATAAGTCCTATGGCCATGCCTAATTTAAGCGAGGGAGGAAAGTGTAATCCAACCAGGACCATAGTCTCGGTAAAAGCCCCAATGACTATCTCAGGGCCAACTTGGCAAAATCGCTCAAAATGAAAAATGTATACCTTTTGACCTAGTGATTCCATTTATAGAAAGTAATATTATGGCACAAGCATGTTTCTGAGTTATTTGTAATCGTATAAAGTCAGAAAATCCTCAAGAAAGTTTTCTAGATAGACAAATCATATTAAATCCATTCCATGGGATACTTCACAGCCTTTCAAAAATGACCAAGATATATTTGAACTAACAGGAAAAATTATTCCGAGATAATATTGTTAAATAATATTCGAAGCATATGTGTTGTGATGGTGGTGGTGTTGGTGATGGGGGTGCAGGGCAAAGCACTTAGAACTGTGTTTGGCAAAAATTACAGTAGCTAACACTTACATGCAATTTACTATGTGTAAAGTACTCTTCTAAATGTTGTACATGTTTTAAGTCATTTGATACTCATAACAGTCATTTGAGATGGTATTATTATTCTCAATTTTCAAATGAGGAAATTCACATACAGCGTATATTCATGAACAATTTCTAGAATGGTATTTAAGAAAGTGTCTGCAATGAGTATCTCTGGGGAGTTGCGACTAGGAGATGTAATGGGGCTATTTTATTATTCACT
>CM052439.1:67847246-67901907 GCA_028533085.1 Varecia variegata
TGTTGCTTTCTATTGCTCTTAGAATTGTTAGCATAATCACACATTACTTTCATAGTAAAACTCTGGTAGTAAAAATAGTTGCCACGTCTGGGTGTGGCTTCTGACACCTGTGAACCCAGCACTTCGGGAAGCTAAGGTTGAAGGATCACTTGAGGCCAGAAGTTCAAGACCAACCTGGGCAATATAGCAAGATCCCATCTCTACAAAAAAATTATAAAATATTATCCAGGTGTGGTGGCACGTGCCTGTAGTTCTAGCTACTCTGGAGGCTGGAGTGGGAGAATCACCTGAGCCTAAGAATTCAAGGTTACACTGAGCTATGGTTGTGCCACTCTACTCCACCTTGGGTAACAGAGTGAGACCCTGGCTCTAACATATACATAAATAAATTAAGAAAAAAAGTAAAAGATACCATGACAATGATTCCCTCCTACTAAAGTATATTTGTGTCTCTGTACCCTGAAACAGGTGAATTTCTTCTATGAGGGGAAAATACGTAAGTAGTAAACTCTCAAGTCCAAATCTTCCCTCTGTCATAATGAAGGAAAGCCTGACCTTGTCACTCTTGAATCCAGATTGCCGGTTTGGGTGTGATCATCTCTCGTTAGGTTCTATTATTGTACAGTATTTCCCCCATCCTGGTAGGTTCTATATCCCTGGCCTGTGACACCAGGCTTGGCTAGGTGACATGTACTGCTTTCAAGTAGATACCTTAAGAATCACTAGAATGCTCTATTCCTGGTCTTTTCTGTTTGCCATGGGCAGGGCAATATCCAGACAGTGGCTACTTCTTTAGTCTGGATCTTGGAGAGAAAAGAACATGAAGTGCAGCTGTAGGAAAATGTATCATGGGCAAGAAATTAGAAAGAAATTTTTCTTATAGAAAGCCACTGAGACTTTAGTGGTAGAAAATGGTAGGCCATTTTCTACCATGACATAAACCAGTAAAAGTTAATACTCTCAGAGAATTTAATAGGAAATTAATCTCAGAGAATTAATTAATTAATCTCAATTAATCTCAGAGAATTAATAGGAAAGCAGAATTGGAGAAAATATACTATCTGGTCTACCTCTGGGATGCAGACTCTGGGACACTTCAGCATTGTGGGATTTTTGAACTTTTTGTGTTATAGCATTTTGCTCTTGATCTTCAACATCTAAAGGTCTCTATAGTTTGTTCTCCTAGAAGAAGGTAGGACATGCATTGTTACATTACTTTCATATTGGCAGGCTAGTATAGGAAGACTTGTTATACAATTTCAATTTGATTTTTCTTTCTATTTATGGAAGACTCACTTGTTCTACATGTCCTGTCATTGAAAGAGAAGTGGCAATATTACAGAAAGTATAAATAGTTATAGTTGTAGTTCCTTTCCAACAGCTCATTTCTCTAAAAGTTTCTCACTTAATTGCAAAATGTTGGAATCTCTTTAACTTTCTATTTTTTTATTATCCATTACATAGAATTATCAAGGTTTTCCTCTAGCTGTTCCATGTATTTCATTTAGTATGGAATACTTAATAAAAAGAAGAACTTCCAATTTTGTAGTTTGTTGTTGACTCTAAAGAATATCTTGCTATAATGATTGAATTATACTAAAAGAGTCATGCTATAAATTAATTTCCCTGTGAAGCATAATTTTCAACTAATAAAACATATTGTTAAAAATTTTTAATACTTTTACTCATTTGAAGAAAAATTTCCTTTTTCTTAATAAAGTTAAATTAGTTGTTTACATCTAACCAAAATAAAGGGAATAGCATAATTTATATCTCTGTTCCAAGGATCCAAATGTCATCAATTTTCTAACTTAAAGGGAATACATTGATTTCTATTTGCTTTGTTTATTTCTGTAGTTATGTTATCCATTAAAGCACTATTAAAAACATTCCTAGGATAAAGGATTTAAGGGATTGTTCTGGTTCCTAATAATACTGTATATAAAGCAGCACTTTGGAAGAATGGTTGACCAAGAAGAAGAAGAGAAGGAGGCAACTCTGCCCCCAAATTAAATAATATTAAAAGTATTTAAATAAAATATCCTTTATTGCAAATAATCAGCAGTTAAGTTGTCCCTCTCCCACTGCACGGCCTGGGGAAAGGCGTGCCTTTTCTCTTCCACATTATATGCAGGATCTGAGCCCTTCTATGGCATCTTTTTAAAAGACTAATCTTCTTATCCTGATTTCCAAATGTAGCCTCAGTGGGAGGGCTGACTGAGAATACTATATGCTATGGTTTGAATATGCTTTGTCCCCACCAAAGCTCATGTTGGATCCTTAATTCTCAGCGTGGCTGTGTTGGGAGATGGAGCCTTTAAGAGGTGAGGCCTAGTGGAAGTGTTTGGGTCACGGGGTTGGATATCTCACCAACAGCTTAGTGCTGTTCTCGTAGAAGTGAGTGAATTCTTGTTTTGGTGAGACTGGATTAGTTCTCATGACAATGGATTATTTCCTGCAAGAGTGGATTGTTATAAAGCCAGGTCACCCCTCAGGTTTTGCCTCTTCACATATGTTCACTTTCCCTTTGACCTTCTGCCATGTTGTGACATAGCACCCTCCAGAAGCTGAACAGATGCCAGTGTGATGCCCCTTGAATTGCCCAGCCTGCAAAACCCCCAACTAAATAAACCTCTTTTCTTTATAAGTTACCCAGTCTTAGATATTCTGTTACAGCAACTTAAAATGGACTAAGACACCATGTGATTTATGCTATACTTTACAAGTTCTAAAAAGTATTCTAATGACAACACAGCAACAAAAATTATGTTTTAAGGAATGGGGCTTTCAATTATGAATCATATATGGAATTGCTTAATGTGACTATGAATGTGATATTCCTGGACTACTTTTGCAGATTTTATCTTAATAGAAAATATCTTAATTCACATAAAACTTTCACATGAGTATAATTTGATTTATAATTTTAATTATCAAATTTATTAGTAATGAATTTAATGCCTGTTATATCATATGCCAAAGACACAGGAACAGACTTGAATGAAATTATGTAGTATCTTGAGGGATAGTTTTTGAGTCTAAAGCCTCTGGAAATCTGAGGAAGAGGAGGAATGGAGCTGCTAGAACAGTAGGAATCTGTTTTTCTGATATGAAGTTTCTAAAAAAAAATGTACAAAATTGGGAAAAATAGATGATAACATAGGAAACACTAATAACATATTAAAATATTCAATTTGGTTATAACATCTTATTACTATTTGGAGGCCTGTGGCAAGCAGATTTTCTGATGGCCTCCTATGATTTCCACCTCCTGGTATGCTTACCCTTGTAAAATCCCACCCCCCTGCCCAAGTGTGAACTGGCCTGGTGACTTGCTTCTAACCAATAGAATAGAGAAAAGGTGGTGGGATTTCACTTCTGTAATTAGTTTACAAGAGACTGGAACTTCCATCTTGATAGCTGTAGTCTAGAGTTAATAGCTTCATAGTTTACAAAAAGATTTTTCTTCTTCTTGGCTTTGATGAGGCAACTTGCCCTTTTGAGGAGGCCCATGTGGCAAGAAAATGAGGCTTCTGGCCAACAGCTTGATAGGAACTGAGGCCTTTAATCCTGGAGCCCTTGAGGAACTGAAATTCTGCTGACCTCGAATAAGTAAGCGTAGGAGCAAATACTTCCCCAGTCAAGCCTTCAGCTGAATCCCCAGCCCAGCTGACACCCCGAGTACAGCCTTGTGAAAGACTCTGAAGTGGAGGACCCTGTTGATCTGTGCCCAAACTCCTGACCCACAGAAACTGTGAAATGAATGTTTTGTTTTAAGCTGCTTAATTTGTAGTGCTATATTACACAGCAAGCGATAACTAATACAGATCCCCAACCTTAATTTTATCATTCATTTTGTGATTAAATTTTTCGGCACAGTGTATACTGTATAATTAAACAAAGTTTTGTATATAAGAAGAGGAACTGAGATACAGCAGTAGTTCTAAACATTTATTGTGATCGGAATCACTCAGAGGGCTTGTGAAAACAGTTTTCTTCCCCTTTTTTCTAAGTTTTTGATTCATCAAGTCTTGGCTGGTTCCTGGGAATTCATGTTTCCAAAAAGTTTCCAGGTATATTAGTTTCCTATCACTGCTATGATGAAATACCACAAAATCAGTGGCTTAAAACAGCACACATTTATTAACTTATAATTCTGGAAGTCAGAAGCAGAAATATTTCTGTCTGGACTAAAATCATGGTGTTCTCCTTCTGGAGGCTCTATGGAAGAATTCCTTTGTCTTTTCCAGCTTCTAGAGGCTTTCTGCATTCCTTTGCTTCTGGTGTTTCCCTCCATCTTCAAAGCCAACAGCATAGTATCTTTAAATATCTTTTCTGACTCTGACCTTTCACTCTTCTGCTTCCCTCTCTCACTTCTCAAAACCTTGTGATTACATTGGGCCCATTTGGATAATTCAGGATATTCTCCCCCTTCTCGAGACCGTTAATTTAATCACACCTGCAAAGTCCCATTTGCCATGTAAGATAACACAGTCACAGGTCTCAGGGATTAGAATGTGGACATTTTTGTGGAGCCATTATTCAGCCTACCACACCAGGTAATGTTAACATGGGTGGCCCAGGGATCATATTGTACATATCATTGGTTATAGATAATTGTAAGAACCAAGCTCCCTCTGCCTTGGGTTCTGTCTGCCCCAGCATGCCCGCCCTTAGTCTTGTCTCCCAAAGATGCCACAGTGGTGGTTCCCTTTGTGTGGACTGGAAGCTTTGTGCCTCAGTACTCACACACGCCTCATACGGAGTTTCACTGGAATGTTGGAAACTGCTGTATTGATGACTATTCAAATGCTGATCTATCAGACCACTCGTTATGGTTTTAATTTTATCTATGCCTTACCACGGCAAAAATATTTTCTTTGGTCGTACTGTATTTTGCATTTTTCTGATTTAGGCAAATTCAGAAATAGATTTTGAAGCTATCTGAAGTGTTTTTCAGAATTAAAGGAGAGAATTTCAAAGATCACACCAATCTAACTAAGAATGATAATAGGCTAGAATTATCTACTGTAAACACTTTTCTCACATTTTCATCTTTTCTTTCCTAGAAGACTTTGATTATTTCTTCTAGTGTTTACCTGTGAAAGTGGGTATTGTTTGTGGCATTTAAAAAATGCCTTGACTGTAAAAAATTAAGGTACTTTTCTATTAATAATTCTCTCTAAAAGAAGCATAAAAATCATTGTTAATCAGCTAAACTGATTAAGACTGAAGGTTTGAAAATAGATCTGTTATCTGCCATGATCTGTTACCTTACGTAATGGCACAATTTTAGAATGTATGGTATATATGTGTCTATGTCTCCATCACAACTTATCCCCTATCTTAAAGGACAGGAAATAAGTCTTTAAATTTAATGTCTACCTATTTTCCCTCCTCACATGCTCAGAAGCCACTGTGGTTTTACCTCTTTTAGGAACTGTGTCTTTCTCAGTGTACAGACAGTGTTGCTCAAAATTTCATAGAGTTTACCAGATTCTGTCTGGAAGCATTAGGGAGGTCAAGGGTCAGAAAAGACTCTAGAATCTTAATATGTGCCATTATTGATTACTGTTCCAGGATCAGTTGTTATATGTAGTGATGGAGTTAAGGAACCATATTTCATTGAGTGAATCTCTTTGTGATCATCTATCTGTTTTCATATTCCAGAATATTTCAAATTCCTGTGGGTAAAGCGCTTTATTCATCTCTTGATCTATGCCATGCTCCTATGTCAATACAGCTGTAGATGTCAGGGACAGTGTGGTCTCATTTGCACCTCTGCATTCAACAGCAACTATAGTGGTTGCTATTGGTAGAAAAAAAAAATCAGCCAATTAGTCACATTTCACTCCCAACTTACATTAGCAGTCTAGGTTTTCATAAGTTTGGAGTGCTGATTCTTTATGCACGGCATAAAAATGAAAAGCACAAAATCTTTTTATTTCTTCCAAATGAAAGGTAAATTCTATTTAGAAGCTCATGTCTCATTAAATGTGTCTGTGTGTCCACAGAGCTGGTAAAAATGAAAAATACCTAAGCATGGAGGGGAAATAAAAGTAAATGTACTTTGTTAAAACTTCTAAAGGATACCTATGGCTATATGACTTCCTCCCATACAGGTACAGTTCAAAAGGTAAGGAAAGTCCCAAGTTATTGTCAACAAAACTGTCATAAAATATTTTTGGAGGATTTTTACTTTTGTCACATCTAAATTAGCTTTTGAATGAAAAATAAATTTTTGTTAACTTTAACTGGAGATTGTACAATAAACCTATAAGGCCAATCATTTAAAGATTCTTCAAAAGAGAAGGGGATATGATATATACAAAACATTTTTACTGATTTTTTAAAATAAATATTTTTGCTAGATTTATCTGTCGCTCTGTAAATTCATTGAAATCTATTGCTATGTGATAAGTCACTCTATGTGATATTAGATTTTTTTCAATATTTTTTATATTTTAGGAATGTTATCCAGCTTGTGAAGTTGGGGGTGTTATGTGAAATAGTTGACATTTTCTATTGCTAAAACTAATAACTTCAATAAATTTACTTAAAACTCAATGCTTTTATGAAACACTAGAATATAGGTGTGTTTATATATTGCAACACTAGTGAAAGAGACTGGCTAATGTACGTTTATTACCCTCTCTCTACTACATTCAATGCAGATATTTTCTGAATTTTTTTTAGATTAAAAGATACTTGCTCCTCCTGAATTATTTCAGTCCATCTCCAGGGAGTTCTTCTGTTGCCGACTTATCGGATATGAGGCAATTTACATGCTATAAAAATAAGTGAAAGTAATGTGATGTGTCGGATTTCTAGTGGAGTATGAGTCATCATCCTGTTGGCATGGCATGGAGTTTCATAGAAAAACAATCTTTAATGATTATTGCTGAAAATTAATTATAATTAAAGCTTTTATTTATAAAAGAAGAGATACAGTAGATTTAATTCCTAACTGAAAATGAAAAGCTTCTTCTGCCTCTTGCCATGCTTCTCTGTGAAAGTTGTTCTTCCTCTTTCTGTTACTCATTAGTTGATATATATTTATTAAGCAATTCCTATGGATAAGATTGGATGCTGGGTAATGAGGTCACAATGGGTAATAGATTCCCAATAATATGCAGATTGTAACGGCTCATTGACCAAAGAATGATGTACACACAGAGAGCGCTAAGAACGTCAGAGGAAAAAGTGATAATTTCAACTATGCTTTAAATGGAAAGCTTAAAAATATTCCAGCAAAGGAACCACAAATCAAATATAATGTAATAGTGCAGGAACAGGCAAACAATCAGAAACTGACACCACTAATGATTCCCTATTCCTAGTATGGTCATTAAGCCACATAAGGAGACTGAAAAATAACTATCCATTTATATTGACACATTCTCTTTCAAAAAGTTGAAATTATCAATAAGTCCATTTAAAATATGGATTTATATATAATATTGCTAATGACAGACCTTTTTCTAAGTGTATATTATGAAAATATCATGATCAGTGAGTGAGACAAACTTTTCTATATCATCTTTATCTCAACTTTTAAAAATGTATATTTTAGTGTGTGGTTTGTAATATTTATGTATAATAATATGATTATAATGATGAGTGTCAATACTTTGAAACAAGAAAATATGCAAATATTGTTAAATGTATTTCCAAAATATTTTGATGATATATTAGGAATGGTCAAAATAATTTAGTTCTTTTTCTAAAGCACAAGATATACTTCTTTCTCCAACATTAGTCAACTCTCTCGTGTCATTCAGCTCATCCCGAAAGCTCAAACTTCCCCTCAATCCTTTCCTAGATTAGAAAGGAACAGAAGTGACTGTTGTCTATCACCATTTCCTAAGATATCTGAGGTATTCTTTAATCCATGGCCCCTGAAGCCCATCTCGCTAAAATACTAATGCCCTTGGCTGGGCGCAGTGGCTCACGCCTATAATCCTAGCACTTGGGAGGCCGAGGCGGGCAGATTGTTTGAGCTCAGGAGTTTGAGACCAGCCTGAGCAAGAGCGAGACCCCGTCTCTACTAAAAATAGAAAGAAATTATCTGGCCAACTAAAAATATATATAGAAAAATTAGCCGGGCATGATGGTGCATGCCTGTAGTCCCAGCTACTCGGGAGGCTGAGGCAGTAGGATCGCTTAAGCCCAGGAGTTTGAGGTTGCTGTGAGCTAGGCTGACGCCACGGCACTCACTCTAGCCCGGGCAGCAGAGCGAGACTCTGTCTCATAAAAAAAAAAAAAAAAAAAAATACTAATACCCTTAACTGGCATATAGATAATTTATCTGTATTTAATAGTTTATTTATTCTTGCTGTGCTATGTCTACATAAGTTGGTCCACAAACCTACCAATTCAGTCTGTACAATGTCAGTAATGAGGAGCTGGCTCACTGGAGCTTTGGGGCACTTATAGTCAATAATGAGAATTTATAAACACATGTATATTTTAGTTCCAATGGAGCTCCATAGTGGTTTGTTTTCTATAAAAGTCATTGCTTTCTCTTGTACAAATGTATGACTTTTAGTAGTATATTGACTAGAAGTAGTGACATTTGTCTTTGTCTTCTTCCAGTTCTTAGGGGAAATTCTTTCAACTTTTCCCCATTTAGTATGATTTTGGCTGTGGGTTTGTCATATACACACACACACACACACACACATATATTATGATTTTTATAATGTTGAGGTATGTTCCTTTTATGCTTAGTTTATTGAGGGATTTTATGGTGAAGAGATGATGGATTTCATTGAGTGCTTTTTCTGTATCTATTGAAATTATCATATGATCTTTGTTTATAATTCTGTATATGTGGCAAATCTCATTTATCGATTTGTGTATTTTGAACCATCCTTTCATCTCTGGGATGAAACCCACTTGAACATGGTGGATTATCTTTTTGATGTGCTGTTGAATTTGACTTGCTAGTAACTTTTTGAGGATTTTTGCATCTATGTTCATAAGTTATACTGGTCTGTAGTCTTCTTCTTTTTTTTTTTTTTTGTTATGACCTTTCCAGGCTTTGATGCTAGCTTCATAGAATGAGTTAAGCCTATGTTATGGAACAGTTTCAGTAGAATCAGTGCCAATTCTTCTTTATAGATCTGGTGGAATTTGGCTATGAATCTGTCTAGTCTGGGGCTTTTTTTGTCAGCAGATGTTTTTTACTACCATTTCAATCTTGTTACTCATTATTGGTCTGTTCAGGATTTCTATTTCTTCTTGTTGAAGCTTGAGAGGTTGTGTGTTTCCAAAAATTTATCCATTTCCCCAGAACAATCTAGCAAGAGAAAGAAATAAGGGGCATCCAAATAAGAAAAGAGGAGGTCAAACTATTCCTGTTTGTTGACAACATGATCTTATATCTAGAATACCCTAAAACTCCACCAAAAAATTCCTGGAATTGATAACTAAATTCAGTAATACAAAAGTAATGTAGGCAAATCAATAGCATTTCTATACACTAATAACAGTAAAGCTGAAAGTCAAATCAAGAATTCAATACCATTTACAATAGCTGCCAAAAATAAATAAATAAATAAATACCTAGGAATATACTAAACCAAGGAAAGGAAAGGTCTCTACAAGGACAACTACAAAACACTGATGAAAGAAACCATAGATGACACAAACAAATGGAAAAACATCCCATGCTCATGGATTGGAAGAATCAACATTGTTAAAATATACATACATAAAATATACATTTCCATCAAAATTCCAATGTCACATGCCATATAGAAACTGATAGCCTTGTTGTCTGAAGAAAACATGTTTGTGTATAAAGCATTCATATTTTCAGCAGTGAATGGTAAAATTTATGCCACTTGTTATCTATTGTATCTAATTCAGATCCTAGCAATCTAATGGCTGTTTATAGTTTTATAAAAATGAATATTGCACAATGTAGGAAATACGATTAGCTACTCTTCTATAATACAGCTGCCTTAGTTACCCAAAAAGCTTAATATAGTCGATGGAGAACAGTAAACTTTCATTCTACCCCACAGCTGCACCTTTAACTTCTCACTTAGCCTCTCTGGGCCATAGTTTTTCCAATATTTATAGTGAGGTAATTGTATTAAATGATTGCTGAAAATTATATGATTTCATGAACACTCATAATGATCACTACTTCTAGGGCATAATTCAGTGGAGGGCTGCCCAGGAACATTCTAATTTGAAACAAAGTCCAGGAGAATTCATAGTTCAAAATTTAACACTTATCAAATGAAAATTTTTCAGGAGCCTAATACTAAATTATGCTTTTAAAATTTATTTCTAAGTCATACTCAACAATGAAAAGTCAAAACCTTTTCCCCTAAGACCAGTAACAAAACAGGATGCCCACTCTTGCCACTTTTATTCAATATTAGTACTGGAAGTTGAAGCAAGAGCAATTAGATAAGAGAAAAAAAATAAAAGCATCCAAATTAGCAGGGAAGAACTCAGATTGTCCCTGTTTGCAAATGACATAATCTTTTATATAGAAAACCCTAAAGACTCCACCAAAATAATGTTAGAACTAATAAACAAAATCAGTAAATTTGCAGAATACAAAATCAACATACAAAAATCGGTAGCCTTTCTATACACTAGCAACAAACTATCCAATGAAGAAAGTTTTAAAAAAAATCCAGTTCACAATAGCTACAAAACAAACAAATATAAAACCTTAAAAATAAATTTAACTAAGGAGGTAAAAGACCTGTACAGTGAAAACTATAAAACACTGATGAAAGAAATTGAGTAAGACACAAATAAATGGAACAATATCTTGTGTTCATTGATTGGAAGAATTGATACTATTAAAATGTCCATACTGCTCAAAGCAATCTATGGATTCAATGCAATCCCTATCAAAATTACAATGGCATTCTAGCAATCCCACTACTGACTTTAACCAAAGGACATAATGTCAGTATATTAAAGAGATACCTGCACTCCCATGTTTGTTCCAGCATTATTCACATTAGCCAAGACATGGAATCAACCTTAGTGTTCATCAATGGATGAATGGATAAAGAAACAATTTTATAAGTATATATATATATATATATATGTATAGTGTGTGTGTATGTGTATACATACACAATGAAATATTATTCAGCCCTTACAAATGAGAAAATCCTGTCATTTGAGACAACATGGATGAACCTGGAGAATATCATGTTAAGCTAAATAAGACAGGCACAAAAAAGATAAATACTGCATGATCTCATTCATATGTGGAATCAAAAAAAGTTGAACTCATAGAAGTAGAGTAAAATAGTGGTTACCAGGGGCTGGCAGTGGAGGTAGAGGGTTGAGGAAGGGAGTTGAGGAGATGTTGGTCAAAGGATACAAAATTTCAGTTAGACAGGAGGAATAAGTTCAAGAGATCTATTGCATAACATGGGAACTCACCTTTTACTCATTCCTTGGCTGAAGACTTTTTTTGATGTTTGACTGATGACAGCTTTTAATCCTCACTCTTCCTTCTTCCCATTGCCAAAACAGCCAGTTACCGACATCTAGGTAAGCTGATAAGAAAGCTTGGGTTCTTTCTCCTTTGGCATCAGTGGGAGATTCAAACCATGTAAGCCCCTGTTCACCCACGGGAACTATCACCCCAGCCCCACCTGCTAGCCACAAGAAAAACTCAGCCCATTCTTTTTCCTTTCTCTCTCAAACCATTTTGGACATGTTTAAGAGCTTTGCCCTAATTTTCCCACAGACCTCACTTATGTAAATAATACAACTTTTCATGCCCTCTTGGGGGGTGTGTGTGGTGTCCTCAGTCTCAACGTTGGAACCAAATTTGGGGTGGGGGCACTTCTGTTATTGGTAGCCATGACACTCAGAGAGAAGACACAACAAAAGAGATAGAACTAAATTATGTAATTTAAATTACAAAATAAATTATTGAAATTCAGAGCACAAAATAATTTTGAATCCAAAACAAGCTTGACATACACACACCCACGCTATTTGATCGTGAGGATCCAGAACCTGGCAACTTAGAATTTATACATTGGCTTCTAGACTATGCAAAAGTGCTCCATAGTGTAAAACTTTTTTTCCCCTATCTCAATCAAAATTCCATGTACTCACGTTTAAATTGGTGCTAATCCATCAAAACTCATGTGCACATATGGTAGTAACATTCATCGGGGTTCAGGCAGGCTGGGTAAACTCACACCTAATGGTTCCGTGCATGCTGTCTGGGGGGTGGGCATGCTTGTAGCTCTCACTGCGGGTGTGCAAAGGCAATTTATGTAACTGAAGCTTTTATACCCCAGTGATATTCTGAAATAAAATAAAAAAACAAAAAAAAATTCCAATTGACAGATGGAATGAAGTGTTTTAGGAATAAAAGGCACTGTACCTGTTCAGCCCAAGCGGGCTTATGATATTAATAGAATCATCCATTGAGATAAAGGAGCTGCTGCCTCATTTTTCTGGGTGTTGTCCAAGGAACCTGCCTCTAGGTGAAGCCTCGCCTAACATAGGACTAGAAAAACATGCACCTGAACTGGTCACCCTTGTGTGGCATGGGGAAAGCGGCTGGCAGAGGCGGAAGGACGGGAAGGTCATTCTCTTAGGTTGAACCATTTGAAATTGCTGTTATTTGACAAGATTTGACCTTCAAAAACAGCAATTTTATATATCTCACACTAAACAGATCTGCAGTCAGGCATCGCATGATGACGTCTCAGTCAATGACGTACCACATATAAAGACAGTGGTCCCTTAAGATTATAATGGAGCTGAAGAATTCCTATTGCCTAGGGAGGTCATAGCCAACATAGTGCGTAACATATTATTCACATGTTTGTGGTGTTGCAGGTATAAACAAGCCTATGGTGCTGCCAATTGTATGAAAGTATAGTGCATGCAATATGTACAGTGAATAATACTTGATAATGATAATAAATAGCTAATCACTGTTTTATGTATTTGATACTTTTATTGCTATTTTACAGTGCACTTTTTCTACTTATGAAACAAATGTTTACTGCAAAACAGTCTACCATGTTACTACAGCAGCAGCCTCATACATCTTGTGTTGACCTGTCTTTCTTTTTTTTTTTTTTTTGAGACAGAGTCTCGCTTTGTTGCCCAGGCTAGAGTGAGTGCCATGGCGTCAGCCTAGCTCACAGCAATCTCAAACTCCTGGGCTCAAGCGATCTTTCTGCCTCAGCCTCCCGAGTAGTTGGGACTACAGGCATGCGCCACCATGCCCGGCTAATTTTTTGTGTAGATATATATATATATATATATATATATATATATATATTTTTTTTTTTTAGTTGGCCAAATAATTTCTTTCTATTTTTAGTAGAAACGGGGTCTCACTCTTGCTCAGGCTGGTCTCGAACTCCTGACCTCGAGCGATCCACCCGTCTCGGCCTCCCAGAGTGCTAGGATTACAGGAGTGAGCCACTGCACCCGGCCTTGACCTGTCTCTTGATGGCATCATTTTCCCTTGTGCTTGATTTAAGTGTTATTACAAAACAGTCTAAAAGCTAAAAAATTTAAAAAAAAATTATAAAGTAAAAAGTTTACAGTAAGCTAAAGTTAATTTATTATTGAAGAAAGAAAACTGTTTACTACTGTTAAAATAAATGTAGTTTAGCCTAAGTGTGCAGTGTTTACAAAGTCTACAGTAGTGGACAGTAATGTCCTGGGCCTTCACATTCACTCACCACTCGCTCACTGATTCGCCCAGAGCAACGTCCAGTCCTGTAAGTGCCATTCATGGTAAGTGCCCTATACAGCTTTACCATTTTTTATCTTTTATACCATATTTTCACTGTACCTTTGCTATGTTTACACATGTTAAGATACACACATACTTACCACTGTGTTAGAATTACCTATAGTATTCAGTGCAGTAACATGCTGTACAGGATTGTAACCTAGGAGCAATAGGCCACACCGTATAGCCTAGGTGTGTAGTTGGCACCAGGGGTCCCCAACTTTTTTGGCACCAAGGACTGGTTTCATGGAAGACAAATTTTCCATGAACGGGGTTGTGAGGGGAGATTAGGAGGTGATGCAAGCAATGGGGAGCTGCTGTAAACGCAGATGAAGCTCCCTAACTCACAGCTCATCTCCTGCTGTGGCCCAGTTCCTAAATTTCATGGAAGACAATTTTTCCACAGACAGTGGCTGGCAGGGGTGTGGTGGGGGAGGAAGATCCTGTGCCTCCCAGTTCCTAACAGGCCACTGGGGTTCCAGTCCATGGTCCAGGGGTTAGGGACCAACTGTATGGCTATACTATCTACATTTGTGTAAGTGCACGCTGATGTTTGCACAACAATGACATAGCCGAAGGATGCGTTTCTCAGAATGTTCCCCCATTGTTAAGGGACAAATGATTGTAGTTTGGAATTTTCTTTTGCCTTAATTTCATCTCATGACTATCTCTCTTTCATTAAATCTGTTTTCTTAAGCATGAATTTTATAAATTAAAAGCAACTTGTTTCTGTTTGCTTTTCTGTTTTGTTTGACTTGTATTTCACCACAGATTTTCTTTAGTCAAGTTTTACTATACATAAACATATCACTGATAATATTTTGCCAGGTTTGGCAAAACTTAGTGATCTTTAGACACATAACTAATTTGTTACATAGGGGAAAAATGACACAAAATATTGACAAAATGACTCTATTTTTTAAACATTAAGATGTGGGATCAATTTAAAAAAAAGATTCCATGAACAGAATAGGTAAGGAATGCTAGTGTGTCTTTCAACACTGTTTAATTTAAATATTATAATTTTACTAAGGTGGTTATCCTTAATTGTCATAGTAGTGTATGAAAATATACATATAAACACAAATATTTTGTTTTATTTTTGCATTATTGTTATATTTTTGTCTCATTACTTTTAATATATATTACTAATGTTGTAGAAAGGTATGAAAACATGCTATTTATAATTTACTAATATTACCAAAGTAAGTTTTAAAATTAAAAATTGAGAAAAGGCAATTTTATTTAAATATATTTATTTAAGAAATAGCTAAAATATATATGTAGTTAACATAATTATATGATCTATTAGACTATACCTCTGGATAAAATAATTATATATATTGTTCAGTATCCTTGTTTATGTACATGTCATGTTTTACTTATTCCTTGAAACAATTTTACAAGAGGCAAATTTGCCTACCATGTATTTTACATTATAGATGGTTACTAGGTTTGTTAGTAACAGATAAATGTAGCTTACTTTACCAAACTAAGAGGGAATCTAAAGTAGGAAAAATTCTCAAGACCTACCTTATAAATGTCTATAGGCTGTAAAAGTAGAATAAATACAAAGGTATTATTTACATTGATCTCTGGTGGCAATATGTTTTGGAGGAAATATTTAACAAAAGGTAAATATATAAGGAGGCTTTGAATAGTTTTGTAGTCAGACATATATTTTAAAATGATATAGTGCTCTATCATAACCATTACCAATATTTATATAGTGCTTTATTATTTTTAAAATAATGCATTATTCAATTTTTTTATGTGATCTCAGAAATACTGTGAAGCTTCCCATACAGTTTTAGGATAAGAAGGGACCTCAGATATCCTTTAGTCCAATAGCTTAATTTCATACCTGAGGAAATTGAGCCTCAAAACCTTGACACTATTTGCCCTTATGATTGTGGGAAGATTAAACTTGCTGATCAATCTCAGCAGATTTTCATAGCTTATCTCGGCAGTGAGACCATGCAATAAAAAAGCGAAAGTGCTAGCAGAGTTGCAAGATAAAATACAGGACACTAGTTAAATTTGAATTTCAGATAAACAATAATTTTTTTAAGTATACATACTTTCCATATAATATTTGAGATAGACTAAAGAATTATTCCTTGCTTATCTAAATTCAAAATTAATTGGGTGTCCTACATTTTTATTTGTTTAATCTGGTGACCCTAAGAACTAGTCTTGATGGAATGTTTGAAAATGGTCTATATTTAATCAAAACAATAAAGTGTGATTCCTGTTCCAAAGGTTCAGACAAAAGTCTGTTGAAATCTAGTATCCAATCCATTAAATGAATCAGATTTTTTAAAAAAAGTCCATTTGCAGAAGAAAAATAGTCTGTTAATTTTGAAGGAGCACCATTGCTATTTAAGGAAATAATAAAAAGACACAATTTGATATACTTTTGCTTACACATTCAAATTAGGTAGTCAGAAATGGCATTACAAAAAGAAAGCTCAAAAGTGTTAATCTTACCCACTGGTAGCTCTGATGCAATTGTGATGGAAATTATAATTTATTCAGTGCTTACTATCTCCCAGTCACAAAATCTCTTTGAGAAAAGCATTATTATTTTAATTTCAGAGATGAGAAAGCACAGCTGCCTAGAAATGAAATAACTTGCCATTTATTCCACTGAGGGGTGGAATCAGGTTTCCAAACTCAATCTGTTTGGATTCAAAAGCTTATGGTATTTCTACTGCATTATACTATTTGATGAGAAAGGAATTTGAAAATACTATTTGTTGCCTTCTCAACATTTACCCACCCAGCCCTCCGTACTTTCATTCTCTGCTCTCTTCTTTGCCAAAAGAATACTGGTTTTAGTCAATCATCCATCCCTCAGGAAAGGGCCTTATCCTCAACTCCAGGATGTATATTCTGTTAGTTGAAATTATCATAGTATTCTTTCCTTTCCCAGTGATTGGATCAGTGTGGTGGTTTGTAAACTTGAGTGGGTATCAAAATCACCTGGGGAGTTTAAGGCACAGATTGCTGGACCCCATCCTGAGATTTTCTGATTCTGGAAGTCTGTCTGAAGTAGGAGATCTTGCATGCCAACCGTGTCCCTAGTGACGCCGGTGCTGATAGGGACCACACTTTGGGAACCATGGTTTGAGGGGTAGCTCTGCAGCCAGCTGTGGCCAATGAGATGAGAGAAGGCTTCTGGGAAATGTTTACTCACTCTGGAAAGACAATACATTTTATTCTTTGAAATTATTTGTAATACTGTTCTGTTACTTGCAACCAAAGTCATCCTACTTGATATGAGATAATTATTATCCCAGTTATTACTTGTAAATTTTAGTTGCTCATGATGTGATTGATTTACTAATCTATGCTAAGATGGTGTTAGTATTTATTTTCAGAAAATATTTAATTTCTATGTACTTTGTTAGATGTAGCCATTACATTAAAAGACTATCATAAAAGTGCCCATTAAAGGTATTAGTCTGAACAGCCAAAATGAATAGAATGTATTACTTTGTCACAACAAATATTCCATTAGTAGCCTGTGCGGTACACTGGACACATGTTCTGAGATGTGTATCTCCAGACATCTGATTTGTTTTGTGGGCTGTTAAAGGCTTTGGCGCTAGATGGCATACGTATTTTATCTAGTAGCTAAGTATTGCCAAGCAAGGATCTTCAGGCACTCTTTGCAGGCATTTGAAAACATATACATTTAATATAGTTGTTTTGAGATTATATTAGTGAAAATATTTATTATCACATAGTTTGCATAATCCATTCTTAAATGCATTAAATATAGAGATTGTATTTGAAAGAAGAATCAAGATAAGCCTAAACTCATACGGGAATGCTAGTCACTGTAGCTGAATGAATGCTTGGGTTCAGATGGTAACAGTCCTTCCTCTGTTTAGTTTGTATGCAAGAAGCACTGACAAATGCTGATCTTTCTGACTCCATGAACAGCAGTGTCAAGGTTTGCTTTGTAGTTAGCTACAAAGCCACAATTTTTCTTTTCAATAACTAGCTTTTCCATTTAAAAGAGTCTGTTCTTTGCCTATGCTTGAGTTGATACAATACAGTATTTTTGTCTTGTATCATCCAACCTCCAAAACAAACTCTACTCAAACTAAATTCAATGGAGAAGTGCATGGAATTCTTTTAGACTACTTGTCCCATGATTATTTTCTGCCCAATTGAATTTACCTCTGTTACCTTGGTAACCAAACTATTAGCTCTCTGCCAACATATTTTTATCCTTCCCTGTATTCCTTTGGATATCTGCATTTTGTAGCTTCTCCATTAGGTTTTCAGGCCAAGTTTTTCATAAACACATGTCCTGGTCAGTTGAACTTATGTTATGTATCTCCCATCTTCCATAAAAGGAAACGGTAAATATCTTTTGAATAATTTAAACAACTATTTAATTAAATAAATATTTTTTATATTATTGATTGTCTTTCATTCCTTGTTTCCTTCATACATACACATATAGCAATATATGTCAAACACTATTTAAATACTTTTCAAATATTAAGTCATTTAATACTCATAACAACCCCATGAAGCAATACTGTTACCCTCAATTTATAAATGTGGAAAATGAGAAACAGGAGCATTATTTAATCTGCCCAAGTTCACTCAACTAGTAAGTAATAGAGGCGAGATTTGACAAACAGATCAGTTTAAAATATCTGAGGTGTTCTCAGACTTACATAAGTAGCAATTAGAAGTCCTCAAACAAATCAGTATTGTTGAGATAAAAATTTACTGATTATATTTAGATAATAGTCTTTTGACTAATGTTAACTATAAAGGCCAATGTTAGATCATCTGAATCTAATCTGCTCCTGAAAAAGTGTCGAATCTCCTATTTTTTGAAATGGGAAGATAGCTTATTCCCAGTCTACCACATGACCTTGAACAATTCTCCAAATATCACTAAGATATACTTAAACACATATATAACATCCACAAACAATTTCTGCAGAATATAAAGTTTGAAAAATACCAATTACCTAATTATGTGATATTTAATGAACTTGTATTTGGGCTTTGTATGCAGTATGCAACAATACTGTACAAAATTGGATGGGAATTGTTTTTCTTCTACATGGAAATGAATAAAATGTGATATAAAAATGAATATGTTATAATTACATAATGAATTCAAATAATTCTTAACAATATAAAATAAGCAATAATGCAATAAACATTGACACTTTCTAGTTGAAGGGTTGCCTGAGTGGCGTTTGGTGACCAAAGAAAGGGCATGTTTATTCTTAATATGTAGGAAAGATAATAACACATCCTAATATATAGTATATTTAAATGAGACAAGCACAAGATGTCGACCTATCAGGAGAATACCTGAGATATGACTATTTGCCACTAAACATTTTCCGTCCTGGTCTCCTGTGACAAATGTTTCCCTGGTGCATGCACAAACATTCTCTGTAGAGTTTTCAATTAGGATAGTAAATTCTGGGGATTACTTTTTTTTTTTTTTGCAAGTCATCAGAATGCATATTTGGATGATGGAATTTCAGATAGCTTTGGATGCCTATATTAACTTCAACTTGTTGGAACATGAGTTATAAGTGCTTCCTCTTACTTAAAGACTAAGAGACTTTATGATCGACTGTCCTTCATTTAAAGAACATCTCTGATCTATCTTTGGGTTAATTTCTAGGAGAAGGAATGCATTTCGCTGACTCTCCCCAGACTGCCTTAGTTGAATTCCCTGTTGACCATGCATGTAGTTCTCCTCTGAACACAGTGAAGCTATTTTGCAGGCCTAGGAATTGGCTATGACTTCACTATTATAAACATAGTTTTTGTAATGTTATTCTTAAAATGAAATGTAGGCATTTGTTGTGGGTTTAGGAGATTAATGAGTAAACAATATATTAGAAATATAAATTTAGAAATTCTATGAAGTAGATATATTATCTCAATTTTTTCAAATGATAAATCTGGCATTCAAAGAGTTTTACACCCAAGGTCACATAGCCAATATGTGGGTGAATCAGATTGATTCACTTATCTTACTCCAGGGGGTTCTAAGTATTTTTTCAAATCCTGCAAGTAGGTAGGAGAAATCCCTAGGATTTTTCTGCAAGAATCCAATGACTTTTCTCTAGTTTAACCATAAGAGAAAGAACAGGTACCACCTTAGAAGATATGAACAAATCCACTCTTACTACAGAGGTGCAATAATAAAATAAACATAGAATGATAATAAAACCTTTAAGTGGTGATGATGGTATGTATTTGCCAGCATTCTCCAAAGAAATAGAACAAATGGAAGATAGATAGATAGAGATATAGATAGAAAGACAGACAGACAGATAGAGACACAGAGATACAAAAGAGGGTATTGACATGATTATGGAAGTTGAGAAGTTCTGTGATATGCTGCCTACAAACTGGAAAAACAGGAAAACTGGTGGTATAATTCAGTTTCAGTTCAAGACCAGAGAAACAGGGCAGCTGTTGGTATAACTCTCAGCCCCAGGGCAAAGGCCTAAGAATCAAGGGGCCACTGGTGTCAGTCCCAGAGTCTGAAGGCTTGAGAACCAGGAGCTCCAATGGCCAAGGTCAGGAGAAGATGAATGTTCCAGCTCAAGAAGAGGGAGAATTTGGTCTTCCTCTGCCTTTTTGTTCTATTTCGGGCCTTTGATAGATTGGAGGATGCCCCCCTACGCTGGTGAGGGTAGATCTTCTTTATTCAGTATACAATCAGTCAATACTGATTGACTTAATCAATTTAAATATCAATCTCTTCTGAAAACGTCCTCACGAACACACCCAGAAAAAATATTTTAACAGCTATTGGGGAACTCTTAGCCCAGTCAAGATGACACATAAAATTCACCATCACATGGTGGTAAGGGAGGAAAAAAGTAGGAGACAGTTAATAAAATATGGAAGGGTATAATGTATATTATTGAGTATTATATATGATGTTATATATAATAGTGTTACATGTATATATGGGAGAATGATAACATAAATTTATGGAATGACAGGATGATCCTACATTTAAAATTCTCAGATCTTTTGTTAGTTGCTATGATGCCTCCCTTATCCTCTCCAAAGATTCTAGCAACACAAGATATGCAATGGTGAATTAAATATGCATAATCTGCTGTTTTATTAAAGTCATGGTTTTAAATGTGATTTTAAACTTCACTGGAAGAGATCCAATACAACCCTCTCAATTTCTATATCAAGACTAAAGCTCAGAATGGTGGCATGACTTAATTTAGGCCACATTTATAAGTAGTTGCAGAGCAGGACTAGACTCCCAGCTTCCTGGATCTCAATCACATCACCTTTTTGTAAAAAGAGCAGCTTTTTATTCCATTGCAGATTTAATGTACATATACTATTGTGCTAAGGGTTATGGGACTATTTCACAACAGTGTCCATAAGTTGCCCTTTCAAACTACATTTCCTCAAATGAGCCTCGGCCCTTAATCCAATAAAAATCCATTTTTCCTGCTGTGTGAACACAAATACTACACTTAGATCACCTTACTTGAGCACTCTACCAGATTAAAAGAAAATCATTCCATATTTAATTTATCCTGCAGGTTGCCTCAAATCCCTGTCAAAAGCATCTCACTGGATTCAAAACCTTTTGAGGCACTTATTAAAATTTCTTCTATATTTAAAATAAGTGACAAAAATATATTTGGCCAAAAGAGGGAAAAATTTTGTAAAACTTTTCTTTGCAATAGGCTTATGCCTGCAGTGATTGCCCATGCACAAGCAGCTCAGAAAAATCACTCTGTGGAGGCTGAGAAGACTTATGCATGCAGCTTACAAGCTGTGTGCCTTATGAGGGCTGGCTCACTTAGTTTATTGATGGAATGCTATTGTATTGATCAGAGAACATGATCTAGCTGCTTTGCCCTGTGGTACCTTCCAGATTGGTATAAACTCTTTATTTTTCTTCTGATTTCTCTTGTCATCATTCATCATTTTTCACTTTTGAGGCAGGCACAGCACTTCTGTGGTTTGATCTTATGCCCAAGCTTTTTAGTTTAGACATATTACCCTGGGCTAGAAATGTTTCATCTTTTTAATGATCTATCTTATCTTCATTAGAGTGAAAGCAAATATTCCTAAATACTCTACTATTTTTGTACTAGAACAGCAATGTGTTCTAATGAAGAGTCTAGGAGAGTCACTGCAGAGAGACTCTGTCTATTGGTACCATTGATTACAACAAATTGATTTTATCCAGTTTGTTACTGATGTTGGTAGAAATTTAATTTGTCATGTTTCTCAGTTAAAGAGGTTCCAGAGACTTACCATACTTTTCCTTAGAATTTATCAGAAGGAGTTTTTGCCTGTGAAAGCATTGAGGATTGTTTTGATTAAAAAGGAAAATTCCCTGTGGGGTTGATAATGTATGCATTGGACAGGGCCGTAACTCTCCATTTAGAGCTCTATCAGTACCCGAAATAGCAGATTTAGAGGTTCTGATGCCTGGGATGTGATTCTCTCCTTCTGCCTTCACTTTTTTTCCTTTCTTTAATTTTTTTTCTTTCCTTCTTCTACTTTTATTTTTACTTCCTCCCCACCTGCTCTCAGCTATGTGGTTTGAGCCTCAGCAGGTGTTAGTGAAGTTTCTTTTAAACTTGTTGCCCTCTGTAAGTCATGGTGAGCTTCTATAATACAGTAGAAAAGATTTTTTAAGAGGCAGTTCAGTGCATATTTTTAAAACAGCCATTAGAGGCACCTGAGATGCTCTTTGTCTAAAGAACTCTTTCTGGCAAAAGATTTTTTGCAAACCCTTGTAGTATCCTCTACAAACATTGGCTAACTCTGAGTATCATGCACTTGCTAATTATTGATAGAGTATAAATTATGCCCTTTGTCTAACAGACGTCTTCATGGGCTGATTTAAACATTTTCCCCATTTAATTTTCAATGAAGCTGGAGTACAGGTGAGCAAGGACCTTGAGAACATACTTCAAATACTTCTAAGAGTTACCAAATTTTCCTAGAACTTCATTCTATTGTACATAATCTTAAATTTTTTTATACTTTCCTTACACATTTGTCTCTTTTTCATTTTTAAAAATTTTCTTCCTGGTCTTCTTCTGTCTCTTTCACCAGATTCCTGTGGTTTGATGATTTTCAGAACTTTCCAGTAAAGGTTGAGATGTATTAGACGATTCAGCAATCTCTATCTTAGTTAAGAAAGAAGTTATAGTTTAAGGAGAATAGAACAAAATATTTGATCCAATCATGAGTGACAGAAAAGGAAAAGGATTTGTTAGGACTAGCTTCTTAGTACTAGGTTATGATTTATAAAGGGGTGTCAGTATGAATTTTAGCATTTTGGTCTACTGTTCTCTCATAGAAGCTAAAGTGATGTGTTTCCATGGTTCCTTAGTACCAATAAGGAGCTATAATTCAGGAGCTAATAACCAATGAGTAGTCAATGATTTAATAGCGAAATAATTATCTTTCCCTTTTTCTTTTAAGAGAAAACTATAGGCAACTATGCTTTATCACATCCCACATAAAGTAGAGAGTGGAATGAAAGTTTCCTAGTGAAGAAAAAGGTGGCTCTTCCCAGTAAGCTAGTCTGGGAGAAGAAAATCGGCAAAAATAGAAAGATATATGCCTGAACATTTATGACTTAAGCATCAAAATTTATTGAATTATTATGCAAGGCTCTTTGCTTAAGAAGGATATTAACCCCTTTGACCTGTATGGTTTTTTCTAAGAGTTGAAGAGAAAGAAGGATACTATAAATTTGGTGGAAATAAATTGTACATCTAGTGTGAACCAAAATATTTTGTTTTGTACCCCAAAACTGCCAAGTTTATGACTGGCACCTTTTATAGTCAATCCCAGACTCATTATAATTGCAAAAGAAATATAAAATTAAGAATAAATTCATAAATGTGATATGAAGGTACTAAGGAGCCTATCACAAGACTTGACTATTGAAGACATTTTAGAAGCAAGAAGCAGAGGTTGCTTAGAATTTTAACCTCCCATTTCCAAGAAGCCTGACACTCCATGTAGCTAAAAGAGAAGGATTCCAAAAAGTCTATTTTCCAGTCAGAACTCTAGAATAGTCTTGGTATCAGGGGCAGCAGGTACAGAAGTGGAAGTGAGCAGTGGGAAAGACAGAGGGTGAATTGGAAGGGGACAGGAGAGCTATACCAGTCTCCCGTCTCAGTGACAGCTGTGGCCAATACCAGGAGTCCAGCTCACTTATTAAGGGGAATGAGCTTCTGTGGAAATTGCCATCAATGCATTGGAGCTGGAGAAAAGGAGCAGATACTGCTACAAGAAATATCTTCTGCTCCTCAGAACTAAGAGCTCTTCACCCACCCACTCAAACTTTTACAATCAAATTTGTTTCTAAGGTCCGGACAACAGGGATTTAGATTTGGATTAAAAAAAATCCAGGCCAGCTGTCAGTACTAGTCAGCCTAGACCAGTGGTTCTCGGCTCTCTATGCATATTTGAATCACTTGGAAAGAATTTAAAAATACGGATGCCTGGACCTCACTTGTAGATATTCTGATTTAATTGGTTTGGAGTGAGGCCCAAGCATTGGTATTTTTAAAAAGCTTTCCAAATAACAGAGAGAAGTCTGGTTGTTGTCATGGCAGAGTAACAGACTAAACCTCCTGCCAATGACAGTTATTAAAGCTGGACAAACTATAAAAAAGAAGTATGTGAAGGCAACTAAAGTAGGGAGGCATAAATTAAATAGGATATGATCCTTAAAAGAAGGGAAACATACTAGGCGAATTCAATATATATCCAGCTTTTTCCCTGAGGTCAGCCCTTAGATCCTCTGAGTACAGGTACTTTCTTCAATAAGCAGCAGTCTTCCTGGACTGAGAAAACACAGGTCATAGTGGGAGTTTGCAAGTTGAAAATTGAGGAGAAAAATGTCTCAGGAAGCCACCAAGAGTGTAGTCCCAACATCTGCATAAAATTCCTTGTCAATAGTTAGTTGGGTCCCAAACTGCACGTACACAGGGTTATACTCCACAGAACTCACCAGAAAGCAATAGCTTGGAGGATGAAAGAGCTGTGCAAAGACTAGTAGCTGCCAGGGGCAGAGAGACTGAGTTTGGAGTTTATGTCCTGACAAATCAGAGGAGCTTGGTAAAAATGTTGTGCTTTCCTTTGAAACTTCAGACGTCCTATGTCTTGAGACAATGGGAAAAAATAAAGTGGACCAACCCCAATATAGCTTAAGCCCCAAACACTACAGTGTCAAAGTGATATGCTGCTGCTCTCTCTTCCTGCTAAAGGAGAGTTCATATCTGGGGACTATAACTTCATCTAGAGGCTCTCCATGTTTTTATCTGCAATATCCAGGATGCAATCAAAAAGGAAAGAGAAATTTTGGTTCTGGTCAAGTTGGAGTAAATGGAATGGGATGGGATTTGCCTTATCAACTAGAACAACAAAAACATTCAAGACATTGTACATCAGTCAGAGGAGGAAAACATTAACTGAGAAAGAGGAAACCAAGGAGATAGACCCTCTGATTGAGTCAGTTCACTGCCTGGTAAAAGTTTCCAAGCCAAGGCACAGGGAAGACAGACCGAAGCAAAGTGAAGTGGCCTTCTGAAGCTGAGAAAACTCTGCTGTGATTCCAGGGCAGTCAAGGCGGCAAGACTTCACTGAGAAAAATACCAGATGGATAAGAGCTGCAGAGAGAACTCCAGAGATTTTCAGATGGTCTCTCAGCATATGTAGTCAAGTACTGATCAGTGCATGTGTCTGGGAATACTACTTGTGGTCAGGAAAAGAAATACCCTAAAGGATTGGAAGGAACAGTGGATAAAAATAGTGGGGCAGGAAGAGTGACTGTTCCCAGCAGACACAGTGGGAAGCTTCATACTGCACGAAGAATTGGTGACAATACTATAAATGATATTACCTCAGTCCTGGGGAAAATTAATCCACCACTAAATGCTTCCCTGGTCCTGCCTAAGTAAGCTTAAAACCAAGACAAATATATCAAACTGTTTCCAAGTAACTTCATTGCCTCCCAGAATAAACTCCAAGAATATTTACAGGATTTAAAAAAAAAAAAAAACACCTAAAATGTGAAACAATTTCTAGCATCGAATCAAAATCATCAGCATACAAAGGAATAGAAAAATATAACCCATAGTGAGCATAAAAATAATCCGCTGAAACTGACTCAGAAATGACACAGATGACTGAATTAATAGATAAGGACATTAAAAGAGTTACTATAACTGTGTTCCACGTGTCCAAGAAGATAGAGGAAAGATTTAATTTGGAGACTGCAGAATAGTTAAGAAAAGACCCGATATGAACTTCTACAGATGAAAATGGCAATGTCTGAAATGAGAATTATAATTGATGGGATTCAGAGCAGACTTCACATTATAGAAGAAAAGATTAGTGAATCTGGAGACATAGTTATGGAAATTACACAAAATGAAAAACAGAGAGAAAGAGACTGAAATAAACAAACAGCATTAGGGAACTTTGTGGAAACTTTGGTGGCTAAATACATGTCATCAGAGTTTCCAAAGGAGAATGAGAGAATGAATATATTTAAGGAAATAATGGCTAAAATTTTTCCAAATTTGATTAAAAACATAAACTTATGCTATTAGTTCTCTAAGGCTGCCATAACAAATTACCACAAGTGTAATGACTCCGTACAATGGAAACGTATTTTCTCACATTTCTGGAAGCCAGAAGTCCTCAATCAAAGCATTAGCAAAGCTGTGCTTCCTCTGAAAGCTGTAAGGGTGGATCTTTCCGTGCCTCTTCCTGTTTCTGGTGGCTCCAGGCATTCCATGGCTGCGGAATCCAGTCTGCACCATGGTCTTCTTAGGTCCTTCTCCTCTGTGTCTCAAACCTCCCTCTGCCTTTCTCTCATAAGAACGCTTGTCATTGGATTTAGGGTCCAGTGAAATAATCCAGCATAATGATCATTTTGAGATCCTTATCTTAATTGAATACGCAAAGATCCTTTATCTAGATAAAGTCTCCTTCACTATTTCGGGCCGTGGACCTAAGGTTTGAGGAGCCACCATTCAACTCACTACACCCAGAGATTCAAACAGCTCAACCAGTCCCCAGCACAAAACACAGGAAGAAAACTACACCAAGGCACATTGTAGTCAGATTGCTTAAAATCAGTGATAAAGAGAAAATATTTTAAGTTTCCAAATAAAAATATATGATGTACACAGAAACAAAGATAAAGTTGACAGCAGAATTCTTGTCAAAAAAAAAAAAAAAAATACAAGCCAGGCAATAGTGGAGCAATGTTTTTAAAGTATGGAGGGGGAAAAAATGTGTACCTATAATTATTCACCCAGCAAAAAGATTTTTCAAAAATGAAGCTAAAACAATAAAAGAATTAATCACCAGAAAGCTTGAACTATAAGAAATGGTAAAGAAAATCTTTCAAGAGAAGGAGTCTGATACCCAGTGGAAACCTACACAAAGGAATAAGGAATACTGGGTATGGTAACTGCATGGGTAAATATAAAGACATGTATGTATATTATATATATATGTATATATAAACATAATTTTATATAACTTTTTATTTTAGAATAGTTTTAGATTTATGGAAATGTTACAAAGGTAATAGAGTTCCTATATACTTTTCCTCTGTTATTAACATCTTACATTACTATGATATATTTGTCACAATTAAGGAACCAGCATTAGCATATTACTATTAACTAAACTCAACACTGTGTGTATATTTTTCCTGCTTTTCCCTAATGTCTTTTTTCTGTTTCAGGATCCCATGTAGGAATTGGATATTCAGTTGTCATGTCTCATTAGGTTCCCCTAAACTGTGGCAATTTCTCTAAATTCCCTGTTATTGAGGACCATGTGAGTTTTGAGGAGTATTGGTCAGGCATTTTTTAGAATTCCCCTCAATTGAAATTTGTCATAAGTTTTTCTCACAATTAGACTGGAGTTATGGCTTTTTGGTAGGAAGACCACAGAGGTAAAGTGCTTCTCTCATCACATTACATCGAGGGTACGTGGTATCAACATAATTTCTTACTGATGGCATGAAACTTGATCACCTGGCTGAATTAGTGTTTGCTAGATTTCTCCCCTGTGAAGTTTCATTCCCCACCCCCACCCACACTCCCCTTTCCACACTCTACTCTTTGGAAGCAAATCACCAAGTGCAGCACACATTCAAGAGGGCGTAGGGGTGGGGGTGATTTAAGTTCTCCTCCTGGAAGGGGAAGTAGCTACATAAATTATTTGGAATTCTTCTATAACATTATAGGTTTTTAATAAAAAAAGTTGCATAGCAATTTGTTGTATGAGTCATCCCAGTGTGAACTCCAGGAGTGTAAGGGTACTGTTTTCTCTGTTCACCACTGAATATCCAGTCTCTAAAACAGTGTCCAACATAAAATATTCTCTCAATAACTATATATTAATGGCATCTTTGTAAAAAAGGAAAAAAAAACAAAAAAAATTGTAAATCCTCCTAAAGTTTTCTACCCTCTATTATATTTGAAAAAGGGTAGAGTCACTGCCTGTAATTTCTAAACTAGATTCTTAAGCAAGATGTCCCAAAAGTTCAGCTAAAGACTGGCATCATGGATGCAAATGTGGAAAAATGCCTTCAGAAAATATACTTGTGCTTTTCTCTACTCAAAACACAGAGGCCTTGCAGAAAGTCCTGTTTCTCATCTTTAGGAAAAGGCCAAACAATTCTGTGACAGGACCCACCATTACTCATGGATTATGCAAGAATCACAACTCTGCAATCTCGCTGGTTGCTGTGTTTGCTGGTTGAGTATTTTAAAAAAATACTTGAAGCTGGACTGTGTGATGTAGTTAGTTAGCATTTGAAATAACCTGATTAAGAATCCACATTCTAAAGCAAAAGCTGCAAATATCACTGAGCCTGCACTGGAGATATCCATAGTTAACAACAGGAATGTTAGAAATAATTTTTCAATTGTAAAATGAGTGTTGCTCAAAATAAGGAGTTAGCTGGACATGGTGTACCAGGGTCGAAGACAAGCCTTTGTGAATAGGTTATACAAATCCGATCGAGTTGGGATCTTCGGAGAAGAACCCAAGGTCGAAACTCTGTTCCGTCCTGTTCTGCCCGCTTAATAGAAGATTCTGTCTCCTAATCCAATTCAAAGATTAGCTTATCCTGTCTTTAGTATATTTTTGCATCTGCTTTTGAGCAATTTTTTATAGGCATTACTTATCAGAAACCCTAAAGAGATAGGAGGTGGGACCTACATTAAGCTTATATGTAAGTTGTATATTTTTTAAGCCAGTAGAGTAGTTATGTTTACATGTGTGCAAAAATTGGACCTGAGACTTGCTTTTATTCTAACACTCTAGCTGATAGTAAGATTGTGGGAAGGTGCACCCTGCTTTCAATTACCTACAACCAGTGGGGGCCGCCTGCTCCTTTTACAGAGAGCCTAACCATCTGAAAAAAGCTAAACTGGCACAGGTTAAGTTCCTAACAGCAGATCTGCGAGCTCCATACCCTGGAGAGAAGCTGTGACACATTGGTTTGGCCTTAACAGGTAAGGAAATAGAGGAAAAAATTCTATCTCTGAGCTTAGAAAAACATGTAAAAACAATAGCCCAAACTTTGGTTTTTCATGAGGGATGAGGGAAAGAAGAAGCAGGTTAGGTTTCACTTTAGACACTCATACATTTTTTTATACAGCAGATATATTTTTTTCAGAATATGTGTGTTTGTGTGGGGGGCAAGTGACAGAGAAAGAGATAGGGTTGGGTGCAAGTATGTGTTTTTATATGCATGCAAATCCATGGATAAATTCATGGCATATTAATTTTATTAATAATTTAGTATGATTTTTTTTCCTTTTAGCTGGGATTAGAATCAGTAACTTATTTACTTGATTTATTACTTGTCTTCAGGTGTGAATTATTGTTAAAAAAGAAAGAAATCAGCTTTCCTTTGTCAACTACTGTGCCAATGAATTCTTTTTCAAGTTTAAATCTAAATCAAGCAATTCTTTTACAGAAAAGGTGTCACAAAGCCATGCTTTGCATTGTACGATATCTGCCTGCTTATTTGACGCTGAATACCTGGGCAATATTTTAATTTCTATTTTTCCTCTTATTAAGACTTGAGTAAAGACAATTTGCATTAACAATTCAAAAGTTATCTGTAGTTAATAGAGAAAGTAACATTAAAATTCTGTTTCATGAATCAAGAAATACTTTCTGAGTGTCTACTGTATGCCACATATTGCATATTAAGAAACAACTTGACGTTTTGCAGTAAAAGCTTAAGGGCCCTTCCCCATGACATCTGAGGATAGGGGCAAAATTGATTTTTCCCTCCCAAATCAAAGGCTTTATCTTGGTCTTGATCTTCCCATAAGTACTTTCCTTTTGAGTAGGAGGCCCCAGAGTTTTCTCTTCTGGTGCTTCAGGTTATCTTGTATTTATCTTATATCCATGACCAGGGATTGTCCCATTGCAATAAAGGTGGTGCCACTTCCCTAATTATGTGACCTTGGGCAAATTACCTAAGTTCTCTGTTTCAAATAGAGAATATGTACTTCTTCCTTTTATTGAAAATATTTAAGGAAAATATGCATCAAAACCTCTTAGTATAGAATATGCAAGTTCAATAAATATGAGGTGCTTCTCCTGCTGAGATATGTATATTCATTATCACTACCAACATCATCATCATTATCATACTTCCTAACTACAAGGAGAGATTTAATTTTAAAGTAATTTTTGTTACTTGGATATCACATTGAAATAATATTAAATAATACAAAATGATGTTTGTTTGCCTATAATTGCTTTAGTTTTAAAATAGGACTGCTACATATGCACAATAAAGAACTTTTTCAAATCAATAAGAAAATGACAAATATTCCAGAGAAAAAATAGGACTTGAACAAGCACTTCACAAGACAGATTATCCAAATGGTTGATAAAACTTATGAAAATGGACCCAAACTCATTAATAATTAGGAAAATACAAAATGAAATCACAATTAGATTTCAAGTTACACCCTTCATAGGGACTGAAATTAAATTTACTGACAATTATGTGTTGCTAAGAATGTGGGAAAACTGAAATTTTCATGCATAGGCTTGGGAGTGTAAATTGGTAATCCCACATTGGAAAACTTTTAGGCATTTTCTATTCAACCTGAACATTTACCCATTTTAGGACTCTTAGTTATGTACTCAACAAAAGAGTACATAGCCATGTGCACTAAAAATGTGTATGTAAGAATGTTCACAGGAGCACTATCTATAATAGTCAAAACCTGGAAACTACCCAAATGCTTATCAATAGGTAGAATGGGTAATTTGTGATGTATTCATGCAATTGAATACTATACAACAAGGAAAATGAGCAAAGTTTGGTACAAATAACATTGTGTATTAATCTCACAATGATAATCAAAATAACATAATGAGTAAAAGAAGCCAGATACAAAAAGAGTATATAGAATGTGAATTTATCATACAAATTCCAAATCCAACAAAACTAACCGATGGTGATGGGAATCAGAATAGTGCTTCTTTTTGGGAAGAGGACAAGGAAATCAGAGGGAGCTTAATGGGTACTTACAGATTAATAATATTCCATATTGTGTTTTGAGTAGAAGTTATATGCATATATTCACATTTGGAAAATTTGTAGAGCTGTACACTTATTTTTGTAACAAATTAAATATAATTCTTTATTATTTAGATACTTTTCTGTATTTGTTATATTTCAGTTTAAAAAAGTACAAAAACAATAAAATAAATGGAGCTACCTCATAGGCAGTGATGCAATTCACTTAAGCTATAGAAAGAAAGATGTTTGTTTATCATTTTTGGGGCTTTTTTAATTTTTTTCTGGAGAGCTGGGATCTTGCACTGTCACCCAGTCTGAAGTGATAGCAATGATATGCAATATTTTCCAAGTTTCTATACTGAATTTGCATATATTTTCTGGTGTTAATAATAATTTTTCAGATGAAACCTTATGCTTGTTGGTATAATTTGAGAATGAGCTGCTGAATTTTAGATCAGAAGAGATCAACTCTGCCCTAACCCTTTTATTTCCCATGCTAGTTTTTGATTTCTGAGGAGGCAAGCTCCTAGGCTGAGCTGTCTTTTGAGTGCAGTGTGAATAAGGAGCTATTACCTGGGGTAGATTCCTAACCAGGGATCTCTGGCCTACAACACTCAGATGTTCTTCAGCTCCAGTATCGTCTGGATCAGACCTTCCTGTGTAAAGGAGGTTGGAAGGAAGCTAGCTATTAGCTTCTCTAAATAAAATATGTGATTAATAATTATAATTCCTAATATTTATTCTGCTCTTACCGCATGTCAGGTATTAAAAAGATCCTGTTTCTCTTGATTCTCTTATTTCATTTACTGTATTCTTCTACTGTTTCAGGTCTTTAGCAATTCTGTGGAGCCTATCTCCAAAACATGGCCTGAGTCAGTGACCTCATCACTGCTGCTACCACCCTGGTCTAAAGCATCTTTGCTCTTACCTGACCTACTACACTAACTTTGTTGCTGGTTTCTTTGTCTCTACTCAGTTCCTTATAGAGTTCAGAATCCCACGGCTCACCTGGTGGTACACATGGCCCAGGGTGAGAAGCTCCTGACTCCTGCATGGAGTTCCCCTTATGGACTGCAGGGTTCAAGTGTGACCCATTGCTGATTCTTTGGGTGCTCTCTTCTTGCATTTTCAGATTTCTTTTAATTAGCTTATCTCTCTCTGTGTGTATTTAAGTCATACCTTGTTCCTCATTTCTAAATTTAAAACAGTAAATACTTCCATTCCTCAGTGTGACATCATGACTAAAAGTCTCTACATGTGTTATATAGGCAAAGGTTAAGACTACCGGTTCATGGGTAACATTCTAGTCACACTGCATTTTCTCATATATTCTCCTGTCTCATATATTTGCATTTAATACTCATTATATACCATGTTTTAGGAGGAGAGTATTATTCTTTTCTTTCTGTAGAAAAAAAACATTTTAAATAAAAGATAAAAAGATGAGCCTGAACAGTTTGACTCACTTAAGATTAAATTTTTTTTGTGTGTTTTTTTAATTTTTACTTTTATTTATTATAGCTTATTATGGGGGTACAACAGTTCTGGTTAAATATATTGCCCATGCCCCTCCCAACCCCCTGAGACTGAGCTTAAAGAGTGTCCATTCCCCAGACAGTGCACATCGCACTCATCATGTAGATATACACCCATCCCCTCCCCCCACCTCTGACCCATACCCAGTTGGTGTCATTCCTAAATGTGCACCCAGGTGTTGATCAGGGAAACCAATTTTCTGGTGAGTACATGTGGTGCTTAAATGTTTTTTTTTAAATAGTGATTTTATTTATGTTTACATGTTCTTCATAAGAAAACCACAGCAATGTAGGAAGTAAAATAAGATAGTAAAGAAAATCACCCAAAATTCCAACCCTTACAAATAAATATTACCAATTTTAGATGGACATTATTTCAGGCTTCATTCATAGATTCATAGACTTTCACTCACGTACTTCACACTTAAATAAGAGAAGGAGTCTGAGATTTTGACATTTTACTCCGCATGTTATTTTAATAAAATAATAGTAAACTTAATTACTTATAAAAAGAATTAGATGTGAAAATGTAAGAATTCCTGAACTTAATGTAAAATATCTAAATTTTCTCTAGATTAAAAATATTATCAATATAGAAATTAGTCTTTAGGATAAAATGCAGTTCACTTTGTGGTATAGTTTAACTTCCACTATTGATAAAATGTAGAAATTTTGTTATACATATTTCTGTTTCTACTCTGCTATTTATTAATTTTTAGTTATTTTTAACTTGTCAAGAGTTATATTAATATTATAAATTACTATTTCTATATTTAAAGCCCTTATTTTTTTACAACACCTTCTGCAATTTTAAATTTTATTTTGATTTTTCTCTAAGTTCTTTGGTTTCATTTTAAAGAAGTTTTTATTTAAAATATTCAGTGATTAATAAACATTATGACAAGGTTTCTGTTGAATTTGTGACAATGTCTGTTATTTTATATTTAAAGGAATAGTTTCACTGGTGTATTAATTTGTATAGGTTAGGCTTTACCACAGTAACACAATGTTTTCTATTTGTCTTGTCTTCTCTTTGTCCCTTTTCCTTATTTTTCTGCATTGAATATTTTTTATAATTCCCTTTTACTGTCACTGTTGGCTTTTTAGTTAATTCTTTATTGTGTTATTTTGGAGTTTATAGTACAGTAGTCCCCCCCTTGTCCCCAGTGGATATGTTCTAATACCTTTAGCAAATGCCTGAAACTGCAGACAGCACCAAACCGTATATATATATTAATACTATGTTTTATCAGTCTGATTACTGAGACAGCTACTATGTGACTAATGGGCAGGTGACATATACAGCATGGGTATCCTGGACAAGGGGATGATTCACATTTAGAGAGGATAGCAATGGAGCACAATGGCACAAGATTTTATCACACTACTCAGAATAGCGTGCATTATAAAAGTTATGACTTGCTTATTTCTGGAATTTTCCATTTAATATTTTTGGTTGACCATTGGTAACTGAAGCCACTGAAAGCAAAAACTTGAATAAGAGAGGACAACTGTATACATATTTATATGATCACAGTCTACTCCAAGTGACAATATAGTATTAGATTTCTGGTATAATATTAGATATTAATAGCAGCATATTTTGATTTCTTCCCTCTAGCTTCTTTAACGCCATTTTTTACACATTTTAGTTTGAAATGTGTAAAAACGCATCTGAAATAAGTCTCATTAAACTAAAATCATGGCATCAGCAGGATTGTGTTCCCTCAGGAGGCACTAGGAATGAATCTGATTCCTTGCCTTGTCCAGCTTCTAGAGGTGACTGATCCACATTCCTTGGCTCATGGTGCCCGTCCATCCTCTAAGCCAACAATGGCTGATTAACACTTTTTTTATACTGTCTCACTCTGACATCCCTTTTTTCTGTTTTTCTCTTTCACTTATAAAAACCCTAGTAATCCACAGTGTCTAACTGAATAATCAATGATAATCACCCCATCTCAAGGTCAATTGATTAACAACCTTAATTCCATTGGCAACCTTAATTCTCCTTCCCAGTATAACCTAACATATCCACAGGTTCTGGGGATTAGAATGCAATACATCTGAAAAAAGGCTAATAATTAGAATCTATGAAGAACTCAAGCAAATCAGCAAGAAAAAAATCAAACAACCCCATTAAAAAGTGGGCAAAGGACAAGCCAAGAAACTTTTAAAAAGAAGATGGACTGGTGGATGATAAAAAGATGAAAAAATGCTCAACATCTCTAATCATCAGGGAAATGCAAATCAAAACCACAATGAGATATCATTGAACTTCAGTGAAAATGGCTTTTATCAAAAAGTCCCAAAACAACAAATGTTGGCATTGAAGAGAGATAGGAACACTCATACACTGCTGTTGTGACTGCAAATTAGTACAACCTCTATGGAAAGTATTAATAGTATGGAGATACCTGAAAGATCTCAAAGTAGAACTACCGTTTGATCCAGCAATCCCACTAGAATGTGCACATCTTTGTGATGAAGGTACTTTATTCTGCCTACAACATGATTTTTGTATTAGATAGTCAATTACCATTTAAAGAGATTTAAATAATAAGAAAAAAATGTATTCTATAATATAATTACTAACATAATTTTTTCTTCATTCCTTTGTTTAGATCCAGATTTGCATCTGGTATCATTTTCCTTCTGCCTGATTGATTGCCTTTACTTTTTCTTGTACTGCAGTCTGCTGGTGATGAATTCTTTCAGCTTTTGCATTTCTAATAGTGCATATTTTCCATTTTTGTTTTTGAAAGATAATAATTCTAGGTTGACAGTTATTTACTTCAGTACATTAAAAGTGGTTCTCCACCATCTTCTGGATTAGAGGGGTTTTGATAAGAAGTCAGCTGTCATTCTTATTTTTATTTCTCTCTACATATGTCTTTTTGTTTTGTCCTCTCCTTAATGGTCTCCTATTAGTGTATAGTAGGCACTTAATGTTGTCAAACAGAAATTATGTTCTTTTCATCCTTTTTTGTGTATATTCTATTAATATGTTTTCAAGTTCACTAGTCTTTCTTCTACAATGTCTAATTGTCTCTCAATCTTATGTAGTCTCTTTTTTCCCATTTTAGAAATCATAGTTTTCTGTTTGAAAATTTTGATGTGGTTCATTTCCTATTTTTCATATTTGTATTTAACATGATAAATCCTTCCTTTAGCTTCTTGAACATATCAAACACCATAATAATAACTGTTTTGATCTCTTTGTATACTAATTATATAATCTGTCTCATTTCATTATTTTAATGTATAGTTTTTTTCTCGTGATAAATCATAGGTAACTTTTTTGTCTATTAAATGATTTTATTAGATGATAGGCAACATCAATTTATATTACTGAGTTCTATTTTTGCACTCCTAGAAATATTCTCAAGCTTTGTTTTGGGACACAGTTAAATTACTTGGAATTAGCTTGAGTCTTCAGCCATTGTTTTTCAGCCTTGTTAGGTGGTAGCAGAATAGTACTTAAGGATAAGGCAAAAGTCTTCTGTGCATTCTAGAAATGCCCTGTGAATTTTGAAGTTTTCTATTGAGACTGGTTAGCATCTGAAAGTTTGACCGAACCTGGAGGATTTACTTCCAGACCCACTTATGTGACTGTTGGTAGAAGACTTCAATTTCCTACTAACTGCTGGCCAGGACCTCAGTTTCTCACTACCTGGGCACCTCCACAGGGTTGACAGAGTACCTCACTTCATGACAGGTAACTTTTCTTCAAGTGAGAATCTGAGAGGGAGCAATATGAAAGCCACAAACCTTTTGTGTTCTACACTGGGAAGACATATTCTATCATTTCTGTCAAAGTTTGTTTATTAAAAGTGAATCATTAAGTATAGTCCACACTCAAGGGGCAGGGAATTAGTCTTTAATAGAGGGAGATAATTTATGTACATATTTAGAGCCACCATAGTCAGTCTTCTGGCCATCTATTATATACATTTTTATCACATAAATTTTAAATGGACTTACCTCCTCTAAGACTCTCAAGTTTTCATCCTTTTACACCCATACCTCAGACTCTAGTATGCTGACATCTAAATTAGGTCTCAGTATGGAAGAGATCCCTTAATTGTAATTGCTTAAGTAGGCTTCTCAAGTGTAGCTCCTTTTGATCTGGAGTTCTATGAATTAATAGGAACAACTATGTACCCCCCCAAACACACAACAGTTACTGATGGGATAGACATAGGATAACTATTCAAGGAGAAAGGAATTAAGCTCTACCAAAGAAAGAAATAGCCAAGAATTTATGGAAATACCTTAATACTACCATACCCCTGAAAATAATTACCTTTGACATTTATGATCATTTTTTGTTCACTGTTTTATTTTTCTTGCAATTCATAAAGATAAAAATGGCAAGCCCTTTGGATACTCCCTCATCGAATTAAATGTTGTGTTCATAAGTAGATACTCTTGAGACTGTTCCTTAGGCTCCAGAGGTTATTTCCCAAGATTCCTTTCTTTCTTCTATTGTGTCTCAAAATCAGAGTCAATAAGAATATTCAGGATTTTAGTAATTCATCTCCTTTTCCCCACTACGATTACTGTAAGGGTGAACCTAGTTAACTCTGCCTAACTAAACTAGTGTCTGTTTTTTTCCTTTTGGCCATCATCAAAGAATATGCCAAAGAATATGTCATGGGGTAGTGCTTTCTTCTTTCAACAGTGCTGTCATCGAGTTTTGTTTGGATCTAAATTGATTTTTCTATTTTGTTTCATTTTGTGAAATGATATGATTTGAGTTGTTATCTTTACTAAGGAAGGATCTCATAGATTTTTAAGTGAGAGGACTTGGACCTAGATCAGGACCTGTACTTCTTTTGTGACCCTATTTAGTACTCTCTCCTACTGACAGCATGTTCCCTGAAGAATGAAATACTTTTATTCAAGAAAGTATTTATACAATAGAAAAATTATGGTTTCAAAAGCTGTAAAGGGCAATATAAAAAGTGTGTTGTAACTCTATCTGAAAACTTCACTAACTTATGTACTGATTTCAGTATACAGCATCCCAAACTTTCTGATTTAATGTTTATTTTAGTTATAGTTGAATGCGAATGAATTTCAGTTGTTACACATACCATTTACTTCAAAATACTTCTAACTTTATCTTGCTTAGGAAGCATAGATATGTTTGGGCAGGAGTAAAAGACACACCTGAATTTTTCTCATATTTTTATCACTCAAAGCCATTAATGAAGTGCTGCCTTCAGGTTCTATTTCGTAAAGCTTGACAGCATTCAAGCTCTATTTTTCTGAAATGTAATGTATTTTAACTTCTTTTTTTCTAGTTATTATATAATATTTATTTTATTCTGAGATCCATGATATAGATAGGATATAGTGGATAAAAATTAGAACCATAATTTAAATTTCAAATTATATTTAATAATATTAAGAGTCTATGTTGACCTTATGCTTTTTCTTTAAATGTCTATAGTGGTCTTTTAAAATCCAATCTCTTATTTGACCTCAAAACAGACATTTCTTTTTTTTTATAGATGGAGTCACTGAAGTTTATTAAGATTTTAATGTACTCAATGTCAAACAATCTTTTCAAAGTAGTGTTAGGTCAGGAACTTATCTGACTTTACAAATAGCTTCTTCTCCCCCAAACTCACCACATCCTTGATTCATGCATTTTAGTCTATATAGCTATAGCTATAGCTACAAATGTAGATTAAAATTAGTCATGTCAATATTTACATTTTTTTTCTAAGAGACCAAGATGAACTTATAAATTTTCTTAATTACGTTGACCTTTAGTTTTGAGAACTGATGACCTCAACTGAGAACAGGGAGGTTTGTACTTATTGCTAGTTGTTGACTTTAAAAACCTTTTGATGAGGGTTTCATATCTGCTTTCACTGATATAAAATAGAAACAGAATAGAAGGCTGAAGAGGAAATATTTTTCATTCAGGGACATATCCATGACATGAATGATGGAATAATAACTTCTCCCTGATATAAGTCAATTACTCAGAAACAAGGGAAAAGCTTGTATTTTTAGATAGCTTTTACCTACACTGATGCCTGAAATGCAGAGAGGGTAAGATGACATGGAAACTGAATATGAATACTAGATTTAAGTGCATACAAAACACAAATGGAAACTACATACTATCTTTTTCCATGAGGCTACCACCTGCTAATATTATGAAGTCATTTGTATACCAAAGAATGAAAGAATTATATAATGACAGATAGAATGATGACACTTTCTATGAAGGTTTGAAAACAAATTATTTTTAAAGGATTTTCTTAAACCAATTTAAAATTGTGGATGTGGAAGATAGATAAAACAGAGGAAATATTCTTTTTAATAGGAGACAGTATATGAAGAGAGTATATGATACTTCTGGTTTATCTTAAGATGGGGTAACAAAGATTGGAATTATAATAGGTTTCAGATATTGAACGTTACACAGCACAGAACTGTGAATCCCTAGGGAAGTGCGTAAGATTGCCTAAGTTATGACTGGAGGTGGTTTCCCTGTCTCACCGAAGGAGGGCAGGGTTCAAACAGAAACCAGCAGTCTCAAGGACTTGAGGATAAAGTTATGGTCTCTGCGGAGACAAAAGTCCCTAGAGAACTGTAACGACAAAATTTAATTCAGAATTTAAAACCATCCCACCAAGAAAACATTATTCCCAGATGCAAAAAAAAAAAATTAAAACTGTCTTTATTTGTGGATTACACAATTTTCTAAAATTCTAAGGATAATCTGATGAGATAATAAACGAGTTTAAGGTCAATATATAAGAATCAATTTTACTTCTATAAACTAGCAATAAACAAATGAAAATTGAAATTTAAAAGGCAATGCTATTACATACACTATATCAAAATATCAAACATTTAGGAATTAAAATAGACAATATTTGTAAGACCTGTACACTGAACCCTATAATATTTATTGGGGTAAATTATACAAGATCAAAACAAATGAGGTGAGATACCATATTCATAGACTAACACAGTCAATATTGCTAATACGGCAGTTCTCTACCAATTGATCTATAGATTCTGTTCAATCTCAATTGAAATCTTAGCTAGTCTTTTTGTAATTGATCTAAAAGGCATATGGAAATAAAAAGGAACAAGCATAACTTAAAAAAATTTCAAAATAAAATCAAAGTTGGAAGACTTACTTGCCTGATTCTGAGACTTTCTTTTGAGCTACAGTAATCAATCTAATACAGTATTTGCTAAAAAATAGATATACAGATTAATGAAACACAGTGAGAAGTCCAGAAATGGTCAAACATGTAAAAACAACTGATTTCCAAAAAATGTGCAAAGGTGAAAGAATAGTTTTTTCAATAAATGTGCTGAGAAAATTGAATTAGGCAAAGATATATTAGATGTGTCATCAAAAGCACAATCCATAAAAGAAGAAATTGGTAAATGGACATTATCAAAAAACTGATGATATAATGAAAAAGCCAAGTGACATACTGGGAGAAAATATTTAAAAAACACATTTTCAAATTACTTATATTTATAATGTATATAGAACTCTCAAAATTTAATAATAAGATAACAAGCAACTCAATAAAAAATGGCAGACACTCAAAGAAAAGTGTCCCTAAAAAAGCAAACAAACACATGAAAATTTGTCAAACATTATTAATGATTGGGGAAATACAAATGAACACTACAATGAAATACTACTATCCACTTGTTACAATGGCAAAAATTTAAAATACTGACCACATCAAAGATGTGGAGAAATTAGACATATCATACACTATTGGTAGTAATTTAAAATATGACAATCACTTTGGAAAATAGCTTGGAAGTTTCTTAAATGTTTTAAATGTCAAGCATACACCTACTATATGATCCAGACATTATACACTTAGGTATTTACTCAAGAGAAAAGAAACATATTGCAAAGACTTTCATATAAATATTCATATACTTTAATTTCTAATAGCCCAAACTAGAAGAAAACCACATGTCTATCAACAGGTGGTAGATAAACAGACTCTGGTATGGTATACAATGGAACATTACTCAGTGGAAAGGAATAGGCTATGGGTGCATGCTATAACATTAATGAATCTCAAAATAATTATGCTAAGGGAAAATAGCAAGACACCACCCAAAAAGAAGATTTTTTTATATTAACACAATATTATACCATTAATATAAATTTCTAGGAAATAGAAGCTAACATATTGTGATAGAAAGCCTACCAGTAGTTGCCTGGGAATAGGGGTATGAAAAAGACAAGAAGGGGTAATAGTAAGAAATTATGAAAAGTCACAAAAAATGTTTGGCGGTGATAGTTAAGTTTTTCTTTATCATAATATAATACAGATTTCACAGGTGATAACATCAAATTATACACTTTTAATATATGCAGTTTTTTTGTATACCACTTCTTCCTAAATAAAACAGTTTAAAAACATTTGATTAAACTCAAAGAAGGCTAGGATGGAGGGAAAAAGTAAAATAGATGGGTCAAATAGAAAAGTAATATTGAGATGGCAGATAAAATTCCATGTCAGAAACCATAGTAAAGATAGACTAAATAGATATATTTTAACATTAGGTGGAAAAAATAACACCATATTGTTTATGAGATTCAAACATTTATATAAGGACACAAAAAAAGATAAGGTAAGGGCAAGAAAAAGGTTAAGCCATTCATATACTAACACAAAAAAGGCAAGTTTAGCTACATTAGCAGACCAACAAAGTAGAGATTAAAGAAAGAATTATTAGTAGAAAAAAAGGGGCACTTCATAATGATTAAGACATCATTCATAAAGTATATATATCCAATAAGACAGATTTACAATATATAGGGCAAACATAAAATTAAAAGGAAAAACACACAGATGCACAATCACAATGGGAAACATTAACTCAATTTTTTCAAAAGCTGATATAACAAGAAGACAAAACCCAATCAGGATGTAGAATATCTGAAGACCACATAAGGAAAACGTGTTATATGCCATTGACAATGATAGAACATTGCCCCTAAGAATAGAAGAATTTACATTCTCTTCAAATATCCATTTAGCAAAAGTGACCAATGCTGTGCCAAAGAGGAAGCGTCAGCACATTTCCATAGGTGTATATTAATATTATTTAATGAATAGTCTCTGATCTGATGGAATGAAACCAGAAATCAATACCAAACTGATAAACAAAGAAAATCTAACTAACTGGAAATCAAACAATATACTGCAAAAAAATGTATGGATCAAAAAAGTCAAAATATAACCTATAAATATTTAAAACTCAATAATTTGTGGAATGCATCAAAAGCAGTACTTAAATCATAATATAGAGACTAAAATGCATATATGAAAGAAGAAGAAAAGCTGAAAAGATCAATGATATAAGCTTCTGTCTTAGAAACAAAAAAGAAACAAATGAACAAGAACAACAAACAGTAATGCAAACGTAGGGAAAGTAGAAGAAAATAAATAATACAAAGATAAGTGTGCAATTCAATGAAGTGGAAAATAAACATTCAAGAGTTTGTTATATAAAAAATTGATAAAAAAGAAAAAGTAGGTTTCAACAAGAATGATCAAGAGAAAACAGGGAAATCACAAATTACCATTATCAAGGAGTACCGATGGAGGAAGAGCACAGAGATATGAAACTGAATAAACATTGGCAAGGATGATGTCACTCACAAAGAGGAACTATCCGCCCCATGACAGTGAAGGCCTAGTGGGTGTCCAGTGGGCTGAGTAAATATTCACCATTGAGGTTTTGTAAAATTGGTAACTTATTGCATAGTTTCTTTAAAGTATTAGATTATGTCCTGATAAAATCCCTAACTTAGCTTATCTTTGAAGCTTTTTGAGCCACATAAAAATTATGATTCCAAAGGGTGCTTATAAATAAGAATCTGCACATCATCAACCAACACAATTCTAAAATCCTCACGTGTAGCTTCGTAGATTGACTCTTCTGAATGAAACGGAGCAATCTGTCACTTGACTTTTCTATGACATTCAAGATAGTGAAGTTTATAAGAAAAGATTGATTTAGAAACAAGTTTAATGGAATTAAAAATGTGTGATTAATGACATCTGTTTTTTAGGCATGATACTGAAGTAAAATTAATTAATACCTTACATAAAGTATACATTACACTGTACTTTGACTAGAAAGAAGGATATATTTTTTAAATCTTTCTCAACATTTCTTGATTTTAATAGCTCGTGGATGCTAGATCATATAATTGCATTGACTTTTATTTTTATTTCAGTATTCCCTCCTGAATTTCAGCAGAATTTACATACTGTGATTCCATTTTTCAGCACTATGAATTATTTCAGAAGCCAGATAATATCCAATTTTATTGGTTACCTTATGAAAAAAGAAGCCTAATACGAGCTTTAGATGTTTTGGCCTCTGAGGCATCATGCTGTGTAATGAACTAAGGTAAATGTTTTTCCTTTTTATCTTCTTGATGTGTTGGAAAAGATAAAAAAAGAGAAAGGGAGGGATATATTTCCCTGGTAAATGTCGTTATACCACATACACATAGGTATACATATACACATACAAATCCCCCAAAGCATTCATAATCTTTTTAAACAAGTTTCATTTCAAATCTACATGAAAACTAAACCTAAGTACATAGGTATATAATCTGAATCAATAGAAAGCTACAGCCTCATTTTATGACTACAGTAATAACTTTCCAATTCGGATGTATAATATATACACAGGTTTTTATTGTTAAGTACATTAAGATTCAGACATATTGAGAGCACCTGGAAGGTTATAGAATTACAACTGTCTTGAATTCAGATTGAATAGTTTGAATGTTAATATTCATAGTACTTTTTATATTGAGGATTGTTATTTTGCTTTTAGCCCTGTAGCAACCCATAAGGAATGTCAACAAATCCTATTGGTGCTGTTTACTGCTCAAAATACTATGTTTAGTGAGCCTGGGGCTATCTACAGTAGTTTATACATATAATCTAGCATGACCATTCAGAAAGGATATCTCAATTGTAGGCACATACTTTCAATAAGATTAAAAACAGTATTAGGTCCTTTTTTATCTCAAGGCACTACAATTACATGTAGTATGCCTAGACAGGACTTCTGTTTTTGTTTTTGTTTGTAACAGCAGCCACTGAACTATACACACTTTGGAATTTCTCCATAGTAGCAAATTTAATTGAACAAATTGCTTTTGTGTAAAATGAGTTAGAGATTAAAGAGAGAGAGTCAAACTATTGATTAACAATGTGCTGTGGATATTACTTCAGGCAGGAATTCTTCATCTTTATGCTATATTCTTCCTCTTTATGCTACAGTTTATTATTTATGAGTCACATAGAACAAAGTTATCGCCTATGAGTTTTCTAATAACTAAAGCAGATAGTTTGAATTAAACATATCCTGAGAATTGTGGTCCACAGTGGAAAATGAAGTGAAGGAAAATATTACTTATTTGTTTGTTTCTAGATACAGAATCAAATAAATAGAAAGTAAGGACATGGCAAAGAATATATGAAAATCTCACAACAGGAAGATCTTGAAAGGTATTTATTTCTCCTTTTCCTCAATGCTGGAACCAAGCTCCTGTGGTCTGTGATGAATGAAGGCTTCACAGATAAATGAAAAGGTTTTGTTTTGATTAAATTTAAAGACAGTCTTTTAATGTCTTTCCATGACTGTGAAGCTTGTGTAATCATCATCAGGATATAATATCAATTAGAAAGGCTTTCCTATATGCTATGATTTAATGCCATTCCCTTCTTAGTGAAACCAGATATCACTAATTTGTCCCTCTCACCCTCACCTGCAGAAATATAAAAGCAATACCACCATGCTAAAACTATGTATGACCTTTTTCTTTTTTAGAATGTGAATTATTTGTGATGGAGGGAGACTTCTCTGCTCAAAAATATCTGTGGACTTCTCACTATTAAAAGATAAATTTGAAATCCTTAACTTGGCATTTGCCAACTTCTATCCTTTCATCTTCATCTGATTTTCCTGTCTTTTCTCCCGCTACTCCTCCATGCAATCGCCAAATGCCACTCAAATTTGCCTCTCTTTCAAGATCCTGTTGAGGAGTATTATAATAAGGGCTTCAGTGAATCACACCTCCCTGTACCCCAATGCCACTTTGCAGTATGACCTTGCCTCTCCTTCCTCCAAAAGACGGAGTCTATTTTTCATCTCTGAAACTAAGGCTGTCCCATGAATTGCCATAACCAGCCAAATGTGGCAGAAGTGATCTTTTGTGAACTCTGAAGCCTGTGCCTAAAGAGACCTTATAGTTTCCACCATTGCCCTCTTGGGTTCCTGTGAACAGCATGCTGAGATGTGAGGTTATCCTATTAGAATATGAGGGTCATGTGGAGGGGAACCAGCGTGTCCCAGGAAACAGTGAACACCAATTTCTTGGTCCTTCCTGGTCAAGCGGTCCTTCGGTCCTTTGTCAGAAATCAGCCTCATCTGTGAGCACAGGTAAAACCAGCAGAGGAACTTCCCAGTCAACCCACAGAATAATAAGAATGAATAAATAATTGTTCTAAGCCCTACATTTTGGATGCTTTATTACTCAACAATAAATAACAATAATATAAAACAATAGATGGTTGATACATGACCCACTCTGTAATAATTTTCTTGAGCATTACATCCATCAGCATTATATTTCCTCCTTAGAACAGTGATAGCACTTGTATGTCAGCTAATGCTATCTTGTACTTTTCATATTGTAAGAAACTCCTCCTCTGTTCTAACTATACTGTAAGCTTTTTTATTATAGAATGTCATATATTAAAGGGAGAGGGCCCCTTATTCTTTAAATGGTATTTAGTATCTTTGAAGACCTTTAGTCATCTGTTCAGATTAAATTAACCTGGTTGGTTTTACATTTTATTATGTAACTTGTTCTTAAGCTTTTAGATGCTAAAATACAGGGGAAAGGAAAGTGGGAACTGCATAAGAATATTCAAATGTAAGTTTTGTTGAAGACACATTTATTGATCCTAGGCAGTATGAAGACAAATGCTAGAATTTCTGCAAGGTATATATAAAGGGCTAAAAACTAACTTCTGCATTTAAGAAGTTTATATTTTAAACAGAGTTTGTAAGCTATGTTGAGCTAGCCAGCTGCCTGATTTTGTAAATAAGGTTTTGCTGACACCTTTCATTTGTGTATTGTCTATGGCTGCTTTTTCATTACAACAGCAGAGTTGAATGGTTGTCTAAACTACTGTATGGCTTGCAAAGTCTAAAATATTTACCATCTCTTCCTTTACAAAAATATGCTGACCCAGGGTTTAGAATAGGTAATAAATATAACTATAATTAGAGAAGAAATATAAACCACAATAGTGGCAGAGAAACAAAAAAATGAAATATTTTATAGATACAAAAGAGAGTATGATCGTTTTTGTCTAGAATATGCCTGAATAAGAAATAATTTGATATGATAGTGTGAAATAAGGGTAATATTCTATAAAGCAATGAAATTAAGGGTGAGAAGTTTGAGAACAGGAAAAATAAAGAGAGAGAACATCTTAGGAGGGAAGAGGAGAAGAATAAAAAGCATAGCTGAGAGTTAGGGAGAGAACTGGCTTGTATTGTAACTTTGGAAACCAATGGAGAAGAAAGTTATAAAGCAGGATGATCCCCAGTGTAGACTGCTGCAGAAGGTATTGTTTTAATGTCCTAGGGCTACTGTAACAAAGTACCCAATACTGAGCGGCTTAAACAGCAGAAATTTGCTATTTCACAGATCTGGAACCTTGAAGTCCAAAGTCAAGTTTTCCATGGGCTTATACTCTCTCTGACAACTCCAGGGAAGAATTCTTCCTTGCCTCTTCTAGCTTCTGGTGTTTACCAGCAATCCTTGGCATTTCTTGGATTGTAGATGCATCACTCCAGTCATGTTGTAGTCTTCTCCCATGTTGTCCTTACATCTTCTCTATGTGAAAGCCTGACTCTGTGCCCAAATGTCTCTGTTTTATAAGAACACCAGCCATATTAGATTAGGATCCACCCTAATGACCTCATTTCAACTTGATTACCTCTATAAAAAATTATTCACAAATAAGGTCACATTCTGGTGTACTGGAGGTTACGAGTTCAACATGTTTTTCTTAAGGGGGACATAATTCAACACCAAACAGGCATAGATTAGAAAAGCTGGAGGAGCCAGCTTTGCAGGGCATGCAAAGATTAGGTTTTCATTGGTGAATTTTGAAGAACTAGCTTAAGTTAAGTTAGTAAGTTTGGGAACCAGGTTGGTAGAAGCTGTTAGGGTAGAACAATTCATGAAGAAATTCAAAATGATGAAAAGAAAGTTAAAGAACAGAGTAGCTTGAGAAGATGGTAGAGGTAACATTGGTTGGAGGAGAGTAAAAATCTTAACAGAGAAGAAGAAACTGAAGAAATACAAGAGAAAAAGCAACTCATAGGGAAAGTTTTAGATTTAAATTAAAAAAGAGAAGCAATCAATATGACAAGTGGAGGAGAAAACTTGATCAAATAGAAAGGTATATTTTCCCTCAAAGACTGGAAAAAAGAAAGAGGAGTAGGTTGTCTATTTGCTCTGTTAATTATTTCCTTAGCTGTGGAGAAGGTTTTTAGTTTAATCAAGTCCCATTTATTTATTTTTGTTGTTGCTGTAATTGCCATTGAAGTTTTAGCCACAAATTATTTGCCTATGGTGATATCTAGAAGTGTTTTTCCTATATTTTCTTCTAGAATTTTTATGGTTTCATGACTTACATTTAAGTTTTTTATCCATCTTGAATTGATTTTTGTGAGGTTTAAGAGGTAGGGGTCCTGTTTCATTCTTTTGTATGAGGCTATCCAATTTTCCAGCACCACTTATTGAATAGGGCTTCTTTTCTCCAGTGTATGTTGTTGTCTGCTTTGTCAAAGATCAGTTGGCTATGGGTAGATGGTTTATATGTGGATTCTCTACTCCATTCCATAGGTCTATGTCTCTATTTTTGTACCAATACCATAGTGTTTTGGTTACTATATTTCTTCTAGATCTGTGAGTATGATGTTGGTATTTTGATGGGGATTGCCTTGAATGTGTTAATCACTCTGGGTATTATGAACATTTTAACAATGTTTATTCTACTGATTCATGAGCATGATATGTTTTTTTTTATTTATTATAGCTTATTATGGGGGTACAACCGTTCTGGTTAAAATTTATGTCCTCTGTGATTTCTTTCCTCAGTGTTTCATAGTTCTCTTTGTAGAGATCTTTCACCCTCTTGGTTAAACATATATCCTAAATATTTTACAACCTAAAGAATGAAGAAAATATTTGCAAATTATACATCTGATAAAAGGCTAATATCCAGAATTTACAAAAAACTCAAGCAAATCAACAAGAAAAAACAAACAACCCCAATAAAAAGTAGGCAAAATACGTGAAAGAAGTTTTTCAAAAGAAGATAAATGGCCAATAAACATATGGAAAAATTCTCAATGTCACTGATCATCAGGGAAATGCAAATTAAAAAAACCACAAAGAGGTATCACCTTACCACAGATAGAATGGCTTTTATTAAAAAGTCCAAAAACAAGAGATGGTGGTGTGGATGCAGAGAGAAAGGAACACTTACACACTGTTGGTGGGATTGCAAATTAGTACAATCTCTATAGAAAACAGAATGGAGATCCCTCAGAGAATTAAAAGTGGACTTACAATTTGATCCAGGAATCCCATTGCTGGGTATTCACCCAAAGGAAAAGAAGTCTTTTTATCACTCAAACATTTATTGCAGCACAATTCACAATTGCAAAGATGTGGAATCAACTCAAGTGCCCATCAATTCACAAGTGGATTAACAAAATGTGGTATATGTATACCATGGAGTACTACTCAGACATAAGAAAGGATGACTTAATGCCTTTTGCAGCAATTTGGATGGAACTGGAGACCATTATCCTAAATGAAGTATCTAAAGAATGGAAAAACAAAACCACATGTACTTGCTATTGAATAGGAACTAACCAATGAGCACACATGTGCACATAGGGAAGTAAAACTCAGTGGAAATCAAGCAGGGGGAAGGGGGGAAGAAGGAGGGGAAAAACCTACTTAACTGGTACAATGAATACAATTTGGGTGATGGGCACACTTATAGTCATGACTCAAACATTACAAAAGTGATCCATGTAACCAAAAACATTTGTACCTCCTTACTATTTTGAAATAAAAAAAAAAAAAGTCCGATAAAGTTGTGGAGATATTTTGCATTAAATTCAGAATTTCTTGGGAAAGTAGGATATGAGATGTGTGCTTAGAATAAGACAATAAAGAGTATGTATTGGGCTTAAGGTTAGTGAAAAAGTGCAGGAAAAAGGCCAGCCTTACAAATTTGTTTTTGTACCATCAGCAGATAAATAAAACATATATATGCTATTTAGCAAAGAGCAGCATGCAGAAGTTAGGGAGCATGGATATGTATCAAATATTATCAGCATAGTTATGTCATTTTTCCAATAACACTGGGCAGCCCCAGAGATAGAACAGAGAATGCAGACTGTAGAGGTTATTGAGACCTGGGGATTGGCAAGGCATATTTGAGACAGTAAAAATTCTTCAATTCAAGTGAATGCACAATATTTTTGACATTAATGCTAGAGTTTGTTAAAATGGCAAGGAAGATGATAAAATACAGAATGAACCTAGGGACAAGGAAAAGGGAAACATCTTAAGTTTGTGATGAGAACCAAGATCAAATTTAGTAGCAGTGACTGAGTGAGATGAGAAGGAGATTTTAAAGTTTGAAGTCTTTAAAGATAGAGAAATGCTGAGGAGAAATGTGTGACTAGGCTGGTGGGTTGTTGCAATCAAGAGATTTTTAGGAAAAACAGGATAAAAAAAGCCCACCTTAATATAAATGAAGAATCCACCTTCAGAAAACAGATAAAATGGACAAATGGCCAAAATGGAAAAAAACCTAAAAGCCAAACTCCTTTGATGTATTTGTTAATGTGAAACTCTGAATAAAGTGAATACATTATTTTTATCAGAAAGATTATTTTTCACATGACTGTGATAACTAATAACAGAAGATTTTAAATCAATAAAAATATATGTGCATATTAATATAAGACTAATTTTTTGCTTTGTAAAACTGAGCAGAAGGTGGGTGGAGGAATTATTATAGAATATTTAATTGTTAATGGGAAATTGTGTGGGTAGCTTGTTTTATTGCTAGGCAAATTTTAATGAATAAATGCCTGAGATTAATGGGTTTTTATAAAGGGTATAAGTTGAAATGATCTTTTATCTCACTTGTCATATCATAAACTATGAAGAACTGTCTAGGCAGCATGGTTATCCTTGGCCTTGGAGATATGCGTTACATAAGCTTATCTACTTGGAAAGTTGGTCAGACTGAACTCAAGCAAGTACAAGCAGGAAAACTCCTTTATTTTTCTCATCACCACACTTTCAACCAGGATCTGTCAAATCTCCCTTGCCTGTCTTTAGGCAGCATGTCCCACAGATCTCATACCTTTCCTGTCTTGTTTGGCTATAAAAATAGTTTCATTTCCAGTTGTTAAAATGTTCAGTCTAGTTTGAATTAAAATTTTGATCTCACATACAATTAAAAATTTTCCCTCTCTTATTAGCTTAGGCATGATCTGTGTCTAATTGTAAAACCACCTGTAAGCCAGATGGTGGGGAGGGGGTGGTCCAATTGCTCTACCTATTCTATCTACTCTTCCCTTCCCACTTCCATCCTCTCTTCTTTAGGGTTGGGGCTGGGGTTGAGGAGGAAACATTAGAAAAAGAGTCATAAATGGTTCTTACTTCACTGGTGTTGTCTGTAGTTTTCTGTTGAGGTTATTTATTTTTAATCATCATGATTATGGGAAGTATTTGAAACCTGAAATAAATTTCTAGGATTTGGGGAGACTCTTTGTGAGGTCTTGTTTCACCCCTGGTGGTGTACTGCCATGTTCTCCTCCCCTGGGAAGATCTCTCTCTTTAATGGAGTCCCTTAAAGTGCCTCATGTCTGCTACCTGTTGCATGTATTTAATTTGCCCCCTGAAAACTCATGCATTTTTGTCCCATCGAACTGCACAGTTTTCTTAACTTCTGACTCTTCCTTTCTCATCCCACCATACAGGCAGTCCTAGCCAGCTTCCTATTTTTAGATCTTTCCGAATGAAAGCAGACACTCTTTTCTGTATTCTTGTTTTCCCCTAAAGTCAGGTTTTCTCTGGAGCTCTCTCACCTTACCCATCTAAATCACAGAAGCAAAATGGGCTCAAACAAACCTCCTGTTGGGGAATTAGATGATTTTCCCTTTCTTATAAGCAACCTAATCCTAATAAGTAGTTCTGTTGGGGTATCCACCACTTGACTTACTTGGGGACAGAAGACCATGCATTCCCTTTACCCAGGAAGAGGAGAAGAATTAAAGCACTCTGTATTTCTAGGAATTCCCTTCAAGCACTTTATTTTACAATGTCTAGTTTTTCCTTATATAGATTCAGGGATCATGATACCCTGACTGTCTTTGCTACATTTTGGTTAGTGTTGCATGGATGGTTTTATTACCACTTTTTAGAACTTCAGGGTACATCACAACTATTGCTCTCAGCTTTGAGGTTTTCTTTGGAAATCACCAGACCTCAGATACAGTCTCAAACTTTCTCTGCAGACTAATTTTGAATGCTATTTATGTTAAGCCTGAGACTGAGCTTATTTACGCATGGAGAGCTATAACCTACTTAGCAAATAGCACAATAAAGAGAAGGATATCTAAATCTGCTATCAGTATCTCCTAGGATTATTGATGGGAACAAGAACAACTCACAACATTTTTAGTATATTTTTTTAATGGCTAGAGATAGAGATTTCCATTGGTTGGCACTGACTACTTCTTTTAATTCAAGTTGGTAGTTGGTATGCTGTTGCATAGAGATATTTAATATTCATTGAAAGCTTCTTGGATGTCCTTAGGATGGGACTTTCAGAGTAAAAGAGTGCTTACATAGTTGGCACTCAATTCATGATGATGGAATATGATGTGTAGTCTTTAAAACTTCACAATAAGGATTTAAGTCCCTCCTTTATTTTTTATAGAATATATGCTTAATAAACACTTATATAGCATTTATTATGTGTCAGGGACAGTTCAAAATACTTTATAGTTCATTTAATTCTCATAACAGCTCTATGAGGTAGTTACTCTTATCACTGTCATTTTACCAGAGTAAACTGAGGCACAGAAATCTTAAGTATCCCCAAGGTCACACAACGTGCTAAAGCTGGAGTTTGGGCAGAGGCAGTCTGACTCCAAAATGTGTGTTCTTAGCACTATGCAATTCAGCTGTTTACTTCGAAAGATATTTAAACTAGATTAAAATAAAAAACATACAAAAAGGCCATTAAAATAAAAATCGGAAAATTCAAAGTCATGAAGTGAATGAAGAGAGAAATTGTGAAGAGCTAAGCGCTAAATTTAGCTCTGAACTTTCTAACAGGCAAATCATAAAGGAAAATAAGATGAATTAGATAGCTCTTGTAGTCTCATTCTCATATCAAAGGGAATTTAAAATTTATTTGGATGAAGAAACTATCTTTAGCATTCAATATACAGAGGTTTATATCAGGAAAATTTTTTCATAAAAGATATGTCCCATAAATTTTTTGCAGATTATGCAGAAATTCTATTACATTTTATAATAAGTAATAAGCTGAAGATAATAAGCTGAAGAAAGCACTAAAAATCTGTGAAGGAAATTCTAAAGGAAACTAAAGTTTATTAACATACCTGACAAACTTTTACTTCCCCCTAATTCAATGATACACTGTTGACAGTATAGAGGGTTATTTTCACAAACTTTGCTCATCTTCAAAAATAATTTATCCCCTTGTACATTTTAAATTGGCATCTTCTTTGTCTTATCACAGGTTTAAATAATGGCAATGAATGCAATTTCTGGACTATTATATCTATTAATATTTAAAATAAAACTATCATATCATTCTTTAAATGTATCCAAGTGAATCTTATTATTCTAGTAATTTAATATATGCCAAAAGCAGTCTTAAAATATATGAACAAACCAGTCCAAAATTTTACTTTCTGCTTCAGAATTTTATTCTATGATATATACAGAATATTTACATTTTTATTCTTGAAAGTCTTTTATTAATCCCCTTTTCTTGTGTTTCTGAAATATCTACTTATCTAAATATTTAGGTACCTTTTAGCTTTTTAATTTCCTGTACCATTGGAATTTAAGTTTTAAGAAATTTTCTTGGACCAATTATAATTGTGAGTATTATTTATGCATATTATCAGAACAAATACATAACAGATTTTGATAAGTAATTACTAAACACAAAAAATAAAATTATATTGACAACTAAGCTTTTAATGACACTTTTTTCAATTAAATCATGTAGTTTTGGATTAATGTTACTCATTGTTAGAATGATGCAGGATTCAGTAGAAATTACTTACAAGAAGAAGAAAAGTTTTAGGACCACTAAATGAAAGACATAAAAATATATAAATGATTGTTGTGACTCTAGCTATATAGTAGATCCTACAAAATATTCCAATAAGGATATGCTCTTATAAGTACATGGTAGGAATGAAAAAATTTTCAGAATTCCATCTAAGTAAAGGTAAATATGGGTTTTCAGAATTTAATAAAAATTCTTTAAAATTCATAAAAATTTTTCACGTAAGCCTGAATAAATGTTTGAGAAACCATACAGCACTATCTTGCCTCTAGTGTATGGTCCTTTTGTTCAAAGATGTAATGTTGATCTGTTGGAAGTACATGCAGAATTTATATTACTACATCCTCCTTGAAATCATGGCAAAAATATGTCACTGACACACAGACACTAATGAATGAGATCCCCTCCCCAAATTCATTCTCATTATTGAGAATGGAAAATTATAGAGTTGGAATACTGTGAAGCAGGTCGATATTTTCAGAATCATTTTTCAAATTTGAAACTTCAAAATTTTTAGATAGATTGGTAAATAGATAAATCTTTACATAGATGTGTCACTTGGATGAAATAAATTTCGACTCATGTAACTGTTTCTTACTAATACTTTCTTTGTTTTGTTTTCATGTTATAGTCCCTCAAAGCAATAGATTCCGTAATGATAGTCAAGGGATATAATGGATGAAATTATTTTCAAAAATTATCACAATTTCTACCATCTCACTGAAAAATATATTTTTATTCAGAACACCCAAATTACATCTGTGGGATTCATCCACACTCAGTTTTTTGTATTGTACTCCATTCTAATGTCATTTTTCATCCTTAACAAAAATATGTAAAATTCTGGTACCTTAATTAAAGGAATATTCTCTGATACCAATCTTTGACTTTCCACTCCCCTCTTCACTTTTTTGTTGCCGTATAGATTTTTACTTTCTAAGGCATTGTGCAATACTGAGATTAAAGAAGGTTAGAAAGTGTGATTCTCTTTGGTAAAGTATGAGAAGGGTGAGTATGAATTAAGAGATGAAAAGGAAAACTTTCATGATGTTTCTATTGCAGTTACTTTCTCAGTCAATTTGGTTTTAAGGAGGAGTATATGCTTTCATTGAAGATTTAGAAATTGACTATCTGGGACTTTGAGCCAATTTGAAAGTTTTCATATTCCCTCAGGGGTATATACAAACCCCTAGATACATATTCTGTACTAGACTACAGGTGTAATTTTTAATATAATTTATCAGTTTGACTTTGGAAA
>CM052439.1:67902407-67959076 GCA_028533085.1 Varecia variegata
TTGTTCATTGCCAGTATATAGGAAAGTAATTGACTTTTGTATAGTAACCTTAGTATTCTGCAGCCTTGCTATCATCACCAGTTAGTTCCAGGAGGTTTTCGTTGATTTTCTGCGATTCTCTATGTAGATAACAATGTCATTTCCAAACAAATATGGTTTTATTTCTTCCTTCCTAATCTGTATATCTTTTATTTCCTCTTTCTTATGGTATTTCTTTAGATGGGAATTCCAGTACAATATTGAATAAGAGTAGTGAGAGGCAACACCCTTCCCTTCCATAAGATTATAGGGAGGAAATATCTAATTTCTCAACATTAAATATGATATTAGTCATAGGGGGTTTTTGTAGATTTTTAAAAATCTAGTTCAGTAGATCCTCCTATTCTTATTTGCTGAAAATTTTTGTCATGAAGTACTGTTGCATTTGTCAAATACTCTTTCGGCATCTGTTATTAGAATCATATGATTTTTCTTCTTTAGCCTGTTGATGTCATGGATTACATTAACTGATTTTTGAATATTTAACCAACCTTATACCTGTATTATCCACTTGGTGTGTTGTAAAAGTCTTTTTCTACATTGTTGGATTTGATTGACTAATATTTAGTTGGAGATTGTTGTACCTATGTTAGTGACATAGAAATTTGTCTGTAGTTTTCTTTTCTTGTAATATCTTTATCTGATTTTGGTATTAGGGTAGAGCTGGTGTTTTGAATGGGTTAGAAAGTATTTGCTCTGCTCCTATTTTCTGGAGGAGAATATAGAAAAAATGGTATCATTTCCTTCTTAAATATTTGGTACAATTCACTAGTAAAACCATCTGGTCCTGGTTCTTTCTATATTTGAAGGTTATTATTTATTAATTCAATTTCTTTAATATATGTAGGCCCATTTAGATGATGTATTTCTCCTTTTCTGAATTTTGGTAGATTGTGTCTTGCAAGAAATTGGTCTATTTCAATTAAGGTATCAAATTTGTAACCATAGCATATTAATAATATTTCCTCATTGCCATTCATGTGTTGGCCCCTCTTTTAATTATGCTATTAGTAATTTGTGTCTTCTTTCTATTTTCTTTGGTTATCCTGGCCAAAGTTTTATAATTTTATTGAAATTTTTAAAGAATTAGCTTTGGTTTCATTGATTTTTCTGTTTTTTTTCTCTTCAATTTCATTGATTTCTGCACTAATTCTTATTATTTCTTTTGTTCTACCACCTTCAGGTTTATAATGTTTCTCTTTCTCTAGTTTCCTAAAGCAAAAGCTTAAAGGATTGATTTTAGATCTTTCTTCTTTTCTAAAACAGTCATTCAATGCTACGCATTCTCTCTAAGTATTTCTTTTACTGTAGCCCACAAATTTTAATGTCATATTTTCATTTTCATTTAGTAAATATTTTCACTTTATTTTCAGACTTCTTTGATCAATGTGTTGTTTAGAAGTGTGTTGTGTGATCTCATGACTCCTGTGACTTCTGCTTATGGTAAACTGTGATTTTCTGTATTTGCCTGTCTCTGCAGTTTTCAGGGCATCAGTTTGACCTCAGTTTTCTGATGGATCTAAGGACAGTTGTTGATTTTTACCTTGTTTAGATAGTTTTCTTATTGTGAAGATGGAGGTGACAACTTTCAAGCTCTTTACCTGTAAGAGACTGGATATGACTTTCATACTTTGCAGGCTTGATTTTAGCCTATCTTGATTTTAGCTTGATTAGTTTGATTAGCTTAATTTTAGCCTTAGCATAGGAGTTCTTCAAATTTGCCAATGTCCTTGGAATGTGGTCTGTCTTTAAGGTCTTGGCCTATGCAAGATTTCAGTTGAAAACTTGGACTATTCTCCAAAAACTTTCTACTCTGGCAAGAAGTGAATCTCTGTGTCTACTCAGTACTGTGTGTACCTGAAATCTCTGCTCATCCCTTCAGGTTTTCATCTTCATTAGTCTATATATTAGGCTTTCCAGAGTCTCCCCCAGTGTGTGAGTACTTTAGGAGTTGGCTAAGACTAGAGTGGGATTGTTAGGCAAATAGCCCTTTGGGTATCTTGGACTCTGATCTTTGTTCTCACACCGGATGAAACTACCACTTTTTACATGGGCTCTTTTTTCTCGAAGGTTAGTTTCTAAAGTATCTTTGTTACAGCAAGCATTACAGTGGGTGGTCCCAAGGACAAACCAGAGGCATATGGAGAGTCGGAGAATCAAGGTTTATTCTCCCGCAGGCTCAGAGGGGTCTTGCCTCCAAATTCTGAGCCCTGTCTACCCAATTTTTCCCACTTTTATTAAGTTGGGGTGGTCTGAGGGGTGGGGTCTCAGGTGACTAATGCCTGCCAGGAAATAGGTTAGTTGATGTGTCAGGTAATAGGTTAGTATTTTGTTGATGCACCAGGTAATAGAGTAGTTGATGCACCAGGTAATAGGTTTAGTGTTATGCTGATGTGCCAGGTAATAGATTAGTTGATGGGCCAGATAGTACTCCTAGTAGACTAAGATTGTGAAGACTAGACTCATCGTAGGTAGATCAATCATTTGTGAAACTGATGAACTAAGAATTATCATTTCGCTTGCTTTTTCAAGTTTCTATTTTGATTGTTGTAAATGAACAGTATGAAATAAATTATTTTATAAAAGGCATTAAAACCATGAATATCTCTACTAATACACTATACCATGATTTACAAAATTAACCATCTTCCTCTCTTTGAACACTTTCCTTTAAACTTCACATGTTGGGAAATTTATGCTAACAAGGTTTCACATTCCCTGCTTGGATTTTTCAAAATTCAAAGACTTCCCGGTCTCCAGAAGTATGAGAAATAAATGTCTGTTGTTTAAGCCACCAAGTCTGTAGTATTTCGTTATAGCCGCCTGACCGACTAAGACACAAATTAAAACTGAGTGACTGTAACAGTATAGAGGAACCCAAGATATGATGACTAAATGATATGTAATATCTTGAATGGGATTCTGGAACAAAACAAGGACATTATGTACAAACTAAGGGCATCTAGATAAAGCATGGACTTCAGTTAATTACACTCCATCACAATCAGTTCTTTAGTTGTGACAAATGTACCATTGTAATGTAATATATTAACAATAGAGGAAACTAAGTGTTACATTCTCCATATTATTTTATGGTATTTCAAAAATTCTAAAACTAAAGTCTATAACCTTTTAAAAAGTTTATTAAACAAATGCAAAAGATATTGCACACTCAAAAAAATCAAGCAGGAAATAATAAAAATTAAGAAGATACATATATAATTTTTATCATATTAAAAAAAGAGACTGGGTGCAATGGCTCATACCTGCAATCCTAGCACTTTGGGAGGCCCAAGTGGGAGGATTGCATGCAGCCAAGAGTTTGAGACCAGCCTAAGCAATACAGCAAGGCCCCGTCTCTTCAAAAATAAAAATAAAAAAAATTATCCAGGCACTGCGGTATGTGCCTATAGTCCCAGTTACTCAGGAAGCTGAGGCAGGAGAATCACTTGAGCCCAAGAGTTTGAGGTTGCAGTGAGCTATAATAATGCCACTGCACTCTAGCCCAGGCAACAGAGTGAGCCGCTGTCTCAATAAAGAAAAAACAATTTTAAAAAAGAAACATATGGCATACTGAAATGTGTTTGAAAATGCTAATAAAACAGAGATACTTCTACCAAAATGGAATTTATAAAAAAAAAAGGAAGTATACATAAATAGATAAGGGATTTAAGACATAAATATCAGTATGGCAGAGTTTCTGTAATCATAATAGAATATTATACATAATTTTATAATATTTAAACATTTAGACTAAATACATTGAAAATATTTTTGAAAAATATTTGAAACCTCAGACCAAATAAAAATAAAAATTTTGAGGAAAAAGTATAATTTAGTAAAACATGACCCCAAGACAACTAAAAGTGTGAATGTATATTTATCAATAAAAGAATCACAATCAGTAGTTTGTAATCTACAATCTAACACCTTTAGACACACGTTAAAATGCTAGACCCAGGGAATTTCAAAGTTAAGTATCATTAAACCTTCTGGAAACAAATTTCTTTATGTCAACTTTCATGGCAATATAAGAAAAAGAAATTACTCAAAACAATTTCATGAGGCTATAGTCTTAATATCAGTATGAGAAATAAAGTCATAGGCTAACATAATTTCTGAACATAGAGACCAAAAATTTAAATAAAATACTAGAAAACTAAATCCAGCAAGATATAAAAATACAGCAAGATATAAAAATACACTGTGATAAAATATGATTTTTTTCCTCAGGAAAATAAAGATGTTTTAACATAGAAATATCTCTAAAAGTAACACACAATACTTAAAACATTAATGGAGAAAATATTTATTATTCTGTAAGTCAAAAAACAATTAATTGATGCAATTCAACATCAATGCATAATTTTTCAAAAATTCTTAATATTCTAAGGATAAGCGGAAAACCCCTTTCCCTGCTAAAGTTCTATACCAAATATCTATAATACATTTTATACATCTATTTATACATTTTTATGACTAAAAAGAAGAATCAATCATGATATAAGAAGGAATAAAAGAAGAATGTTTAAAATTGTAGTTATTACACTTATTATATTGGAGGCTTAATAGCTGAGTAAAAGAAGAAAAAATAACAGACGGTGTGAGACTTGAAAAGGAAGGAATTCCACTGTCATTGTTTGCAGATGATATAAATGTCTAAATAGGAAATCCAAGAGATTCTATTAAAAAAATTGAAAAAATTAAAATAATTGAAAAACTGTTTAAAAACACTCATATAACAGTGGGGCAAAGGCAATATACGTAACCTAAACATTTGTATCCCCACCATATTCTGAAATTTAAAAGAAATTCATAGATATCAGAAAGTTGCAGTTCTATAGACCAGAAAAATTATCAGAAACTGAATCTTCCCAGAAAAATATCATTTATATCTCTAGCCAAAATAATACAATAGCAAATAATAAACCTAATGAACAGTGTAAGATATTTATAGAGTAAGTTATAATATTTTATTTACAAATATGAAAAAAGATAAAAATAAATGTAGAGAATATGAATTATGGTTGGGAAGATTCACTATCATAAAAATAGCACCACCTATAAAACAATGGAATAATGACAAAATCCTAATAAAATTTTATGCTTATGGAATTTGGCAAATGATCTTAAAATTGAAACAAAAGTGAATAGGGCATGAAAAGTCAAAACATACTCTTATATTCAGTGTATCATTGGATTTCTCTTTTTATTGATCCTTACATTCTTGGTCTTTGGAGTATTTTATAAATTAACTTTTAATGTGACTTTAAATATTGTTGGATTTAGGCCTAGCATTTATTATTTGTTTCTGTGTATTCCCTCTGTTTTGTTTCTTTTTCTTTTCTTCTTTGATGCTTTCTTTTAAAATATTTTTTAATTGTTTTAGTCTATCTTTTGGCTCTTTTACTATACCATTTGTATATGTGTTAATAGTTACTCTGAGGACTACTTTGAAAGACTGTAAAGGGTTTAAAATTTTACCCCATTTTCAAGCTAACAAATTAGCTTGCTGAAATTTAACTGATGCTGGCAGAAGACATGCAATTCCTAGGTCAGGGACTGGAGGCTCTTTATTACTGATAGCAATAGCAGTAGCCAGGTAATAGCAGTATCCTTCATGGCTTCCTGAGACTCAGGTCTCAGAGGGCAACATGAAGAAGACCAGATGACACCTGCAAACACAGTATATTACATTATAAAAGAGGAACCCTAAGCTTAGAGAAGCTGATTATTTTATAATAAGCTACAAACTAAAACGAACCTTTGCTTTGGAGACTAGACAGTGAATATGCTCACTCATTGGTCAGAGGAAATGCAATATCTATATCCCAATGCTTTAAGCAATTTGTCCTATGCTCCCGAGGAAGACACTATGTCTATCTTCTAAGCTTACTTGCCCTACCAACATCATTGAAAGGATTGTCTGAAGCAAAGAAAAATGGTATCTCCATTTACAAGATATACAGGAATGCAAGAGAACTCAAGAAAATTGTCTTCCAACAATATCAACTCCTTGTGCCTACATGTGAAAATATTTTACCTGCAAAACACCACAGCATTTGTTACTCTGGTTAATCTGGCAAAGGGTGGGCAAAATTCACTCAATTTGTCTCACACAACATTTAATTATATTTACAGTCAAGCAGTATGATAAGCTCCACTTGCAGCATTGACCTGACTATGCTGACAAACAGCTGGGCAACTCTCTGAAACTATCTGGGTCTACACTAGAAATTTAGATGTCTTTCTCTGTAAATTTTTCTGTTGACTTTTCCACTCAGCTGGATGCTTAATCCAGCAGATGTATTACTGATTGCACAGACTTGACCTTGGCCCATAAGAAAGAGGTCTAGGGTTATTCTACCATCCATAACAATCTTGGCCAATAAATAGAGTCTGTCCTGAAAGACTTCCAAAGCCAAAGTAGTGTCCTAGGTCCCTTAAACTATAGTCAGTGACAAATTCTATATTACATTTTCTAATTGGATGAATTCTATCATAACAATAACTGTCCTCAGATTGAGCACAAATACTGCATCAGTTATCCCAATGGAAAGCTCTATGAGAAAGGTAGCCTCATTTTGGAGAACTCTCTTCTGTCATTTGACAGCCACAAGATATAGTGGGGTGTTTTCTTAAACACTTGAAAATTTCTCTGACCACTCCTGAGATGCAAGTGGCTATGTTTTCAGGATGGAAGCAATCCAGTGCCTGGCTTCTGCAAAAGCAATACAGTCACAGGTTTGCACGTGGTGTTGCTTGCAATGTTTGAACCCCACAGTGTGAAAACTATATAAGTTAGGGGGCACAGGTTGATGGTGACTCTAATATAGCTTCCCTGCCAGCTAGTAGGCCTTAGGCATTCCAAAGTTCATTTTCAATGATTGAGATTAATTTTTTTTTTTTTGTTGGTGGTGGGGTATTGATAAGATATCTAACTTGTACTATTTGTCTGGAAATGGTCTGAAAAGCTGAATGTGTAATTTAGTTTCAAGTTTAGCCAGAGTCAACTGACTGAACTGGAACATCAACATCATAACCTGAAAAAAATGTCAACAGTGGTGAGTTCAAAGTGTGATGCAGTCAATCTACCAGAAGCAGGTGAGGGTGAAACCCCACACAGGTAGATATGCAATATGACTTCCCTAATTACAATGAAAAATGTCAACTTTTAGTAGGAGTCACAAATCTGGCATGTACTCATAGCCTCTGCATCAGAAATATAGAATCCTTTGCTCTGTGCCCTATGAATGTGGATGTGGTACCATGTCTGGGACAATAACGGATTCTGGCAGCAGTGGTAGTAATCTAGATGAAGCAGAATCAATCAACAGCTCAATTCTCATAGGTCTTATTAGAGAACAGGCATCTATACAAGTGACCCAGAGAGTCTGATCATCAACTGTGATTTGCTTACACAGTTGGTGGCCTCGAAAAGGGGTTTCTTTAATCTGCCAGTCTATAGTTTCCCAAATGGCTGACCAAAAAGCTAGGGCATTGGCAACAACCCAAGTGTCAGTAAAAATGTGAAAAAGTTTTCATCGAGTGAAAAACAGAGATACAAGCACAGCTTTGCGTTCTGACCACTGGGAACAGACACATCTGCTTTCCATTCTGCATAGCTGGCGATGAGGTTGAATAGCTGCAGCAGCCCAGCATAGCATTTCAGCTTGACTAAATCATTAATGTAAATTAAACATGAGCATTTAGGGGAACCTCTGTGAAGCAAAGGCCTATTGAATCAGCAGCTTTGCTTCAGATAGAGTAGAGCATAAAGCGTCTTCCAAAGGGATAGTTGCTACTTCTTCATGTAAAGCCAAGATGATGTTGGGGGCCAGGCTGGCTGCGTTCTGGAATATGCCATCTCCACTTGACAAGGAGGACTAGCTGGGTCCTTCCTGCCTTAGTTAGTTGTTGAGTCCAAGTTGAACAACCCAAAAGGGGAAATCAGGCAAGAGAATCTCAGGCCTCCATGGGTCAGACATTCGGTTTCCACGAGAGCCCAGTGGCAAGCTAGTGGCTGAGTTATATCAGGGAGATAATGAGTCCAACACCAGAGTGTTGCCTCTGGGTTTAAACTACCTTTCTTTGCCAGGGACTCTAATTGGCAAAGTCATCAGTGACAGAGATCTGTGGCTCAAAGCATTAACCTACATGTGGCTCTTGCCAATCAGGATAATCCTTTCTGTCACTTATGAGCACATATAGAACAGGCATGTATTAATAAAATGTCAATAGCAGTTGTATATTTAGCAGGTAAAGCCACAGAGTTCTCATGCACTAGGTTATATTAGCTTTCTTTCCCTCTGTGAACTCTTACCAAACCTTATTAGCTGATTCTGGGTACCCACTACCCCATGGACCAGATAAGATGTTAACTGGATATAAGATGGGAATTTGTGTCCAAAAGAGCTACAAAAGTTTGAGTCCCTTTTCTTCCTCATAATTCCCCAGTATGAACTTATATGTGTGTTATGACATTTGTTCTTCCTTGGGCACAGGAGATCTTAGTACTGCTACTAATTATCTGTTTCCTTAAAATAGCTGAAGTCAAGAGGGGAGGTGCTGCAAGGTAGAAATTAGCTCCACATCAGCGACCGAGGCACATTTACTGTTGATGCTGCATGGCCAGGTGGCTGCTCACAGCTAAAACTGTTCCACTTTCTAATGTTTTCTATTCACTCAGATCTCTATATCCTTATTGCTTACAGTGCTTGCTTCTGCTCTGGGAGTTTCTTGACTCAGGAAACAGGGCTGGAACTAAAATGAAGCAGTGTAGCACTTAATTTAGGCACAAAATTTAAGGACATGCCAAAAAACTGAATAATATGATGAGTAATGTTTTAAAGCAATTTTTTTTTTTTTTTTTTTTTTTGTGACAGAGTCTCGCTTTGTTGCCCGGGCTAGAGTGAGTGCCGTGGCGTCAGCCTAGCTCACAGCAACCTCAAACTCCTGGGCTTAAGCAATCCTACTGCCTCAGCCTCCCAAGTAGCTGGGACTACAGGCATGCACCACCATGCCTGGCTAATTTTTTCTATATATGTATTTTAGTTGGCCAGATAATTTCTTTCTATTTTTAGTAGAGATGGGGTTTGGATCTTGCTCAGGCTGGTAAAGCAATATTTTAAAAGGTAAAAAAATCATGCAACAACTCTAGGATGAACAAAATACCAAAATTTTAAATACACTATCTGATACTGCATTTGCATGATTCACCTAATTTGCTCCACCCTGATCCTGACCTACCAGATTCGGTTTCACGATTACTAGCAGAAGACATGAGAGCCCTGGGTGAGAGGGAAAGGACTTATTTTTAACTTATGGCACAGGAAGCAGCATGAGCTTTATGTTTATGGCCGTTCACCTCCACTCTCAAGTCCTAAGAAGGTGATATGGAGGGGCCCAGATAGGTGCTGCACAGGCAGAGGGTTTTTGTCAGACCTGAGGAACTGTGAGCTCAGGGAACCTGAATATTTTATAGTGGATGGGAAACTTGTCCGACTGTTGCTCCTAAAGGAGGCACGATCTTTATTATAGAGGACGGGAAACAAGCCTGCCTCTCATTCCAGAGCAAGGCACTCTATCTTCAGAGTCTGACTGCTGTACACACATCCTTTAAAAATAGTCTGGAACAAAGGCAGCCAGTGCCTTTGTAAGACATGCAGAATTGCAAATGACTCATGGAGAGTTGTCTGCTAAAATATCCACTACAAACCTAAAAGTATAATGGATAACCTCTAAATCAATAGGCTAAAAGGGGCATAAAGAAATTGTATTTAATTCACTACAAGATAAGAAGGAATGGGGAAAAGTGTTTTACAGAAAAAAAATATGACCAGTGGGAAATAAAAATAAAATTATAGAAAGAAATTCAAATATATAATCACAAAAAGTGTGGCCAGATTAAATTTACTTGTGAAAATGAGATATTCTCAAATGGAAGAAATAAAATCTAACTGTATTCACTTTGCAAAAGAAAAACCTAAAGTTCTCTTGTTCCTTCCTTATGATTTCTCTCCTCTATTTTTATTTATTTATTTAACACACACATAGTACTTATTATTTCCCTGCTACTGTTCAGGGTACTTTACAGATAAACTACTTTAATTCCTATAACAACAAAAAGAGGTTGTTATACTAGTATTAATACTACTATTACCCTTTTGCCAGTTGAGGAAAACGAGACACGAAGAGGGTAAATGAATTTCCAAAAGCCACCTGTTAGGAAATGGTCAAGATAAGGTTTGAATCCAGGCATTCTGACTCAAGGATCTGTCCTCTCCCCGTACTCTGCTGCCTCTTCAATTCCTTTAAACATACTGTTTTCCTCTACCCGGCTCCACCCTGCTCCAGCCATCCCCGGTTTCTCTGAAATCATACTATTATCTCAAAGACTATTAATGCCACTAGAAAAACTAAAAACTGTAGAATTGCTAGAGTTATAACTGGGAGTATTAATCACAGAGGACCTAGAGTAGTTATGTTCATACCCTATAAAATAGACTTGCATGCATATGAAAGCAAAATAAAATAATCTTTCAGGGATAAAATAAGTAAAATTAAAAATTTATTAATATAATATAAATTTTCTGAAGCTACATGCAGAGTAATAACATGTCCTCAAAATAAATAAAGCAAAACTTAACCACCTTGTTTAGATAAATAGGCAAATCTAAAATCATCATGGGAGATGTTAAGAAACTTAAGTTCAGAAATTGATGAATACGACATCATGTATTTCTCTGTGATGTAGTACATGGTTAAAGACTAACCCTCCTACCATAAAAAGAAAATGAAACAAACCTATAAAACTTCCCAAAATATATAAGAAAACTATTTAACTGTTTTCCAGCAGGAGCTGACAGGCAGAGCAGCCTGGCATCCCTGAGAAACAGGAAATTTACAAGAAACATAAACCTCGCGATCAGATCATCCAGCTCTCTGCCTAGGGAAACTTCCCCAGTCTCCGGGGAAGCTGTTGTCTCAGCAGAGCACGGAAATTCTGCCTAGTGAAGGAGACAGAGGTCAGAGTTCAGGGAAAAGAGGGTGAGATTAGGATAGAAAAAACATTTGAAAAAAAAAAAGTCAAAATCTCCATAAAATTCATGAAAGACCATCTCACATATACAGGCAGCACAGCAAATCTCGAGGAGGGTAAATAAAAAGATAAATAAATAAACAAACCATATTAAGACACATAATAGTCAAACCGCTAAAAAACAAACGTAGAAAGAAAACCTTTTAAGCATTCCAAAAACAAAGGATGCATTACATACATGGAAACAGGGATAAGAGTGATCACAGACGTCTCATTAGAAAGAACAGTGGCCAGAAGATATCTTTAACTAAAGGAAGAAGAAACACACACACACACACACACACACACACACACGTACACATATACCTGTTAATTCTTGTATTTTTAAATCAGGTTATAATACTCCTTAAACATTAGAATAGAATGAAGATATTTTCAAATAAATAAAAGTTGACAGATAATATCACTGAGAATGTCCTGTAGGCTCAAGGGAAATGACACAAGAGAATTCAGTAAGGAAGAGCACCAAAAATGTGACTTAAGTGTAAATAGGAAAACAATTTAAAATAATGACAAATGCTCAATATCATACATACCATGCTGTCTTAAAATTTAATTAATAGATTAATCATCAAGCCCTCAGTTTGCAAGTCTAAGAATATATTTTCAAATAATTGATGGTTTAGCAAAGAAATCTAATTGTAATTAAAACATATTTAAATCTAAATAATGAAGACACTACATACCAAAATTTTAGAGAAAAAACTAAAGAGATAGTCAGAAATTTGTAGCCTTAAATTGATATATTAAAAAATGCAAATTAAGAAAGATAGCAATTCATCCCAAATTTTATTTATAACATCAAAATAATACCAATCAAAATTCCAAATGTTTGCCTTACTAAATATTAAGGTTAAAGGGCTTATAATGCTTAATGGTATGATCATAGAAATAGAAAAAAATAATTTTGTGATTAAAGAGTTCCACTTACATAAGGAAACAGGACATATGATGGGGTAGCAATACAAAATTAACTTTTAAATAAACAGTACAGAAAAAATTAGTTGAACATATGGAACATGATAAAAATTTGACCCCATCTATTAGACAGGCAGTATTTAATTAGTTTGCTATAATTTCATGGATGCTGGCAAAATACATGAGACTCTTGGGTCAGAGACATGAGGCTGTAACTAGAGAAGTTATTAATAAGTTACAGTTACACTGTAATGCTAACTTTTGTAAATAGGAGAATGTACTAATATAGATCCATCTAAACTGTAACTTCTTTTTGTCCCTGTCTTCTTATAATCTCTAAATATAATGTGTCTATGCTATAGATGCAAGGGTTCATTAAGTCAGGAAGTAGGAAAATGCTTAATAGCTCTAACAGAACCTGAGACTACTTACATTCTAATCTGTTACTCTCAGACATGTGAAGTGCACACTCAATGTGTGTGTGCGAAACAATCTCATGGGATGTGAAAAGAAATAAAGCTTTATCAATATGTAACATACAACATGGCAAAGGTGTTGTTAAAATAAGTAACTGGAAGGCCATTAGACACCCTGAGCCCAACTGCTGAAACTCCCCCTTTTAAAAAAACCCTGCAATTCTGCTTAAAGGCAGGATGGCAGTCTTTGAGACTCTAGTCCACTGCCCTTTTCATTTTCTGGCAAATTAATAAACTTCTCTTTCCTTTTCCTCAAACCACTTGTCCCTGTTCTTCATTCTCACTGATTTGGCCTCAGGGACAAGTACTGAACTTTCGATAACAATATAAATTGAAATATTCCCATAATTCTCAGAAATATAGAAACTAACCCAAATGTTTTTTAGGTTCACATTATGTGAGATAATCCTTGGTAAATAAAAGCTAGTTTAGGTTTAACTAAAATACACATGTCTTCAGAGTTGCTAACATTAAATATAATGCAGACACACAACTTTTATTCTACCTAGTTTACTATTCAAGTGAGTTTATGTTATCTCAAGTACATGCTTAAGAACATGAGTTCAACCTAAAAAGAAATGTGAAAATGCTGAATCCATTACTTCATGTATATCGAGCATTACAGTAAAATGACAACAAAAAACCTCTATGTATTTAACTTTTTTTTAGGATTCTTGCTTTCTTGATGACTGTCTATCATGCACGTGTTATAAAAATAGTTAATAGGAAAATGAGAGATAATGGCTTGCTTTGACCAATATCTCATAAAATTTTCATGAGTAATCCAAAAATAATTGTTAAGAACAAGTGATTTAAATATATGTAAGAAGGAGAAAAATTTATAAATGAACTTTTCAAACATAATTATATTTTATATGTCTACTTAAAAATAGCATCCCAATTCTCTTTGGTAACTTACACCCTTGGAGTTTTGTTAACTTAAATTATGGATATTCATTGAATATTTGATCATTTTCAAATAAGATAAAACACTTAAATATTAATTATTGAACATAAGTTTAAGCTTATCTGATTTTGGTTTCTTATTACAGAAAAACTAAAGATATTTGAATCTGTTAGCATACATGTGCTGTGCCACATTGAAAAATTATACTATGAGGAAGCATATGCTTCTAAAAATTAAGAAATTATACATTCATAAATATGCCAGTTTATAGAATTCTAATATGACAGACAGATATTTCCTAGTTTTCACTAGAAATTAAAATTACTAAGGGTCAACAATTTGAATTAATATATGTTAATTAAAACAAAAAGTGATAAGGGGAACACATCTGTATGTAAAGAAAATAAGAAACGTTTTGGTAAGAAAAGCTATAAGGTATGAGGATGTCTTTTGTTTTGTTTTGTTTTGTTACAGAAAAAAGAGTAATTTTAATCTTAAAGTAGAATGACTAGTTGTTTCACAATGAGAAAGAGAAAAAGTATAAGACAAAGTCTCAATGAATACAAGAAACTTGTAGAAGGTTTGTGGAAAAGAAGTCTTGGAAAATAAATTCTATGTGTGGTCAAGTTGGCTAAGATTGGGATGGATTTATTTTTTAAGTTTTTTTAAATCGAGCATTAATATCAAAGGCACTAGAATTTAGCCTTTTCTGTTAAAATGACAAAGTTTTCTTAACATATTGGTTTGTTCTTGATAATAAATTGTGAAAGGGATTTCTTTACCTTTTAAATAACCTACTTAGGAAACTAAGATTCCGTATCTTAATGTCACCCTTATCTATTTGTTCTTTAATTACTTAGGAAAACTGAGTCTTCTCACTATTGAAAGAGCTAAGTATTTTTTCCCAATTATGTAACTTTCTTTGCTTTTAAAATATTTTAATTGTCCTCTTGGTATTATTTCACAGTGACCTGTGATCATGTTTAATTAAGTCTTCAAATCATTTCATATTGTGGAAAAACAACATTCATAAAACTGCTAGCCTAAAATCAAGTGGAATAAGAATTAATTACATGAGAGTGAAAAATCTTACAAAGATGGTTATAATTTTTGTGGCTTTTTTTTAAACATTGCTGAACTCAATGTTTTGTTTTTCAGATTTGAGGAAATATTTTCTTTCTCTTAAGATAGCTATACATTATAGCAATTTGGTAAAGTATACCTTTGTAAACCAAAATTGAAATAATTACTTTTTCTCCATATCTGATTACTCCAGAATTTGGAAGCTATCAGTGAGTATTCTTATTTTTATTTTTATGGCTATGTAGTTATTTGTGCAAGTTCCATAAGAATTTGTTCTTCTTGAAACAGGATACAATTGAAAACTTTGGCTATCTTATCAAATATTTGATTGAAATATCATATTTGAGAATGTGCACAGAATTAGATATAATCATACAGTTTTAAGGAACTAAAGCTTACTTTATGGACCCAATAAAACTCTTTGAAAACAACTGGCCTAATACCTTGCCCATAGGGTTCCTAGCCTTATAGGTTAAGAGGAAGGTCATTTTCTGGAAGGCCCAGGAACTGTAAGAATATTTGGGGGACCTTGAGAAGAAAGCAATGCACCCAAATCTATAGTATTGCAGTTGAAGTCTGATGGCAAGTCTTTGGTTTGGTTTCTGAGCCTTCAGAGGCTTTAAAAAGTCTAATTTGGGATTTCTTTTCAAAAGTTCAGCAAAGCAGACTTAAAAAGAGACTAAGTGATCAATCACTATTCTTGCTGGACTTTTACAAATAATCACGTAATGTTTAATGAGAGTAGACCTATTTTGAAAATAAATTAGTCTTACTTTAATTATCTTTGGTAGAAATGGGGTGAATGTAGAAAGTAAAAACTGCTTTTCAGTAGAAAATTACAATGTGCCCGTTATTAGAGTCTTGCTCTGTTCATTGTCCCTGGTGTTTTATTGTTTCCCTATGGATGGGACTGGATCCTGAATTTTTTTAGTTTCCTCTACTATCTGGCCACAACTATCCAAGCTGACATTGACAATTTTCTCCCGTCCTTTTGACTTGGAATCACCAATAAAAAAGCTTCCTACAAGCTGAAACTGGATGATGTGGTAAAAACTTCAGAGGACAACCTTCATGCGTGGTGCTGTGTGAGCCACTCAGGGAGTTCACTGAGATGCACGTGGCCATCAACATAGTCATTCACATTGCAAACCAGACAAATCGTTAGATTTCAACTACCATCCTCAATTTACCATTTAAATTGCTTTGAGCTGAAATCTAGAAATCTTCTTGACTGACTGCCCTATCAGCTCAAAGACCGAGTTAATGGTTTGTTCTCACCATTAATGCTTGTTTTAATTTTTTCTATAGAAATTTCCCTCTCTTTCATGCTTTGATTTATTTGACTTTAGTTGGTTTGGTGTGTGGGGACATTGGCTAAGGAGCATACTCTAGTCTCTTGGTATTATCCTCTTGGTAGTCATCATTGTAATCTTCCTGGTGTGCTATGTTCCCTCAAGAGTCTTAAATGCACGTTTGCAACAGTGTGCCAGATGGTCTCACTACTATTAGAATGACAAATCAAAAGCCTGACTCCCTGACTTATGAGTTACACAATGAGACAAAGACAACCCAGGCATGATGGTGACAGAGAGTAATGGTTATGCTAGACTTTTGGTCAATATCTCATGAATGAGAGGCTGACCAAAAGTAGCAACATTGTTAAAATAATTAATTGGGAAGCCATTAGACTGAGATGGTTCTAGTGCCCTAAGTTTCTATGAACTGAAACCCAATAATCGTATCCTAGAAAAACAAAAGTTAAGTTTAACTAATCAGAAACTGCCAACTAATCTCTAACTGGAGACTTAGAAGCTACCGTTCCACTGTAATCAAATATTTTCTTTGCTTTGATTATTAGCGCTATAAAAGTTTTCTCTTCATACCCCTTCAGTGGATCCCTAACCCTCTTGCAGTCTGAATAAATTCTTTAAAATTTTAATGTGCCTAAGTTTATCTTTTAACAGAATGTTATATAATTTATGCAAATATAAGTATAATATATTTGGGTACATGCACAAATATAAGAGATGTCTTGGTAAAGAAATGAGTATTTAGACTGTTTAGAGTTTATAAATAACTGCACCGACCAAGTAAAGGGGAAAATTACCACATCATTTTCATTTTATTAAGAAGAGTCTTGTTGGAGCCATGCAGAATGGAGTATTATTTATAATTTATATAATGATAATATAACTTAATACACTATAGTAGGGAGAATCTAAATGTGGACAATAAATAAAAACAACACAAATATTGTTACAAAGGTGGAACATTCTAAAATTCATGCCCATCTCTAATATCTGCAAAGAATGCTTTTTCAATTAGAAATGGCATTTTGAATTACTTCTATTTAGTAGGCTACCCCATTTTATTCCACTTAAAGACCAGATTTCTTCTGGTTTAAAGGGTACATCGATTTAGACATGGGAGCTACGTTGAGCAATATAAGGACTGTCATTGCTATTTGAGGGTTTCTTCAACAACCTTGCTTTAAATATTCTCTTCCCTTTGTCCAGGAAATGAAAAGCTAATCTGAAAAACAAAAGCTCAGGGGTTTGTTTACATGGGGACAATACGAAGTGATTTCTTTCTAAAGTACTATATTGATAATACCTACACAAAACTCCAAAAGTATATGACATGCTATATCTGTTGCTCTCATCTACACTTTCTACATTTTTGGAAAAGACAATTATTGTTTTTGTTTGTTGGCATTTTTTCTTAAGAATCTGTTTATATACATTTAGTTGGAATATAGAAAGCATTCTTTACAGAATGGAATTTGGAGGACACAGCTGTTCATCCTAGATGCTTTAGATGTTACTTTTCTCTAATGTATTTAGATTACATGATAAACATTGGGTTATAGATAAAAATATAAAATAAATTTATTTGTTCCTAGACTCTAAATCTACTTGTCTTAACAATGTATCACATGCCAATAGATGCAATATAAGAAGATTATAAACTGATGGTTAGATGTTAATAACGGTAACACAAAACATTAAGGCAAATGACATTTACATAAGTATCTTGATCTTAATACATGTAATTTACATATGAAAATTTAATCACCATAGAGATAAACAGCTGCAATGTTTAATTAAACTCTCCACACAAAATCAGCCTGCAAGAAGTAGTTTGTCACTGCTAATTCATCACAATTCTCTTAAGTATTCTTTAAAATAAAAATGCAAAATAAATGACTCTCATTGATAATTTAACTTCTGGTTACTTTGTATTTTAATTGTATCATCAAAGCCTGTTGAGAATACGATAAAGATTCTAGGCTCATTTTCACTCTGTTTAGAAGGCAAAGCATAAACATATAGAAAACAAATGTATTTGTTTACAAACTTCTAAGGGTCACCAGTACAATAGCACTAAAGAATAATTTAAGATATCTTAATGCCAAAATAAGTTGTGGGTAATGAAGCAATATAAGAGTCTTTGTCAATGGAGCTTTTAAAGAAAGAATGCATTATACACAGAAATTCATGCCAACATTCGTAAGAAAAAGAGAAAAAAACTGCTAGCTTAGAACTGATAAAACTAAAAAATCCTAATTGAATTTTAAGATCACAAAAACTCAAACAGAAAAAAAAAATGGTTAATACATAAATTCTGTAGGAAGTCACCTTTGGGAAACAAGACATAAAAAATGACATTTCGTTTTCGTACACATTGTTTATATAAACAAGTGCATTTATTCACTCATTCATTTAAAAAGAAAAGTACCTTATTGTAGCACTATTCTCAATAGCCAAGATATGGAATTAACCTAAGTGTCCATCAACAGATAAATGGATAAAGAAATAGTGATACATGTACACAATACAATATTATATAGCCACAAAAAAGAATGAAATCCTGCCATTTGCAATAACATGGATGGAACTGAAGAACATTATGTTAAGTGAAATAAGCCAAGTGCAGAAAGACAAATCTCACATGTTCGCACTCATAAGTGAGAACTAAATATTAAGATCTCATGGAGACAGAGTAGAATGATGGTTACCAGAAGGTGGGAAAGGTAGTGAGGAGGAGGGAATAAAGTGAAGATGGTTAATGGATGCAAAAACGTAGTTAGATAGTTAGATAGAATGAACAATACTTGATGGCACAATTTAAGTGACTATAATCAACAATAAGTTAGAGTATATTTAAAATAACTAAAAGACTGGAATCTGAATGTTCCTAACAAAAAAATTTTAAATGCCTGAGGTGATGGATACCCCGACTACACTGATTTGATTAATTTACACTGTATGTCTGTATCAAAACATCACATGTACCTTATAAAGATATACAACTGTTATGTACCCATAATAATTAAAAACAATAAAAAAGATAAGTACCTACTATAATATATTCCAGTTATAATGGCAGCATAAAAGAATGACCTAGTCAGACAAGTTGGCTTTCATTATGACATTTATATTGGTTGCAGTCTTTGCTTTATAAACATAGATTCAAAATGTAGTAATAGGAGAAAATTAGATATATTCAAATTGTCAAAGCAAAGCAAATGGCTTCTGGTTTTCAGGACTATGCTTCCAATCTCTAATTTTGCAGGTAAGTTCAGCTGGTTAGACAATAATTTAGATAAAATGCACATCACCCATTCAAGTGAAGATAAAACCAAATTGCACTTTGGAAAGTGACATTATTTATGAGTTGGTCCCTAGTATATACTTCTAATGTTGAGAGTATCCAAGTTCTCTCTCAAAACATTTTTCAAAATTAGTAAGTCTAAAACAGTTGTATAAAGAAATAAAAGCTATCATTTCCAAGTATACTGATAATATACTATTAATTATGTGATAAATTTTAATAATTTTGGTTTCTGTTAAATTGACTCTTTGTATCTGTAAATTAAAAGCACACCAGATATTTTATAGTTTCATATAAATGAAGAAATTAAGCCAAAACTAAAAAAAAATTTGAAGAATAAATCATGTCATGGAGTGTACCAGAGGCCAGAACATCTGAACAATCCATGGTAAGAGAAAGTCATTCTATGGACTTGTTTTTACTTCTATGTTTTAGGTACAGCAGTTCATTTTTGGGCTAAGGGTTGCTCAGTTTCTCCTTTGAAAAATGAATGACTTGGCTTAGACAATCTAAAATCTTATACACTAAGTCTCCAGAATTCTGTGATTTTGTTTCACATATTTAAATATTCAGAGCCAATCTGGGAAAAATAATAGACTGAGACAAATATACGGTATGCTCTCCCTCTAAATTATCTTGGCAAATGAATATATTTTATCACAAAAGCTTAAAAAATAATGCTGAATTTAACACTTTACAGTTTTTTTTTGTGTGTGTGCACGTGTAGAGAGAAAAAAATATATATATATTTAGTTGTCTACTATCTATTCATCTATCTATTTTGAATCCCTCTTATTCAAAGATATTAGAATCTGAAAGTGGTTGGTTAGCTGAAATATCCGGGAGCATATAAACTGATATCTAATACCTTAAACATTTCATTTTAGTTCCAATCATGCACATCTATTCAGCAATCTTTTGATATAGGACCTAAGTCTTTTCTTGAAGTATGAGCCTGTTGATTGGGATTTGAAATGAACTTTTTCATAGAAACAAATGCTATATTAAATATTCTATGGTTTCAAGTCTGCTTTTCCTTAAGGGGGGGACACAAATTTAAGTATATTTGTACTTCAATGACTTTTCAAATGAAACACTCTCTTGTTACAACTTTTTACTTGTCTCTCTTAAACTGACTTAAATATTTTTACACCTATATTTTATCAGTTTATTTCATGTCTAATTATATTATTGATGATAAAACAGGAACATCTGGTAGAAGCTTATTTATGGATGAACACAAGCGAAGGTAAACATATGATTGAAATGTCGGGGCAGAAGTGTACATGTGTTCTAGAGCCTCATCAGTGGCAGATCAATTCAATGGAAATTGTTATTGCTTCTTTTATCAAATATTCAATCTCAGAGAGATTAAATGATTCACATGAGATTATGAAATTGTTTTGATGTTCATAAAAATATCAAGGATATTACGTGATTCCCATAAGGTTATAAAAAGAGGCAAAATCTGAACTCAAGCTCCAGAACACTACTCTATGTATTATTTTATGATATTTCCATAATAAAAATTAATACCTTGGATTTTCATAAGAAGTGAAAATGAGTATAGAGTGATTTTTTTGTTGTTGTTCTACAACTCTATAGAAAGAATCACTGCCTACTTATGCGTGTTGTAAAATGTGGCACCAATTTTGAAAAGATATTCCATCAATAATTTGGTGATACTTTACCAGCCTACTCTTTCCTGGATTCTTATAAAGCAGTTGACAGAGACTAATGGTATTGATTATTCTATTAGTATTAATGTGTTAGTGGTCTGTGATTAAACTGGAATTATCTCACAACAGAAGATATAGCTTTAGGTTTAGATATTTTTATGCTTCAATTTAAGAGCTTTTTAACCTTAAAAATTAGGTGCTAATGTCCCCATATAAAGTCTGTTTTTTAGAATTTTTCTTCTTATTGTCTCAATTTCTTTTTTTGTGTATATTCTTCTTAGTCTTTCTTATTCTCATATATTGATATTTTATCCCAAAGGGTACATGATCCATTTCGGTTTCCTATTTCTTAGTTCCTATCACCTAACTGTTCTTAAGTGTAAGATTAAATCTTTAGGGAATAGTTTTTAAATAAAATAAGTTGGATTGAATGAAATGCAAAGGTACCTATTTCATACCAGGCAGCAGGGGCTTACTGTCTCACCCTTCTCTTCCTTTCCTCCATAATGAATGAGCGCAAGATTATTGAATTTAATGAAAGGCACGGGAGCCTCAAATCAGAAAGAGTACTTATTTGAGGAAGTTTTTGGAAATGTAAAATAATTTGTAGAGATCAGGAGTCGCACATTATGTATGTTAAAAACACGGAGTGTTATTGTACATTTATCTGTTTATTTGGCTAGGACTATTCAATAATGGTCCAAGCAATGTTTTGACGAAAGAAACCCATTTTAAATGTAAGTTTTATATAAGCTATAACATTAATAAAATTCACATTGTAAATTCTTCTCTGTCTTAGGCAAACTTTCATTCATGGGTTCGGTTGAATTCATTTAAATATTCTGCTACATGCCTGAGATGGGTGCTTCCGGGGAATGCACAGATTATTGGACATTTTATTATATCAGAAACTGTAGCAATTGAGGAAATTGTGACTACTTTATTCTATTTTTTTCCCATTGAGATAAATAAGAGTCATGGAGAGAAATTCTTCATAAGAAAAGAAATATAGTTTAGCTTACCTTTTCTTTTCTGGATTAGTGAGCCAAATATTCCAGCTGCCCATGTTGTCAAAATGCCATGGGAGAATTTAGTAGAAGAGAAGCCAATAATATAGTCAGTTTCTCACATTTAAATAAATGGTTTCGCTGTTCTGTCAAAATTAATCATTAACTTCAGCATTAGAAGCATGTATTTCAATAGTAGAGGGAAATTTTCCCACCATCACTTCAGAGCAAAAGTAACCCTGTGGCGTTATAAATATATATTTTAGACTTTGAGAAAAGATGGATCCCACAGGATATCTCTTCTCTCCATCCATTGATGATGTCAGTGAGTCTCTGATTAGCTGCTGACATTTGAAATTATGGTGGGGCAGCAAGGTTAATGAAAGCCTTCTTTATATAGCCATGTCCGCATTGCCTCTGTGCCTTCCCGGGAGTTTGGCTTGTTTGCTGACCTCAAAAAGCGAGGCAAAAATAAGAATATACATCAAGAGAAGTATAGTTTGAGCACTCATCCATTGATGATTTCTAATGCTGCTCTTTAATAAGAAAGAAAAGGTTAATGAATAGCGACAATTCATTTAGGAATGGTTGGACATAAAGGGTCTAGTTAATGACCTCAGTGAACTTGTTGAGGATAAACTCCGTTTAGATGAAAACATTTCAGTAGCATTTGCTGGACAATTTTTCTGCCTTTAAGTGACAGAGTTACATAAATTTCCCATTTTATAATATTAAGTCATCCTCTGTTGAGGCAAGCAAAAGGTACAAAACTGAATTAGGTTTCCCGACTCATCAATCACAATCTCTTAGAGCGAGAGAGGGCCCTTGAGACTTAGTTTAGTGTTTTCCAAATCGTGTTCTGCAGCACTTCCAGGTTCCCTGGAGTGACCTTTCAAGCCACTGTAGTGGAGGGAAGGAGCATCTTGGGCTCTCATCCCTATTCACTTTGTCATTGCCACCTAGGACATCGTGCAACAAAAGGCTTTGCGAAAACCACTGATCTACACTAACACTTTTTGAAAACCACTGATCTACACTAACACTTTCATTTTACAGTTGAGTAAATTGAGGTCTAGAAGATCAAATTAAGTATCTCTTGACTTCTAATCTACAGTTCTTTTTACCAAAGTATGATTGTTTTCAGCATTTTCTCTCTCTCTTTTTTTTTTTCCTTTCAGAGAAAAGGGTGCCATAGCAAAAATAATGTTTTGGATTAATTTTCTTTCCAAACAGCCTAAATCCTAACATAAGGTGAGATGGGGAGTATGGGGCTGAGCTCCGCCCAGCCATTTCCGGACTCATTTTGTCTCTGCAAGTGGAGGGCTGGTTTGCAGTGTAAGTCTCTGTAAGATGTTTAATTTCCCTTACATGTCAGCTGAGGGAATGGAAATTGATTTTGGAACTAGAGAAACCTCGAGTGTCTCCAGAAAAGACCATCTGGTTCTAGATGTCTTCACATCATCAACAACAGACATGAGTAACATTTCTACTTCCAATGGCAGCACAGGTGCAGGCAGAATTAAACTCTAATGTGGGTGCTCAAAACCCTGGGAGAAATGAAGGATGAACATTAACACAGCGATACTTATTTTCTTCTAAATAAGACAGAAATGATGCATTTCTGTATGGCCTGCCTGACCCTGGATCAGTGTGTCAGAAACCTGTGTTTCGAGCTTGGGCAGAGGAGCAGGAAGAAATCTTGATGGTGGTTCTTTCCCTCTGGGGTTTGCTCTCACCTTGTTGCAGCCAGTTGCAGTTTTCCTGTGCCAGGTGTTGTGGATTTGGGATTACATTGTTAATAAAATTTTTAAATTGCTATGTGAAAATATTGAGAGTGACCATACAGATGCTGTTTATTATTTTGTGATCAAGTGTGTAAAAGTGTTCTGTAAGCTAATGTAGAATTTTTACATAGAAAAAGTGTTTCGAATTTGCTGCAATTTTCTGGGGTGATAATGGCCATCAGTACTATGGTATATGGCAGATATTCTTTAAGTACATAAACATACACAAACACACGCACACACCTGTGTGCACAGACCTACAGCCACTGTTACACTGCACTGTTCCCTCAAGTTAAGACATATAACTGAGAAAGTGACAACTTCTCAAAAAAAAAAAAGATAACATGAAGAGTTATTAGAAGATGTTGGGAAAAATGCTCCATCATTTATATAAGCTGTTACATGTTTGTTCATGTGTAAATAGAGATAAGAAATAATACCTATTTCGTAGAGTTGCTATGAGAAACGAATGAGGTTATAATAGAAAAATTTAAGACACTGTTTGTCACATAGGAAGTTTTCAATTACCATTTGTTATGATGACAATTATTATTAAAAACTTGAAAATTTGTAACATTTTAAAACTTGCCAGGTGAAGAATTTTAATGAGTATTGAATACATTTGTTATAAAATAGAAATGCTACAATTTCTAATTAACTTGTAAAGAAAAAAATAAGTGACACCAGGGAGAGTAGAAAGTTCCTAGATAAATTTAAACAGATAAGCTTTGTTAAAATGGTGGAAATATTGAAAAATATGTATAATTAACTAGAAAGTGAAATATTGTTACCCTTCTTTTCTATCTACACACTCTTGCAAAGTATGTTTTAAAGCTATGACATTCATTAAGTCCAATGGTTGAAATAAACTGAATCAGGAATTACTTTGTCATTAAAATATTAAAAATATTTTCAGGCCAGGCGTGGTGGCTCACACCTGTAATCCTAGCACTCTGGGAGGCCGAGGCAGGAGGATTGCTCAAGGTCAGGAGTTTGAAACCTGCCTGAGCAAGAGCAAGACCCTGTCTCTACTAAAAATAGAAAGAAATGATTTGGACAGCTAAATATAAATATATATGTATATATATATATAAAATTAGCTGGGCATGGTGGCACATACCTGTAGTCTCAGCTACTTGGGAGGCTGAAGTAGGAGGATTGGTTGAGCCCGGGAGTCTGAGGTTGCTGTGAGCTAGGCTGATGCCACGGCACTCTACCCCAGGCAACAAAGCGAGACTCTGTTTCAAAAAAAAAAAAATTTTTTTTTTCAAATATGATACAGTGAATTTTGTCACATTACTATCACTAAAATAAGGTTAATAATATTTTTAGTGAGGAAACAAAGATATTAACAGAAACTTAGAAATCATTTAAAGTATTGTTTATTTTGTCATCATCTTATTCTTAAAACATGTCTGTGTTTTGTATATATTTTATAATGCACAAATTACTATTAGAGTCATAATTTATAAGTAGGTAATTATTAATTTATAAATAAGCAAATATCCATAAGTAGAGGATGTCTGCTCCAAAAAATTTACAGAGCATATGTGAACTTTTTAAGGTGTTATAAAAATAGAACTGAGAAATGAGAGGAAAGGTGAATCTGGCTCTAAGAAACGGGCAGCTAAAAAACAGAGGGTTTTCGGTCTGAATTTCTGAAAGACTGGTGAATAGGCTGGGAGAACACAAAATATTCTCACTGAGCTTTTTTGGGCTCTGAATCAGAGATGTCCATGGTAAAGCTAAGCCCACTGCATTGAAGGATGGGCTGTCAAAGCCTTCTGATATACACTGGACTTCTATTCATTGAGGAGAACTAGGCAGTTCCCCCACAGATTTTCTCAAATCCTAAACTCTCCTTTGTCTATATTGACTATGTACTCACATTTCTCAGGTCTACTCTACTATAAAGATTGATCAATATTGTTAAATTCAGATTAAAAGGGCATTTTGTCTTGATAGTCAATAGCTCTGTTAATGTGGTCATGGTTTAAAATCGTGTGGTACCTTTAGAATAAGAACATGTTTTCATGGCTGTATTTTATCTTTCTGTCAACAGAATATGGAATGCCGTATTTCATAAGGACTCCATTTGATGAGGGAATGACTACATGCATGTCTGGAAGAACTTTGATAAAAGTAAAAAAAGAAAAACAATAAATAAAGCATGAGTCAACAAACCCACTAGAAATAAAAGATATAAAATATTTCAGAGACAATATGAGGTAGTAAGTAAAATTATACCAGAGTACGAATCTGGAGTCAATCATCTACTTAATTGCATGATATTGTTAAAAGCCTTGAACTTCTTTATTTGTCAGTTTCTTAAGTTGACTTTACAACTTAAGAAGCTTGGTGAAATATCCTGTAAATCTCTTCCCATTTCTAAAATTCTTTAATAAGAAGAAACATTGATGGACTTGAGCTTCCTGCCCAATTATTCCAAATTTTTAGGTGGTATAATACAAGAATAAAAAAAAAAAATGCTGTCCACTCCGAGTCCCTCTCAAGTCAATGTGATGAAAGTTTGAAGTGGAAGTGGGAGAAAAGGAGAAGGCTGATAGTCTAAACATTGAGGCTCACCATCAGTGTCACCACCATTCCCTCAATCAGTTAACTGTTGTGTGAGATCCACACCTGATTCCCCAATTTTCATCAGCATTATTTTCAGTTAGGGTAGGGAAATGTGTCTACCTCCTTATGGGGAAGAAAAAAAAAATCAAAGCTTTTACTACGTGCGTTCCATTCTTGCCAGAGTTATCTACCTTAAATAAACAACTTCTTAGAATAATGCTCACCTTAATATATTAATAATTACCTTGTGTAAAACTAACCAACACTATATGAAAAAAAGTATAATTCTTGGAAAGATCACAGTGAGTCTGATGACATTGGGACAGAGTTTGTATAAGATAAGGGCAATTGTCAACTTATTTTTTCATTTAAAATATGTAGAAATTTCAACAAATATGAACTTTGAGATGTTTTTCTTTTGATTCTTTTGGGGTACAGTTTTATTTTTTTTCAGGTTCCCATATGTTCCTCTTTTACAAAATAATGACTTTGCAAATACTTAAAATGTTGTATCCCACATGGAATCTTCCGAGTATGAGCTTCAGTTTCTTAAATTTTCTTCTGCTTCCTTTTAATGCACTTCTCCAGAAGGGACCTTGTTCCTTGAAAAATAAAGCCAGTAGATTGATTCAATAGAAATTAACATTTTTCTCCTATACAGGAAAAATGCAGTAAAGAAAACCTAAAAAAAAAAAAACCCAAAAACGTTGGTTGACAGCTCAACATGGTAGCAAACTTGAAAGAAATCACTTATACAAATGAGAAGGTGAGTTCTGTGAGGGCTATTGCTGGGCCCTCTGCCTAGCACAAAATGCTAGTTAACTGTGACAGACAATTTTGGAAAAAGTGTTGCAACGTAATAAAATACATGTATCGTATTTTCTCCTGTATTGGGGGCTGGTATAATAATGATGCCTTTGCAACTAACAGCTAATTTGGTTTAGTATTTTAACTTTCTCAGGAAATTTAAATATCATTTAATTAAACCAAAGTCAAAAATTTATTTTGTCATATAATCTAACTCCAGATGTTACTGAATGAAGAGTTTATTAAAAAATATTCTAATACACTGTACCAGCTTGTTGGAAAAGACCAATAAAATCAATTAGCAGTATTTGCCATGGACATTTTTGAGTAAGTGATGACATTCATTTCACATCCCACCATGAGATTATGTATTAATTAGAAAACTTATAATTTACTTAATTTTTTAAACTCATTTTACAATGTCCATATATAATTGTATGTGTTTGTATGTGTGAATTTTGGTGGAGGTGTTGGTGAATTTTGTTTTGTTTTGGTCTTGTTTGAAGAAGGTTAAGGTAGTTTGTGAAGGACTAGGACATAGGGAATTAGCTATTCATTATATATGGAACTTATCATATTTTTGTGGCAAATTCTTTCTGACTTATCCCACCCAGATTTCGTTGTTGCTCTACAGGAATCATTATCTCCAGTTATGAAATAACTTTTTGAAATTATGACTCTTGAGGAGCTATCCTGTATTTTCATCATTTATCAAATACACATCTGTGATGATTTGAGGGAAGCCAAATGGTTCTAAGGTGGAATTTCTCGATGTAAAAATATTGAAGAAGAGGTTATACTGAACTGAAGTAAGTTTGATGTTAGCCTGGGTGTCCAGAAGGAAGTATGAAGATAAGGCAGAAATGATGATGAAGAATCTCCCTATAGAGGGTATAATATTATTATCCAAAATAAGAGAGCGTCCTCTGGGTAAAACTATGCTTCCCTTGAAAATAATTTTGAATCAAATGGAATTTGATAACAATTTATGTAGTATTGGGCATCCTGTGGACTTGGTGCTATATCACTTAAACTATTAGGGAGGGAGGAAGCACATGACTACCTATGCCTGTAAATAAGTTCCATAAATTACTAGATCTGTGAAATGACCTTGGTTTTATAGTAGTAAAATGCAGATAATCATAGTCAGGCTGGTTTTGAGGATTGAATTGGCTAAGACAGGTAAGGCATATACAATAATCTATCACCTGTCACAGAGGACTCAAAAAGAAAATATGTTTTTATTATTATTGTATATATTGTTAGCATTTATTCCAGTGAAAAAGAATCTCATTCCTGAAGATTGCTGATTCAGGTAAAAATGAAAAGGCCATAAAGTAATTATGAAATATCATGGGAAACTCAAAGAAGTCAATGGTAACCATGACAGTGTGGGATGATGTTGATTCAATTAGAGAAATTACAATGGAAATTTGTTTATTAATACTTTTTTTAGTTTTATATAAGTGATAAATGCTTTCTTAAATTTCAGAATATTATGGGGGTACAAATGTTTCAGTTACATGGATTTGCTTTTGTACTGCCTGAGTCAAAATTATAGGTGTGCCCATCACCCAGATAGTGTACATTGTGCCCATAAGGTATGATTCTCCCCCCGCCCCCTGCATGATTTCTATTGAGTTTTACTTCCATCTGTGTACATGAGTGCTGATTGGTTAATTCCAGTTTAATAGTGAGTACATGCAATGTTTGTTTTTCCATTTTTTAGCTACTTCACTTAGGAGAATGGTCTCTAGTTCCATACAGATTGTTGCAAAAGGTATTAATTCAATTTTTATGGCCGAGTAGTACTCCATGGTATACATATACCACATTTTATTAATCCATTCATGAATTGATTGGCACTTGAGTTGATCCCATATATTTGTGATTGTGAATTGTGTTGCAATAAAAATTCTAGTACAGGTGCCTTTTTGGTAAAATGACTTCTTTTCCTTTGGGTAAATATCCAGTAGTGGGATTGCTGGATGAGATGGTAGGTTTACTTTTAGTTTTTTGAGGAATCTCCATACTATTTTCTTTAGAGGTTGCACTAATTGCAGTCCCACCAACACTGTATAAGTGTTCCTATCTCTCTGTATCCATGACAGCATCTATTGTTTTGGGACTTTTTAATAAAACCCATTCTAACTGGGGTTAGGTGATATCTCATTGTGGTTTTGATTTGCATTTCTTTGATGACTAGTGATATTGAGCATTTTTTCATATGTTTATAGGCCACTAGTCTATCTTCTTTTGAAAAGTTTTTGTTCATGTTTTTTCCTACTTTTAATGGGGTTGTTTGATTTTTTTTTCCTGATCTGCTTGAGTTATTTTTAGATTCTGGTCATTAGCCCTTTGTCACATGTATAACATGTGACTATTTTCTCCCATTCTATAGATTGTCTATTTGCTCTGTTGATTATTTCCTTGACTGCGCAGAAACTTTTTAATTTAATCAAGTCCTATTTATTTATTTTTGTTGTTGTGATTGCCCTTGGGGTCTTCTTCATAAATTCTTTGCCTAGGTTATCAATACTTTAATCTGCTTATGGTGTCCTCCATGACTTTTGAGATGTAAAAGAAAGAAATAACTGGGTAGACTGGAAAGTAGAGAGTTAAGAAAGGCTAACTGACTATATGGATCTGTCCCATCAAACCCCTGTATAATATTCAATCCTCAAAAGCTCTCATGCAGTAACATTTAGAGATGGAATGCAAGCTCAAATGTAACTCACAACTTTGGTTTAATTAAATTCTGTCGTATACAAATTTCCTGAGAAAGGAAGAATAATATACCAATTTCTTGAGACTCACAGTAGCCTGAACATTCTTTGAGTCTTCCAGGAACAGCCCACAGGTCTTTTTAACACCCTCAGTTTGCCAGGACTGTTATTTTTGTTATGATGATATGGGTATTGGCTTCCTAATGGTTAAGATTCTTATCTCACCAGATGTGGTGTTTTGGAGAAGAGTTCAAACTATTTGGCAGGTCAGCAGAGGGAAATCAAGCTTTGTCACTGCAAGTGCTCTATCCACTTTGAGACTAAATGGATGACTTTACTTTCCAAAGTTGTCAGTCTCTTACAAGAACTTATATTTAAATCATAATAATGATGCCATTTAAACTTCAGTTCTTTCTGCCAGTATTTGATTAGCAAGCTGGCTTAGTGCAGTGACAGAGAGGATGGCAGATCTTCATTTCATCTAGGGTGTTATTATAGCTTAAACTCACATTACCATTATTATTATTGTTAATTGTTATTTGTGGGGGCTGATAGCAGTCCTACCATTATTCCCAGTGGGGAAAATGGCATGGTCACTTTCCTAGGGCTTCCTGATCAAAGTTAAATAGACATAGATATTATTCTACCTCAGAAAGGGATGTGAAAGCTTCAATTCATAGATTTTCATGTAGAAAGTTATAATTTAGGTATATTTACCTACGGAAGATTAAGCTCGAAGGCATTAATAGTGTGCATTTTTGAATGCATAGGCTTGTATATGCATTTGAATGTATATGTGTATTTTGGCAGATGGGTATATCAAAGTCTTGTATTTATTCTGTTATACTTTTAACAGTAAGAGCTCCAAATAAAAATCTTCTTCAACATGCACCGCTAAATGCAGACAGACATCGCTAGCAAACATTCTCTCATCATAGATAGGATTATTGTCTGTATTGAATACTCACTGTGCATAAGATTATAGTTTTTGTTTTTAACCATTGTAGGTGGAAGAGTTTAAGAGTTACGCTTTTGCGGATTCATTGAGTGAAGAAGAATCACAAATTTATCTCTTCATCTTTCACTGTGAATTGTTGCTTGAACATTTTATGGGCTTGTTAAATCAGAGCCTAGTGGTCTTCCCTTTTACTAATTCTGCAAAAACAAGTTTCACAGAAAATTATAATGACCTTTTGATATATATTTTTCTGACATGGTTGAATCTTTTTTTAATTAGGAGACTTTGTTTTTATAGCAACTTGTGGTTTAATGAAATATTGAGCAGAAAATACAGAATTCCTATATATCCTCTCACCCACCACACCCTCACCCCCAGTGATTTCTCTATCATTAACATCTTGCATTAGTGTCATAATTGATGAACAATATTGATACATAATTAATAACTAAGTCTACAGTTTACATTGGCACTCACTCTCTGTGTTGCAAATTCTGTAGGTTTTATTAATAACAAAGAGATTATGACACATATCCAGCATTGTAGTATCACACAGAAGACTTTCAATACTCTAAACATCCCCCATGCTTCACATGTTCAGCTCTTCCTCCCCCGAACCACTACCAACCCTACCAACTACTGCCTTTTGTTACTGTCTCTATAGTTGTTTCCTTTTTCAGATTGTCATACAGTTGGAATCATATAGTATGTAGCCTTTCAAATTGTTTTCTTTCATTTAGTAATATGTATTTAAGGGTTCTCCATTTCTCCATGTCTTTTTATGGCATGACAGCTCATTTCTCATTTCTTTTTTCTTTTTTTCCTTTCCTTTCCTTTTTTTTTTTTTTTTTGCAACAGGGTCTTGCTCTGTCACTCAGAGTGGGGTGCAGTGGCAAGCGGCATGATCAGAGCCTACTGCAGACTCAAACTCCTGGGCTCAAGCAATCCTCCCGCCTTAGCCTCTCAAGTAGCAGGCCACCATGTCCACCTAATTTTTTTATTCTTTGTAGCAATGGGGTCTCACTATGTTGCCTAGGTGGGTCTTGAACTCCTGGCGTCAAGCAATCCTCCTGCCTCAACCTCCCAAATTTCTAGAGTTACAGGTGTATGCCACTGTGCCCAGCTACTCATTTCTTTTAATTGTTAATTAATGTTACACTTTTTGGGTGTGCCACAGTATATTTATCCATCCACCTTTTGAAGGATGTCTTGGTTGCTTCCAAGTTTTGGCAGTTATGAATAAAACTGCTATGAACATTCATGTGCAGGTTTTAGTGTGGACATGAATTTTCAACTTCTTTGGGTAAATATCAGGAAGCAAAATTGCTGGATCATATGGTAAGAAGAGTATGTTTAGTTTTGTAAGAAACTGCCAAACTGTCTTCCAAAGTGGCTGTTTTGCATTCCCACCAGCAATGAATGTTCCTGTTGTTCCACATCCTCACTAGAGTTTGACTTTGCAAGTTTTCCAGATTTTGGTCATTCTATAAGGTGTGTAGTGTTATCTTACCGTTGTTTTAACTGGAAATTTCTTTCTTTTTTTTTTTTTTTTTGATACAGAGTCTTGCTTTGTTGCCCAGGCTAGAGTGAGTGCTGTGGCGTCAGCCTCACTCACAGCAACCTCAAACTCCTGGGCTGAAGCAATCCTCCTGCGTCAGCCTCCCGAGTAGCTGGGACTACAGGCGTGTGCCACCATGCCCAGCTAATTTTTCCTATATATATATATTTTAGTTGTCCATATAATTTCTTTCTATTTTTAGTAGAGATGGGGTCTCGCTTTTGCTCAGGCTGGTCTCGAACTCCTGAGCTCAAACGATCCTCCCGCCTCGGCCTCCCAGATTGCTAGGATTACAGGCATGAGCCACCGCGCCTGGCCTTAACTGGAAATTTCTAATGACATATGATGTTGAACATCTTTTCATATGCTTATTTGCCATTGGTACACCTTCTTCCATGAGGTGTCTGTTCAAATATTTTGCCCAGTTTTTCACTGAGTTGCGTATTTTCTTATTGTTGAGCTTTAAGAGTTCTTTGTATATTTTTGGATACCAGTCCTTTATCAGATAATGTGTTTTGCAAAAATTTTCTCTCTGTGTGTGGCTTGTCTTTTTTTTTGTTTGTTTTCCTTTTATTTCAGCTTATTATGAGGGTAAAAAGTTCTGGTTAGATATATTGCCCATGTCCTTCCCATTCCCCCGAGACTGAGCTTTGGCTTGTCTTTTATTTCTCTTTGCAGTATCTTTCATATCACTGAAGTTTTTAATTTTAATGAAGTCCAACTTATCATTTTTTCCTTTCATGGTTTGTGCTTTTGGTGTTTTATCTAAAAGGTCATCATCAAATCCAAGGTCACCTGTATTTTGTCCTATGTTATCTTATAGAAGTTTCATGGTTTTCCATTTTCCATTTAGGTTTATGATTATTTTTTTTTTTTTCGTTTTTGTACATGATTGCATTTTAACATGTAAAAATTCACACTGATATTGCATTTCAATCCCTAATTCACAGACAAGTATAAAGCTGTCGTAGGGAAGTCTACTTTGTCTAAGACAGATGAAAGAATGTGTGTGATACTAGAAAGAGTGGAGCAATATTCTAATTCCAAGTGGGTGACCTAAGAGCCAATTGACTTTTTTAGCCTCAGTTTTATCCTACGTAAAATAAGGACAATATCATGTGTACAGCTTCCTCCCATATATTTTTGCAAAGATCAAGTTACATGCTATTTATGGCGATATCTTATAAGTACTAAAGAGCAAACAACAAAATCAAAAGAGTTCATTAGTGGGATTCTTAGACTTCCTTTCTCAGTTAAATACAGAAATAATAAAATTGGACTCAGAGCATATAACTGACAACAAGGTAATCAAAACAAGAGGTAAAATGCCAATGAAGCCTAAGTTACAACTGAAATATGTTAATAACTAAACTTAATGTCACAAAGGCCTTACATCTATGGCTATTGTTAAAGATAAAGGTAAATTAGTAGGAAATAATTATGACTTTATTGTGTTCTGTAGGCTATGGTCATATCTGATTGTTATTAAAAGACAAGATTACACAGACATAATAACTGGAATAAAAATGAGTGTAATTGGTAAAACTTATAAAATCAAGTGACTTTTATATAATAATCAAGTATCTCCTTAGCTTTTAAGAGCAATAGAAAGTTCCAACTTTCCTTCTGAATTCTGAAAAGTTTCTACTGTCTCTTTTATATAAGAAATCCATGTGTTTAATGTGGTCTTAGTCATTGCATAGCTATTCAGATGCATTAACAAAATTGATAATTCCAGTTGCCAAGCAGTAGTTGAAAAGGAGAATTTTCAACCTTATGAAAGTTGAACTAAGGTGATTTAAAAACTCATATGCAGCCAAAATCACCCAGACTCATATAAGCTATGAAATAAGCTAGAGATGGTATCAGGCACATCTAAAGACAATCCTTGGCTTTTAGAGTTAGTGAATTTTCAGGCATGACTAATTAAATATAAATTACTCCATGGTGAAAATAAAGCCAAAATTATTTTCTCTTCCTCTTTTTCTCTTCTCCTTTCCCTCTTCCTCCTCTTTCTTCCACTTTCTGTTCCTCTTATTCCTAGTCCTCCTCCTCTTCCTTGACCCTTTTCCTCTTTCTCATCCAACGGTAGGTAATTCATTCTCTTTCTCACACACACCCCACCAATATAAAGCTGGGATTCAGTAATTTTATCAATAACTTAAAATATGTGCATATACATATATATGTATAAATAAACACACACAGAGATATATATATGTATGTGTGCATGTGTGTGTGTATAAAATCTTTCTTAATTCTATGGATTATTTTCTCGTCAGAAATAAAGGGGTAATTAACTTTGTCCACAATTGTGAGAGTAGTGCACTGAACACAAAAGAATCATTTTAGTTTTGCTTTTGGATTCATTTCACACCTTTTTGAACTAGATTATATTTTTGGTTTATAGATACCTGGGGTGACAAATTTCCAAAATATTCTAAACAGTTGTTTAAATAATGTTGCCTATGGGAATTAAATTTAGCATTGGCAATTACCAGGGCAATTATAATACAAAAGTATGCAGGATTGCAAACTGCATCCATAGCACTGAAAAAAAAAATGTGCATCACAGAATATCAGTGCACAGTGTAGGCCGGTGAAGAACCACGGAGCTCTCATGCTACTGGTGTGGTGGTGAGTGTTAGTGTCATAGTTGTAGAAGGTGGTTGTTAAGTTTTGGAGGCCACAGTTGAATCATATCTGCATGCTCTCCTAAATTGAGTTTGTTTGAAGCTTGCAATTTCTTTTCTGTTTTCTAAGTGTGCCTTCACAAGAACCTCACCTGTATTAGCACAGGCTGGGTGCCAGCAGCATCCACATAGGAGAGGCCATGCAGAGGAGAGGTTAATCAAAGAGCCACAATTGTTCTTGTGCTCTAATATAATTTAAGCAAAGTCAAGATGGGTTTCTGGAGAAGAGTTGTTTTCATTCTGTAAAGGTCCCATGCACAATCATGTTTTAACAAGATTCCCAATTTGCATTATGAAAAGCTGGCAGACTTTCCTACATAAGGCCATTTACTGCACTTGCCCTTTTGCTAACATTACTATGTGTTTGTATTGAAGCCTATTATTAAATGAATAAATAGCAGGAAAATGCAATATTAGATTAAAGAAAATGTTGTACTTTCAAATGGCAAACAAATGTGTTAAAAAGTCTTGTTCACTAAATATGGTTCTGTGGGCCTCTGAAATATTATAAAAGGTGGCAGAGAAAACCTGTAAAGCACAGATAGGAAATTTCATTTTGTGGTTACATGGGCCTCAAAATAAAAAAAAAAATAATTATGAAAATATGGCCCAAGTTTTCTCTGTCAGGTATAAAATTACTTCCAACATTTTAGTGTATTTCTATCTACATGAGAAAATGCTTCTGGGGTTCAGCTCTGGCACACAAAACCTTCTAGAAAAGAATTCCCAATGCCTCTATTGCCCTTCTATCTCCCAGTCAGTATGAAGGTTCCAATCCTTACATCCTTCTTAATAAGCCACATGCTTTTTCATTATCCACAATAATCCATAAACTGTAAACATCTCTATAAAATTAACAGCAGACTACTGTGTGATTTAGCAAATAACAGGAGGAAGGAGCTAAAGAATTCCCTCTGAGTCATTTTGGCTATTTGCCATTCTCTGGATGGTGGCCGATACAAAATCAGGGCCCAATTTTATGCCGATTTTGTGCCCCAGTTAGCAGTGCTAATTGGGGCACGCAAGTAAATTGCACTCTGCCCTGTGGAAATTTTCAGTTAGTCAACTAAATCAGAAAATCATTGAGAGTACTAATCCATCACTCAGTCACTCTTTAATTAGGTGCAAAACGTACGGTCCCTCCAGGAAGGACAAAGTTCAGGCATGGGATCTCAACGATCAGTTGTTTGGAATTGGACCTGTCTTTTATCTTTTGTTATAAACTCAGTGAAAAAATATGTATGTATGCTTTTTAGGAGTGAGCCCATTAGGATGTTTTAGTGAGAATTAACAGCACAAGTATTATTAAAGTAGACAGGAGTAAAGGTCATTCAGCTTCCCCTGCACTTGAAAGACATAGATTTTTCTGAGGGAAAAGAAAATATTTTTACACATTCAGAGCATAAATACACTGAAAAATTTAACAGCAAATGCTCCAGATTTCATGGGGTCAAGTTATAGTTTGGGTTCAAGCTCATTGTCTTGTACTGCAGCCATGTCTAATGAGAGGGCAAACATTTTTGTCTGTTTTGCTCACTGATGCATCCCAAGTTCTCAATCAATAATTTTTGAATGAATGAATGAATGGACAGGCACATGATGCCTAGACAAACATTAATTGAAAAAATATTATATTCATGTGATAATTTAAGTTATGAAATAATAATCTGTGATGTGTCTGGTATAGTGTCCACAGTACTTGAAGAATATTAGGTCTTCGGTAAAATGTTTCGGTCACTCTGAGAGAGGTCATGGCCTTTGAAATATTTTTACTTTTCTAGAATACAAGAATGTTATTTGAAAATTTTTGCTCCAAGGTTCCCTAACACTTTTGTTTTAGATAAAATATTAATATAAGTTGATATTAGTTCAAAGACAAGTATTGCTCTAAAATTAGAATTGTAGCTTACCATCAATGTCTTTAAAAAATCTATTTTTCCCTTGATAGTTAGAGTCCATAAATTTTTTTTATTGTAATGTGCAAATTGCTTTCAGCTCTAGAATAGCTATAATCTTAAGGAAATTAATTTTGGCAAGAATCATTGCTAGAATAAAGCCAAATTTTCCTTCAGTAATTATGGGGTTTTTTAATTAAACTGACCCTTCTATTTGGAATTCTTAATAAAAGATAATTAACAGTTTTAGAGAAAATTTTAAATCCTGAACATGAAGACTGAATTACAATATTGCTGAAAGCAATGCCATTTTTACTTGTGTTGAACCAGAAGCCTCCCCTGCTAGTATTATTTTGACTCTCTTCTACCTCTCTGAACTTCTTTATCTATTTCTTTGCTGCCTCTTTTTCCTCCTCTTGTTTTTTTATCTGGATCTTTATATTCTCTTCCCCTTAGAGGAATCACATGCTGCAATCCACAATCTCTCTCTCTCCCCTGCATGCCAGTTCTGAAATTCCAAATTATTAAAGGACATTTCCAAATAAAAGTCACAACAGCTTCTCTAGATCAAAAATCATTATTCTACTCCTATCTTTATTTCCTTCAAACTTTATTTTTACTCTTGAAATTATAATTTCTGTTAATTTTACTTTCTTTTCTGTAGTTTATTCTTGGCCTAAACTCTTTTGCTCCTCCCTCTCCTTTACCTCACACTTTTAGGAAGAGTTGTCAATGCTGTTCATGTTTTAAAAAATTTTCCACAGATCTTGTATCCATCATTTTTATCCCCAAAGATTTCCCTTATTCTCAGTTATGAACTGCTTAGATCAGGCTTAGAAGATTGATTCCAACATGTTTCATTGCATCTGATTTCTTACCTTCTGCAATAACTTCATAGCTATTTAATTTCCTCCAAATTTTACTGAATGATATCTGAGATCATCTCATACTCCTGTTGACTTACTGACCATTGTCTATAGATATATATTTTCAAAATCTCTTTTCTGGTTCCTCATATTCCACATTCTGGCTCTACCCTACATTTCCTGTCATATGACTCACATCTTTTCTATAAACAAGCAATAAAACAAAGCCTCAATATGATTTATTAGACATTCTCCAAAACAATGAACTTTGAAAACTTCATATCCTTGTTCATTCCTCCTTGCTGCCTCTGGCCTATCAAGATTTTATTCTTTCTTTAGGATTTATAGAAACAACACACACCCTCCTTGACTGGATGTTTTAAGGGATGGAAGGGTGGGACGGTAGTATGACAAGAGAAACTCTTCTTTCTAGGCCTCACATCATTTAATCAGATCTTTATAGAAGACAGTTAAGAGAATAGTTCAGAGCGTTAAGAAATACATACTATTCAGAAGGGCTTAAAAATTCCTAATTTTTAATTTAAGATAACCTTAAGTTATAGTCAGATGTTGCCCATGCTATTATTTCCTCTCTCTGATAGTTGGCCATTTCTCTCTGAACAGTTTCAAAGATCTCAGCAGACCTGGTTGATCACTGTGCTCAGTGTGCCCTCCACTTGGGGTGACTTGTATCCCATTTTATATCCAAATGGATTGACAATTACAACATCTAATCACAAATTTTCTTTTCTCATTTGGGGCCCAGAGTAGGTTTCTTCCAGTTATGATCAGAGAGATTACCAAATAGCAAAACATAACATAGTACAAGGTATAAAAGCTATAGAATATTTTTTCATGTATCTGTTAGCCATTCACATATCTTCTTTTGAGAAATGCCTATTTAATCCCTCTGCCCATTTCTTAATTGGATTACTTATTTTATTTCTATAGAGTTGTTTGAGTTCTTTATGAAGTTTGGATACTAATCCCTTATCAGATGTGTGTTGAAGAGATATCTGCATCCCCATGTTCATTGCAGCACTACTACAATAGCCACATTATGGAATCAACCTGAGTATCCAGCAAGGGATGAATGGGTAAGGAAATTGTGGCATATATGCACAATAGAATATTAGTCAGCCTTTAAAAAGGAAGAAATTCTGTCATTTGCAGCAATGTGAACAGAACTGGAGAACATTAGCCCAACACAGAAACATGAATGCTGCATTCTCACTGCTATGTGGAATTTACAACAATTGAAGTCACAGAAGCAGAGGGCAAAATGGTGGTTACCAGAGACTGGGGAGTGGGGGGAATGGGAGAATCATAATCAAAGAATACAAAGCCTCAGTTTGATGGGAGGAATAAGTTGATTGTTTCTTGAAATGTATTGTACAGTATGCTGAATATAGGTACAAATTGGTGATACAATTTTTTAATACAATGTGGAAGAATTAAATGAAGCTAATTAGCCCATCCATCACTTTAAATATTTGACATTTTGGGGGATGAGAACATTTAAGGTTTACTCTTAGGGATCTGAAATGTACAGTACTCAATTATTAGCTATACTGTGCAACTATAATTTGTTGATATATAATTCAAAGAGTTTAGAACGTATTATGCTTTTGTCCTATCTTCCATTTGTATTAAATTAATCACCATGAGATTCAAATAGTCTAGGTCTTGCTGTATAATGCGCTCTTAACAAAGGGTATAACAAGTCCAAATCTTCACAAGGGAAGGAAATGTTAACACGTCGAAAATGGCCAAAAGAGCCCTTGGCGGTGGGGGCTGAAGCTGGATTGTATAGGGTTTTCTGTTATATTTTCTCTGTAAAAGACACTCTGCTCCCTCACAATTAGGTAATATGTACATGCAGTTTACCATATATTGCCTTATAGATATTTATGTACATGGCTTTTTCCAAAATTGTATTATAAATTGGTACCAAACACAGAACAGATATTATAGATCAAATCATTTATAACAGTAATGGAATATGGAAGCTATTTAATAAACACTTGCTAAAAGAATAAATAAAGGGATTCCCCTATGAAATTAAAATGCCCTGGTGTCTTTGCTTTGCCCACTTGAATGGCAATTGTGTTATAACCATACGAGACCTGGATTTGAAGTTAGTGAAGTTGGGTTTGGATTTCATCCCTGCTCCTTTCTAGCTTTGAGAACTTTGGTAAGCTTAGGAATCCTTCAGCACTCAATTTATTTATTCATGTGACATATATTTCATTTCTCTTGTCTGTAAAATAGGATTAATTTTTACCTCTCTCATTGGTGGATCAATAAGGCTCTATAAATGGTCATATAACAACTTCCCTGGCTTTGTGAGCATTGGAAAGCCAAGTCCTAGGGTCAAAGATGTTTTCATTAATGTCTGTTACTCTATATCCAAACATCTCAGGCCCTCAAACTTCATCACCAACAAACCTACGAGATTTCTTCTGCCTAGCCTCTGTAGTCAGGTTGCCTAAATTAAGATCTTGACTACACATTACCAGCTTGATGACTATGGGCAAGTTTTTACATCTCTTAGCACTTCAATTTTTTTGTCATTTATACATGAGGAAAATAATAATGTCTCTATAAAAGAATTATGATATGTGTTGAAAGTGCTAATTTGTTTAAACTCTATAAAAGTGCCTAACATATGCTGAACATCCAATAAAATTAGCTATTGTTATTTACATAATCATTTGTTTAATATACATCTCTCCTGCTAGACAGTGTTGTAAGGGGAAGAAAAACATCCTGGTGTGTGTGTCTGTGTGTGTGTGTGTGTGTGTGTGTGTGTATCTTGTTTATGTCCAATGCCTAAAACGCAGAAGAAACTCAAAAAATATTAATTAAATAAATGGATATAGTGTAGATGGAGCACTGTGTGGTCCTAGATTCAATGATAATGAAAAAGGTGGTGAATGCAATGGTGATGAAAACATTTGATCAGGTATCAAATTTTGGAGTCAAATGGAAGTGTTTAAATGGCTGATCTTGTCTACCTAGTAATTATTATCTATTAAAAAGATTACTACTCTGATATCATAGATAATACACAGTTATTGAATATCTACCCTATGTGTGTAGAACATTCTGTTACATGCTGGAAATGCACAGTTCCATCACCTGATGCTTAATCTTAAAAAGATTTCAAACTAGTTGGACAAATAGGCTAGAGAGAGAAAAAGAGCCACAGATGTATGTAGCTTATACCCTCAATGAGTCCCACAGATCTCAATTTCATTTAAGCTAAAGCACATTGGAGAGGTTGCAAAGAGTTTGATCTTTAAGAAAAGGTGTGTTAGACTATACAGAGGAGAGTAAGGGGCTTTTCAATGTGAAAGACATGAACAAATGCAGGGACAAGAAAATGAATGGACTGTATAGAAAAAAGTATGTGATCTTGTGCAGAACAAAATGTTCTTAAAGTAGCATTTCCTTAGAATGTGGTGCTCAGACCAGGTTCTAAGTATAGAGAGTTAAATTTGATTCTAAATAGGTAAGAGAATAATGCTACAAATGATAGAAAATATAAATGATATTGGAAAAGTATATTTTTAGGTTGGAAGATAGTTTTATAAAAGTTGAATTTGAAATGAGAAACTAAATGGACAAATATTTGTACATCTCAGCCAGAAAGGAAAACAGAGCTGAATGTTGGTGAATGTTCAAGACCAGCAAGTATGCACTTGTGTATTGCTTGTGTAGAGGTGATAGTTGAAGTCACAGAAGCAAGAAAATGGAAGGATCACAGAAACTGGCCTCATTTACATTTAAAGGGCAGTGGATGAAAGTGAGGAAGACAAAAAAGAAGGAGATTCAGAAAAGCATATTTATATATTTTCTTTCATAGAAACCAGGAAGAAAGAACTGTTTACAATTTTGCAATTTTCAAACTATTAAATAGTTTTTAAAAGTCAGGAGGAATGAAACTTTTAAAAAGTTATTGGATTTAACATGCAGCAGTTGATTGATAGTATGAGAAAAAATGATTTCATTAGAATGGAGTATAGATATTTAAGTAAATTATGGTAGAAATTGAATTAAGTCTTTAAGGTCTACATTAGATTGGGTTTAATTCTTTGAGTTGAAAACAAAGAAAATTTATATGATAAGCCAAGTTCAAATACATAGGTTGTTATAGTATATGTCAAGAATTATATGTAATAAAGAGAAGTGTTTAATATACAAAGACTATGATTCCTTAGTTTTCATCTAATTTAATGCCAGGTAGCTTTGAAAGACTGAAAAGTGACTGTATCCCATCTTTTGCAATAGTGAATTTAAAGTCACTCAATTGTTATTTATTTAATATATTATATCTTTTAATTTACTAACAAAGATTTTAACAGCTGTGTTAAAATCTTACTTTTTTAAGACAAGGTAAAGGAGTTTTATATTTTTAACATTCCACTATGTTATTTTCATCAGCTATGGCTATTTCCATTGTGCTGCCAAATCGACTGTGGTCACAATTATTTGTTTAAAGGGAACACTATCAATTCATACTTTTGAAAGTGACCTTGATGTTTTCACATTTTCAGAACAATTTTAAATGAGAAAGAAAAGTATTTGTGTGGTCACTTCTCAGTTTCCTCATTGTTAAGTAAAGATGCCAAATTAAGAATTTTTTCTTTTAAGTGGCACACAGAACCAGGTGCCTTCTTCAGTGTGGGTCCCCTAACCCTTCCCTCCTAGAAAATCCTGGAAAGTTTCAAATGCCTAATGGCCAAACACTCCTGTCTCCTGCTTCTTTGTCTCTCCTTAGTTTTCACTTGCTGTCACAAAAGAAGCCCACTAGATGGTGATAAAACCACAAGCTACCTACTTTGATTTTATTTAAAAAAAAAGTCATCACACGAGAATGCTTACAAGATTTCAGACTCTGTATTTTGCCCATTTTTTATTAAATGGAGAAGAAGCAAGAAAAATAAAGTAGAATTGTATTTTCCATGCAACTTAATTGTAGTTATGAAGTGGAATATCTTTTGGCCCTGAACTATTTTGCAATGAGCTGCTTTCAAAATTAAGTTGTTTTGTCAAAATAAATATCAAGTAAAATGATTATGAGTCATTGTGGCAAGTTTTAATACAGATCAGAAAGTAAATTAACCCAACTCTGTCTGACTCATCATGCCTTTTTCTTCAGTTACAAATGAAGAGTAAACAATGTTTTGGCAATTTTTAGGTTAATCATGTAGAACTGATTACTCAAGAAGAATGCTATTAACATTTAGTCAATTTATACCCTACAATATGACAAATTAAAATTAATGTTGCTGTTTTTAAGATATCAAACGGGTCATGATTTTAAGAAAAATGAGAACTGGTATAGAAAACTGATAATGTTGTCTATGGGCTTACTGAATCTAGGGACTTCTGAAAAGCTCACTTAAATCTCTTTAAGAAAATACTCAAGTAATTAAGTAAATACAACTTAGAATGAGTATGTATCTTTAGTTAAAGCAGGTCATCTTTTAAAGTGTAAGGAATTGTCAACAATTCCTTGTGGAATAGTTATGGTTAAATCTTGCCAATATCTTAATAACAAAAGAAAGATTTTCTTTTTAAGTGGAGTATAGTCTCCTGAAGAAGCTCTACTTGATAATTTTTTCAACATTTATAATCAGTTGTTCCCTTTAGTATTCATTTAATTAGCTCATTTCAATACATTTCCTTGATGACATGTGTATGTAAATATGTGTTTTAAATCGTGCCTTTTGTTTCCAAAGTAATTGATGAAATGAAAATATGTAACTATTAACTTTTGAAGTAGGAAACAGGCATATTGGCTATTAATTTATACATTGTAATATAAATTACTTTATAGGAGAGAACATTTTTCTTTTTGCATATCAAACATCTTAATTGTCCACCTGCCATCTTTCCACATATATGTATACCAAGTGCTTACAAGCTGCCCTTGAGCCCTCTACCTTTAAAATGCATTTAATAATAATGGCGAGCATCATCTAAGGGTCAGAAGGTGACAGCCACTGACCTTTCTATATTGTTAGTAATGTCTCAGGTCCTAGCTGAGAGGTCCTTTTAAAAGTCTGCTTTTTTCTTTTTTTGTTTTTAAACCATACTGGCATAAACATGATTATCTATTTGAGCATTATCCATATATTGCTATGTTCAGTGGTGAATTCATGCCTCTCTGGTGCCATGACTGCTCCTATATGATTTGATATACCTTGTGGCAATTTTAAAGCCCTTTGGCTCTCTACGTTTTCATGCTTGAACTTAGCAGGAAGAAAGCTGGGCAACCTCTTCCTGATTTAATAGGTAGTTAAAGCTCTTTCAGCAAAGACCCTGCTGATAGACCTACCAACCCTGGACATATCTTTTCTGAAAGCTGACTCAGCCTACTCAAACTCTATTAGTTCTGAATGGGTTAGCAACACCTACATCAAATCCTAAAACTAGGCCATTTTGGTTTCTCCTAGAGGGGTGCATTGTACTTTCTGTTCTTACTTGTCACTGGAGATGCAGCAGTGGGATTGACATTAGCCACCTGTTCAAATGCCATCTCACCTTTGACTTTTTTTTTTCATAGCTTTATTAAGATTGAATTTAAAACCATACCTCTTACCCTTTTGAAGTGTGCAATTCAATGTCTTAGCATCTTCAGAGTTGTGCATCTATTATTACAATTACTTCATTTTCATTACTTCATTTTCATCACTTCAAAAAGGAATCCCATACCTACTAAGAGTCAATCCTCATTTCTCCACTAGCCCCCAGACTTGGGCAACCTGTAATCCACATTGTAACTCTGTAGATTTGCCTATTCTGGACATTTAATACAAATGGAATCATACAATATACGGTCCTTTATGACTGGCTTCTTTTACTTAATGTTTTCAGAACATGTTGTAGTATGTACCAGTACACTGTACCTTTTTATTGCTGAATAATATTCCATTGTATGGATGAACCATGTTTTATTTGTACATTCATCAGTTGATAGACATTTGGGGCATTTATACTTTTGGCTATTATGAATAATGATACTGTAAACATTTGTTTACAAGCATTTTTGTGGACATAAGTTTTTAAGTCTTTATTTCTTGGATATATACTGAGGAGTGGAATTGCTGGATCATATAGTAACTTCATTTTTTTTTTTTTTTTTTTTTGAGGCAGAGTCTTGCTCTGTTGCCTGGGCTAGAGTACTGTGGCGTCAGCTTAGCTTACAGCAACCTCAAACTCCTGGGCTCAAGCAATCCTCCTGCCTCAGCCTCCGGAGTAGCTGGGACTATAGGCCCATGCCACCACACCCAGCTATTTTTTTCCATTTTTAATAGAGATAGGGTCTCACTCTTGCTCCGGCTGTTCTCAAACTCTTGACCTCAAGTGATCCTCACGCCTCAGCCTTCCAGAGTGCTAGGATTACAGGCATGAGCCACCCACCGTGCCTGGCTGTTTCATGTTTAATATTTTCAGAAACTGCCAAATTTTTTTTTCTAGACAGATGCAACAGTTTACATTCACACCAGCAATGTATGAGGGTTCCAATCTATCCACATCCTCACCAACACCTGTTATTATCTTTTTGATTAAAGCCATCCTAGTGGGTACAAAGTAGTATCTCACTGTGGTTTTGATTTGCATTTCCCTAATGGCTAATATATTCAGCATCTTTTCATGTATTTATTGTTCAATTGTATATCTTCTTTGGAAAATGTCTATTCAAATCACTCGCCCATTTTTCAATTGAGTTTTAATTTTTATTGTTGAGTTTTAAAATGCTGTGTATATACCTGATGCAAGTTTATTATGAGATATATTATTTACAAATATTTCCTCCCATTCTGTGGGTTGTATTTTAACTTTTTTATGATATCCTTTTAAGCACAAAAGTTTTTAATGTTGATGAAGTTTAACTAATCTCTATTTGATTTTGTTCTTTTGTTGTCTGATTTAAGAACACATTGTCTAACCATAGGTCACAAAGATTCACCCTATGTTTTTTTTCTAACAGTTATATACTTTCAGCATTGAAACTGAGGTTTATGATCCATTTGGGTAAACTTTTGTGTCTACCTATATTATTCTCACTTCTTTTCTTTGGAAGATAAAAGCTTGTCCTTCTTTAAAATACCATATGTCTTGATTAATTGGTCAGTAGAAATAAGGACTTTAAACCAGGTAAAATCTGCGTTCCTCTCTTCTTTTTTTAAGCAGTGACTTTATAGTGACATTATGTATTTTTTTAATCTGTGGATCGATGCATCCAACAGAAATCCTTTGTAATGTTCATTAGAGAGATCTGGGATATGAAATAATTTTATTGCTTCTCATTTTTAAGGACAGTAGATGTTGGGCACAGTTGGATTCAGCTCAAGACTTTTCAAGGACTCATGAGGAAGTGCTATAGGTGAGAAGATGCCAGGTTTCCACAGAAAGATCAAATCATCTGAAAAATGTGCATAAGGAAAAATAACTCCAAATTGTAGGAAAGGTTGTGCTTGAAGACCTGCTCCTTCCACATCTCCTAATAAATTCCTGCTAGTCATAGTATATTGTTTATTACAGCAATTGATGGATGGGCTGAATGCAAAAGAATTTTGAAATGTATGACTCTGTACAAGTTACTGCTTTGAATGGGTTTTGAAATGCAGCATTGCCAGCCCCTATGATACTGGCAGATATCATTAGGTCAACACTGATTTACAAGATTCTAAAAATAGTCCCTTGTCTTAGTTAATCCAGGCTGCCATAACAAAATACCATTGTCTGGGTAGCTTATAAACAACAAAATTTATTTCTCACAATTCTGGAGACTGGGAAACCCAAGAACAAGGCGCTAGTAAATTTGACATCTAGTGAGAGGCCGCTTCCTGGTTCATGGATGGCCTCCTTCTTGTTGCATAGTCACAAGCCAGAGGAGGTAAGGAAGCTCTCTGGAGTCTCATTTATAAGAGCACTAATCCCATCCATGAAGGCTCCACCCTTATAACCAAATTACCTCTCAAAGACCCTACCTTCCAATACGGTTGTATTCATGATTCGGTTTTCAACATATGAATTTTTGGTTAGGTTATTAAGTTTTCAACATATGACACAAATATTCAGTCTATAGCATTCCTATCATTTCTAAATTATACTAGAACCCCAGATGGACTCAAGCAAGTAGGCGAAGATCCTGGCCATCATCATACAGAGCTTACTAGCTGTCACTATAACTTGCTCTCTACTTATTTTATTACCAAGGAACTCTGAGAATCACTATAAAAAATCAAAGATTGCCTTTTCTCAAAAATTAATCTAAAATGTTGAATATTTTCTTCTAATTAGAATATGTTAGTACCTCTAACATATATTATAAATCATACTATCTAAACATTTTAAGTCATTGAGTAAAGAAGCCATGCCTTATTATGCATTTATGTGTCAAGATGGGAAAAAGCAAATATTACCATGTCATGTAATATAGATAAGTAATAAGCTTTGTGGAAAAATATAACTCAAGGCTCAGCTAAAGGGAAGTAAGAGGTCTCCTGTAGCCTCTTAATCCAAAGGAAAGACAAACTGGGACTAAGATATTGCTGGCTATACAGTGGAGTAAGGTTCTGAGGGGGAATCCTGTTACCTGCTCTTCAACATTCTTATGGTACAAGGGTGAGAACAAACTTGGATATACAGTAGTCCCCCCTTATCCCAGGGTACACATTTCAAGACCCCTAGTGGATGCCTGAAACCACAGATAGTACCAAACCTTATACACACTGTATTTTTTCCTATGCAGTATAGTAACAGATAGGCAGTGTACACAGCATGGCTATTCTGGACAGAGGAAAGACTCATGTCCCAGGCAGGACCAAAAGGGACAATACCAAATTTTATCATGTTACTCAGAATGGTTCATAATTTAAAACTTATAATTTATTTCTGGATTTTTTTTTTTTTTTTTGAGACAGAGTCTCGCTCTCTTGCCTGGGCTAGAGTGAGTGCCGTGGCGTCAGCCTAGCTCACAGCAACCTCAAAGTCCTGGGCTTAAGTGATCCTCCTGCCTCAGCCTCCCAAGTAGCTGGGACTACAGGCATGCACCACCATGCCCAGCTAATTTTTTCTATATATATTTTAGTTGACCAGATTATTCTTTCTATTTTTAGTAGAGATGGGGTCTCACTCTTGCTCAGGCTGGTATTTCTGGAATTTTCTATTTAATACTTAAGTTGACTACAAGTAACTGAAACTGTGGAAAGAAAAACCACAGATAAGGGGAAACTATTGCAATGTATAAAAGATGGTATTCAGGCAGCAGACAGTTTTGTGGAAATTCCAGCCATACCAGAGATTTTCTGAGGATGCTGGTGGCTAGCACCTGGTGATCCTTACGTAAGTTTGCCTCAGGCTCCTGAGGAAAGGAGGTCCTTGCACCAGTCAGGAAACCTGAGTTATTGGAATTTTACTGGATAACTTGACTTGTATCTCTCTATACTTTGTATTGTGCCCCAATAGAAAACTCAATGCTCATAAAAAAATTTGTTTATTAGTAAAAGGTTGCTGAATAAAATATACAGTATCTGCATATATAAGACAGTAATCATCTTCCTTTCCATCTATCCAAATATAAGATACTAGAAATCTCATTTTTTATCATATTTCTCATATAACAGGTAATTTGCTACACTAAACTTTATAACTTATTATACATGTAATATTATTGCCATTTCCTGAGACTTGATTAAAGGTTAAATTGTCCAATGTAATATGAATTAGTTAGAAGATTTGTAATTTGAAACCAGATTTATCTTATTCCTATGTCCATATTCTCTGTCATTTTGATTTGTCAAACAGTAATTTTATAAAACTCTATGAAGCTATAATTCAGTTGTGCTTCTTTTTATACATTTAAAAAATACTTTTTTTAAACAGGTGAATCCTTTATTTTTGTTCCATTGAATCTTCACTGTGACATAAACACAGCTTTGCTCTCACTCTGTTACCAAACTCAGGGTTTTAGGATTGTTAGGGTGGCAATAGGAGCTGCCAAAAGAGGAAGGATGAGGAAATTTTAGGTTCCAATCCACACAGAGCAAGTTTAGAATATAAACAAAGGTTGAATTGGGCAGTGGAGTACAGGATACTGTGGATTACATTTTTTAATTTTTGAAAACTGTGAAAGATGAAAAGGATTTACAGTCTGATGGTTTTTGAACTACATTTTTAGCCAAGAAACTCTTGGTTCAAAGCAAGTATTACTTAGATACATGATGAAATAACAAAACAGAACTTCCTTGATTTCTGTTACTGTTAGTACACTCAACATCTCATTTTCATAATTTCTTCTCCCTTAGATGTCTTAAGGTCAATAATTTTGTATATCACTACTTAATATAGCTGAAGATTTACTGCTATATTTTGAATTAAATTTTATGACCCTTAAAATCTAAGGCTACATTTCGACTTTTCCATCGCTTTACTCAGTATTCAACAAACAGCACTATGTATAAAATAACTACCTATATTATTGTCCAGAAGCTATTGATTACCCATCTGCTCAGGGGAGAAGAATGTACAGTAACCTGCATGCCTTATTTCTGGATCTGACTTCAATCTCTACCCTCAGTAGGCAGTTGGCTTATATATTACCATATCCACAGTACCCACTTTGGCACCTAAAATCCAGCACACTCAGAGTATATGTGTGTTGAATGAAAGGACCTTTCAGCTTTTAACTACAGTTTAGTTTCAATTGTGTTTTGAAACAGATTTTTGTAGTATTTGGTAAAATTTAGCAACATTCACATAAAGTGACTGACACTGAATCTGGTAACCAGTAAGCTCTCTCTGAAGCTAGACTACCTGGATAGAAATTCTAGCTTTGCTGCCTGCTAGAAGGCTGACTGGGGAAACATATTTTTACTCCTCTATGCCTCAATTTTTGCACCTGTATACTAGAGATAATACCAATACCTATTTCATTGTGTTCTTCTGATAATGTAATAAGCTAAAAATAATAAAGCTTTTAGTACAGTGTTTGACTTATAATAAACTCTCAATTTTATTTTTATTAACTTCATAAAGACAGATTTTATTAATATCTTGAGAGGTTAGAACTTCCCTTCAGGCAGATAATATGCAAATTAATCTTTTTTAAGCAAAGGTGTTTGAATCTCTTCAGAGAAAGAAAAAGGTGCAATTGAAATGTTGAATTGTCCAAGAAACAGAAAAAGAAATGTAAGTCATAGGGAAATATATCAGCTAAGACTAAAGAATATTTTACCATCAAAAAGGAACTTATGTAAGTATATGCATTCTTTTGTCAGTTTTTACTAGATACTAAACAATGCAATGTGGAAAATAAACTTATGTGACCTCCTAGGCCTGTTCTTGATCTTTTGCAAGAGTAAGACAAGTGGATAATTATGGTCATCCATGTGTCCTTCATGACATCTGGCTGTTATTTGGCACTTATTCCATGGCAGGCCTTACTTAGACCATGTGCCTAAGTGTCTTATGCTTTTCACTTATTTCTTCATCACAACAACCCTATAAAGCATTTATAGTTAATAGGATTATTTTACAAATGAGAAAACTGAGACAAAGGTAGATTTTGTGTCCAATGTAACATAGTGGAGAGGATCAGAAGTCAAAAGTTCTTCTAGCCACAGAGTACCACATGGTATATTTCCCAAACAAAACACATTCTATAGAATAAGTTTTTTTTTTTTTTAAGTTTTTATTTTTTTAGAGCTGTTTTAGTTTCACAGAAAAATTGAGAGAAAGGTGAAGAGATTTTTCCTACATGCCCTGCCCCTACATATGCTTAGACTCCCCCATTATCAACATCCTCCACCAGAGGGGTGCATTTATTACAGTTGATGAACCTACATTGACACATAAGAATCACCAAGAGCCCATAGTTTACATTAGGGTTCACTCTTGGTGTTGTATATTCTATGGGTTTGGACAAATGTATAATAACAGATATCTATCATTATATACCATACAGAGTATTTTCACTGCCCTAAAAATCCTCTGTGCTCTGCCTGTTCATTCGTTTCCCCACCCCTAAACCCTGGAAACCACTGATCTTTTTACTGTCTCAATAGTTTTACCTTGTTCAAAATGTCATATGGTTGGAATCATACAGTAGGTATGATTGGATTCTTTAACTCAGTAATATACATTTAAGGCTCCTCCATGTATTTCTTGGCTTAATAGCTCATTTCTTTTTAGTACTGAATAACTGTTCATTGTCTGGATGTACTACAGTTTGTTTATCCATCCACCTAGTGAAGGACATCTTGGTTGTTTCCAAGTTTTGGCAATTATGAATAAACATGAATAAACACTCATGTGCAGGTTTTTTTTGTGTGGACAGAAGTTTTTAACTCCTTTGGGTAAATACCAAGGAGCGCAATTGCTGGATCATATGGTAAGTGTGTGTTTAGTTTTGTAAGAAACTGCCAAACTGTCTTCCAAAGTGGCTGTATCACTTTGCATTCCCACCGGCAATGAATGAAAATTCCTATTACTGCACGTCCTTGCCAGCATTTGTTGTTGTCAGTGTTCCAGATTTTGGCCATTCTAATAGGTGTAAAGTGGTACCACATTGCTGTTTCTGAATAAATTTTAATCTTTATGTTCTTTGACCCTTTAGGGTAGTTGGTTGTTTTTAACTTTGGGAGAAAGAACAGTTTCTATCCAATTTGGAAACCCATAATATTTCTGACTTGGCGAAATATCTTCTCAGTTTCAGAATCTCTTTGAGGTTTTCTAATGCTTTGCACTGGACTTACCTACTTTCTTGTTACTGACAGGATGCTTCACTTTGACCTCTGACACATGCGTATTTCTTATTCCTTCTTTTTTTTTTTTTTTTGAGACAGAGTCTCACTCCGCTGCCCCAGCTAGAGTGCTGTGGTGTCAGCCTAGCACACAGCAACCTCAAACTCCTGGGCTTAAGCAATCCTCCTGCCTCAGCCTCCTAAGTAGCTGGGACTACAGGCATGCATCACCATGCCTGGCTAATTTTTTTCTATATATTTTTAGTTGTCAAGATAATTTTTTTCTATTTTTTTAGTAGTGACAGGGTCTCGCTCTTTCTCAGGCTGGTCTCAAACTCCTGAGCTTAAACGATCTGCCTGCCTCGGCCTCCCAGAGTGCTAGGATTACAGGCATGAGCCACCGCACCTGACCTCTTATTCCTTCTTGCATACCTGGGCCTCCTATGACTCAGGTGAGGCTTTTTTATTCTCAAATTATCCTTGACCATTTTACGCGCTATAGACTGTCTAAATACTTAATGGTTATCAACATTCTACCTATCTACCTCTCATCTATTTATTTATCTATCATCTCTCCATCCATCCACTCCTCCATCCATCTCTTATATAATAATTGTCACCTCATCCCTCTTCTAGACTCTGTATAAGGCTGTCATGTGTAGGTCCAGTAGTATACACCAAGATGATATGACTCCTGATATGTGTCAGGATGGGTTTCTCGTATGTACATTCTAGGCTAATTCATTTTAGCCTCTAGCTGCTAAATTACATGGGAAACTAAAAAAATACAATATTTATATTTCTTATAAAGTCATGTTATAATGCAGAAGTAAAAAATCCATGTCAAAATAATTTTTGACTACGATAACAATAGCAAGATTTCGCATTTGAATAGAGTTTTCATTTTACAATTCCATAAAATTTTCAAATTTATTTCTGGCAACAATCCCTGTTAATGGTGTGATTATTGTCATCAGTAATTAGAAATAATGGTGGAGTGCCTCTGAAAAACCTGGAAATAAGGGAAATATTTTTTATGCAAGTATTAATTTTTAAAATCAACATTTATTAGATAAGGAAAGAAATGAGCAGGGTCACCTACAAGATTCAACTTGAACTTGATAGAGTATAGCATTATATTTCAAGAAATAGTGTCAAAATAAGGATTGATCATTCATGAATATAGAGATAATATAATTACAGAGAAGAATGTTGGAAATAAGTACTATTTCAAGCACTGTCCAGAAAAGAGAGGCTTAAAAAATGGACTTGGGCTATTACTACTCCTTTGACAAGACCCAGCCTTGCTATTATAACATTAAAACATAAGGGCTATGTGAATCTGTTACTATTAACACTTCAATTTAGCTAACTCCTTTTGTGCCTCTTCCACATTCACCAAACAAGCTATTAATAATTACAAGCTTCCTCTGTGAATTTGACCATAAGAGAGAAAGGACTGATTGTGCAACTTCAAGTATATTGGGCTATGGGATAGTTATTATATTAGTCAAATACTTTGGGTTGCTCAGAAGCCTTCTTGATATAAATTAAGAAAAAAAACATTAAATGTGAATATGTGAATTAATAACAAAGATGTGATGCAGGACATAGAGTTTGTTTTGGAATTCGTGGGGAATGTATGTAGATTGGTCTTAGAAAATTTGGGATAAAAATGAGAATCAGGAAGGACACAGGAAACCCATAAAATCCTCTCTCCCCAGCTCTCATTTTTCTTCTTCCTTTTTCCCTCTCTACAAATAATTAAATCCTGTTTCTCTAGACTGTATGGGAGTTACAAGATTACTACTTCATATTTCCCTAACATACATATCTTAAATTTAACCAGACAAATAGAAACTTTTCTATTTTTATTAATTTTTTATTATGGAGGTATAATCAACATAAAATGAACTACACCTATTTAAAATGTACAGTTTGAAAGGGTTTAAAATATGTGTACCCCCATGATTTCATCACCACAACCAAGGTAATGAACATACCCAACACCCCCAGAAGTATCACCATTCCTTTTATAATCCCTCCCTTCCTTTCCTACCGTACCCCTCTGCCCAGGCAACTATTTACCTTTCTGTCAATATACATAAATGTGCATTTTCTAAAGTTTTATATAAGTGGGAAAATATCATATGATTATTTTTTGCTTGTTTTTTGGTTTGGCTTCTTTTACTCTGTGTAATTATTTTGATGTTCATCCGTGTTTTAGCCTGTATCAATACTTCATTCCTTTTATTGGTTTTTGATATTCTATTTTATGTATATACTATAATTTTCTAATTTGCGTATCAGTGGATGACATTTGTTTTTTCCAGTTTTTGCTTTTAAAAAATGAGTGGCTATGAATAAAAGTGTACAAGGCTTATAGATGCTTGCTTTCATTTCCCTCATCTAGGAGAAAGATGGATGGGGCATATGGTAGATGTATGTGTAAGTTTATCAGAAACTGTTTTCCAAAGTGGTCATATATTAATATTAATATTTTCATTCCCATAAGCAGTGTGTAAGAGTTCCAGTTCCTCCACAGGCTCACCAACATTGCATAGTCAATATTTTTAACTTTTAGCCATTCAAATATGTGCATAGTGGTATTACATTGTGGTTTTAATATTAACTTTCCTAATAGCTAAGGATGATGAACATCATTTTATGTGTTTATTTGACATACATACATCTTCTTTGATTGGGCGTCTTTTCAAATTTTTTCACCTCTTTAGTGAATTGTTTGTTTCCTTATTATTGAGTTTTCAGAGTTCTGGTCTATTCTGGATATAAGTTATTTATCAGAAATATGATTTGCAAGTAGTCTCTCCCAGTCTATGGCTTGTCTTTTCATTCTCCTAAAGGTATGTGTCAAGGAGCAGAAGTTTTTAATGTTGATGAAGTCCAATTTATCAGTTTTATTTTACAGATCATGCTCTTTGTGTCATATCTAAGCAAACCTTGCCTAAACCAAGGTCAAAAATATTTTCTTCTATAGATTTTACAGTCTTATATATTACATTTAATAGTGTGATCCACTTTGTGAAAATTTTATATATAGCATGAGGTATGAATTGGAGTTAATCTTATAAAATACAGATTTCCAATTATTCTCAGACCATTTATTGAAAGACTATTCTTTCTCTACAAAATTGTTTTTGGATCTTTGTCTAAAATCAGTTGTCCATATTTGAATGGGCCTGTTTTTTTTTAACTCTCTCTCTTCTTTTTCATTGATCTATGTATCTAACATGACACCAGTACCAAACATTTTGCTTACTCTTGCTTTACAATAAATTATAATATCAACTAGTGTTAGCCCTCCAATTTTGTTCCCTTTTTTAAATGTTGTGTTGGATATTCTGAGTACTTTGAATTTTTATATAAATTTTATATTGTTTGTCAATTAGTACAAAAAAATCCTTGATTATTTATTGGGATTATGTTGAAACCAGAGATCAATTTGGGGAGAATTGACATCTTAAAAATTTTGAGACTTCTGACCATAAAGCAAGATTTATTTCTTTATTTTGGGTGTTTTTTTTTTTAATTCTTTTAGTAATATTTTGTAGTTTTTAGTGTATAGAACTGGCACATGTTCAGCCACATTTATCCCTGCATATATGCATACTTAATATATACTTTAAAAGTATGTTATATTTTTTAATCTATTGTATATGGTATTTTTATTCTAATTTTCAGTTGTTTGTTGTTAGTATACAGAAATTAAATTAATTTTTATACATTGATCTTATGTACTGTAATACTGCTAAACTCACTCAGTAGTTATAGCAGCTTTTGGGTGCATTCCTGTATAAATTCTTCATAGATCATAATGGTATCTGTGAATAAAAACAGCTTTAATTCTGTCTTTCTTACCTGGATGTCTCTTATTTCCTTTATGTTCCTTATTGCATTGGCTAGAAATTGCACTAAAATGTTAAAAAGAAGTGATGAGATTGGACATAATTTTCTTCTTCCTGACTGTAGGAGGAAAGCATTCAATCTTTCAATATTAAGTATGATGCAGCTATAGGTTTTTTGTAGATGCCCTTCATCAGGATTAGGAAATTCTTTCTATTCCTATTTTGCCCAGAGATTTTATCAGGAATGGATGCTAAGTTTTTTCAAATGGTTTTACGCTGAGATGATAATATTGTTTTGGCAAATCAAGTTCCTTTGTGATTTCATATGAATTTTAGAATCATCTTTTCCATTTCTTCAAACAAGGCCATTGGGATTTTGATAGAGATTCCATTGTATTTATAGATCGCTTTGGATAGCACTGCCATCTTAACAACATGAGTCTTACAATTCATGAACATGGGATGGCTTTCCATTTATTCATGTCCTTTTAATTTCCTTTGGCAATGTTTTACAGTTTTCAGTGTATAAATCTTTCACTTCCTTGTTTAATTTTTGTATTCTTTTTGATGCTATTGTAATGGAATTGTTTTCTTAATTCCCTTTTATGTTTGTTCATTGCTAATACATAGAGATACAACTGATTTTTGCATGTTGATCTTGTACCCTGAAACCTTGCTGGAAGCATGTATTAGCTCTAATAGCTATTTTATGAATTCTTTAGGATTTTCTATATATAGAAACATATCATCTGTGATAGAGACAGTTTCACTTTTTCCTTTTCAATCAAATGCGTTTTATTCCCTTTTATTGACCAATTCCTCTGGCTAGAACTTCCAGGACACACTTCAGTAACAGTGGCACAAGGAGCATAATTCTCTTTTTCCTAATCTTAGGGGACAAGTTCTTAATTTTTCTCCACTAAGTATATTGTTATCTGTGGGTTTTTCATAAATAACTTTTATTGTGTTGAAGTTTTCCTCTATTCCTAGTTGTCTGATTTTTTTGTACATGAAAGGATTTTGGGTTTTGTCAGATGTTTTTGTTACATGAATTGAGATGATCATGTGTTTTTTCTTCCTTCATTCTGTTTATGCCTACATCGAAAAGATAGATCACAAAATAACATCCTCACCTCACACCTGAAGGAATTAGAAAAAGAAGAACAAAGCAAACTGGAAGATAGCAGAAGAAAAGTAATAACAAAAATCAGATCAGAACTAAACAAAATGAAAACAAAAGACATGAACAGATGTTTTTCAAAGGAAAATAGACAAATGGCCACCAAACATGTGAAAACAAGCTCAACATCACTAATCATAAGCGAAATGCAAATTAATACTACAGTGAGGTACCA
>CM052439.1:67959176-67996291 GCA_028533085.1 Varecia variegata
GTGAGATTACTGAATTGAATGGTAGATCTACTTGTAGTTCTTTGAGGAATCTCCATATTGTTTTCCATAGATTTATTGTTCTAGTTGACATTTTCACCAACAGTGTATAAGTATATAAGTGTTCTCTTTTCACTGCATTTTTGTCAACATCTATTGTTTTTTGGACTTTTCAATATTGCTCATTTTGACAGAGGTAAGGCGGTACCTCACTGTAGTATTAATTTGCATTTCGCTTCTTACCATGGTACTTCAGTACCATGGAGTACTTCTCAGCCATAAAAAGGAATGAAATAATGTCTTTTACAACAACTTGGATGGAACTGGAGAACATTATCCTATGTGAAGTATCTGATGAATAGAAAAACAAATACCACATGTTCTCACTTATAAGTAGGAGCTAAATGAGGGGTATGGTCATCAAGTGGTATAATGGACATTGAAAACTAAGATCAGGGAGTTTGGGGAGATGAGGGATAAAAATCTATCTATTGAGTACAGTGTACACACTGTTCTGGTGATGGGTTCACTAAAGCCCTGACTCATCACTATACAATTCATACATGTAAAAAACAACACTTGTACTCCCAAAATTTATTGAAATAAAATATTTATTTGTATTGATCAATTTATATCTATAGATACTAGTCTCGTACCTCATGCATTGTGTGAAAAACAGTATCCTATTTCCTCTTTCAATCCTTACATTATTTTGCCATGCATTTTACTTTTACCTTCTTGTAATGTACAAACGGTACTATTTCTACTATCTTTGCTTCATACATTCAGTTTTTTAGAGCAATTGAAAATAAGGAAAAATTATATTTACCTTTATTCTTTTTCTTGTACTTCCCATTTTTTAAATGGAGATCTAAATTTCTGCCTGGTATCATACCTCTTCCTAAAAAATGGCTTTCAGTATTTCCCATAGTGCATTTCAGCTGACAATGAAATTTTTCCATCTTTTTTCAACTGAGAAAGTCTTTTTATCTTCTTCATTTATAAGATATTTTTGCTGGTTATAGGTTTTTGGGTTGATATTTTTATTTCTTTCAGCACTTTGAAGATATCACTCCATTGTCTTTTGACTTGCATGGCTTGTGCAGGAATAATAAATCAGTTTATTTATAGTAATACTAGCAAATAATGATAAAGGTAACCTATTGTATCATTCACTGTGTTTTAAGTACAATTCTAATAATGACTATCAAATGTTAATTATCTTTTATATTTAAGTTTTGAAAATTTGGTTAGCAAAGGGAATTTAACTTTCTTGTATAATTCTTGAAGGAGCATACATACATACATATGTGTGTATATACATATGTGTTAAAAGGAAAAGAGAGATAAGTATGTAGTATCAAAAGAAGCAGAAAGATCTACTATAAAGATTAAAGATTGTCTCTTTCTTTTAGAAAATAAAAGATTGTTGATGTTATCCATAAAAGTATTTTTGTATTTATGAGGCTGAAATCAAATTACAGTGGGATGCAGATTTAAAGGAAACCGAAGGGAAGATAGGGTGATATAAAATTTGCCTTTTAAAAATTTTTATGGGGAAAAGGCAAAGTTTGGAAAATGATGATGAGAATATTGTAAAATTGATTATGATAAAATTATAAATGCAGAATATCAATTTCTAGCATTTGTTATTTGATTACTGTGCTAAGGACTTTATATACATTATTTCAATTTACTTATTTCTATTATCATAACAATATTGTGAAGGAGACTACATTAATTTAAATGTCCATAAATTAGAGACTGGTTAAATAAAATTTCAGAATATTCATACTATGAAATACTGTCCCATAGTTAAAAAGAACAAAATATGCTACATGGAAAGTTTTTCAATTTATACTGTTGGATAAAAATAGCAAGATATGGAGCTGGGCTTGGTGGCATGTACTTGTAGTCCCAGCTACTTGAAAGGCTGAGGCAGGAGGATCACTTGAGTCCAGGAGTTTGAGTCAAGCCTGGGCACCATAGCCAGACCGTGTCTCTGGAAAAAAAAAAAAAAAATAGCATTGTATAGAAGGAAACAAAACATTTATGTAAACACATAATACATACCCCCCAAAATAATGGTACATATTTTCTACTGAAAGATAAAAATGAAAAATTGTCTGATACGTTGTACATTAATTTAATTTGTAAATGAGGTAAGAATAATATTATAAATTCAACTTCATATGACATAAATAGGAAGAGGAAGAAGTTACTGAGGGGCCTGTTCTGAGCCAGTTATTGGGCTGGGAGACTTTCTGATATTATTTCATATATTTATCACAGTAATCCTGGAAAGTATATATTATTATGTTTTTTATAGAAAAGAAACTAGAGCAAGAGTATTTAATCAGTGGAACAGAACCTAGCCTTGGTTGGCCAACTATATAATTCCCTCTAGAAAGCCAAATTTCTGTCTGCTTGGTCACATGAGCCCTTTTAAAGGTAGATATTGCTTTTGCCATGTACATTTAGTTATATAACTTACTAAACCCACCTAGCCTCAGTTTCCTCATGTGCAGTGTGAAGAGGCTAACCAAATATATCATATGATTTTTATAACTCTGAAATTCTGAAGCAAATTGTGGTTTGAATCAAACTAAATGAGTGAAGCTTAATGATCTTGGGTTATTTGTTGCTTCCTTTATTTCAGTAGATGACATTTCTATTGCACCCAGCTCTGTGCACATTCAAATCAAGGACATTCAGAGTTCTTATTGCATTGTCTTTGAGGCTCATGGAGAATGACGCAGAAAGTTTTTATTCTCAAAAGTGTTGGCAAATACTACTTGCATGAAGCTGGTTTTATTTACGGATAGTAACTCCACAGGTATATGTGACAGGTCATCTAGCTGAATGTAAGCAGAGTTTGGGTATGACTGAGTTGAAACCACATTACCATATGCAAGGAAACTGGAACTTCTTCTATGATGGCTTCATCAAAACTAAATCTTATTCCAACCATATGGCTATGCCTGGGTTCTATGAGAATTGGCCTTATTGTATGTGGCTTCCATGTGTTGGCTTAAGTTAATGCCAGTTTAATTTCTTTCTTTGCAAACTAAATATTTCTGGAAGAACCAAGATCTGCACTGGGCTTATGTTAGTATAGCAAAGAGTAAGGGAAATAAGGAAATAAGATAGTTTTAATTAGAGGGTACTAGAAGAGCAAAATGCCAGTGATGTGCAAGAACATGAATTAGTCAAGAAATTGTCTGAAGTCTAGTTGGTTGGTTACAAATGTGTTCTCAAGTGTGTATATTATGTGTGTTGCTCACTTACAGACAAATACGAAGCCAGGGAACTGGAAGAGAGTGGGCAGGAGAGCTAGCAGCTAGTGATGAGGTTATCACTCAGGACAGGAACCAGGTAACGTAGCCCAAAGGCATTAACGTCTTGTTAAATTCAGATTCTTTGTAATGTGTTGGTTCTCCTTAATTCTCAACTGCACTGTTCTTAAATGGATACGATTTAAATTATCATGACCATTCAGGTACTCCCGTTTATCATCTTATGTCAATGCTATCCATCTTGTGTGTATAGTGCTGTGCTCTGTCACTTGGCCATTATACTACCCATTAGTTTCCTTCAACATATTCTTTTCTGTAATAATGAGTCAGTGTCAAGACATCTTATGGTAAGATCTTGATATATTTTTAACTGGAGGACTCTGTTAAAAAAATGAGTCAATGATGAAGGATTATCTTGTACTGAAGGAAAAAAGTAGAAATGTAATGAATCTGGACTTTGACATGTCATATATCTTATGCAGGGACACCCAAGAATTGTTGGAGAATGTTGGAAACATGCCAGGAATCCCTGTGGCGGGACCGTGGCCAGGTTGATGATGATGCATTGTCATTTTACTTTTGGAAAATCCTGTGAGGCTCGCTATGGAGTCTGGCAATAGCAATTACAATTACTGTACTTCATTTTATTCACTTGGGCAAAATAATGTCATTCCACTTAAAACATACAAAATTACAAACTAATAATAAAGCTCTCTTAATGGCCCTTAGAGTGAGGAGTTAACCTTGATGATAAAGTGATGTAAGGCTTAATAAACCTTGTTTCTGGCTGAGTCCCAGGGAGAATGAATTCTGTGTGACTCAGCTGTATGGAATCAATAATAACTGACTCCTGTTTGGCACGAGTTGAATGTAAGGTACGAGCACAGCACTCGTGCAGGTATGTGGATTATCCAGGCTTTTCCTGCTACCCTTCTAATACTTCCTTTTTGTTTTTCAAATGACTCTCCCGTTGGATGTGAGCCTCAACTGCTCTGATGTGCGTTTGACCCTGCCTCCCTGACAAGGGCAATCTCACTTATGGATACAAATTAAGCACAGTTAAATGTTTCAGACATTTATATGTTGAACAGAAATAAATTTTTGGTTAATATTTGTAAACAGCCAATAGCAAGCTTTGTAATAAATTCTCCACCAGGGTTGTATTCAAAGTTCTTTTATAAAAAAAAATTGTTGAGCAGCTCTGCTTAGGGCTGTCACTTAAAAAGTTTAAAAGCCCAGACATTAGTAGGACATTACAGACCTGGAAATTCATATTGTATAATTTCAAAGAATGGACACTGGGACAAAGATCTCATGTAAGTAGGCCCTTGCCTAACTAAATTCACCATTTTTTTCAGTCTTGTGCGCCCAGGGGAAAAAAAAAAAATAGAACTCTTTCTTGTGAGTATCCTGGCATCGACTAGAACTGAGGATATGAACTTATATAAATAAAAATCTTCAGAGCATGATGTATAAAATTATGCTGATGTATTCATATATAATAAAATGTATGAGGGTCCACCAGTACATTCCCTGTATCATTTGGGAAGCTAGCTTGCCAGAGGGTTATTTAAGTGAGTCTAAAATCAGCATAGGGATAATTAGTTACATGATCCAAATGTGCAATGGCCTCATGCTGTAATATTTGAAGCAGATGACATTCTTGATTTAGCTTGACAGGTATGCATTCCCATAGCCAGTGCTGGGCAACATTTTCCCTTTGGAAGCTGACCTACTGGCACCTTCATTGCCTATTGATTCTTTGGTTTGACCAATTTGATACAGTCTCTCATTAGATATGTTAGTTCTGTTTTTACATAAATAAGTACATTTGTTACATAAATTAAAATGGTTGTAATGCAATAAAATTTAAGAGCCAGTTTAATTACTGAGAATTTACAAATATTTCTATAGCAGGTGGGCATAGATTGAGAGTCTCTGAAGAAGGGCTCTGTACTCAGTTTTCCAAGTTGAACTTCAGGGATATGATAAAACCAGTTAGTTCTGTGGATTTTTGTGAAAATGGAAGGGCCATGTGATCTACTTCCTTTATGAAACACTGCAAAACAGTAGGCAAGGGACTTTTTCCATTTCCCATTAACTAAAGAATAATATAACATTTGCAGAATGTGAGAAAGAGTGTGAGGGAGCTGGCCAGGACCCTAGAAGATATCAGGTTGGGCCATGTAATTGGAGGCTAGTTGCTATGGTCTTAACGTTTGTCTATTCCCAAACTTCATATGTCGAAATCCTAACCCCCAAGGCGACAGTTATAGGAGGTGAGGCCTTTGGGAGATGATTAGGAATGGGTTAGTGCCCATAGAAAAGAGGCCCCAGAGGGATCCCTCGCCCCTTCTAACATGTGAAGACACAGTGAGAAGGCACCATCTGTGAACCAGAAAGTGGGCCCTCACCAGACACTGAATCTGCCTTCCTCTTGGACTTCCCAGACTCCGTAAGTGAGAGAAATAAATTTCTGTTGATTATCGGCTACCCAGTTTATGGCATTTTGTTAAAGCAGTTGGAATGGACTAAAGCACTGATTGAGACCGTCAGTGTGGAGGAGTGATGACAGCCAAGAAGCAGAGATATGTTTACAACCCAGCAAGGCCCTGACATGGAGAGAAACCAGCCTCTGACCAGACTCTTCTCTTGAGGTTATGGTCAATTTAAGCCTAGACACCTAAGCTACCCAGCCTATGGAAAAGCAAGGGAAAAGAAACAAATCTTAATTGGCTGAGTTTACATTTGAAATGACCGAGAAAAATAAGAGAGTGATCCAGTTTATCTGATATTAACTGGATTGCTTTTTCTACCATTAGTCAGAAAAGAGTCTCAAAATAAATATGAAGTTATTATTTTAAAAAATCAAGTTATATTTTTGCTAATCAGAATTATTTGCTTAAAATCAATATCTGCTATTTTTGTGTATATATATATATATGTATACACATTTTGTTTTGGAATTTATACTGGGATTAAGACATTTAGAACATTATAGAAAGATGAGGCTTTTTTTTTGATGAATAAAGAACTTGGGCAGCTATAACTCAAATTTATAAAACAACTATTCACAAATATTTCAATATTATTGGTTTATAGCAATAGATATGCTGTCTCTAAATAATTTTATGCTGAGATTTATAATCCAAAATTGATGCTATGAACTTTGCTGTTAGGTTTCTTTAAAAATTCTGTTTATTAAGTGTGTAAGGGTTTTAATGATACCATGTGGAGAAGAGGAATTGGGACATTCCTGACCAAAATTTGAGCTATAGTGGCCTCAAGATAGCTTTAACTTCTTTATTTCTCTTATACTGCAATTTATACTAATTACAGCAATTCATTTTAGCTAACACATGTGGAAACAAATAAAAATGTAGAACCATACATAATGAAACCTAAACTGATCATAAAATTTTAAAATAAATTTTAACATGAGAGGTTCCATGCAGCTGCATATTCAGAATTTACTTCTTGTTTAGTGCTCCAAATATTTCAGTAGCTTTTTTTATTCCATGAACAATGTGAATGCCATAGCCCAAACATTTCTAAGCAATAAATAAAATAGGAAAAATTCATTATCATATAAATTTCTTAGAAATAATATTGAGTTTCAAATCATTGGAAATAGTAATAACCAAATTAGATGTTATCAGACTTTACTAATATTAAATGTATGTTTCAGCATTCTATTACTTGAATATTTGAGCAATTAGATGCCACTGGCAATGTTAAATTTGATTAGGTTTCAGGCCTACTGCTTAACAAGCTTAGCTATGAATATTAGCTAACTATCTTTTAGATCTACAAAAAAATCAGAGTATTACAAATGGGTTGGATTCCCTTTTATTTTATTTGCTTTTAAGAGACTAGAAATCACAGGATAGTGAAAGTATAAATAGTAGCACAAAGGAACAATTTTACTTACTCCAATAATGAAGTGAAATATACATTTATTTGCTTCCTACCTCATGTCAGGTACAATTCTGGGCTCTGAGGAAATACAATTTTCAAGGCACTATTTGTTCTCATCTTAAATTAATAGTCTATTTGGAGGGAAAACAAGAAAAAAGAATGCAGGATGTAATTTAATAGAATGCATACTATAAAAGAGGTGAAATACAAGAAGCAGTGAGGCAGAGTGACCTAAATGACCACTAATGCAGAGTTTTCAGTGAAGATCTTCCAAGAAAAGGGACAGGCCTTGTTACATCAACGTGACTTCTCCACTCTTTCTTTCCCCTTCTTCTGTCCCAACAAGGAAAGTATAGCTTCAAGATAGAAGACGCTTAGGGCCCTGAATCATTGCTGATCAGGAACATTATAATTGGACTGATATGTCAACCTATCAGTCCATTGACATTTTGGGAAATTTTATTACAGCAGCAAATGCTCCTCTAACTAGTCTACCTGTTCTACCTGAAGGGAATAGGAAATGCTTACACTTGACTCCTTAATCATATACATGAGTTTGTTCTATATATGTGGCATATATAGAAGAGATAGGGGTAGGGTTGAGTGGATCAATTATATGTAGAAAACAACATAAATGAAGACATAGAAAATGAAAAAAATGTTTATATGCAATGTTTCCTATCATTCAGTTTGTTTGTCTCATCAGGTATGTGGAGGAGAGAGGTATGGAGTGGGCTGGAGAGGTAAGTATACAGGGCCATGTTATGGAAATCCTTATATTCCTATGCATAGTCTTAGGACTTTATCATTATGCTGGTGATTTCTAAAGTACATTTCATAGAGCCAGAAGGTTATCTTAGTGATAATGACTGCCATTTTCTCAAAGAAGAAAAAGAAAGAAAGGAAATTTGGGTTGATTATGGATCTTGAAAGGAATATTGACCATCAATAATAGCCAGGGAGGAAAATGGTAAAATGTATGACCAACGACCAGGACAAGTATTTTAAAGGGACTATGGTTTAACTAAGAGTGTGCATCAGAATTTTTTTATGGTGCCTATAGGTGGTTTTATTTAACTGGGCTAAGCAGCAATGGCATGAGACTAGAAATGCTGAAAAGGAAAACTGATCAGAAGTGTTATGATGTAGAATGTCAGAAGATTATAGAATAAGTTAAGAACAAAATCTATCATGTGGTTTAAAAAAACATAACCAATAAGGGTTGATTTCTTGCTCACATGTCTAATGCAGTTTAGATGGTATTATAGGTTGAATTGTGTCCCCCAAAAAGATATATTGAAGTCGTAACACCTAGTACCTCAGAATGTGACCTTATTTGGAAATAGGGTCTTTGCAGATCCAGTCAAGTTAAGATGTGATCATGAGAGTGGGTCCTGATTTAATGTGAGGGGCAGTCTCAGAAAAAGGAGGAAATTTGGTCACAGAGACAGATACACACAGAGGAAAGACAATGTGAAGAGGTGAAGGGAGAAGAGGGCTATTTACAAGGAAAAGGATACCTAAGGGTATCAAAGGCTAAGAGAGAGACCAGGAATAGATCCTCCCCTAGAGCCTTCAGAGAGAGCACAGCCCTGCTGGTATCTTGATTTCAGCGTTCTGGCCTCCAGAGCTGTGAGATCATAAATTTCTATTGTTAAACACTGTAGTCCTCAACCCCCGGGCCACAGATGGGTACTGGTCTGTGGCCTGTTAGGAACCAGGCCACACAACAGGAGGTGAACAGTGGGCAAGTGAATGAAGCTTCATCTGTGTTTACAGACACTCCCCATGGCTTGCATCACTGTATAAGCTCCACCTCCTGTCTGATCAGTAGCGTCATTAGATTCTCATAGGAGCGGGAACTCTACTGTAAACCATGCATGCGAGGGAGCTAGGTTGCACACTACTTATGAGAATCTAATACCTGATGATCTGAGGTGGAGCTGAGGCGGTGATGCTAGCACTGGGGAGCAGCTGCAAATACAGATTATTATTAGCAGAGATATTTTACTGCACATTAAATGTAATGTGTTTGGATTATCCTGAAATCATCTCCCCTACCCCCACGCATGGAAAAATTGTCTTCCATGAAACTGCTCTCTGGTGCCAAAAAGGTTGGGGATTGCTGGTTTAAGACATGCGGTTTATGGTACTTTGTTATAACAGCCTTAGGAAATGAATACAAGTTGATATGGTTTGGCTGTTTGTCCCTTTCAAATCTCAGGTTGACATTTGATCCCCAATGTTGGAGGTGGGGCCTTGTGGGTGTTTGGGCCATGGGGGCAGATCCCTCACAAATGGTTCGGTGCTCTCCATGCTGTAAGGAGTAAGTTCTTGCTCTATTAGTTCACACAAGAGCTGGTTGTTTAAAAGAGTGTGACACCTCCTCTTCTCTCTTGCTCCCTCTCTCGCCGTGTGACTCACCTGTTCCCCTTTCATCTGCCTTGACTGAAAGCTCCTTGAAGCCCTCACCAGAAGCAGATGCCAGCACCATGCTTCTCATACAGCCTGTGGAACCGTGAGTCAAATAAACCTCTTTTCTTTGTAAATTACCCAGCCTTGGGTACTCCTTTATAGCAGCACAAAATGGACTAAGACACAAATGAACATTCTCCTTTTTTGTAATTTCACCATCGGAAGGATGCCTCCAAAGAAGCCTCTACAGAAAGAAGCATGGAGGTGGCATACTTTCTTATCTGCCTTGGGGGGAAGTGACACACATCACTTCATTCAAGGTCTATTAGCTAGAACTAGACACATAGTCTCATTATAATAGTAAAGGAATCTGAAAGATGAAGAAAAGTGGTTATGGTATTTGGTGTACAAACACTGTCTTCATCATAACTGCTGTTGAAGTAGACATATCTGGCCTCTTAATTCAGTTTCTTCCTCCTAATAACAGTGGGATGATTATTCCTATTTCAAACCTTGCTTTCTAGATATATTAAGAGTAATTATGTCCAATGGACATGAAGCACTGAGCAGAATACTTGACACAGAGAAAATTCTCAATAAATTATTTTCATTTTGAGAATTAGTAGTTTGTAGAGTGATTTCTGCAGAAGAATATGGAGACTAAAAATTTGGTGTGCTGGTGATGCTTTGTTTTAACATTTTGAGGATTTCTTTAAATATTCTAGATCTTGCCTATTACCAACACACCAGAAGCATTTCAGGAGAATTGAGCAATTTGGGGAAGTCCTACATGAACACTCTATCACTTTCATTTCCTAGAGTCTTCTCACCATCCAGATATGAACTGATGTATATTATATATGATAACTTGCTAATAATTATACCTCTTCATTTTCCATTTTGATCACTGAAGAAAAAATTAGAAAGAAACTTAAGTATAGAGAGAGCATATAGACAAATAATGATTTAGCCTGGAAAAAAGCCATTTTACTTAACATCTTCTTTATATGAAAGGCTTCTTATTTTGACCAGACATGTTTTCAGGATAAAAATAAGACATTTTGAGAGTCTATTCATCTACTCATTACGAAGTGATATTTTAGAAATTTATATTTCCATAAAACTTTGTATTTGAAATAAAGCCTTTGCTCAATTATTTATGGTATTGAAAAGGAGAAAATTTCCTACAGGCTCTGTCCATTTACACTATAAATATAATACGTAAAGAATTTTAAATATAAGAATGGTGCCAGAAAACAGCTATAATGGGCAACATTTGGTGTTTTTTAACTCGTTCTCTATGATCCCTGCCTTGATAAAATTTACACATAATAAACTGAGTAGTGTGACTTATACTAATGAAGCCCAATAAATAAGATGGTAATCAGTATGGAAAAAACATGACGAAATGGATTCCATTTGCAAAGTATTGTAATCTGCAAAGGATTCTAAGACTGGGAGAAAATTCAGTATAAATAATTCCAAAAGAGAGCTGAGAAGAGGCAGAGAAAATTAGTTAAAAGTGTGCCTGATGATTTGGCAGTTAAAAAATGCAGCCATGCAAGAGTGACTTGTTAGGATTGCAGATGAAATATGACTTTTTTTGTTAAATCAAGGGACCGTTTCATCCCCTATGCTGTCACTGAAAGTGGACGGGACACAAGTCTTTGCCATCCCAGAAAGTATGAACTTCACAGAGAATAGTAATGAAAATAAAATGATTAAAGAGAAAGACCCATTATAGAATAAAACAAATGAATATTTGATATCACAGAGTGATTAATTAATACAACTTCAGAAACTCATTGATTCTGCACCATAGTATTTATAATGAGTTCGTAAAGGAAGACCATGGTCAGGTATAACAAACTATGGTTTAAGTCGCATGTTGCCTTAGTCTGTTTTCTATTGCTATGACTGAATACCACAGATGGGGCAATTTATAAAGAAAAGAAATTTATTTCTTACAGTTCTAGAGGCTGGAAAGTCCAAGGTTGAGGACCACATCCTGTGAGGGCCTTCTTATTGCTTCATCACCTGGTGGAAGGCATCATAGGGTCAGAGAGCCAAGCTGGCTTTTATAACAGATCCACTATACCCACCAGTTTTAGAACTAACCCCCTTCTGTGATAACCTGTTAACCCATTAGCCCCTTAATCCATTAATCTCTGAATGGATTAATGGATTTATGAGGGCTCTGTCCTCATGACCCAATCACCTCTTAAAGGCAATACGTCTTAGTACTGTTACCTTGGAGATCAGTTTCCAACATGAATTCCACAGGGGACAAATATTTAAATCATAGCACATGTAGAAGGTCACTTATTACATAGTAATCCTCCGCTGTCTACCAGAGTCTCCAGTTGCCTCCCACCATTGCAGAAAACAGTTTATAACTTGGCCCATCTCCCATATCTCAGTTTTGTTAGTTTAGAGCTTTCTCTTCCCTCTGAGACTATTCAGTCTTGTTGTTCATTTCTGCTTCCTTCCATAACAGACACAGGCTTTGAGTAGAAGTTAAGTGACTATTTCCAACATGCCTGGGGTTTTGCCCTAAAATTAGATTAACAGCAAAAAGTCACAGTAAAGGTCACATCTTAAAACCATGATCATGTTGCCCTAACAGAGGCCACCATTTTAGACAAGATATATCACAGAAAGATAAGTAATGACAGGTTTAGGACTGGAGAACTGTACCTTTTAAGTGACATGATGAACCAACATGTAGTAGTGATCTGAATCCTGAAGTCATGCCAGTTTTGTTTTGTTTGTTTTTGAAAACCAGGGATTTGACAAGCTTAATTAGATAATGGTAATTATGTCCTTTTCAGTTTTCATGTACCCCCAACCATATAGCAGAAATCAAACATTATTTTCAAATTGGCCTTTTTGAAGATTTAAAACATTATTTAATATATAATATTGGAAGCACTACTCACTTACTTCAAAGTTACTGTCCCTTCCCAGGCATTTTCAATTCCTCTAAATTCTGCAAACATGGGTGAAAGGGTCACATTAATCGCTGGTGTGTATCACTTACTGTATGCTAGGCACTGATCTGAACCCCTTACATCTAACTGATCTTTGCAGCAACATTATGGAAGGTGGTACTATTCATATTCCCATTTTGCCAATGTGAAAACTGAGGCAGAGAAAGGGTAAGTAACTTTCCCCGGGTCACATAGACAGTGCACTAGAAGCCAAGAGGCAGATTTAGGCAGTGTGGCTCTGGAGCCATGCTCTCAGTTACTGCATCATGCTGGTCAACCGCAGAAGCACCGTCCCGCCGTATTGATCGTGGGCCCTCTCAAAGATAACACATAACACAAAGAGAGGAAACCTTATTCAGTCAGTACCTCCCAAATTTTGTATACATCGGAATCACCTAGAGACTTGTTAGAACAGTTTCCTGAACCCCACCCCCAGAGATTCAGATTCAGAGGGTTGGGGCTTACAAGTTTGCATTCTAACAAGTTCCCAGGTGCTGCTGGTCTATAAACTGCACTTCTAGTATCACTGCATTAGATTATATTTAATTAAGTCTTAATCTATTCCCTATTTACAATACATCCCAAGTGTGTACCTTTAAGAATGTAAGGATGTGGTTGCTTTTCTAACCAGTTCTGAAATTAGTAAAACATAAAAGCAGGGCCCTGTATGGGAGTCAAAGTGTGTTCACTTAGACCCAGCAGTGCCACTTTTAGTACTTTTTTTAGTTGTGGAAAAATCATTTATATGGCCACATGGCAGCAAGAGAGATTTAGGTTAGAGTTTAGCAGGAAATTTCACAATTATTTTTATGATATGATTATAATTTATAAGAGAGATTAAAGTTAATTCATTTTTGGCCTTTATATGCTGAACCTTCTATTTAGCTATGCACATTTTGTTGCTTTAAGAGGAAACTTTGTCTTGAGTTAATTGTTGGTTAAATCACTTTTCTATTTTCTTTCTGATCTGTGCGGCTCATCACACAAAAATTACCAGCCACCCGAACCAGTAATGCAAGCAAATGAGAAAATTGGTGAAACATTTGCAGGAAGATAGTCGACTAGTGATTTCAGAGGAATTATTGTTTCTTATTTTAACATTGTCATTTTCCCCATTGCATTTTTGCCCATAACATTGGCTTTGATAAAATAATTCCCTAGAGTATCAAGTTAGCAATGAACCAGTTAAAAGGAAAAAAAAAAAAAACAAAAAAAAACACCTTTTTTTTTTTTTTTTTTTAAGTCTCTGTCTCACTCCACTCAGGCCTAAATAATTTTTTTCCCTTTGGAAAAAGACATTTTAATATGTCACGTTTCAGTTCCAGCTCAATAAACAACCATTTATTTACAATTTTAAAGCAATCTTCAGCCTAGTCAGGTAAGAATTATTTCAAAAGAATAAAAACATTTTCATTTCCCATCACTGCCAAAAAAGAAAAGAACATGGGTTATGAGTCTTGCTATGTTGTCTTAAGTTGATTACTATGGAATGATTAAAAAACTAGCTGTGCTGTCGGTGCAGAGGGGTACATTATAAGTGTAATAACAGCTTAGGGATACAATCCATCAATGCCGCACTTGGAGGAAGAAAAAAAGTTGATCTATTTCTTTGGTCATCATTTTCAGCATATTAGATGACAAATAATTGTACATTCATCAATAACAATAGATTAAAGTTGAAATGATTTATTGCTATTACACTGCTGTTATGATGGAGCGCCGGGTCAGTCAAGCATCAGCGGGGTCTGTATTTAATTTTCACGGGTCTCTTAGCAGAAATAATAGACAGAGAGTAAACCACCTGAAACAAGGTAGATCAAAGTTGTTGACAAGTGATTTGTAGGTTGGTTCTTCATGAGTGGTGGAAGAGAGGCAATAGGACCTCTCTGGCGGGCTTGTTGAACCACTAAATCAAGCAGACCTTGCTGGAGCTCAGGCAGACGTCCAACCAGGCAGCACAGGGAAATATGAAAGCTATGCAAGTATGAAGTTAGTTTAATATCACCCGAAGGTAATGGAACATGGTGCTCATTCCTGGGACCAAACCAGGCGATTTAAATCATCTGCAAATCTCTGGTAGGCTAATGAGAATCTGCCTCTCAGCAAGTAGTTTAATTGTTCTTACGTCCACTGACTGTCAACAGATTGGTATAATCCGTGGGAAAATGTGCAATATATATTAATCTTAATATAACTTATTATTTCTTTCTTCTTAAACAAGGTGAGAATTATTTATATTTGAGGTGTTTGAACATTTAAATTTCAATTCAACAAGAATTTATTAAGGACAAAATTGACCAGGTTTTCTTGAAGTATGGGCTGTGAGCTATCTATTTATCAGAAACACACGTGACTGGGGCCATCCAGATGTACTTAGTGGGGATTTCTGGGATTGGGGCTAGGCATTTTCATTTCTATAAAGCTTTTTGGGTGATTCTGATGAATTCTAAACTTTAAGAACCAATGTTTTAGGTCCAGAGACTGTGGAAAACAAAAATAACTACACCGTGTCAGTGGTTTTCAGGAATGTCTGCCCCTCTCAGAGTTCAGACACTCTCCAAGACAAATGTAGTTTATGAGATTCAATTGTACAAGGAGCTTCATTAAACCTTACCTTAGGCTTAACATTTCTTTACATTTTAAAGAACCTATTTGGATTACCCCCATGACAAACCTGGACACAGTCACCTAAACTCTTTTATAGCAGGTATGTATTTTGTAACACTCCTCTCTCACAATATTCTGGTTTGCTACTCTATGAAATAACAATCTTGTGCATCGTGTCACCTCAAATGCATTCTCATATTGATTTACTTTATATTTACTTATCTCTGTGGGTTATTAAATATATCATTCCTGTTTTGTTTTTGAGTAATATTAAATATACAATTTATAATAGTTATGAAGGTGTTTAACAAAAGCAAGTAAACAGCATAATTCATTAAAGGAAAATGTTTGATGATGTTGAATTTTGAAATAACTGTCTCCATTTAATTAGGATAGCCTGTTATTTAAAACAATAATAGGTGTCAATTTTGGAATTCAAAAATAAATCATTTTTTCCTATTAAAAGTGATAGAAAATTTGTCATTCTGGTAAATTATCCTCTGAGAAATATTTTCAGTAGGAACTTGCCCATAAAAAGCAGAAGTACTCATTTGTAAGGTGTCTTTTATCTAATTTATAAATACAATAGCTTAGTCTGTGACAAGCCAAAGAAAACGTCTCAAAATAATTTGGTCTTGTAATCAATTATAGAGAAATGACTCTGACAGAGTGTTAGGAAATAAAATAATAAATCAATATTTGGTTTATTTTTGCTGAAGTAGAAGTCAGATTATAGTATTCTACAACCACTGCTGGATTGACAGAGAATTCTCATCTCATAAGCAGCTATAGTAATTGGTAATTTTTACCCAGAGTGTGATGTTGAGAAGTTTCCCCCAAAATAGATCCAGAAATAAGTAGCTTATCTGGTAGATGAAGTAAGAAAAGGCATGGAGGAAAGCTAATAATGATTAAGTTAATGTGAAGGTATTGTTCTGAGCAACTGGGGCTCAATCCTGCTGGAGACCACTTAAAACATCTTGCAGAATATAGCTTAGACATGTTGCAGTGAGAGCTGAGGAGTCTGGGTAATGGTGCCAACCCTCAGAAACACTCAGCACTCCGTGTGTGAGGGTTGCTCCTCTGGCATGCTTCCGGGATTTTAACACCACGGTGCTCTGGCCTAACCCATGCACGGGTCGAACATTCTCCTTAGAAAGAGAAATAGGTGCTTGAAGTAGTGGCAAATCATGGAAATGTCCACAAAAGTACAAGCTTACCTGTAAGGTGGGCCAGGGAAATCCAGGAGGGCATCAACAGTGTCTGTTCCAAAAAGATTTTGGGGTCAAATCTGGGTGAGAGTATGTCAACAGATGACTTAGATGTGTTTGTTGGCATTTGCTATTCCTTAGTTTATTATAAATCCCATCGTTGCAATTCAGGGAAACTAAGCTTCTCAGATTTTTCTTTGGCATATATGTTCCCTCTGCACTGTTGAGGGACATAAAAAGAAATACAGGAGATCCAGATACATGTTCATAGTGTATTTAATTAGTAGCACCACTGGAGACATATAGAAATGACTTGCACAGTGGAGAAATAAAGACCAACAATGTTCCAACTGTTCGATGATGCTATTTGGGACAGTGAAGGCTGAATTTCTCAGATTTAATTTGGTAAACCTAATTTTGTCTGAGATGTTTGTCACAATACTGAAAATATTTGAAATCATGTCATTTCATTTCCTAAATTAAGGCTTTAATAAAAGATGTATTTAATAGTCTTAGCTGTGAAGGTGACAATGTCTAACAAGAAATCTGTCTACTGATGTTTGTAATTTGTAACAGTATCTCTGTACAGAGCAGTGTACTAACAATCCTAGATAGTATTAATTACTCCTTTCAGTTTAAGAAGAAAATGAGAAGTGCTTAATAATCAATCTCAAGTTTATTAGGAGCTAAATTCCATTGGAGGTGAGAGGCAGTTTTGTAGTAAGAATGCCCGAGGAACACATCCAGTGGCCCGGAGGACGACTGAAATTAAAATCATTAGAAAACAATTAACGTATGTGGACTTAGCAAACTAGATGACTAACTGGCTGAATTCAGCTTAAAAAAAATCCCACACCTGTCAATAGTTATCACCAGCAAAATAGTACATGTAGTGGGGGGGAAAAAAAGCTTTAATTTTCTGTCCAGTCAAATCTAAGTGTATCACACTCAATTTTCCTTCCTTAGTAATCTAAATAATTTCCCACCTTGCTCATGATGAATGTCTTGCCAGCTCCTACTCAGTTCCTCCACTTTACACGACCTAATTAAAGAAAACATTCCATGATTGCCTATTTTTTCTCATGCATGACAACCTATTATTTTTTCTACCACCTGATTAGGGCTTTATTATCCTTGGATTTAGATTGATTTGCTGAGCACTTTAATAAAACACTACTTAGTTTGATTTAAAGGGCTACAGGTTTCCTTCATTTATACAATTATTCTTATACCCACCTCACATTCTAAGCACTCTACAGTCCTTCCAAAAAAGCAGTTTTATATTACCACCAAAAAAGGTTATAAAATAAGAATCACAGGTGACATTCCTGTTGAATATGGGAATGTGAGTTCCATTGTGGGCAGTCATGAGAGGACATTTTGCAATATATTTTGTCAAGAGTGATAAATCTATTTCATCATATCTGTCAGCCATGGCTCCTGTGTATGAAAACCACTATAAAGTTTGCTCAAGATAAACCAAAAGTTTCATATGATTAAATAATAATACATTTATGATGACAAATTACATTTACTGTGTTATCTACAACCCAAGCTAAAATTAGATAGAGTTCAAATGGATGAAGATGCATTTTGATTTCCTATCTAGTAAATTTTTATTAAATAAATGAGATGTGCAACATTTATAAAACTGTCTTTTATTTTGGATCTTTTCCTAGAAAGTTGTATCCTGCTTGTTAAAAATGAAGACACACACATATACACATTGAATGACTTGCTAATTAAATAAATTGCCAGTAGAAAAGTAGAGAAAGTTGTTTAAATATTAACTGGAGAACAAACTGTGCTCTGTGGAGGCTGAGCAGCACGGATGGGAAGAAATTCCATTCCTAAGAAAGAGGCAGAAATCCCACTCTGTAGTGGTGGAAGACAGGTGTAGATAGCCCAGTGAGCCCAACTGGAGTCCAAAAACTAAAGAAATATTGACAGAGGGTTCAGTTACACATAACCTAATCAGAGATTTGATCTATTATTTATTTATTAAGTGTGTGCTATGTGAAAAGTTCAGAACAAAATGTTTTCCAGGATTTTAAAGAACCTCAAGGGGTTTGCAATCTCATTGGGGTAACTTAGTTTAACGGTCAAAGAGAATTTTAAGGGGCCAGAATTGGAATATGCCCTATTGGTGTTAAGGCATCTTATAAATCTCAACTTTTCAACTTTAGGAGTCTTTACTGAGAAAAATCAAAGAATACAAATGTAAAGTGGTATTTGGTCACATGGAAGTTTCTGTGACTTTCAACACCACAGACACAGACACACAAGCACAGACATATACACAAAAACACATATGCATTTTTCTTACTCTTGTTGAAGTCAGAATTGAGAGTTGTCCCAACTTGGTAGCATTTGTGAATCATATCAGGACAGTATTAAAAATGTATTTTGTTGACAAAAATTGTATATACTTATTCTATATGACAGTGTTTTGAAATATATATAGATTATAAAATGGCTATATTGAATAATTAACATATGTATTATCTGGCATGCTTATAATTTTTTGTGTTGAGAACACAAAATTTACTCTTAGTGATTTTCAAGAGTACAACACACTGTTATTAACTATAGTCACCATGTTGTATGACAGATCTCTTTAATTTATTCTTCCTATCTAACTGAAATTTTGTATCCTTTGACCAATATTTCCCCACTCATTCCTGTCTCTTGAAACTACCATTCTACTCTCTGCTTCTGAGTTGGATTTTTTTAGATTCCACATATAAATGAGAGTATGTAGTATTTGTCTTTCTATGCCTGGCTTATGTCACTTAACATAATGTTCTCTAGGTTCCTCCATGTTGTCACAAATGATAGGATTTCCTCCATTTTAAGGCTGACTAGTATTTAAATGTATATACACACACACAAACACACACACACATATACACATTTTCTTTATTCATCTGTTGATGAACGCGTAGTTTGGTTGTATCTCTTGGCTATTGTGAATAATAATTATTGCATGTTATTGCAATAAACATGGCAGTGCAAATATCTCTTTGACATAGTGGTTTATATTCTTTGGATATATACCCATAGTGGGATTTCTGGATCAAAGGCAGTTCTATTTTTAATTTTTTAAGGAACCTCCACCTTGTTTTTCATAATGGCTATAAGAGTTTACATTCCTGCCAGCAGTATGTAAGGGTTCTCTTTTCTCTCCATCCTTGTCAACACATATCTTTCATCTTTTTGATAATAGCCATACTAAGAGGTGTGAGTTGATATGTATAGTGGTTTGAATTTGCATTTCCCTGATGATTAGTGGTATTGAATATTTTTTCATATACCTGTTGGCCATTTGTGTGTCTTCTGTTGAGAAATACCCATTCAAATCTTTTGTCCATTTTTCAATCACCTGATTTGTTGCTACTGAGTTCTTTGAGGTGCTGTGGAGAAATGTTTTAGTTTAATTTAATCCCAATTGTCATGGCATTTTAAAGTAGAGAACATTCCCATCCCATGCTTAAGACTTGCTCAGTTGAAATTTCTCTCCTAGAAATTCCTATGCAGCAACAAGTCCTATACTATTCAGTTTATGGAAATCCAAGCATCACTGAATAGTCAGATCTTAATTTGGTCAGTGAGAAGATTCCATGCAAACATTTATCTGCCTTAATAACTAGGATAGAGGGATAAGAGAGTTGTAAAGAGCTTGATTTCTGTAGATCATAAGGTGAAGATAAATCTAGACAAGTATTTTGAAGGCCATACTTTCGAAAGATCAAAGATGTGGTATGTATAGAGTGACCAATTAATATGTTGCCCAAATCAGAACAATTTTGGGAGTAAAATATGATGCCAGTAAGAGTTACATTGTGATAACAGGTATGACTTGGGATGGTCCCAAGCTAACAAGATATTAGGTCTCCTTAGGATGTACGCCCATGTTTCTGGTATCTTTGTTTCCTTAATCCTCCTCAAATACCACAAGACACGGAATAAAAACAACAACTCTATTGTATTGATACTCATAATCTCCATCATCTTTGTCCTTTGTAGCTGCCATAGTTTCTTTTTCCTGCTGTCTGTCATCATCGAACCTTAGCTTTTATTTTTATCTCTACTCTTTGTCATTCTTTTCAATAGCATCCTGGCCTCTCACTTCCTGAATATCCTTGTCTGTAAAGACTTTTTAACCATAGTACCTCGGCTGTCTACTTGCAGTTATCTATATCCTAGACATTGTTGTCATCAATAGCCATATTATCACCAAAATTGTGGTTTTACATATCTTATTTTCTGACCATCAAATCTTATTTTTCTACTTTCTTATTTTAATACTACATCTAAACCATTTATCCACATAAATAATTCATTATCTGTTAACATATGGCTTCTCTTATATTTGTTGCCTCACTAAATTTAGAGTTCATAACCTATTATTATAACCACTCACTAGAGGATATCCTCAAAAACTTCCTGGTTCTCTTCACTCTACACTCTTGCCTCAACACAAATTTAAATCTAATTATCTACTTTCTTCAAACCTGTATCAGAGAAACTGAAATTTTCTGGGGAATAAATAATCACTCTACAAAGCAATGACTCTCTCTCTCTCTCTCTCTCTCTCTTTCTCTCTCTATCAACCAGCAAAACATAGTCATATGCCAGGCACAGTGTCACAAGTGACACCAGAAGTACTGGCTGAGGTCGAGTAATGCATAAGCCTTGTGCAAGTAATGCATAAGGTGCTCTATACTTAATCCCATCATATTTCTGAATTATTTCTGAGATGAGATAACTTCTCCATTCCTTGAGAAAACCATATTTTCCTCTTTCTTGTGAAAGTTCTTCCCCACTTTTGCCCACACCCAGTCACACCTGATTGAGACAATAGAAGCAACCAGGAACAAACTACCTTTTCTTCTCACTAGAAGCCTATCTTCACTGTATCTACATTCTTGATCTTACTCTGGATCCCATGCCTTCTCTTCCAGCAGTGACCCCTTCTTTATTCTATCATATATCTCTCCCAAACCCCACCAGGGTAATTTTTGTTAGTATATACACATGTTCTAGCATTGTCACTGCTGAAAATCTTACATCCTCTACCACTGGTAGCTCATTCCTCCACTCATGTGATGGTATGACACATTGCAACAGTTGTTCACCCCCACAGACTCCATTTTCTTGTTTCCTATTTACTACCTAACCCTCTTCAATATTATTTCTCTACTCATCACTACATACAAGTTATTCCTAAAAAATTCATCAATAACCTTCATGAGATCAAATCTAACAGACACTTTACCTCCTATACCTATTTGACCTCTCATGAGTGTTAAACATGTTTGGATCCATGACTTCTCATTGTACAATTATTTCCACCTTTTTGGGTATACCCTTTAAGTCCTGTGAGCCAGCTGTCATCCTCTACCAACCTCTGAATTTAGAATTTCCCAAAAACTTGGTCCTTGTCTCTCTTCTCTGCATTAATACTCTTAGCGATTTAATCTATTTTTATGATTTTAAATGCCAACTATATACCATTTAAATATACATTTCTGTATCTTAACACTCTCCTCTGAGCTTCAGGTTTTTATTTACAACTTCCTAGTTCACATTATGTTTGACTTTTATTATGTATTCAAAAATAAAAATCTTGATCCTAACCCTTTCACCAAAACCTGTTCCTCTCCTAGTCTTATCTGTTTAAATAAATAACACTATTATGTAACTAGTTGTTCAAGCCAAAAAACTTTTAGAATTATCCTTTTTTCTTCCTTTATCTTACTTATCAGATCTCACAGTAGAGATAACCTAAAAAATATATTTCTAATACTTTTCATTTATTTTTATTTTATCTGCCACCGTTTTAATTTAAACCACTGAGGATAATGTAATCTGGATCCAGAACAGTCCACCTCTTCTGTCACTCACATCTGCTTACACTTTTTTATGATATCAAGATGATGAAAAAATTGCTGCCCTCTGTTCTCTGAGAATGGAAGTGCAAGTCTAATGTTTCAAGGTAGTGTAAAGTTATAATCACCTAAAAAGACAGTATAGTAGCATGTAAATCTGTAGTCCCTGCTACTGATTTCACTCCTTCCTCATGGAGTCTAGATTTCTTTCTTCTCACACAGTGATTCCACTGGTCTGGATATTTTTCCTGGTAGTGTGCCACAGATTTTTATATTTAAGAGCTCTGAGCCCTTGTGTACCCTTCCCTTCTTGTGAGCAATTGCCACAATTGCAATTCACAGTTATCACTTGGCATGGAAATACCAAGGATGTTCCAGTGAATACTGTGAGTCTCAGTCATACTCCTGCCCATACCTATTGTGTAATATGTCCTCAATCCCCAAAATAATCAGGGTTAATTACCTCAGCTAGTATAGTAGCTCTTGTTTTTGCCTGATTGTCAAATTGCACGCAGATCCCAAAGTTTATAGTTAGTGTTTGCAATTCAGATGAAAACTTTCTATGTCCCTCAATGATAGTATTTATTTAAGACCCCTTTCTTACCCTTCTATAAACTAATATCTCTAACCCAAAAGAGCTTAAGATTTTGGTAACAGAATTTGGCAACTGGGCCCCTGACAGTGGTGCTAGGAGGAGCCATTCCTACTTCCAATCTTTTGTTCCTTGACCTCTGTGTTCTAGCCATTGATTGTTGGCTATCAGTTAAGTGCATTTACCTTATTGTAGTACACTGCTACTCAATTGTACATGGTGTTGGTCTTGAGCTGACATTTTAGCTGAGCTCTCTACATGCAATTCTCCCATTATATCTGGGCAACCCTGTGCATGAGCAATGAATTTCATGATTATTACATTATTATGTGATTTTTGCACTAACAGGAGTCCCTTAGTCTAGGGCAATGCTGTATGTGATACCATGACAATAGATCGGGCCCTGCATGGTCTTGGCAGAGGCAGTTGAGCAGGGAAGGCTGAACCTTAAACAGGTCAGTCTGTATTCTATTACTCTTTATTCTATCAAGCAACTGCTTCTGGGGATGGCATGCATACTCAGAAACCAGGGAAATAACTACAGGATAGGTCTGAGTACCCACTAAAATCAATAGGATATGGAATCAGTCCAACATTCATGTAATCCCCCATAATTGGAGGAATCTAATGGTGTTTCAGTGCCTCTTATATGAATGTCAGTTCAGATCCCATATTTAACATTCCTTAAAAGTCTGGATATTCCCTTTTCTATGATGTGTGGTTACACTGGTAAACAAGCTCAGATTCCCTAGAGAAGCACTGAAGTGTTGTATTTAGTCTATATCCTGAATTTGCATTGCAGAATCACTTCAACAGGAATCCCAACTTCTCTTTAATCAGTGAACTCAGAATCTTAGCACTGACTTGGATCTGTAAACGGGATGAAGTAAGAATTCTCTTAACCAGATCTTTTATTATTATTAAGCACAATCTAGTTGACTATCTATCTATCTTTCCATCAGAACACCATGGTATATCAGGCATTGTCACAGATCTCTGTAGGTCAAAATACTTTAATTGCCTTTATGGAATTGCTACTCACTGAGAGTTTCATCTACCTCTCCACTGTTGCTTAAGTTCTTTTATCTGGTCTTTGCTCTTCTGATTTCTACATTCCAATTCCATGGTGGCATTTCCTGCTATCAACCCTGAATTGGGGACGGCTGATAGCTATCACCAAATTTCTCAAAGATGCTAGTGTTTTTCCCCACAGGTATATTTCTTAATGCCCTAAAGAAAGCAGTTCTCTGGAAAGAAATAGTTAGGTTGTGGGTTGTCGGGTCTTAATTAATAAATGTCCTCTCATCTTTCACCTCTTAGCTCACAAATGGTATATTACCATCTCAGAACAGTCTTCTCTGCCAACCCTATATAAAGAATTCTTCTCCATTGATTCTTTATCATATTGCTGTATTTATTGTTTCAGTACATTTAAGAAGAAACTGGAAATTATTGATTTAGTAGATTATTTGATTATTGTCTGGTTGCCCACTAGATTGTGAACATACCATAACATGAACATTTCCTGTCTTCTATAATACCACATTTTTAGCTCTCCAAAACTCAAAAAAGTTATCACAGGAAAAATGAATAGTTTCCTTACATTTAATGGTCTCTAGAAAGCTGTTACACCTTCTTATGTGCAGCAGATGCTTTGGTGAGTGGTAGTAGCAAAATGTCTGCCAGGGGCTTAGTAAATGATACCAATTCTGATTCACATATACTTACTAGACATCCTCATATATTAATAAAAGTTAATTTTAAAAGAGTGAAGAAATCTTACAAGAGCTATTGGATACCATCATACAAACCAAAATATGCATTTTTAGTATCCCAGAAAGAGAAGAGAAAGAGAAATGGACAGAAGACTTTAAAAAAGTAATGACAGAAAATTTCCCAAATATGGAAAGGGAAAAGAACATTTAGATCCATGAAGCTAAAAAATCCCAAATAGATTAAATATAAAGAGATCTTCACCAAGATACAGTATAATCAAATTATCAAATGTCAACAGAGAGAATTTTGAAAGTAACAGGAAAAAGCAACTTGTCACCTACAAGGTAACCTCCATAAGACTATAAGTGAATTTCTGAGCAGAAACCTTGTAGACCAAGAGAGTAGGATAATAATATTCAAAATTCTGCAAAAAAAAAAAAAAAAATCCCTGCCAATCAAGAATGCTATACTATACATGGCAAGGCTGTCCTTCAGAAATTAAGGAGAGCTAAGAATTTTCCCAGACAACCAAAAGCTGTAAGAGTTCATTGCTACTAATCCTTACTTACAAGAAATGCTAAAGTGGGTTCTTCAAGTTGAAAGAAAGGATGCTGTCTAACAGCATGAAAAGATAAAAGTATAAAACTCACTGTAAAGGTAGGAATACAGTCATATTCAGAATATTCTAATGCTGTATTGATGGTACATAAATCACTTTTAACTCTAGTATAAAAATAAAAAGTCAAAAGTTTTAAAAATAACTATAGCTACATGATTTGGTAATGAATACTCAATTTATAAAAGATGTAAATTGTGGCATTGATAACATAAAATGTGAGGAGAATAAAAGTTAAGATATAGAATTTTTGCATGTGGTTGAAGTTACATTTTTCTCTGCTACAAATAGACTGTTAGAAATGTAATATGTTTGATGTAAGCTTCATGGAAACCACAAAGAAAAAACTTACAATAGATGTACAAAAGATAAAGAGAAGGGAATCAAAGCATATCTCTATGAAAATGGTCTTCAAAACACAAAGCAAGAAAACAAGAAAGGAAGGATGAAACAAAGGAAATATGAAATGAAACAATTAACAAAATAGCAGTAGTAAGTCCTTATCTATCAATAATTATTTTAATTTAAATGTATTATATTTTACAATCAAATGACATAATGACTGAATGGATAAAGAAACAAGGTGCAATTTTATGCTGCCTCAAGGAACTCCCTTTAGCTTTAAGGACATGCATAGGCTGAAAGTGAAGGAATTGGAAAACATATTCCATGCAAATGGTAATCAAAAGTGCAGGGGTGTTTATACTTACATCATACAAAATAGACTTTCTATATAAAACTGTAAAAAGAGACAAAATAGCTCATTATATAATAATAAAGGGGTCAATTTATAAAGAGTACATAATAATTATAAATATATATGTACCAAACATTAGAGCATAACATATATCACTTTAATATATAAAATGAATAGAAACCGAAAGAAGAAATCAACTACAAAACAATAATAGCAAGGAACTTCAGTCATTCATTTTCAACAATGGATGGATCATCCAGATGAAAATCAATAAAGAGACAGCAGACATTAACAACACTATAGACCAAAAGGATCTTGCAGGCAGATACAGAATGTTTCACCAAACAGCAGCGGAATACACATTGTTCTCAGGCACACATGGGGCATTCTCCAGAACAGATTATATGTTAGGCTACAAAACACGTCTTAACAAATCTAAGAAGATTGAAGTAATATCAAGTATATTTAGCAACAACAATGATATAAAATTACAAATCAGGCTGGGCATGGTGGCCCATGTCTGTAGTACCAACTACTTACAAGGCTGGATTGGGAGGATTTCTTGAGCCCAGGAGTTCAAGGCTGTAATGAGCTATAATCTTGCCACTGCAATTCAGCCTGGGTGACAGAATGAGATCACATTTCTTAAAAAAGATGAAAGAAAAAGAAAAGAAAGAAAGAAAGAAAAAAAGAAAGGGAGGGAGGGAGGGAGAGAGAGAAAGAAAGAAAGAATCAGTAACTGGAGAAACTTTGGAAAATCACAAATATGTGGATATTAACCATTATGCTCCTGAACAACTACAGAAGAGATCAAAGGGAAATTAAAAAAATAGCGTCAGACAAAGGAAAATGAACAGACAGCACACCAAAACTTATGGGATGCAGTAAAATCAGTTCTAAGAAGGAAGTTTATACTAACAAATCTTTTTTGCTGCCTATATCAAAAAAGAAGATTTTAAATAAACAACCTAACATTACACCTAAAAGAACTGGAAAAAGAAGAATAAACTAAGCCTATCATTAGTAGAAGGAAGGAAATAATAAATATCAGAACAGAAATAATGAAATAGAGACTAGAAACACAAGAGAAAAGACCAAGAAAACTAAAAGTTGTTTTTTGAAAACAAACAAAATCAACAAACCTTTAGGGAGACTAAGTAAAAAAGAGAGAAGACAAATAAACAAAATCAAAAGTGAAAGAGCAGATGTTACAATTGATATCACAGAAATACAAAGGATCATATGAGACTGTTGGTGTATGAACAATTATATACTAACAGGTTAGATAACCTAGAAGAAATAAATTAATTCCTAGAGAAATAAAAATTATCAAGATTGAATCATGAAGAAATAGAAAATTGGGACAGACCAATAATGAGTAAAGAAATTGAATCAGTATTAAAAAGTCTCTTATCAAAGAAAAGCCCAGTACCTGATGGGTTCACTGCTGAATTCTACCAAATATTTAAAAAGAACTAATGTCAATTCTTCTGAAATTTTTTCAAAAAGTTGAAGAGTAGGAAACACTTTCAAACTCATTTTATGAGGTTAGCACTACACTGATACCAGAGCCAGATAAGAATACTACAAGAAAAGAAAATCATATGGCAATATCCCTGATGAACACAGATGCAAAAATCCTCAACAAAATACTAGCAAATCAAATTCAACAGCACATTAAAACAACCATAAACATGATCATGTGGGATTTACCTCTGGCGTGCAAGGATAGTTTCACATAAGCAAATCAAAAAATTTGATACACCACATTAACAGAAAGCAAAAAGCATATGGTCATCTCAATAGATGCAGAAAAAGCACTGGAGAAAATTAAACATCCTTTTATGATAAGAACTCTCAACAAATGATCGAAGAAAGGTACTTCAATAACTACAAGCCATATATCACAAGCCCATAGTTAAGTTCATAGCCAATGGTGAAAAATTGAAAGCTTTTCCTCTAAGATCAGGATCAAGACAAGGATACCCACTTTCACATCTGCTATTCAAAATAGTACTGCAAGTCTTAGCCAGAGTAATTAAGCAAAAGAAAGAAATAAAAGTCATCCAAATAAGAAAGGAAGAAGTTAAGTTGTCCCTGACTACAGAAGAAATAATGTTATATATAGAAAACCCAAAAGACTCCACTAAAAAAAAAAAAAAAAAAAAAAAAAAAGTTAGAATGAATTTGGTAAAGTTTCAGGATAGGAAATCAACATACAAAAATCAGTAGTATTTTCTGTACACTAACAGTGAACTATTTGAAAGGAAATTTTTTTTAAAAATCCCACTTATAATAGCTACAAAACAAAAAAAGCAGCAAAAACAACTTAGGAATAAATTTAACCAAAGAAGTGAAAGATCTGTACACTGAAATCTTTCATTGGCAAAAGAAATTAACGGCACAAATAGATGAAAAGATATCTTGTGCTCATGGATTGGCAGAATTAATATTGTTAAAATATTCATAACACCCAAAGCAATCTACAGATTCAGTGTAATCTCTACACAAAATTCCAATGACCTTTTTTTTATAGAAATAGAAAATAAAATCCTAAAATTTTTATGGAATCAAAAAAGACCAAACTACCCAAAGCAATCTTGAGCAAAAAGAACAAAACTGGAGGCATCACATGATCTAATTTCAAAATCTGCTGCAAAGTTAGTGTAATCAAACAGCATGGTACTGGCCTAAAAACAGACACATAAACCAATGCACCAAAGTAGCCCAGAAACAAATCCACACATTTACAGTCAACTGATTTTCTACAAGGTTGCTGAGAGCACACTATGGGGAAAAAACTGTCTCTTTAATAAATGTGCTGGACATACTGAATATTCATATACAGAAAAATAAAATTAGACCCTTATCTCACATCACATAAAAAAATCAGCTCAAAATGGATTAAAGACTTAAATGTAAGACCTGAACTGTAAAACTCCTAGAAGAAAACACAAGGGAAAAGCTCCATGACATTGGTCTAGGCAATGATTTTTTTGGGGGGGGATATGACTTCAAAAACACAGACCATAAAAACAAAAATAGACAAACAGGATTACATCAAACTAAAAATCTTCTGCACTGGAAATGGAGCAATAAATAGAGTGGAGAGACAATCTACATAATGGGAGAAAATATTTGCAAACCATACATCTGATAAGGGGTTAATAACCAAAATATATAAGGAACTGAAACAACTCAATAGCAGTAAAACAAATAACCCAATTGAAAAATGAGCAAAGGATCTGACTAGACATACAATATGTCCAGTAGGTATATTATGAAATGCTGAGCATCACTAATCATCAGGGAAATGATAATTCAAATCACAATGAGATATCACGTCACACCTCTTACAATGGCTATTATCAAAAAGACAAATGTTGGCAAAAATGTGAAAAAAAGGGAATCCTTTCACAGTCTTGGTGAATGTAAATTAGTACAACTATTACGGAAAATAGTGTGGAGGTTCCTTAAATAATTAAAAATAGAACTGCCATTTGATCCAGAAGTCCTACTTACTGTAATATTTCCAAAGAATATAAGATCACTATGTCAAAGAAATCTTTGCACTCCTGTGTTTATGGCAGCATTATTCACAGTAGCCAAGAGTTGCAACCCAACTAAGTGTCCATCAGTGGAAGAATGAATAAAGCAAATGTTGTATGTATACATAAAATGGAATACTATTCAGCATTAAAATGAAGGAAATCCTGTCATTTGTGACAACATGGATGAACCTAGAGGACATTATATTATGTGAAACAAGTCAGGCACAGAAAGACAAATACCACATGATCTCGCTTATACGTGAAATCCAAAACCGTCCAACTCACAGAAGCAGTGAGTAGAATGGTGGTTGCCAAGGGCTGGGGTAAGTGAGAGTGAGGGAATTGGGGATATGTTAGAGGGTATAATGCTTCTGTTAGGGTAAATAAATTCTAGAGATCCATTGTACTACATGGTCATTATAGTTAATAATAACGGATACTTGTAAATTGCTTAAAGATTAATGATCTCACCACAAAAAAATACCAAGTATGTGAGGTGCTGGCTATGTTAATTATCTTGATTTATCATTTTACAATGTATTTTTATATCAAAACATCACTTTGGGCACTATAAATATGCATAATTTTTTCAATTATATCTTAATAAAGCTGGAAAAAATAAAAGAAAAATTCTATTTTGCAAACATAAGTAAATGAATATAAGTTAATTTTATTTCTTGTGTATGTTTGAGTTTCTATTACTACTAAATTGAACACTTTCATAATGTGAAATTGACTACATTTTATTCTAAGTAATACTTATGGTACATATCATAGTATAAAATCAAAGAAAATACCCATATCTAAATTTTGTAAAAGAATCAGATAACAATATTTGAAGACATCAGGTTTTTTTTATATGTTGGCCTGAAACAGCAATAAAAGTGTGTGTCCCCTTTAAAATTTGTTTATAGATTGTATATTCTATTTTTTTGTTAACTGCTAAAAGTCTTTTTGAAATTCAAACTTACAAAAATGTATGCTCATGAATAGGGATGGGAAAAGAAAGAGAGAGAGACCATAATCCAATAAAGATTCTGAGATGAAAGTTCTGAAATCTTATTCTACGCAAAAGACTCATACTGATCCATTTGACACACTCAGATTCATCATACAAGTTCTGTTCTTATGCGGGAAAGCTCCTTTGTCAAAGAGACACTCCGATGGGATAGGAACTTTTAGGAAAGATTTAGTAAAATATTATCTCTTTTCTACAGCAGAAATAGAGAACAATACCCTTAGAAGGAATAAGCTCACCGTAATTTGGAATTTTTTTTTTATCTTTTTCAATATTTGAATGGTTTCCATGTTTTCTTCTTTTCCCCTTGGAACTAAATTGACTAGGAAGGTAAGTCAATACATATCTTCAGCACTTTGCATGGAAATGACCAAATTACTAATTTTCAATAAATATTTTCCGCATTTACCATGTGAAGCCATGCTTTGTCAAGGGTAAATGAATTACAACATCAACGTCTATTTAAGATAGCTTCAAATGGAGAATCTAGGAATTCACAGTATGTTTTAAACTAGGCCATGTGAGATCTTCCTAATCATATATTAAAGCATATTGATCAGAAATGTGTATGTCCTTTCTTAAATTTCAGAAACCATAAATAAACAAATAAATTCTACAAAAGCCCAATCTGACAGTCTTGAACAAGATAAGGAGTAACAGTACTCATAGGATCACAGCAGTAAATTTTATTTGTATGGAACATAGACTTTTTAAAAAAATAGAAGTTTACTTGTTAACACTGGAAATTGACCAAACTAAAAACTTTGAAAGAATAAGCTTCCAAAAATATTTTTGAAAAATCCAATGTCATATTTGTTTAATTCTTGGGGAAGTTGCTTTATATAGATCTACATTATTGCACTCAGCAAAATCTTTTAAACTTGCGTTATTATATAAAAGATGGATATTACTTTTACTCCTGATACTCTTGAACAGCAAGATTTCATATATTCATTTTACTTCCAAGATATTATGTGAGATGCATTATGACAGATAAGTAGGAGATCACTGGAGCAAAGGCAGACAATAGGAGAGCATCAGGCACGTCATAGAGCATGGACAAGGGCTTTGCTGCTGAGTGTCATGCCTTTGGTCTCTTTAATTTTAGTTCAATTGTCTCAGTTTGTAAGTTTAATTTTCACATTTAGAAATCTTGATCATGGTTTTTGAGAATGAAATATGCTCATTGTGAACTTCCTCTATTAGTCTATTTGCATTGTTGTAAAGAAATACTTGAGACTGTATAATTTATAAAGACAAGAGGTTTATTTGGCTCACAGTTCTGCATGCTGTACAAGAAGCATGGCACCAGCATCTATTTCCAGTGAGGGCTTCAGGGAGCTGCCAATCAAGGTGGAAGGTGAAGGAAGAAGCGGGTGTGTCACATGGCAAGAGAAGGAACAAAACAAGAGGGAGGTGCCAGGCCCTTTTTAAACAACCAGCTCTGGGGAGAGAGGGAAAAACACACTCATTACCACAGGAAGGTAATTCAAGACATTCATGAGGGACCTGTCCCTATGACCCAAACACCTTCCACTTGGTCCCACCTCCAACATTGGGGATCATATTTCAGTATGAGATTTGGAGAGGAAAGTATCCAAACTTTATTATTCCTAGAACCTGAAGAAGAGAGTGACATTAAGTGGGGAAAGGGGACAGGAGGAGCAACAAGGATAAGGAATAGTTGAAGGCTGTGTTCCTCTCTCCATGTGAATCAAAATTAGTGGTGGTGGTGGATTCTACCTGCCTTGGAGATCTATGAAGCTGAAAATCTCCAAGGCTGTAAGATCCACGAGATGAAGAACAGTAATTTACAATCATAAGACATAAAATCAAGACAAAGGGAACCTACAATGAAATGACAGATTCAGTAGAACAGAAAACAACTAATTTCTTTTTATTTTATCCATTTTAGTTTATCTTAATTTATTTTTATCTATTTATTGATGACTCTCTTTTCTAAATAAGATTGTTCTCTCTTCATGGCAGTGTGGTGCAGATAATCCAATCCTCAGAAAGGGAGCAGGGACATTTTCACACAGGTATTTGAATGCTCAAGTACAGCATACAGATAAGTGGGTATTCATTGCTATATTGTTTTAATAGTAGTTAATGGCTCTTATATTATGAAATAAATAAATCCATGAGCAATAAACAAAAGTTGAGTATCTCAGCAAACTATAAAGTACAAAAATATTACTAACTGATTTTTCTATTCCTGACACATTGTGCCTCAATTTCCTTTTTTTGGATAAATTACAACAAATAGGGTGGTCTAGTGCATTTCGATTTCCAACATGATATTTAAAAGTGTGTAGTCTGGATGCCAAAAGGAACTTTCAAGGAAGAGCTGTTGGGTGATGAGATTGTAGTTTTGCATGATTCTGTTGATTTATGACTTAAGGGGCTGTTTACTTACTTCCCACCCCAGTTTGTGATATATTCATCAAGGAGAATGAAAAAACTGACACATGGGAAATATACCATTTCAGTTACCAACACCCTGACATATTTTAAAGTTTAATAGATGAGGTTATTCAAATGCAAAACAACTGCATTCAAGTCAGTACATAAACACATGTTGAAATTTTTCTTTTATCAAAATATGAGGCAAGGCCTGCCCAAATTCAAAACAATTACTATTTTTGGTCGATAAACATCAAAATAATTTTCTGCATTTGTTGGCATAGAATAAGGTGCTATATCAGTGTAATAGCTGAGAATGATATGCTCTGGTAGTATTTTGATGAATTACATGATTATAGTTAAAATGAACAATTTCATCATGCTTGAATTAATAATGGTACTATGATTTGGCAAGTACTCTTGCAACATTCTCTAACTCATCACTTCAGAAGACAGACTTATACAGTCCATCCATTGTTTTAGAAAATACAGGCCGCTATAGAGCTTTAGAAGCAGAAGGGCCAGGAGAAACATGTCAGCTATAGAAAGTAATGCATGCACAGATTCTCATAACATTATTGCTTGATTACATTACCTCTTAATGCTCATTTTAATCTCTTGCATAACTAACAGTAAGTTGAAAATAAAGAGGAGTTTTTGAACATTACATTGTTTACCAAATTTAATTGAAAATACTACACTCCCCAAGGTACTCCTGAGACACAGAAATTGTATGTGTATGTGCGTTATTTTACATTTAGATTTAAAAGGATTAAGAAGGATAATATATAATCAATGCAACATTCATTTGGGTATCAATCAAGTAAAACACACATGCAGAGCTGAACATTACATAATTCCAGTCAGAAAGAGTACAAATTGTGAATTGATTTAATATATTCATAACTAAGTACTCTGCTTTAATGTAACTTGCAATTTGTTTCACAAAATTATTCTGTTCATTTTCTTTGAAATCTTACATGCCTGGATACATTTTCTTAAAAGATACATATTAAGGCATTTTTTAAAGGATTTATACTTGTACCCTACATTGTAGATCACAAATACTCAAAATTAACAGTTTAACATCCTTTCTACAGAGATATTTGAACATAAAGCTAAATCACAAACAGATTATTCTTCCATCTTGAAACAATTTATAAATATTTTAATAAAGATTGTTGTATACAGATACACAATGAACATTCAAAACCAAGTTACACTAATAGCTATATGTTTCTTACATATTTTAAACTGATATATAGGTTATTGTGTGTTACACAGGTTATTTTTGAGTTATAAATAGTATAAAATTATGTTTCCATTCTTTCAATGCTTCTTGGATTTAGCAATCTCAAAATGCAGGCTCATTCTGCAACATTTTATCTACAATTGTTTGGATGCTGTCAGTTGGACAAAACCTCACTTTGCAGAGTAGATTATTTAAAAACTGGTATATTATTAAAATTATATTATATTTATCTTTGGATGGTCTTTAATATAGGATTGTTTTGAGCTTGAATTACAGAATAAAACTAAAACAACTCTTTTTTTATTTTCACCAAAGACATTCACAAATAAAGACTGTATTTTTACACCACCCTGTAAAAAACCAGGTGATGGTTCTTGTCTCCATCATTAGAAGGCTGTCCAGACACAGTGAAAAGAAAAGTAAGATCTGAGGATCACTAGTTAATTTGACTACCTTTAGCAAACCGGATACTTCAAATCTTGGAATTACATATAGTGTCCTAGAATACAGTAGTTGACAATTGCTAGGGCCTTGCCTCCCAAATCAGAATAAAACTATTTTGAAGTTAAAGAAAAAACAGTAGCATATTTTTCTGAATCATCTTAATGAAAGAAAAAGGGTTTGTGCTCTTAAAAGTTGTTTTTAATCCATAAACATAAGCAAGTATTATCAACTGAATCCTGCTTTTTTATGAAAATCAGCCTTGGATAATTCATGAGCTCAGGGAGCAAACCGTATTTAAGGTAAATGAATGAGTGAAAAGTTGTGTGTGTGTGTGTGTATGAGTGTGAGTGTGTGTGTGTTTGTGTGTGTCTTTACAGCTTGATGGTACAGCCAGGCATTCCCATTTCTAGCCATGGCATATTACTCTGGCAGGAAGAATAGTGTTTATATTAATGTCTCCTAAACCTGGTGCAAATTCATAAGCCTTCAGAGGCCTGCAAAGTTAATTTATTAAACAAAATCTGTGGTTTTTGTTTGTTAATATGTTTATTTTTTATATTCCATTGTGAAAACCAAATGACTTTCACCAATGAGTTCAAATTCCTGCAGACTCTGTATTGTTTATAAACCTTGGATTGTCCTTAGTTTCATTTTCTGCCACTTCGAACTACTTCTAAAGTATACGTCCTTCGAACTCTATATGGAGACTTACTCTTCTTAAAATGGCAAATTAGATAATAACTGGGTAAACTTCTCATTGAGGAAACTAGAAGTGAGGAAGTGGGGGAAGTTCCTAGAAACATCTGCTTGAAAACATTACAGAGCTAAAAGCTGTAATACCAGCTCATGATCCAGGAGAAGATGGAAATGCGGAGGTGGGTCACTTCTCCCCTAAGGACCTTTGCAAATTCCCCAGAGGTGGCTGAAAGACTGAATAGTTCTTCTGAAATTCTTTCATTGCTCATAGCTCCAATTTAGAGTAGAGTGTTCACAAGGTTGGTGACCCTGGTATAGTCCCCTTATCTTTGAATTGTGATACAGCTGGACTCCATTCAGAAGTAAAGGTGAAATGGAAGCGATCGGTCTTCATACCAGACCATGAGAGTCACAATCCAGGAAGTATTTGCTGCTCAAATTGAATCAAAGTATTAGGATAACAATTTCCCCCAGGTACCAAAACAGAGGAAAACAGTATCCTAAACTCCAAATTATACCTACAAATAAATCATGAACTATAGTGTCAAGCATCAAATTAAAGACAACCAAGGAAATGAAGAAATATGAATCAGAACCAACAATAAAAAAAGGGAAATCTAAAAGAGATTCAATGGGGCTCCTGATATTGGACTATCAAATACAAACTTTAAAAAAAAACAATGCTTACTATACTTCAGGTCATTTTAAAAACACACAAGATTAACAATCATGATGCATAATTAGAAATGATAAAATATTAGAAGACAAAAATATGAATTCTAGAACTATAAATTCTAAGAAACAGGATAAAGAAGTTTATGGATAGTTTTAACAGCAGATTAGATGTGTATAAATGAGAATTGAAGAATAGGAAATATTATATCAAGAGTGGATCATAGATAAAAATATAGATAAAATATAGATCATAGATAAAAAATATATAAAAAGGATAAGAAACAGAGAGAGTACAGTGACTAAATCTAGCATACTTTTATTTGGAAGTCCAGATTTAAAGTGATAACTGATTTAAAAAAAGAAAGAAAACTTCACAGATTCAAGAAACCATACAAATTCAAAGGAAGATTCTAAGTAGAAATTCACACTTAGGTAATTTATAGGAAAATGGCTGAAAAACCAAAGACAAAGAAAACCTTAAAGGCATTGGAGAGAAAATGAGAGAGAGAGAGAGAGAGAGAGAAAGAGAGATATTAAGTAAGGGAGCTATAAAAAGGAATTAAACCAAATCAATGGGAACAAGAGTGAACTATCTCTAATGTGAAAAGTAAAAAAATCGCCAATCCAAAATTTTTATGGCCAATCAAGATTTACATCCATAATAAAGAGGAAATAAAGATACTTTAGACAAAGTTGAGGAATAAAGAGGGGAAATAATAGTTGAATATCTGGCTACCCTTCTAAACAAAGATTTCAAAAGGTAGTATTAAATAAATTATTGATTGTTCTGAGTCAAATATAATGCTGTGGTGGATTTCTCACTTGTATGTATTTTTATATGTGGATCCAGTTATAGTCACTCTCTGCATTATTAAAGTATGATACAGAAACATAATTTAGAGTTAGATATTAGAAAATCTGCTACATAAAAAATATATTTTACATGAAGAATGAGCTAGCTAAGTGTATGACATAACATAGAGCTTCAGTGTTGGCATGCTAGGTTGTGAATCAATACATTGGGGTCATGAGCCCTGTTCTGGCATATTTTTATATTATATACTACATAGAGGGCAGCCCAAAGCCTCCATTTACTTATTTAATTCCCATTCTTAACAATGTAGCCT
>CM052439.1:67996791-68045938 GCA_028533085.1 Varecia variegata
TATTGCAATTATTTTCTCTCAGTGTGTGACTTGCCTTCTTATTTTCTTCATGGTGTCTATTATGAGAAGTGTTTAATTTTGATAAAATCCAATTTATCCATATTTTTTGTGTAAAATCTATACTTTCATATTTTCTCCTAAAAGCTTTATAGTTTTCACTTTTATATTTGGGTCTATAATCTATTTCAAGTTAAAGTTTTGGTAGGGTGTGATGTATGTGTCCAGGTTTTTGTTTGGTTTAATTTCCCATGTACTTATCTAGTTTTTCGGGAACCATTTTTTTCCAAAGACTTTTTTTCTCTACTTATTGCCTTGGCCCTTTGGTGAAAATTTATTGACAACATGTGTTGATTTCTGGAATCTATCTTGATCCTTAGAACTATTCATCTATCACTATACATCTTGGGATTTTTATTTGAATTTCTTCATTTATGGAAAATTGACATCTTAACAATATTATGTCTTCTAATTTATGAATATAATATGTCTACTCGTAAGATGTGACTTAAGTGCTACCTTATCTAAAAGGAATTCCCAGACCCCATACCTCACTCCCAGTTGCCTTGGGTGATCTTCATTTGTGTCCTCATATGTGGAAATCACATATTTATACAACTTACTGATTTATGCAAGTAAGTTATACTTAAACATAGACTATACATTATTTATTTCTATATCTTTACATCCTAGCAGAAAGAAGCTGGACCAATGTAGGTATTATTATATAATTATTGGCATTAAATTGTTTTGTTAAAGTGAAATTTTTGAAGCACTCAATTAGACAAAGTTTCTATAGTCATGGCACAAACAAAAATAGCTGGGATGAACTCCAGAGGCATGGCTCGGCTCCCTTCTTCTTCAGGTCTCACTTGAAGAGCTCCTATCTGGTGAGCTCCAGGAGTGCCACAATTCTGATGTCAGGGACAGACAACACCCGGTTGATGACACTGGAGACTTTGGACACTTTAGGGTGATAATGACGCTGGAGGTCCTGCAGGTAGCTCTCCAGGGCCTGGCTCTTAGCTGGGTCCTCCTCTGCTGGGTCTTAGGGGCCGGCATCCAGCTGAGGGCCTCGCAGACAATGCACTAGGACCTGGCAGGCATGGTGCCTGCACAGCAGTCTGCAGATGAAAAGCAGGACCATCAATGTTTATTGTCCATTATTGCCATTGAGTTTCTTCTTTTTTTCTAGTTGATCTGCAAAAGTACTTAAATGGAAAATATTGTTTGCCAGTTTTTGTCTCTGAATGCATTGCTTACATGTTAACTTTTTCTGTGGTATCTGCTGTTGAATACAGAAGATATAGCCATGCCATTCAACTTTATCTATTTTTGTAATTTTGGGGTCTTACTCAGAAGTCCTTCTTCACCTAACTTTAACATTTTATCTATTCAGAGTTCACCACTGTTTACAGTGTAACTGGGATATGTCTTAATTTTCTCCAAATAGTAAAACATTTTCTCAACATTTTCTATTTAAATTGTTCATAGTTTTCCCACTGATTTATTGTGCCACCCTTATCATATGCCAAATGCCCATTTATATGTGTCTATTGTCTATCTACTCATTCTGTTTCAATTGAAATGTTTGTTCCTGAACCAATTTTATACTGTTTTTAATTCTTCATATTTGGAGCATGTGTTCATAGATAGAAGTATGATTCTCACAGTTAGCTATTATTTTTTTAAAAACTAGATTTAGCCAATTATAGCATTCTAATAAAGATGGGACCATTGCATTTTGTAGCTCCAGGTGTTCTTCACATAAAGAACAAAGTGAAGGATGGTCTCTTGTATTACAATATAATATTCCATGTGAATGGTTCTCACTGGAGTAAGACAACACGGCAGCTCTGGAATTTAGCATTTTAGTTCAGAATCATCATGACTATGTTTGTTTGTGTCTGTTGTGTGAGTGTGTATATTTGTCTGTTTACTGGTTTGTAGCAACTACAGATGCAAGCTCTGGGGCCCAACCACCTGGGTTCAAATCCTGGCATTTGTATTTCATATGTGTGTGAAATTTATTTGCTCCAATTTCATAATCCATAAAATGGAGATAATAGTAAGACCAACTTCAGAGGGCTTGTTAGGTATTATTATTATTTATCACCATTTTTTACACTCTCTCTTCTTTTCTAAGATAGAGACCACCTACATATATTTCTTTACTTATACCCAAAATGTTATCAAAGAGGATCTTTGTGTAATAAAGCTTATGAAAACTTGTGTGCTCGAGCATATCTTTATTGGTCTTTGTACACTTATATATAACTATATATTTTGATGGCATTTTTCTTTAAGATGTTCAAAATATTACTACTTAGTGCATTATCTATAGATGCAGAGGAGTATAATAACAGTTTCTAAATTAATTGTAGAGGATTTGATTTTTTCCTCTTGGTAGTCTTTAAAATTGTCTCTCTTTTTTTCTGTGTATGATTCTTAAACTTCATTACATTTCCAGGTATCGGTCTTTTTCATCATCTGTCCCATTTGGCATTCCATACATCCTTTTTATCTGAGTTCTTATAATTTTATTTAAATCTGGGAAACTCTGTGTCAATAATTAATTGAATTCTTCTAGTCATCTCTCTTTTTTACTCTTTCTTGGATTCTTAGGATATGCAGCTTAAACGCTTCAAGTTTTTTCTCCATTCCTTTATTACAACTTTTCTAATATTTCTGAATGAGCTCCTTTTTCTCATCTTCCATTTTGCTGACTGGTTCTTCAGCTTTTCCTATTTGAACCGTATGTCGAGTTCTCTTTTTTAGCTGTGATATTTTCACACCCAGAATCCCTAGTTGTCATGGTTCTTATACCTTATTGTTCCTATTTCAGGTGTACAACACCTGTTCCCCCCCACTTTTGCCTATTTTAAGACATTTAGCATATTCATTTTAAATTTAACCTGTAGGTTTGTGATTTGTTGTCTTCAATCTATAGGTTTGTAATTTGTTGTCTGTGTCTTATATTTATTGAGCTTTTAAGATATCTTTTTATTTTTTCCTTGTAAGGTTATATTGCCCTTAGGGATTAGTCACCTTTACTGAGTTGTGTATTTGGAGATGGGAAAATAATTCATGTGAGAAGGAGAAGATGGTAGCCAGAGACACTAGCTTCCAGATCATCTCAGAAAAAAGGAAAAGTTTTAGATGAAAAAGAAAAAACGAACAAGCAGACACACATACGTCAGGTGTAATTTCAAGGGAAAAGTGCCAGAATCTATAAAAGATTCCATGGGAAGAAGTTGTGGAGCAGAACAAGAAGGAGCAAACTATTGGCAGAGGTCAGCCCCAAGAAGCTTGGAGTCCAGCAAAAGGTGTAGGTGGAGCAGTTTCTTTCTCCCTCCCTCACATCTCTGGCAGTTAGTAGGCTCTCAAGCTGCTGGAGAGACTATTTACCCTCACAAGCCCAAAAGTGGCTCTACCAGTAAACTGCAAACTTTTTGAGGACAAAGCACCAGGCTACCAATGCCCTCAGGGTTGCTTCCCCTCACCATAGTTGTTAGTCAAGACAGCAGGCACCATTTTGCTTATCTGCTCATGCTGCACCTTTGTCCTCCTCAGGGGGCTTCAGCCCCTCGGTTTTCATCTCGTTCATTCCCATCCACACATTCCCCAACTCTGGCCCAGACTACAGGAGCCACAGGGACTGGCTGGTCCCAGGGGATCTGTGTGACCCCAGAGCTTGGACATTCTGGATAGGCTGTTTGCTGGAGAGAGAGACAGAGATAACCAGAGCGCTAGCTTTCCTCCCTCCAAACTCTTTCCTCCCCCTTCCCCTCTCCAGCCCATGGCTCCCAAGAGAAAGGATAGAGCCAGGGCTCTAAGGAGTGGCTGCTTCCCCTGTTGGTGTGCTCACCACAACAAGGCTTCCACAGAGAGTGGAGCTCAAACCTTTTCTCTTTAAGACCTGAAGTGGACTAAGGGATGCTCAGACTGTGAGTTCCCTGATCAGCACCCTCTCCAGTGCTGCTTGCTTGGATGCTCCATCAGAGCAAGGCATACCCCAAAGCAGAGGGGCATCAAACCTGCTTTAACACCTTATAGGCAATTTGGGACCAGCATGCTTTTTCCTTGCACAGTCAGGGATTGATCTTTGGGGACCCAGGGAAAGGCCTGCATGCCAGATCTTGTACCCCCAGGACTCGACTGTGTTGCTCAGGGGCACAGAGGGGAGATTTGTGAACTAACCTTGGGAAGTGAGGGAGCTCAGATGGGCAGAACTGAGAAGAGAGGGCAGTGTGGGTCCCAGCAACAGCACACTCATGGGGCACCCCTCCTCCCACAGGAAGTCAGCCCAAGGTGGGATCCTGGACAGGGAAGCTCTCAGCTTTCAGCCGTCATGGGGGAACTCAGCTAGTTTGAGCTCCTGCCTGCTGACAGATGCCTGAGGTAGATCATGGAGCAGATGAGCAGGGAGAAGAGCTAAAGATGCTCCTGACAGCCAGATTGTTACAAAAGTCTCTACAAGAAGTTTTTTCACAACTTCTTGTCCAGGCTGGTCTTGAACTCCTGGCCTCAAGGGATCCTCCAACCTCAGTCTCCCAAGTTGCTGGAATTTTAGGCATAAGCCACAGTGACCAGCCTCAGGGCATGTTTGATATGGTGTCTCCTGATGTCAGAGAGGATGACATCTGAAAAAGGCAGAAGGAATGACAGAATCCCACAATACCAAGCAGGTATGGGAGCAGAGGACCATGGTGAGGAGGAGGATAGTGGATACTGCCATGATGCTGGGAAGGCAAGAGATTCTGGACTAGAGTTTTACACGGCTAAGACAACACTTGGATATTTGTAACTGGCACCTTCTTCATGGGTTCCGGTCATTGGCCCTTCTCTTAACACAGAGCTCCACAATATTGGAAGATGGAAACTGGGGGTGATTGGAGGGGAATATTTTAATCATAGTGTTAGTGTTATGCTGTAAGTTGCTTAAATCAGCACTTGTCAACACCCTTTGGTCAACACAGGGATTCCGAGTATATGCAAGAAGAGCTCAATGTATCCATTAATTGGGGCACTTCTAAGGAAATCGTTTATTTCATTGAAGTCATTCTGAAGAAATAATGTCCCCAGTGAGTGGGTAACCAGGAGTTGGTATGGCCACAGATCTCCTCTCAGGAACAGAGATACCTGTGAACCATGGGCTGAGTATTGCTCTCTGATGGAGCAGACGGTGCTGATGTTCTTTCACAACTTCTCTGACCACACAGATGTGATATAATTGATGATGCCACAAATAGTCTAAGTCATAAATAGCCCTTGCCATCTGGGTTAGAAGATCCACTTCTAAGAAAGCTTCCTCATTCACATGTCTGCCACCTGGTCTGGGATGTTTGAAGGACACTCAGCTGGGACTGTCAGCTGGACCTGTTGACATGTGGCCCTTCCATGAAGGCAGCCTTAGGGCTCAAAGATAAGTGTTCCTGGTGAACAAGTGGAAGCTCATGGCCTTTTACTACCCAGCCACAGAAGTCATAGCACATGTCTTCCACCATAGTTTATTGGTGAAAGCAGTCATAAGCTTGTCCAGATTCAAGGAGAGGGGACCTAGATCCCACTTCTCGGTGAGAGGATTGTCAAAGAAATTATGGCCATCTTTTAAAATCACTACAATATCATTTTATCTGTACATATTTGTATTAGTTTCTTACTGCTGCTGTAATAAATTACCATGAGCTTAGTGGCTTAAAACAACAAAATTTATTCTCTTACACTTTTGGAGTTCAGAAGTCTGATATGGGTCTCACTGGGCTGAAACCAAGCTGTTGGCAGGGTGACATTCCCTTCTGGAGGCTCTAGGGGAAAATCCATTTTCTTGCCTTTATTGGCTTCTAGAAGCTGCCCACATATCTTGGCTATAGCTTGCCATGGATGGTCCAGTCCTTTTCACATTGTATCAGCCTGATATTGACACTCCTGCCTCCCTTATAAGGATGCTTGTGAATACCTTGTGGCCACTCAGATAATCCAGGACAATCTCCCTATCTCAAAGTTGGTTGATTAGCAACCTTATTTCCTCCTTGCTGTGTAACATAACATATTTACAGCTTCCAGGGATTAGAATGTGGACACCTTGGAGCAGGGGGAATTATTCTGCCTACTGTAATATTTCGGTATGTGTCTTTAAAAGTAAGGATTAAAAACACACAATTAAAATATCATTGCTTATTTGCCATCTCTGTATACTCTTCAGTAAAATGTTCATGTCTTTTGCTCATTTTCTAATTGGATTGTGTGTTTGTTTACTTTTAAGTTTTGAGAGTTATTTATATATTCCAAATGCAAATCCTTTGTTAATAAAATAATAATTCATGTCCTGGCCTTTGTCCTACTTGGTGCCATTAGAGCATAGGCGACACATCATAGCAGAAAGAGCTTTTGTGAGATGATTTGTATATTTATGCAAATACTGTTTGTTTGTTTGTTTTAAGGAGATATTTCTCCCCTCTACCTCCCCTAGTCAGACTGTTCCTACAAGGGACAAAATAGGAGAAGGAAAAGGGCATACTTTTACCAAAACCTGTGGCTATTTTAACTAAATCAATACTACCTAGACTGTTTCTACTCCAGGTTCTTCCACCTTTCATTCACTTCCTCTCTACCTCCACATCCCAACACTCCCCTACTCACACACAGCTGTACCTATCTTTTGCCCCCACAGATTCATCAACCTCTCTTTCTGGAATATCTTCAGCGTTGGGTTAGTAGAAGGAGCCAGAATCCATATTATTTCACCATCTTCTCAGGAACTAGAACTTGGAATAGCTTCTCAAAGTGTAAATATAGAGGCATATAAATTATTCACACCTTAAATTATTCCCACCACTGTAGAATCTCGCAAGTTAAATAGCATCCCAAAATTAGATGAGTAAACTTTTTCCAGAGATCTGAGGACAGTTAACAGTATATATCCTTTTTCTTATATGTCCCTGTATCAGGTTGTCACACAGAGTGGGGGTCAGTGAACATTGCTAAGTCACCTGTGTATAAATTTCCATGTAATATTGTTGCTAAATTTGAAAGATCTTATGCTTAAATTGATTGGAGTAGCTAGGAAAACAAAACAAAACAAAAAAAATGACAATTCACCATCTTGAAGGTTAATTCCAGAATAAGTCAAGTCATTGAAAAATTTTCAACATATAATCACCCTAGGACTACCTACAGTATATTTCCTTCATCGATAAACTCAGCATATAGTCAAGACTTTAATATGTACTACCAAATACACACTTACATTTTAGTTTTTTAAACATTGATTTTTATTTATTATTCTTACATGAGTTCTTAGGTCTTTTGAAATTAATACTAAACCAATAAGAAAGAAGGAAGAGAGGTAAGGATTTTCATAAAATTAGTCAACAGTCTTTAAAAAATGCAATTTGATAGAAATTTTATTTGATTTTCTCCAGTTCCATATGGTTAAGGGAAAAAAAAAAAAAAGATTCAATGAAAAGAGATGGCATTCACCCATCCATTTAAAATCAGTGCTATATTTCCAAGGGCTAAAACAGTTACAGTTGCACTGTTCATTACTTTGGAAGTGTCACATTTTCTAGTATGACAAGATGTATTATGGATGGGGGAGTTTTACAGATGTGGAGAAATCTCTCTCCAAGTTGTTTATTTGATTTTCTCCTCTTCTGCCTCTTTGTACTTTAGCAGCCAACCTTGGGGTAATGGGATTACTTTATGCCTTCCACATCAGGCTCTGGATGAGTGCACAGAGGCCAGTGGCAAGAGAAATAAGATGGTTGTAAAAATGCAAACATTGAAAGTTAAAAAAAGGTGCACCCAATAACTTGCCCTTAAATTTAAAAGGAACTAAATGAGGAACTTCTGGACAATTTATCTTACTGTTTACTGATAACAAGTCACTTTGTTTTTATGTGCTCAGTCTAGTATTCCATAATTTATTTGAAAGAAGATGAGAAATAATGTAGATAAATGATGAAGTGTCAGGGTCTGACGCTCTTAAATGAAGCTATTATGGTCAAAGAGAAAACGTAAAACCTGCGGCTCATTATGAGAGTGTTCTACTTGTCAGTTAAGTGAAAAGGCCTGGAATGATTTCCAGTTTATTTGTCATTGCAGTTATTAAAGCTGTCTTTTTGGTGCCATGAAAATGAATTGAAGACTTTATTTGAAGTAAATTTGTACTAAAGCTTTCAGATGTATCTTATGTGAGTTCAGTGAGGCAGGGAAGCAGCTTAAAAGCTGAAATATCACAAAGGAGACAACTACCAAAGTCTTTGAAACACACTAGAATGCATAAGTGCCAATAAATGAAGTATTTTCTTGACTAGGAAACAAACTTTTGACTGTCATAATGGAATAAGATTGGTAATGGGATATAGCATTTGCTAATTGTTGGCAGATATTTCATTCCTATGGAGAACTAATTTGCCTTTTTGAGCAATAGTTCTACCAGAGTATCTTTCCTAAGATTGATTTCCAGAAAGGTTAAAGTATGCATTATTTTAAATAATATATACTTACTAAAATTTAGTAAAAATTAACAGAACAAACACATCATAGAAACAAAAAGCTTAGTCCTTTTTGAATAATAATAACTGCTAGGCTAGAACAGTAAACTTTTATAAAACTTAAAGAATAAGAAGTACAAAAACCCTGAGCTGTATAATCTATTTTCCTAATTGAATTATTGGACTGCAAAAGGCTGCATCTTACTACAAGAAATGAATCTATTATTGACATTTTTATCTCACAGGGCTGTTCTTCAAATACCTTACATCCTTGCTGAGGTGTCAGAATAACCTGCCTTTTAGCTTAGGTTAGAAAGAAATCAAATCAGATGGACTATTGATATGGTTGAGACGGATTTTTTCCTAAGCATTGAAAAAAATTAACTCTTTTATGTTTCCTTATGTCATGACTAAGAGAGAGATCTTTGGTGTTTCCTTGCGCTATTCTGCCAATTACAAATGTTTTTTGGCATAGTGTAGCTATGCTTCTTGAAAATTTAGAAGTGAGATTAATAGGGATCTGTAAAGAAAAATGGCTAAATCCTTGCCCTAGATCAGTTTTATACTCCACCATATGAAAGAAGTAGAATCACTAAACTGAATATTTTATATCAGGCCCAAGAAATCTCCCAGCCATGACTTTGACTCTTTATTGTGGATATTACAAATGTTTTAACACATCTTCAGGGTCAGTTTAAAAACAAAATGGATTCTGCATCCCCCTCAGAGATAATCTTTCAGTGTTTCCATCAGATTTTATAGCTATTTTCAGTGATACTGTCAGAGTAAATGGTCTACCAGGCTCTTTATTATGTGCCTTATTTTCAGGCATTTAAATGTGCAACAAAACCTTCCTTTGAAATCAAATTTGTTGTCATATTTGGAATATTTGAAATACTCCTATAACTTTCTTATGCTAATAGCAACAAATCCAAATGATTTAACAATAAATGCTTTACAAAATCATGGCCATAATGTGACAGTGGAGAAAGCTACATCATACCAATTGCTGGATAAAGGTGTAGAGAGTTTAGATTGGATTCAGACCTGATTCAGATTCGGATTATGTTTATACTCCCCAAATATATTTTTAAAGATAGTTGAATTCTGTGGAATATGTAATAATTCTGGAAAAAAATGAGTAATTTTTGATGATTCATGTATTAGTATTTGTGTATTCATTTATATGTACATATATTTCACAAGGTTCCTAAGATTTTGAGCATGTTCAAATTTTTATGTAAAGTTAGTTCATGCTGATCAAATATATTTTATCTCTATTTTTTTATTTAGTATGTAGATGTCAAACACTAAGTGAGTTGAATTACAAACACAGTTTTCTTTTCATTGAGATCATGTAATAGGGAAGGTAGAATCATAGAATAAGAAACACATATGACATTAAGTGAAAGTAAATGATGACATGGGGACCCAAAGACATCTAGTTTAGCCTGTGTTGATAGTCAAGGAAGTATTACCACTGGAAAAGATTCCTGACTTTGAATATTGAAGAAATAGAAAAATCAACCCCATAGGACTAGGTCAACAGTATCCTACATTTAAGTTTCCATAAACTCCAACAATCCAGCAAGCCAATTTTTTGCCTTTCATAACAGTAGGCCAAATTTCTTTGGATGAAAATCCACTGGCCTTTTTCTGCCCCCCAAAATACTAATAATCAATGTGGGACTCTAGCCAAATTAACAATAGGGAGTTCAAAAACTGTTAGGTTAGAGATGGTTTACTTTACTGTAAATACCCATAGATTAAAATCATACTCATTTCCCTTCTTTCTTTTCATTAATGTATATTCACAATGTCTACATATAGAATTAATTGACATTTGTTTATTCAATATTAACAATGGAAAACAATGCAGAAATTCAGAAATATATATAATCTTCTTCTACGTAACTTCACAGTAAACACACTTACAAATGAAAGAAAATAACTTTTAAAAACTGCTCCAGGTGCTTTTCTTGAATTTTCAATATTCCATTTTGCTCTGAATGAGTGATAAGTAATCTTAAAATTAAACTACAAATTATTTAGTCTCTATTAAGGATTTAATTTCCAAATTAGATTACTTGTTGTAATATGCCAACATAAGATATTAATCAATAATTGTTTATTGATATACTTAAGTATTATTTTCAAGAAGGTAAATTTATACCTCTGAGGCAAATAACGTTAAAAATTGATTCAAAGAACATTTGATGAGGTAAGTATAGAGGTAATTTTAAGAAGAAAGATTAAGATAAGATTCTTGGGTTAGATAGGAAACTGGCTAATGTCTTACCTGACAATAAATTATAACTTTCGGTGTTCTCTCTTTCATTGGACAGAAATGATTTGCATCTTTACTAGACAAAACTTATGCATAACTTGTATTCTTAAAGAGCTGTAGATTTGAAAAATAAAGAGAAATCAAACAATGATAGGGTACCCAGTAATCTATTGCTTGTTTCCAAACTTCAGGTAATTTTTCTGATAGTTATATGTAGGCATTGTGTTCGATCAAAACCATTACTCTAAAATAAAATAAATATCATCACCCTAGTATCTAAGTGTGGTCTGGTTAAACTGATGAATCATTTCCATAGTGTACCAAATTAGTACTCTTGGCTTTTATGTTAAATCGGCCATTTATAGTTATTGCTTTGATCAATATGTTATTTGATATTTGAAATTTTTTTGGCATAAATTTTCTAAAAATAGCTTGATAAATTTAGTTGCATTAGTGTCATTAAAAGACAAGTTTAACACTTAAAGTCTTATCAATGCTTATTTTAAAGAGATGAATAAGAAACAAGGAATAATTTTATAATAAGGGCATGTATAAAAAGTTCCTTATACTTTTATGTTTGTTATGGGCTGAATTGTATTCTCCCAAAATTCATGTGTTGAAGACCTAATGTGACATATTTGGTGATAGGGTCTTTAAAGAGATAATTAAGGATAAATGAGGTCATAAAGGTGGAGTCCTAATCCAATATGCCTGGTGTCCTTATAAAAAGAAGGAAAGATACCAGGAATTTGGGAGCGCAGAGACGGAAGGAGGCCATTAGCAAGGCAAGGAGAGAGGCCTCAAGAGATATCAACTCTGCTGTTCTCTTGATCTTATTACAGAATTCCATTGCCTCCATAACTGTGATAAAATAAATTTCTGTTGTTTAAGCTACATAGTCTGTGGTATTTTGTTATGACAGCTCTAGAAGATTAACACAATGCTATGTTCATTAGACTATTTTCTGTGAGAATTAAAGCTTGTACTTTACAATTCATATAAATGTAGATTGTCATAATTTTTAAATAAATTGATTATATGAAATAAATTGGTCATTAGATAAATTGGTCATAATCATTTCAGTGTTGGAAGTGCTATACGCTAGAGGAAACAGAAAAACAAACCAAAGAAAACTACATAACAAAATACTACCAAAATACTTCCTGTAAAATGTCTTAAACTCTCAGCTTATTCTTTTGTCCTTATCAGAATGTCTTTTCAATTTTGTTTTTTCTTTTGAACCAATCATCCTGTTTTCTCACTCTCACAATGTGTTTCCTCCATTCTCAGAACTGAAGCAAGAACAAATTTCTTGTTTATTTCATTTACTTCTCAGAGAAAATACCACTAGTTTCAAAGAGTCTGACTCCATTGGACATCTGGTCATGTTTCTTAATCCCAGTCTGCATTGCTCCTGGCTAGTTCTACTCACCAGAAGGTGCTGAATAAAAAGGAAAATTTGAATCAGAGTCTTGCCTTGCTAAGGCTTTGTTCAGCAATATCTGTTTGTATTTCTACATCAAGCTTAGAAATAGACTAAATGTGACAAGCATGCAACCACTTTCCAGGCTCGAAAATTGTTGAGAAAGTCAGATCCTAGTTTTTGGTCAGTGATATTTTTTTTTTCCTTTAAGAATTGTAGACCAATGGTGAGGGGGGGAAAAAAAAGTGAACGTGAGTAAAAAAAAGTCATTCATTTTATCTCATTAGTACTCGAAGAAAAATTTTTTAATTGCAAAAATCTGACTGAATTCCTATTTCTGACATGCTACATGCTAACTGAAAATGCTATAACTCCCTCTTTGCTTTGCTTTCTTTATATTCTTCTTTCCTTTCCTTTCCAATTTTCCATGTACTGTCTCTTTTAAAAAGTAGGATCATTTAGTTTTCTCCCACTCATTGATAGTTTGGGATTTCAAACTTCTTCTGGAAACTTTACGTGGTAAAAGCGTAAAGCCTACTTTCTTCAACCTCTTATGCAAACAGTACAAATTCTGTCTTGTGGCCCAGAAAAAGAGTCAGCCCTCACCACAGGAAATGCTTGTTACATGAAATAAAATATGGGCACATTCTTACTCACTTGACCTATTTCTTTGAGCCCCACCTTTGCTTCTATATCATTACTAAGAGCAAACATCACGTAAAATGAATTATCTATTATGAGAGGTAGGGTAGTAATTTTTTTTTTTTTTTTGAAATGTTTGTCTTTTCTTTTGAAGAGAGAAAGTCAGTCTTCAATCTTACAAGACAACTCTTTCTGAATTGAATCACTGAGGTAGTGAATACAAACAATTTGCATGGCCCCATATATTGAATGCATAAACTGAGCTTAAGGGAATTTAAATGACTTCTTCAAGCTCACCAGGGAGCCACTGGAGGAGTCTTGCTCCCGGAAAAATGATTGGTTTTCATTTTGTCACACGGCTGTAAGAAACTCATACCTGATCTCAAGGATATTTTTCTAAATAAAGGGTAATCAATGGTCAGACATCTAGTGAATATATTATACTGCTGCTGTTACCCTCGTGTGCTATTATTTGGGGCTTATGAATAGAAAATGTAAGGTAATCTCAGAAGGAATTTTATTCTAATGTTCTTTCAAAGAATAAAAGCTTTTCTTGGAAAGGAATTAGGATGACAAAAACCTAAGATTATTGGAAACCTGGTAGCAGATCTTTCCTGAGCAAGATCAGGGTGAGTTATTACCGGTGGGTGGTAAACAGGGCTCATTCATTTTCCTTTTGTAAGTTCAACCTCAAAAGAACAATTGCCAAAGGCATTGCAGCAGATCATTTAGTCACAATGCATCATATTGAAGAAATATGGTACTGGTTTAGCCTTTCCATGAGTATTCTACAACTAATCCCTCTACCTAGACAGAACATTAGGTATTTTGATTGTTAAAATTCTAACATAGCCACATATCGGTGGAGAAATTTAAGGCTTTTTAATTTTCATCATTGTATGGGGCAGTGGGTTGTTTTCCAAAATACTACTAGGCATTATAAAGCAACTTCTAATTTCATCAGAATTGTAAATATATTATGCAACTTATACATATCCATGTCAAACATTTTCTTACCTAGAGTGATAACCTTAGTGATTGTATATGAAGCTTGTCTTTTTATTTCTAAATACCAATTTCAGTAACTTGATGTAAGAAACAAAAGCAATAAGGTTCAAGAAATAGATTTACAAATAAATGTTTTCTACTCTTTCTGGCTTTCTTATGAGTGAATGATTTTACTACCAAAAAAATTCTATGTGTTTCTCACAGGAAAGGAGTCTGGGTCATGACAGATGCCGTCTCTCAAAGTACCTTTGTCCCCCAAATCCCAAAAGTTTCATTTGACTTCTTTATGATTGTTTTATTTTTTTTTCCCACTCTCTAATGGGATAATGGACTCTTTACTTTTTAAGATATCATTTTGGAGGTGTATATAGTGTCTTATGGGACACTGACTCTTGGTAATCACAAATACATTTCATAATATGTGATAGAAAATGCAATAAAGGATTTAGGGATGATAAAAATATTTCCAAAGACAGTTTTATTTTGATGTTGGTGTGAGAATTCCACCCAGAAAAAGAAAACTTGCACACCCACTCTGAGGTAAACAAAGGTGGGCACAAGTGTGAATGGGATTCTTCAAATATATTTTAATCAGACTGAATATTTTGATTAAAGGCATGTGATAAAACTTGATGCAACTCATATTCACACATGTTTCTTTTATTAATATGAGTTTGCTCCTAGGATAGTTATATACAATGAGGTGGGTATTTTTATTCATTTATGGAAAGATGTTTGATAAGAAATTACTTTTTCTATCTTAAAATTCATTGTAAGGACCACATTCCTTATTTTGAAGGCAAGATTCTAACCCCTTGATGATGCTAACTTTAGTGAATATGAACTCTAATATGCCTTAATTATGTTTCCTAGAATTGTAAGTGAAAACACAACTTAAAGCAAAGGAAAAACAACTCCAGATAGCCTCCAAAGAGGGAAAATTGTGGAGTTATAATTGAATCATGTTGAAGAATCCAAGGAGTAAGTGAACAACCAAGAATAAGGGAATCTCAGCTAGAAGGTTTCACAGACTTTCTACTTAATATACTATAGTTAAACTGATTGAGTTCTAAAGATTTTCAAAAACAGATCCCTCATTTACAATGTCCAATTTATGAGGGTAAAAAATCTGATTTTCTAGCTTGATAAAATGTGAATGGTAGGTTTCTGCATTACAATTTTGTATGCTAGTGGAAGTGGTGGAGATGGCAGATTGTTAACAAGTGAATTTCCAATGCATGAGGGTCAGCCTAAGTTTGGAAGATCTCAAAGTTGGACAAATCAAATCCGGACAAATCACACTGGGGATTGTGATCGATACCAAGCAGTACGAGATCAGATGAGCTTGAGACCCTGTCCTTGAGGAGTTTACAATCTAGTCAGCAGCATAATATTAGTGAGTGACAGAAAAATAAATACAATTTATTCAAATAATAGCTTAAATAAATAAAACAATAGATAGCCCAAAGCACAGTATGCTTATTGCTACATAAATTGTACAGAGAGTAACAGGTAATGAGCCAGAAAGATTACTTTAATATAGAATGGTTAATGGAGGTTTTGTAGATGTCATAGGATAAACTTTTTAAAGCTAGGTTCTTCAGAAGGCAGATATTTGTTCAGAAAGTATTTTAGGCAGAAGAAATACACTGATGGATGAGATAATATTTTTCTTGATCAAAATAATAAAACTCTGGGTAGAAGCCATCATGCCTGGAGACTTTGTACTATACCAATTTATGAATAGCTGCACAGATTTTACTGTGTATGATCTTCCAAGTGGGCTACAGCTGTGTATGTGTGTTTGATTTATGAAACTTTAATGTAAAAAAGTAAATTGAGGAAAATTGTTTTATTGGCTTAAGATTTTAGGGAGAAATGTCTCTTTAGTTTTATTTATGAGCTATTTCTTTATGAACAAGATAAAATGGATGTTGACAATAGAAATGTAATCATTTTAAAAATACTGGTTTTGGTTTTGTTTAGATTATGTTTATTTCATTGTATAGCTGTTTTTTCTCAACTTTTGACACTTTGCTCAAGAAAATGAAGTATCTACATGATACTTTTTTTCTTTTTATATGTGTGTGTATTTTCCTGTGTAATAGGGATCCTTCAAATTGAGTTGCTGTTGCATATTGATGTGAGGCTGTATCCTGACACATTTACTTACAAATGAGGTGATAAAAGAAACAGCTAACAGTTTGCCAGTCAATGCCATCATATTAACACAAGGGCCAATAATTCTGCCCTGGCAACAGAACAGCTTGCCCTATGTTAGGTGCCGTGCTAAGTGGGCACTCACAAAGCAATAGAGTCATCTGAAATTACTTACATGTACAGAAACTCATTTCTAATGAAAGAAAATATTGTTTACTCTGATAAAATGTTTTAACTACTTTGACAAGTACCTAATTAGACTCAAATCAGTTATGAACATTAAAGATGCAGATGCATCTTCATAGAAGAATGATAGTAAACCTGTGAAGTGTTTTTAGAAACCTGCATTTGATTCTAGAATTCAGAAAGCACCATATATTTTAATTATTTTAAGAAGTACACTTCTAAAAGGCTCATAAAAACTATTTTTTATAGAGCAAAGCCTATTGAATTTCCAAGGAAGCATTTGATAACATGTTTACACTTTTTGAAATTTTTCGTATGAGATAGGAACCCTGATGGGTTACAAAGGCTTGTGGAATGGGCATATTTCTGGGTCTAGACTGTGTACCTGGTAAATAGTGAGACAACCCATGAATGGTAGTATAAACGAGCACCGTATAGTAGCATTCTAGAGTTACTGCACAGATTTTATCAATGAAGTAGACAAACACCTTGGCATATCACCTTCTCTATTCTAACAAAAAGGCTTTTATTATGCATATCAGCTGGCCATTTTCAGAACTTATAAAAAAGATTACCTAACATATCTGAATATATTTTATAGGTATAAACTCCTCTTTTTGGGTAAAAATATTTAAAAATTGTTTATCGTGATAGAGCAAACAAATGACTGAGTTCTGCTGCATCCCTTGAGAAACACTTTCTACTTTCATAGTTGAAGGTGTATAATCAGGTTTCATCAGTCTTGTCACTAAGATATTCTCTATAAAGTCAAATCTACAGTTCCTTCATGGCAATGAGTCATCAAATACTTAAACCATTATGTTACTGTCTGACCTTTTTCCCCTGCATAAATTACCTACGTTCTTTATCATTTTTCAAAAGCAACTCAGACCTGGAGCAGCGTTCTAAGCTAGGCAAGGTTTACCCTGGCACTCTCAGCCTTCTGGTTTTGCATCCTTGTTCTCCACTTTGGGATTCTTCTTTCTGCCTGAAATCACACCAGTATCCTCCTGGCAGCTCTCAACAGATATTGTTATCAAGGAATGATCAAAATCTCTTTCCCAGGACAGTAAATGACTGTTAGCAATTTTAAGTGTTGTATTCCTGGCAATGCTTATATTTCCACTATAACAGAGATCAAAGCCTTGAATTTAAACTTGGGTCTTAACACTTTTGAGAACATAATGTTATCAGGCATTTCTTCAGAGGGAAACAAATGCACACTATTTTCCACAAAATGTTAGGAAAAGACAATACTTGGGAAACCTACTCAAGGAATATGTGTTTAAAAATCACACAGTAAAATGAATAAATATGCTAGGGTATAATTTTGGATATCAATGAGAAAAAGATTTTCTTAGTGTGGAATTTTTCCTTCATCCTTGTGTGTATGGCTAGCCTGGTTTAAAGAATGTTTTTCCCAAATATTCAATATATTTTTAATATTAAAACTTCTTTTTATGTCCTCACAATCTCTCATTAAATATAGTACTCTAAAATGGTTACAACACTCCTACAAGGTGCTCACTGACCCAAATTAGAATTCTGTAAAACAATTACTTTCCAGCTTTTAGATGTCATATTCTAAGTACAAACTTAGATGAATTAAATAGATAAACTTAGATAAATAAATTGCCTTGCATGCCTTCTGAAAACTTTCATGCAAATTTCATTTTTTTTTTTTTATTTTTTAAGCAACCAAAGTAAATTTCTCCATATATCTGTCTCTTTGATAGTATTTGGAAAGCTCCATGTAGAGACTGATACTCTATCTTGATGGCCAGCTATTGAACTACAGCATTAACAAGTCAATGGATAAAACTACAAGCTCAGTGTGTGAGCATTGAACTTTCCTTTCTTAGTCACTTTGTATCAAGAATAATTTCAGCATATTTACTAGTATGTCAACAGTAAGATTTTTCTAAGATGTTTCTATGTATAATTAATAATACAATCAGTAAAAACTATTCTAGGGGGCACTCATAGTCCTAAAGTTACACATGAATTAAAGATTAAATCTGTGACATCTTACTACTATTTTTTCCAGTTTGATCTATGTATAATTCACATTGCCTAACTAATCTTAAATATAGATACTAGAGTTAGGGTATTTGCAAAGTACTAAGCTGACAAATATAGAGTGTTGGCTATTATTTCTGCTTGGAAGTCAGAGATTTGAGCTATTCATTTTGTAGTCTGACAGTCATCACTACAATTCCTTGAATTCCCAAAGCTTTTCATATGGCTTCTTCAAGGACGGCTATCATGTCTTAGCTACTGCAATGACAGATGGGATATAACGTGTCATGTGATGGATAACTCTGGAGCCATAGTACTTAATCCTTCTAATACTAATAGCTGCATTATCATAGAGATTTATGAGAATGTCAGTTTCAAGTTCCCAGTTCCATTCATGGGTTTTTAAAACTTCAGCTGCAAAAAACATGCATCCATCCCATTAATTCTAATTATCATGGTTCATCTTCTCAGCAGTTTTGCACTCCGGAACCTTTCAGTGCAAATTAACGTACCAAAAAAGTGTATTAATTAATATTTGTAGCTTTTAATTTCTGCAAGAGTGTTGTCTGGAAGCAGCTGGCAGTACAGGGCCGCTGCTATTGAATCTTTGCCAAACAAGTGCAGATGTAATTTTGTTATCTCTTGCTTAGTCATTTACGCAAATTAATTTGAACAATTAGCCTTTTACTGGTCCTTCATGAATCATGCAAAAGGGATCTGCCAAAAATTGCTAGTTGACAGAAAAGAACTGGTTAATGCTGTGCATTTTGTGGGAAGGTAATGCAGAGGGAAACTCAACATTATTTTAGACTGTAGACAATTGCCTAAATATTCTATTGTAAGATTTACTTAGTACTCATAAACAAACTTGAGAATTCCCTTAATGAAGAGTAAACCTGCATACTAAGTGAAGGTTCAGTTCATAGGAGGACTCAATCTTTCAGGAAATAGCCAACTTGAGTATGTCTTAAGCATGTAGGCAAAGTAGGAAAAAAGCTTTCATTAAGAAATAGAAATTAATGAACTAATACTGACTGCTTTTCAGGTCACAATCCTCACGGTTATTTACTCAGTATTTGTATTTGTATAATTATTTATTATATAAGGTAGATATAACACAATTTGTAGCCTCATTTGATAGCTTCTAATAACCTTCCAAGAAATCAAAGATTGAGAGTGCTTTAAAATAGTTAAATGTATAGTTATTATATTAAGAAGTCTTGAGTAAAAGATCTGATATGAAAGATACATAATTAAATAACCTTAGAAAGGATGGAGTTCTATTTTTGGTGTTTATAGGAAGTTACTAGTATCATAAAGGAAAAAAAAAATCAGAAAATAGTAGGTATAAATTTTCAAATTTTTCTCCTTGGAAGCAGTACGAACTATCTGTGATTTTATGTTTTTACTTTAATTCCAATCTATTTTTCTCTTGACATTTTTAATCAGTGGAACTAAGGATTTTTTCCCTCTAATATTATATATAGGTTGTTGTACACTACTACAATGTCAAATCGAAGCTTGCAGAAAAGTCTATCATTACTTTGTACAGAATTGGTTTAGAAAGGTCCCAAGAACTTTGTCATAGTGTACACTAAGATATACTGATAGTTATGTATTTATAAGTTTTTAAATACATGTATATATATTCACATATAATTATAATTGTTTAAAATGTGTCATGCTATCTTTTTCTTACTATTTGATTATATACAAAATTGTTAATCTCAGACTATAGCTTTCAGGAAAAAGAATTTAAAAAGAAACAGCTTATTTATTTAAGTGCCTGTCTCAGAACAAATGTAATAGATCTTGAAAGTGAGTCTACTTGAGATATAGCTAATGAATCATCTACTGTAAAATATTTTTAAAATTCAAGTTACTAATCATTACATGGATAATAAATCATTTTAATCATATAGATTAAAATCAAGAATGTCTAAATCTGCAAAGTGAGTGTCAATAAATTTTTGGCTCCATAATGAAACTTAAATTTTCTCAAATATACTTTCCATAAATCTATCATTAATTAAAAAATTAATTTGAATGATTAAAACATTTTAGATTCTCATTTGTAGAAAATCTTATTTTATCTCTCTGCTGGTCTTAGTCATCTTGAAAGTCAATTGTTTTGGAGAATTTAAATGAATAAATTGTAACAAATCAAGCTTCATCTACAAGAAGTCCAGAGAACACTTAAGTTGCATGAAGAGTTTTAAAACACAATTAGTTTTCTTTTTTTCTGTTTAAGGAAGTGATATTAAGCTCACTGTTGAATGCCTAAAAACTACAAGGAAGAAAAAATATAAAAACAAAAAATACTTCCAATACTACTTTTGCAAAATAACAATAGTTAACATTTTGGTTTATTTTATTCCCAACTTTAATCTACCAATTTTTTAAGAGATATCACCATGATATAAATAGTGGAATATTATATAACATGAAAAATTATCCTGTTATTAAAATAACTTTATTAATATCATTTTAATAAATTTATAGTTTTAAAATCTAATTGTCTCTCAATATTGCTAAATATTATGTTGTGTCCTTTTTTTTAGTTATAAATAATAAAGCAATGTAAATCTTTACTCATGAACTCTTTCTGTATTTCAGTCAAGTTCTATAGGCCTATTTCTCAGAAGTGGGATAATTTGCAATGGTGCGAATATTTTGAAAATTGATAACATCTTGTTTCATTCCTTTCTAAAATGGCTGTACATTTTCATAGAAATGAGAGAAAACTTAGGTAACTACATCTCTAACAGTATCAGATATTATCATCAAAATTATAACAAAATGAATCTTTAATATGTAAGTTAAAATAAAAAATATGTTCTTATTTACCTCTAATTGTTAGTGAAGTTGAACATTTTCTTGTATGCTGTCTCATACACAATTTTCTCATCTGTAAAATAGTGATTAAAATACGAATGTGTGATTATTTTTTAAGATTTAGTTGAAATAATTTATTTAAAAGTACTTTGTAAAATACTATGTAAATATAAGCTATTATCAGTAACATACTAATGAATAACCTTTACATATAAAAACCTGATTTTGTAATTGTATTACTGATATTTCAAATTAGCATAAAAACAGAATTAAGCCCATGTGCCTCCAGAATTAAAGGTTTTTCATTTCTTTGATGAAAATCCTCTTCAGAAAATTTACTTTTCTCCTGTATTACATGGATCTTTAATCAATAAATTAAATTCACGTGATAACAATATATAAACTAATATATAATTATTGATTTTTCTAATTCAAACTACATAGATTCAATTTTTGTATTTCATCTTATCTTGTTTTCACTAGCAAATACTATCATATGGTCACTTAGCATTTAGAGTCACTCTCTGTTTTACATAAGACCTATAGTAAAATTCCTTGTCCTTAATTATATTTAAAAAAAATAGCTCCCATATAAAAACACCAAAAATTGAGTAAAAACTAATCAGCAAAATTATTTGATTTTGTACTGAATTGACCAAAGTAACTTAGTGATCATCTTTATTATTCACTAAGCTGCATGCACACAGTTTATATTTTTGTTGCAAACATCAATCATACAATAGCTCTCCAGATATTTTTTAAAGAATTATGTGGCTTGGTGTAATAGTCCTTGTGGTATTGAATAAATATTGAGAGAGAAACAGGACAAAAACTCCAGTTTTTCCTTGGCTGTATAGAAGCAGTCTTATGTGTGAAATGAGGTGAATGAATATCATTTATCTGGTTAAAAACCAATATGTTTTTTATATTGAAAATGCAAATATAAGAACATCAGAATTAAGAAAAGTAATTATAATCCCTAATCATCAAAATATAAGCACTGGTCATATATAGATGATTATACTTACAGTTTTATTTAGCATTTGCATACACTTTAACAAAATAAACCAGCTATTTGCCACTTAATATAAGTATTTCCCATATCAGTAAAAAGTATTATAAATACATTTTTATATTATTCAATTATATGGAGGAATGATCCATAATTATTGTCAACTTTCCCTTTTGAATATTTATATTTCTCTAAATATTTGGTATTATGAACAGCACTGAAACTGATGATATATCCATCATAATGTTCTTGAAAGAAATTTCTTAGTTGATTTTTATATTGTAAAGCCTGTAGCATCATGCATCTTAACGCATGCAGTGCAGGTTTGACAATACAAAAACTAATTCTTGGCCATGAACATCAAGGAATTCAGATTTTAATCATCTTACAAATGATTAATAGTTGTTTAAAATGTTTTGGTTTATTAACAAATCCACAACTAGTGTCTTCGTAATGTGTATCTAAACCAAGTGTGTGGTTTAATTCTTTGCTGGGTAACTGACTAATCATAAAAAAGAAAAAAAAATCCCCTCATCCATACATACTGAGAGAAATGAAGCTAGTCTCTCTATATAATTGAAAGTATCAGTGGTAAACTTGGCTGGAGCTTGATTAATAGTATATTAAAATCAGAGTCTTCTTGGTAAGTGCTAGATAAGGAGTTTTGGGCAAATTACTTGGTTACTGGGAAGCCTTTAAATTTTAATAATGGAAGTACTTCAGTGTCATTAGAAACAGAAAGGACAACGGGGTCTGCTGGCAAGTTCTCTGAACTGTTGTGCTTTTCAGACTCTCCTTCTGCCTGTGCTGTTGAGAGGCAAGCATGGGCTGCAATCGAAAATCCTTTTGCTCCCCACGACTTTGATTGCTATTATTGTAATTTAATATTACACAGTATCTTCGGATAAAATAGTCCATGGAAATTAGAAGAGATAATGCAGGGGGTGGTGGTGGGGGCAGGGACAACTGAAACAGAACTCAAAATTAGTCCTGAAAATAGTTTTAAGCTGTACATCTTTCCTCCACTCACTGCAGTTGCAGTGAGAAAAGCAAGTTACTAAAGAACTTAAAAGAGCAACAGGCACCAAAAGAAAGACAGGAAACTTTGTTCCATTTTTGAACCCATCAAACTGTATTATTTTACTAGCTGTAGGGGTATGTGTTGACACTTCATATTTATTTAAAACATGAGATACGTATACTGTATCCTAGTAAGAATTCAAATGCAATTATTATTAAAATTTTATATTAAAGTCATACCACGAGATTATTCCATTCCCAAAAGGCAAGTGAATATCTTTCCCTGTATATATGAATTCTAGTCAATGTGAGCCCTGGTTACTTCAGAGTTTCGAAGAAGGTAAACAAGGACTAGAACCACAAACATCAAAGTAGGAAAAATCTTAAAAATTATTTAATCAAATAACCACTATTTTACCAATTAGCAAAAAGAGGAAAAGAGCAGAAACGTTACCTCGTCAGTCTTGTGCAACTGAGACAAGCCTCTCTTTAGAGAAATTTCTGCATAGTTTACAAGCTGGGGAATTCTTTTATGATGTTTGACTCCTTTTTAAAAAACCATTTGCAATGATTTTATGTAGCTCTTTGCCAGAAAATGGCACAGAGAGCTTGCTAGACTTGGAAAGAAGTGTCTGAATAATTCTAAGAAACCAAGCCATTACTCTACACATTGGTGGAATGCATTATGTGCTGTGTTCTGCAGTGAGAGTTGCTTCAAATTTCTTTAGCTGCTTTAAAATATACCTGAACTTTTCTCTTTCATTGAAAAATAAGGCAAACAAAAGCAGATTACTTACAATCCAGTTATAAACAAAACATGATCTATTCAAGCACAGATATGAATTCTTCTAATCACTGGGGCTATACATATATATCAGATGTAAGGTTACAGGTGAGAATCACTTAAATCTGTTAATGCAGTATGTTAAGCAGATTTGTATGAGATTGAGGAGCACTAGAAAACCCATATGCCAAGTAATCATTTTTTGAATATCTTCTATTCATTTCTTTACTCAATTTGTAATTATTTATTTTTGGTTTAGAAACAATCACAAACCTACAGAAAAGTTGCAAGTATGGTACAAATAACCTCATTTGTTTCCTGCACCTATTGAGTATATCTCATTGCTCTCACTCCCTTCACTACTGAATGAATGTTTTAGTATTTATTTCTTCCATGACCTCATTACAACCATCAAAAGCAGTAAATTAATATTATATATCACTTCCATTAATCCTCAGAGGATCCAGGTTAGAATCAAGTGGTGTATTTAGTCATATCTCCATAATATCCTTCAGCCTAGAACAATTCCTCAACCTCTGACTTTTATGACCTTCACACTTTTGAAGTTTAGAAGGCAGTGTTTACAGGTGTTTTTAAATTTCAGTTGGTGCTCTTGATTAGATTCAGATTACACATCATTGAAAGGAGTATCAAAGAATTGATGCTGTGTTTTTCTCTTTACATCATATTAAATACCTCAGGATTTTTTTGTTTGCCCCATTACTTATGATGTCCATTTTTATTGCTTGATCAAAGTGGTGTTTGTCAGGATTCCTGAGCCAAATACACACACATCCTGTGGTCCACCAATGTTTTGCACAATTATTCAGAGGCTTCTTTGCAAATCTTATAAATCCTCTGCACCATTTTAAAACTTTGGAATAAGTGTTCTGTGGGGAAGTACTTTAAAAATATGTACTATTCTCCTTATCATATTTATAACTTTGTTTATATCTGGATGGACTCATGGTTCCCTATTTTATTCAATGGCTTCTAATTCATTCCTATTTAATGTTCACATTGTCTCAATTTGTCCAGTGGGAGCCCTTCAAGCTAGTTTCTGTATCTTTTTGACTTGTGCCCGTTATTCTTTGAAGGACTTTGTATTTTTTTGCTTTGGTAAACAAAGATTTTTTGGCTCATCTTGTACTTTTCCTTCTCTGGTACTGGAAATAGCTATTTCTCAAAGGGACTCTGTTTTTTTTTGTTGTTGTTGTTGTTGTTTCCTAATAGTGAGCCATATTTAGAAACCAAGATCTGGTTTCTCTATATTTTCTTACTGCTCTTAGACTCTACCCATGGGCACAGCTAGGCAACACATATTATATCAATATCTGTTATTGATCTATATCTAATATATAGCTATTAAATTTACATTTTCTACATATAACTACATATATGGCATCTCTAGGTATATATTTATGTGTGTATATGCACTTGTCTCTGGATATTCCCACCAATAATTCCAATTCCAATCCATTACCACAGGGTTTTATTCTAGCTTTTTACTTATCCATGTTTGTAAATCACTTCTTCTCCATTAAAAAACCTACATCCCAATATCTGCAATTCATTTATTTGATTAAACTCCCATGTGTGTACAAACTCCTGTCTCCACTGCACTTCCTCCATGAGGACACAGCTTGAACTCCAATAACCAATGGTGGGCTTTCGTTATGGCTTTAATTATGGCCTGCCCTTGCTTTCCTGATTGATATCTGCTGGTGCCCACTGGGCTGCCCCTCTGCCTAGATTCCTTCTTTACCCTGTTTAGGCACCCATAACCTGTTCTGGACCACTCCTACTTCATCCCATGGCCCCCCATACCTTAACTCATAAATTGATCTGCTATACCTAAGGCTTCAGTCCTAAAGTCCTAATTTAAAAAAGGAAAAGACTAAGAAAGGAAGGAAAAGGAAGGGAGCAGAATGGAAAGAAAGAGGAAGAGGAAAAGCTGTACATGTAGCTGCACCTCACCTACTCACCTATGCTAATTATGAGCATTTTAGCACAATGTTCATTACTTTTTGTTCATAGGAAGAGCTGCTAGGAGAAGTTGATTGTCTATGAAAGTGTACTAATTATGGTACGTGCCCTTACAGAAATATGGGGCATAATGTTTGAAAAGAAAATCTAAATAGATTAGGAGAAGTCATTAGAGGGAAAAGGAGCAGGTAAAGTCAAAAGTACACTGTGATTGCCAGCTTGGGGAATAGCATGTGCTAATGACAGGGCTGAGAAAGAACATTGTTTGAATGAAGAATAGAATGTGGTCTGTATTGTTTAAATAGCAGAGGAAGATCATCATTTAAATAATAGTGGCCAATAATTCTGGTCCCCTTCCAGACATTTGATTAGTTATGATAGCAGTGCATAATGATTCCCCAGCTGTCCAATCTGACAGTTTCCTCAACCCTATGTATTCTAAGTATCCATTAGCTCAATTAGTCAGGACATTTTGGGCAGAATTTATTGACCCAAGAGATAGGATGGCTAGTTCCTGTTTGCCTAGCCAAAGGACTGTCAAAATTGTCCTGTGTTAATATATGGTTATGTGCAAAACATAGCTAGAACAGAGAACTAAGTAATCTTTAGAACACACAAAGTTACGACTGAGTTGGTGAGAACCCATTCTGAGTTCTTGATTACACATATTCAAAATTCCAGTTGTATGGATGGTCAGATATCAAGTTGTCCTTCTTGAGTAAGCACATTGAGACAGCAAGAGCCATCTTCCACTTTGATTTTAAATATTCCACCTAAGGAATAGAATAGATTTTATCATTAAATGATAACATAGGCAGCTAGATCAAAAATATAAATGCAATCTGTATGCCTTAATCCACAAACTGAAAAAGAACATTATTAGATTGTGATAATAAACAGGCATATTGAATACATCTTTCATTTGGAAAGATACACTTGGAGAAATGGTTCATAGAGAAAGAATAATCTCAATCAGAATTTTCTATGAAAGAAGCTTTTCCTGAACTAGTGACATTTCTGGCATTCTAGTATAGTATAAGTTTGGTTCATACAGAGAGTTCTATGATTCCTGATGCTGGAGCCATCAGTCAACCATATCACAGAATTTTATTTCTTGTCAGCTACAGTAATATAACAGAACCAAAGATTTGGTTCACTTTTTACTCTTCTTCTTTTTTTCTTTTACCTTTTCTTTATTTTAGAATGGAAATGGTGATATAAATGGACTTACAAAAACAAGTTTAGATGTGCTTTCCTCTGAGGAAGTTTGAGACGTTATCTTGCAAATATGCCCCCCCCCCCAGTATTTCATTCATGATAGTGTTGTGCTCTGAATCCTCACCTTTTCCTTGTTTCTTATTACGTGATGCTACTTATGACTCAGGAGGACGGTAAAAAAAGCATCAAAGGATGCGGTAGTGTAACTTGATTACTGGCTATGTGTATGAGCATGCTAGTTGAGTGCGATTGCCAAAGACAAAAACTTATTTCAATAATATTCAAATTTTGAGCTTGAGAAATGCAGAGGGTAAAATATAGAAAGGAAAACTGGAGGAGCACAGTGTATCTGCAGATGATTATAGGATACCCTCTTGGAAATGTCCAAAATGCTGATAATAAGACCAAAACTTGAGATGCAATCAGAAAACACTCATTTTAAGCTATTTCATATATAATGATGCACTTGGAGTTTTTGCAAGCTGGGAAAAAAGCAGCATATGATTCTGCGCCTGTATACCTCTAGATGAATTCAGTTAGGCTCCTTTGAAATGTTAACTTCACTGGTGGGTTTCATTGAGCGATGTGAAAATGACCATTAGCTCTTTTGAAGTTGATAAAGTTATACTTGAAAGTTTTAAAGTTTTCAGACTTAATTGATCATAGACAGTTGTAAACTTAGCATATTAAAAACAAAATCAGGAAACAGTTCTGATTAGGATAAAAGATCTATCACAAATTAAGAAATAAAAGTGTAATGTTGGTACTTCATGTTAGAGCAGGCCATTTAAAAAATCATGAAGTGAAACATAAGAAGGCTAGAAAAGTTTGGAGTAGGCTAGATAAATTATTTGGAAGGTTCTGTGCTAATCTGCCATAAGTGTAAGAATCAATTTGGCTGATAGGCAATGAATGACTTGTGTTTGATATCTGAATTTTTCAATCAGCATTTTCTGAACATGTTTTCTCATGATAATGAGTAAAGGATTAATTATCACCATGAGAACAGTGATAATGGCACTTTGAACTGTACTTGTCACCATATGACATAGTCTATTACTTATTTTTTTTAATTTTAAGAAAGAGATGTGCATTTGGAAGCATTCGAATCACTTGGTGAAAGTGATACTATTAAGTTATTGGAATTAAATGATGGGGAGACAACATTTTAAAAACACTACTTTCACACTGGCCATCCTTTTACAGTTTTAATTGACCAGTTAAAGCAGAGAATAATTAAGAGTATCAGTGCAAATGCTTATGTCAAATGAATAGTTCAATTAGAATATTTGCTGGTTTCTTCTAAAAATCTCTACTGTAGCAGATAGAATGTTGTAAGGAATAATATTGCTAATTACCTTTCCAAAACAATATCCTTCACTAGCTCAAGTGCAACAGATTAGATGTAAGGCATTTAATGAGAATGGCACAGCATACTGGATTTTAATTTTAGATTATTGGATACATGCATGGTAGGCAATGATATAATTGAGAAATGACGATGTTACTAATTGAGACTAATGGAGGCAAAATATAGAGTTTTTGGTATCATCACTTTTATAGGGTCTGCAAACAATATTTATTAAAATAATCCAATTAATTATGTAAATGATTATGTTTTCTTTGTTTTTCTTCTAGAATGCTCCGTATTTGCCATAATAAAAAAGGCTGCTGAGTTAAAAGGATAAAAAGTTCTGAAATATTGGGCACATTTATTGTAGCTAACTGCCATTCTTTGATTTATACAATGTACCCTATGGCAACGTGATTAAAATAACCACTAGACAGTTAGAAGTGAATACTTCTCCTAAATCTATTACTTCTTACTTAGGTGAACTCTAGAGCAAGCTCTTTTAAACTGTCTGTGGTTTCATTTCTCCATCTGTTTATATAGGTGGTTTTAGTGCAGTAGTTTTCTAACTTTTCTGACCTAGCCCAATAGTAAGAAATGTATTTTATTGTACATATCAACATATTTTCATATATACATAAAACAGAAAAAGTTTCACAAAATATTTTTCTTACCACACACAATGTACACTGATATTTTCTTTGTTTTCCTTATCTATTTTACATCATTTAAAAAAAAATCTGGTTATAACCACTAACTGATGGATCATGGCCTGCAGTTAGGAAAACTGGGGGTTAGAGGTCCTTGACATTACTCCACCATGGTGGAGAGAGGGGTCGGAAGGAAGAGATGAATCTGGGGTTACATATAAATAATTCTCTGCACAGTGCATATTATAATAATTTAAGTAAATGAGAACTACTAGGTTTCTGGGAACAATATTTTAGTAAAATATAAATATATTTCACTCTTAATAAAAAGTTTTTTAACTAGTAAACTACCAAGGTGGGGAAAAAATCACTAGTAATTCTGATACAAAAAGATAATTTTAACATTTGACATATGATTCTTTAGTAATATTTTCAGGTATATATGTATACAGTTGCTTAATAAAATTTAATAATATGCATACTATATAAAAGACTACTTTTTCAAATATTATTTTACAATATAATTTTTAGTAGCTATAAATAAGGACAAACCATTATTAGTGGAAATTTAAATTTGAGTATTGACTTTAATTATCTTAATTACACCTGTGAAAAATAAAAACTGCTGGACAAAAATGTGTCACCAACATAAGAAATGTGATTGCTTGGTTGCCCTACCTGAAATCTGACTGTTTCCTCACTACTCCAGGAATCTATGACTTGCTTTTCCAACCCATTAGTGCATTAATTCTTAAGATCTAGTTTCTGGTTTTCTATGTTAAAGACAGTAGATAGAAATTCCTAGAAATACATGAAACACCTGGATATAGGACAAGGTAAAAGTGATTCAACATTACATACAAATAATAAAAGGCTGAAGAAGGAGGGGAAATTCACAAATATAAAGTTCAGCCTTTGACTCATTTGAGGGACAGGAAAATTAAATGATATCAGATCATGACTCCTTTTCTGCACTGGAACTTTCTATAAACAGTTGTCATTGCAAAAGGCCTTGGCCTCAGGATACATTAATAATACCTGCTGTAAGCCAATAGAGAATCCATTAATGAGTGTTCTCAATATAATTATTTTAAGTGACATATAATTGACTCATATCTTCTACATACCTAATAGTACCATTCAATTAACATGTGATGACTATATTAGTAAATAAAAATTAAATTCTTACAGAAAACACTAAGTTTATCAGGTTGCTTTGCAAACATTTCATGATTTATACATTTATATCTCACTAGTTATTAGTGTATACGTCTTGGATTGTGGCATCCTTTGCCAGTAGAAAACAACTGAGAGGTTTATCAAAGTAGGGGATAGTAGATTTAGCTAGTTTGGTGGACTTGCATACTCATTTTAAGCCCCAAAATTTTGCTCTGCCAGGTATAATTTCAGGTGACTCTGTTAGTTGTGCAGGGGAGTTTCCAGACCATAGTCTCCCTTCATTTAATTTCTGAGGACAGTTTTGTCCTCCTGAATTAGATATTCAGATGTTTCTTTTCATATTCAAGTTTTTACTCCTGAAAATCGTTTTCAAGTTCTAAAGAAACCCATGGACCATCTATACCATCCATCATTCTCTAATTCAGTCGTGTTGATACTGTTCTGTAATTGTTCTCTCCCTGTCTCCAGTAGATACATATCTGGTATGTCTGCCAATAAAGCATTTCAACTTGGTTTTAAACTTGAAGGCAGGGACCACTCCTTTATTTGCATTTGAGGGGCAACAACATGTAACAGTTAAAGGTGTAGATTTTGGAGAAGACTTCCCCAGCTCCATCACTCACTGTCTACGTGACTTGGGCCTAGGCATTTCACTCTTTTGTGCCTCATTCTCTGATCTGCAAAAAAAAAGGAAGATAAAATAGTACCCATCTCATATATTATTTATGAGAACTAGATAAGCTAATTCATGTAACACATATTGCAGTAACATTTAGTAGACATTACCTATGTCTGTATTTGTCCTTAGTATTTAATAGTATATAAAAGATAGTCATAACTGAATAAATGTTATGGGGTGAATGAATACATATTATAGCCAAAATTGCTCCCAGATATCTTGTTTGTCCAATTACTTTATATAGTGCTTGAAGATAAAACATCTTATTTTATATTCCCTAAAACACCTAGTGTTTTATGTCACAAATGATATTTAATGAATGGGATGTGAGGAATGAAATTAGCCATAAATGTGACAGAACAAAGTGCACTCTGTCCTAGAATAAAAATCATTTATAATGATTTAATATGTGTAAATTGCAGGAAAAGTGTATCTGCAACCATTAAAATCATCTCTTTTTTAGAAGTGATTTTATATGTATATTGAACTGCATATATACATACATATGAATACATATATATTATTTATTTATATGAAATGCATGCATGTTGAATTTTACATTTACATTTTTGAAAAGTATATTAGAAGTATGTGACTCCTTGGACTTCAGGACAGTTCGCAAAACTGCAATGCTATTCAAATATCTCTGAGACATTGTTCCCAGAATAAATTCATTTTGGCAATGGATTGGAATCCAGAATTAAGACCTTTATATTCAAAGTAATTAGTAGTACTTAGTAGTATTAGCAGCTTGACCCTGAATTTTGTGGTCTCTTCTCTAGACTATGTATAGATATTTGTGTCAAACAGTGTCTAACCAGTGTACAATAGATATTAAATTATAGGGAACACATAATAGAGGCCGTGGAGAAGCTTTGGCAGTGCAATGTGCATCTGGAAGTTGATGAGGGTGGATGGAAGCTAAGAGGATACTGAACTTGACTCACATACTTATAATGTGGCAAGTTGTACATTGCTTCAGGTTTTCTTAGCAATTCTCAGGAATAAAATAGAATATACCCCACATTGTCTTTGAAATGTGCATAGCACAGAGGTATGCTTGAGAATGTAGTCAAAAAAATTGTGAGAAACTAAAGTCCACATTTGTAGTTTAAACCTGGGCTGTCTTTCTCTGATGATCTATTTTAACTTAAGAGGAAAAGAATTTCATGTATGTCACAGAGCTCAGGAACAATTATTTTCGTAAAAATATGGAATCCATAATTGAAACTTGGGATAAAAATCTTTCCTTAAATAAAACATTTAAAAAAATGTAATCAGAAGAGACAGCCAGATCCCAAGATATAAATGTTTTAAAATGATAGGTTCAATACAAGATAGCACAGGGAGAGAGAATCTTAGAAGGCGGGGGTGTGGAGACATGACATTATCTTGCACATTCCTATTGCAACCATCATTTCAGAGAAAAGAAGTATAGTGCATTTTACAATGATATATGCAAATTTGAATTGTACTATTTTTGAATATTATAAACATAGCTGCTTGCTTACATGCTGCCTTCAGATATAGTCATGTTCAAAATGTGTAAAACTTTACTAAACCCTTTTCTATCTCATTCCATTAGTTAAATTACTCTGAGTTTGACTAATTTGGAGCCAGAAGACAATGGGAGACTATTCATTGAAATACATTTAATTGAACTTCTGATCTAACAGCTATATTTCATTTCCATACATTTTCTTCTCTTCATTTTCCTATCTTCCTCGTGGCTATATTTTATCATTGTCCTTCTAACCATAATTTATTCATCCCATTACTCCTTTCTATTCCTCCTTTTTTCTGGTTTTGCTTTTCCTTTCTTCTTCTTTCCTCTCTCTTCAACAAGCCTGAATTTCCGTGGCCTATCCTCTGTGTCATGTCTGTTTCTTATGCACAGGAATGTGAGCAAAATCTTACAAAAACAGAGGTGAATAAAAATCAGATATCCATACTGTCGGTTGCTCAGTGCATAGTCCATTAATAAGCTGTATTTTGGGCATTCATCTGGGTGTCTGGACCCCAATGTATTCATGTTTGCCTGGAGTTGCATGCAGGCTAAGGCAATCCCAGGAGGGCTGTTTCCAGAGCAGAATGTCTTCATCCTCTTCCAGACTTCTTCACTCAGGAGAAGGATGCTACTTATCACCTTGAATTTGGATTTTCAATAATCTGCAATTTTTACGGAACCCCCAAATACATATATTTAATATTGCTATAAGTGTTTTAACGACAATATCGCTGGGGTAATTTTTACTTGCAACTTTAGCAAAATGCTTTTGAATAGACAGTCAGTATTACATAGTCTTAAATAGATGTCCTCTCTATTCAAAACTATACTCTATCAATAAAAGAAAAGATCAAAATGATGAATCAAAGAATGGTTCTTCAAACATGTTAACTTAAATGCAATACAGTAAAAATTTTTGGTTGTAATATTTTCATTTCATTTCAAATATCTCTAAGTCAAAAATTGTTAATCAGAGAGCACTTCAATAGAAAAGCAAACATATCTCTCAAAAAGCATCCTTTTGGTATATAAATAGAGTATCTTTTATAAGTTTTTGGATGACTCTTAATAAGAAATTCTGTATTGGTGAGCTTCTTTGATGATTGATATTTTTCTGATATGTTTTTGACAGTCTTTTCCTTCACACAACATTTTGCAAGACTAATATTAATGTATTTATAAAGTTTTTAAGAAGCTTATTACAAACAACTCTGAATTTATAAAGAAAGTGAAAGAAATACGTACAAGAAGCATATTGAGAAAAAAATGTTAAATAAAATTTAGTTTGCCTGAGTTACAATCTTATACCCACGGTGGCTTATACTTGCTTGGATTTTTAATTTTGCCACTGCTTCCTCTTGTTTAATGTTCTCTATCTCTTATAATTTCCTGATTTTTTTTGTTTCTTCCTTCTACTGCTTCCATTTTTAATGAAAATAAAAGTTCAAGTGAAGGATTTTAAGTTCATTGCTATGGGTTCCTGGGTTCCTTATAAAGAGTATAGACTAAAGTATAAACTATACTTTATACTGTAGTATAAACAGGGTTTTTAAATCAAGATGGAGATGTACATGTGAAAGCTATTCCCAGCCACTCTGGCCCAGGAACTTCGCACAGGATTGGGTGATCAAGGATATGGCAGTACACAAATGTCTCATTTGAAGTTTCTGTTCTCATTTGTCACTACGAAAGTAAAAGCTGGCTGCAATATAGGCACCAGGCCACGGTGTGGTCATACTTCATCCATTCTTCATTAACAGAGGAACTCTCAGGGAGATCTTGCAACCTATCTTTCTTGGATACATCTTCTTCCTTTTTTGCACTCTGTACATGTTCATGTTTCCCTTCTTCAGTTTCTTCACATCCCTTCCAAACTGAAGGCCTTTGCACATGCTGTTCTTTTTAGCTGGGATAATTCCTGCTTGTTTTTTATTGATTATTCTATAGATCTCAGTTTAAATGTGAGCTTCTTTTGAATGCCTCTCCTAACTACCCAGATTTGGTAGGTTTTCCAAATAAACTTTCCCAAAGAGAATGCATTTATTTCTTCTTTCCACAATTTCAATGAATAAATAGGTGAATTTTTTCTGTAAATCTCTCTCTCATCTTTGCTTTTGCTGCTAGCCTGAGAAGTTCGACATGGCAAGGACTGTGCCTGATATGGTGATTACTATGTCTCTGGTGCCTAGTGGAATGTCTGGAATATAGTAGTTGTATAATTATTATTTGTTGAAAGAATAAAGAAAAGGTAGAAAGAATAAAGAAAAGGTAGTTTATGAAGAAACTAATTATTTTTCCATTCTTTTGGTACGCTTTTAAGAAAACTAGTACATAGAAATTATTTTGAAAATATCCAAGAGCTAATTTGTTTTCATAAAATCATAATTTGATAATCTCTGAAGGAGGTGAGGAAGTGATAAGATTAAGGGAAAAGAGTAGCATCCTAGACACCACATTGGTGTACAACATTGAAGAAGAAACTAACTCTCCTTGAACCAAGGTTTCAAATGGGGCATTATAGAGGCAACAGTCCACACATATATTTGCAATAGAATTTTGAGTTTGGTAAACCTTTGGCCTTTTGTTCATCCAACAATTAATGAGTGCATACTGTATGCAAAGAACTGTGGAGAGTCCTGCAGAGGTGGAGAACTGAAGAAAAATAACTCAACTGCTTGCCGATCTAAGGGGCAAAACAGAATAAGGAGGGGGGAAATGGCAGAACAAATTAAGTGCCATGCTGAAAGTACAGGCAGAATTCATGAGATTCCAGGGGGAATATGAATGAAGAGGAGAAGTAAACTTCTAGAGGTAAGAATCTACATGGCACACACAGGTAATGGCAAGAAGATTAGTTGAGGAATATTCTGATGGATCTTGAATGTATGCTAAGGAATTTTGAGGGTGAGGTATACATAACTCATGTTTGTTTTATTTTTGTTTTTGTTTTTCTGTAGGTAACCTTGAAGTCAATGAGGTGAATGGATGAAGGAGAGGAGGGAGTCTATTGAAACAATTCAAGCAAGAGTTGACCAAACTATGCCTTGTGCTACGAGTGGAACAAACAAACAGAATAGGAAATATTTCTTGGATAATTGAAATGAAAACTTTCAAATAATTATGTGTAGAATACTATGAAAAGCTAACCATAAGCAGTGTTTAAGATCTACAAAAATTAAAGTTATTAAACACCAATAGAAAAGTAATCTGCAGGCTTCAAGTTGCTTTATGTTTTTAATATAAAATCAAATTATCCTGTCATCATTTCATTTCAACAACAAAACAGAGACATGCAGAGGAATGGTCACAGCATAAACATATTTCTTTACTGTTTTTACTTCCCCAGGATAGCAAAGACTCTGTGCTATGCATAGATTCTTCTATATGATGGTTACATATCATTCAATTGGTGTTTAAACTAGAATTTAAACACCAATGTGCAAAAAAGCCAACTCACAATTATAGTGAAAGCTATCGCCTTGAACACTCAGAATTTTCAATCTCAAGTACCAGTTAGCAATCACTTGGCATGAATTTAATGTATATATTCTATTGTGTTGTGAAAAGCCACAGATACGATTGATGACTTTTAGTAATAGAGTCATATAAAAAGTACACAGTCATTTATATTATAAACCCCTTATTAATGGCAGGTTAGGAGAATGTTGTTTTGACAGTACATAAAAGGTATTTTACTGTGCATTTATGTTACTCACTTGGCTGATATATGGGCTCATATGGGCTTTATAAATAGGGACAAAGAACCTTTTAAAAGTTAGTAATATTCATAATTACTAGAAAGATTGAGAAATACAGAACAATAAAACAATAGAATATCATTTATAATCTTTCCACACAAAGATATCCTCTTTAATATTTACATTGTAGCATATTTACTTTCAGTCACATATATATGAATATTTAATATACTTACAATCACACTGCCTAAAATGTTGTCTCTATTTTGTTTTCATTATTATACTGTGTGAAGTTTTCAAAATTATAGCACTCTATTTGAATTTAGCCAAATAATATTCAAAATTATGGGTATATAAGAAATGAATTTATTATTTTTGTACCTAAGCATTGAGATGTTTCCAAATAATTTTGCTAATATAAAATAATTCTTTAATGTGAATCTGTCTGTATAAATTTCCTCTCAAATATCTGATTACATCTTTGAAAATCGAATTCTATAATAAAATTAAATGAACTCTTAAAAAATTCTTGCTATATATTGCCCAAGAACAATCCAGAAAGTTTATACCAACATATAGTCCAACAAAGAATTTAATTGAATTTTTTTATCTTTTCTTTTTCATATTTATTTGACTATGAATGTATTAATTATTTTTGTAGTTATTGTCTATAATTCATGCTATTCATTGTTAGTTAATATCTTCTTATATATTATTATCTTATTGTGTTAGTGCTTTTATTGATAGATCAAAACTCTTTTTACATTAAAAGTATTATCACCTTTTTACAGAGGAAATTTTGTGTTTTCTTAACTCTTAAAAAACAATTAAAAGTAGATATATTTTTTCTAAATTCTTAATCAGAATGATAAAATAATTTTTATATTTCACGGAGAATTTTTGATCTATACTTTGCATTTAAGTTTAAGTAAAACTATCAAAATCAGTTTCTCTATCTTTGGTCCTGAGTGTAAAATTGTGCATACAAAGTGAGCCTAAATTAAATTCAAACACTATGTAAAAATCCAATATAGTTGAATTCCTAGAAATCATGAGAAGCTACGGGTTACTTATAAAGACTTTCACATTGACAAATGATATTTTTATAAACAGAGCTCACAGTGTCCCACTTTATTTTGCATTCTATGTGATAATTTACAAAACACTTTAACCTACACCACAAGTTGAGTATTAGGAGCTGGAATCCATTACAATATGCAAATGAATTTCAATTATGTGCGAGCTGCAGCTAGGAAGAATGATGTAGAATAGTCAGAGAATCAAATGTCTCTACATTTGGCTTTGACACTCAGGGGAAGATTGCTTGGGCATGGAAAGCCTTGTTGGTCTTGACTGAAAGTTGAAGCTGTGAGGCTGTTGCCGCCCAACCAGGTTCATATGCCTGCTGGCCAAGAGGAAGCCAGTACGCTGAGTCAGCAGAATTTACAGGCTCAGAGTCTTCATCCTGCATAGTGCTGAGCACAGAGACAGGAGAAATTTCTCAAATCCACTTGCCTAAGAATTTGGGAGACAGGATTTTCAGGATAGTTTGACAGGCAAGGGATTAGGCAATTAGGTTTGTTAATTGGGACAAAATTATAGGGGTGTAGTAATCATCTTCTTGTGTTGTTTCAGTCCACAATTCCAGTTGAGTAGGTTTCTTGGTATGGGCCACTGGTCCATTGGGTGGGTCAACCAGTCCACTGAATTGCGGGGCCTGGAAGATGATAGCTTAAAAACTACCTTTAGGTTTCAAAAAGGTGGTGTTATCTATGGAGAAAGTGAAGAATCTTTATGACCACCAGCTGCGTGGCTCCGGAGAAACAAACAGGGCATAGTTACTAATTATTATCATTCTATTTAGCTAGGCCTGTGCATTATTTTTAGCTAGGCCCTTAACACAGTTCTAGACTTGTGCCCTGTTATTGATTTGTGTAAAAGGCGGTTTCAAGGCCTGCAACTGATAATCCTTGGGAAAAGAGTCTCCATACAGTAGGTTATTCATTTCTGCCTTTTGTTCAAGACCCTTGTTTCACTCCCTACTCCTATGCCTCTTAAATTTCTGCATTTCCAACTGAATAACCAAATAGCAATATAATCGTGCTGAGCAGGACCTGTCCCTTTTAGAAAAGGCATGCGTGAGCTCTCTTATTTGCCAGATTGTGCCAGATATTTTCTGCCAGCTCCCCCATATTCATTTTCCTTCCTCCTCTTATGTGGGGAGCTCACCTGTGTAAATGACATCAACAGGGTTTCCACTCTTCTGTTTCCATTTGGTTTCAGCCAATGGAGAAGTGAGAATGAAAGAAGAGAGGTTAGGATATTTATTCTTCTGGATGAGCTCTGTGTGAAATCATTTGCCTTAACTGAATGAAGATTGCCCCTCCTCAAATGGTGCCCTGTTCTGTCTGATTCTTGCTTCCTACTGGTTTCAATAAGCTTTCCCTCCTCTCATCACTTCAGGCCTTTGTGTGCTAATAGCACTACTGCTACTAGTCTAGATCCCGGCATACTCCCTAACACTTAGTAATTACTTAATAATTACTGCTTTCTATAATATGTAGTTTTTTTCTTTTACCTTTTTATAAATAAACTATATTAGTTATCTATTACTGTGTAACAATCTTAAAACTTCTGAGCTTAAGGCAGTAATAAAAAATTATTATCTCACAGTTTCTGTGGGTCAAGAATTCAGGAGTGACTTAGATGGGCAGAGATGAGAGACAATTTTGGGGGGGGTCTCTCACAGTTCTCACATTTTGAGAGCAAAGACACTGATTGTCTTTATTCTGGGCTATCATTCCAATGATAGTTGTACAGCGACCAGCCTTGGAAGATAGTTATTCTATCTATAGTTGTTATCCTGAGCCAAGGATAGGCATCCTCACTGTCCAGTGTAAAATATTTGGATTTCCTAAGCTAAGGATTTCTCTCACATAATGCAATCCACTGTACTTGCAAGTGCCACCTGGTCCTCTTCGTGTTGCCTGTGGGAAGTGAGTCTTGAACATGTGCACGAAAATGTTGATACTCTGGCTATTGCTATTGCTGAGAATAAAATCTTCTTTGTCTCTAACCCAGGAATCGTGTGTCCTCTGCTAGAATCCATGAAAATGAGGCAGGCTGACATGTTAGCTGGCAAGCAGGGTAAAATCATAGACTGTCCACATTTCTTTACAGGTAGTCCTGGCTGAGGGTCTCTCATGAGGTTGCAGTTGTGATGTTGGCAGCAACTGTAGTCATCTGAAGACTTAACTGGAGTTGCAGGATCTGACTCCAAGATGGGTTATTCACGTGACTGGCAAGTTGTTGCTGGCTGTTGTCAAGAGGCCTTAGTCCTTTGCCACATGGAATTTTCCATAGGTATTCACACAACATGGCAACTGGTTTCCTCAGAATGAATGATCTAAGAGAGGGCAAAGTAGAAGACAAAATATCATTTATGACCTAGCCTTAGAAGTCACTCTGTCATTTCCACATCCTATTGGCTTCACTGGACAGTTCTGCTCAATATGGGCATCATCTACATGAGGATATAAATGCCACCAGGCAAAGATCATTGAGAGTCACCCTGGAGAGTGTCGACCACATAAACCCTTCTCAAAATGTCCCAGTTTGTGTCTAGCATTTCTTTCCTGAATGATAACTCTGACTCAAATTTCTTTATGTATACTGTTACTGCTTGGCCCCTGTAAGCACATTTGAATTTGTTCCCTTTACTCTCTTACTTAGCCCATAAAGTAAGACACTTCTGGAATCATTATTCCCATTTATAGGAAAACATGAAGTTTAAAAGTTTAAGTAATTTTGCCAAATCCTTTCAACCAGTATGAGACTAAAGGGATACCAAATCTCAAATTCTTTTGAATATTTAAAACCTTTATTTGGGTAAGAAATACAAAAATGAATGGACAGTGACAGTCTTGAAATCTTTTGTAAACTGGATTAACATACAAAGTATACAATTATTAATACTTATATGATATAATTTAAGGAATATGTCTACTGAAATATTTTCCCCACTGTCCTCCAGGATGTTTCTAAAATGTCTATTGTAAAAGTTACTGTTGGAGAGCCATTCAGAAAATTCTACATCTTGTCTTAAGACATTACATTTTATCAGACAGGCAATCTATTACCTGGGTCTTAGGATGATAGTTTTCAAAATTATTCTTTAATGATGAATTTATTTACAATTGAGTATAATCTATAAACACATATTGTCATCCAGCAGAAAGCACACACACATATATACACACACACAAACGCATACAAGTTTGATTTCATAGGAGATAGAGCTTGAGAAAATCTAGAGATTTCTATGCTTTTCTGCAGTGGGGTTCTTGGAGATTCGGTACTATATTTGGTGCCTGAAACAATGACAGTGACTGTAAGAAATTCTGTCCCCTTCACAAATTTAACTTGAGTTGACCCTAATAGCAGAAATGCACTGGTAATTCACTTTTTAATGAAAAAAAGATGAACAGTTTTACCATTACTGTGTAAACAAGCTCGGAAAGCTTTGAATTATTTCTTTTCTCTTAGTGAAAGTAAAGTATTAGGCTACTGTAACAGTGTTATATTGTGGTTAGGAGTATTCTGAGGTTAGAAGTCTTATAAAAAAGTTCCTCCCCCACAATTTTTCAGTGAAAGTATATTTAGTCTTTGTCAGTGTGTTGAACTGAAAAAGTTAGTTTACATTTATCTTAACTTTACTTTAAACTTTTTTCATTCTTTCCATCTAACTCATTCCTATAACAATTCTCTTTTCTGTAGCTTCCTTGACAGAAAAAGCTATGAAGTTTTTCAAATTCAATAAGCAAGATGGGAAGGAAGACATCCCTCAACTAAACCTCCACCAAGGGACCTGAGGATTTTAGTGTATAAGAGGTCTTTAGAGCCATCAGTCTGCTAAAGCAGCTGACAACTGCAGTGCTTTTATTGTGTGTGTGATGCCCTGGTTGGGTGCTAGCTTTTTAGTGTAAAACAACTCTACCTTCTGGAAATTCCTTAGCCCTTTCCTGGAAGGGTCAATGTATGAGCACATTCTTTCAAGGATTTCCAAGAAAAGAGAGAGAAATGAACACAACTGTACATTGCATACTTGCATTCCTCGGGTGTAACATTAAAACACATTCTTCTGACTGACATTCAAGATGCTCTCATAAAAGCTCCCTAGCTGAGACAGAAACAAAACAACCGTGTTAATCCAGGCGCTGCTACCAGAGCTGCTGTTCAAGTTCAGTGTTCAGCCTTTCCAAATACTTATTTTTGCAGCTGGGTGTAGATAAACTTACACAGAGGTAGAATCATGGGTGCTCTCACAAAATGTCCCTTTCTTCTTCTTCTGCTAACTGACTCTCGTTCTTTTCTTGTCAATTGTTAATTGGTTTGAACTTGGGCCAATGAGACTAGTAGGACTTATTGTCCATGGTTAGCGACTCCCTCTTTTCCTCCTCTCCCTTCTTCTCCCCTTTCCTCTGTTCTCTCCCCTCTCTCCCTCTCTCTCTCCTGGAAATACTGAACAGGAGAAGCCATGGTGACTTTTGGCAGCCACCTTAAGACCACCAGGAGAAACAGCCATAGAATAATGGACCATAGAGATGGCAGAACTAAGCCTCTTGATGACATCATCAAGCTATTCTACCTGCCCTGCTTACACGTGCCCTAACTCTAAGGCAGAATTAATCAATTTGCTCATTACAGAAGCTACTCCACATAGGGTTGCTTTCAGCTGGAGCTGAAAGCATCCACTCTGACACAGAGAGCACATGGAGAGTAGGTAAGCAGAGGCATGGGGGGCCTTGCGGGTCAGCTTCAGGAATCAGGATGGAGGCTGGAAAGGTGGGAGGCATTGAAAGATATTATGTATTCAAGACTATGTTTTAGAAAGATCAGTTTGTTAGCAGTGACTGAAATAGAAAAATACGTTGGGAAAACAATCTTGAGGAAAATATATTCTGCCTGCTCCATGTTGTGCTGAATGTGCAATGGTAGATTTAAAACCATATTCTAGGAAGACGCAGCGGGATCAACCGTTAGGCCTCTGCTCCACTCAAGGGGCTCTTCTCTTATGGGTTTAACATATTGTGTCTCCGAATGACATTTTACTTGAGAAAAAGAGGTTTACAATCAAATAAAAGCTTGAAAAGTACTGTTTAGCAATAAGCAGTCTTTCTGTCACTGTTCTATGGTGAGCAGGACAAGTATCCAAGAAACCACTTACCTTATGTCACTCATTTCCATCTTCACCTGACTGCAGGGAAGACCATCATTGCTTCTCGTCCCCACTTAGCCTGTCATCGCCACCCTTTCCATGTGAGGATGAGGAGAGAGATGTTGCCATTCCTCCTTGTTCCTGTCTTTCATTCTCCTCCCCAATGCCACTGAGCAAAGAGCAGGCAACGTCTTCAACATCCAACACAGTTCTTCAACCTGCATGTGTGGTCATGCAATGTTTTCTTTTGTTTTTTTAGGGATGAATTTGAATTTAAGATTTCAGTTTGCTAATATCAGCTTTTTGTCTTTGGGTTTTTTCGCCCTCATTTTGGGTCCAAGAAATTTATTTATTTGTTTGTTTACTTGTATTTATGAGACTAGGTGAATAGCAGCTGTTCACTGGATCCAATCAAAATATACTAATAACCCTGTTTCAATCAGCAAACTTTCCGCCTAAGTATAAAACTAATTGTAGCAGGAGCACCACCAGCAACCTTCAGGGAAAAAACTGACAAAATCTCTGTCCTTAACCCAGAATTTTTATATATATATAACTCATTTGCTTTGGTAAAATATCTACTGGCAAAGCTGAACCTAAATAGCATTTTGGATGCATTCTAAACAGCTTGCCTGAAGACTGAATCACACTCTGCTTATATACTTTCTGAAATCTATCTATATTTTATTTTGTCTTGGAAAAAGATTAAAGAACAGAATTATATTAGAACTGGTGGAGGCATGATCCATGCCCCCTTGATTATATTGAAACATTAAAATGTCATCAGCATGTTAATTTTGTCATCTCAACTGCATGAGATTTATTCAGCACTTCTATCTATTACATTACTCTGGAAACACAATTTATTCTGATTGTGGAAATGTCATAGGCAGCAACTAAAAACATCTGGAATTCTTAGTTTAGAAAGAATGCCTGGTTTCAATAATGCTATTTCTAAATTAATTTTATCTATGGAGAAGGCAGGACTCAAAGATTTTTAAATTATTCAAATTGAAATATTCATTTGGCCTACCAATTTTAACATGGGAGGTCAAAAATCAAAAAAAGAAAAACAAAATTAGGGCATAAAGGATTTTTTTTTTAATGGCTGGGAAAATAAAATTGTCTTCAGTGAAGCTTTAATTTCAGGAAAATATGACCTGGCTCTTTTGTTTGTTTGTTTTTCCTCTTCATTATAGCAAGAAAAGCTTGACTAAGCCTGTGACACATGTAGGAAGTAGAAACAAGGGTGGGAGATGGGTAATTAATCCCAAGAAGACAAAAGACACAGAATTGTCAAAATGGGACAAAGAAATGTGATTTTTGCTTTTATGTTTCATTTTTTCCTTTATAAAAATTATCAATAGAGTGCATTTATTTACTACTTCTGAGGTGAAAGCAATTCCCCTGCAAGGACTTGAATATAGGGGAATAGAGGGGAAGAGAGCAAACGCTGGCTGGAGAGAATTCAGGGATAGTCGCAGTATGCATGTCCACGATCTGTCATCTGAGATTTCTAAATCCTGAAAACTTTTATGACCGAAATAGATGCCCATTGGGTGGCAAAACTGGACCTGAGCCAAGGTGAAGCTATTTATATTCTTTAGCTTGTTTACCTGAATGTTCATAATTTCACTGCAGATGTATCAATGTAATCTTTACAAGGTGCTTTCCCACACCTCACATAGGATATTTTGTAATTTTTTTCCTAAAATCTGACAAAATTCTGAAATCTGAAGCACATCTGATCCCTAAGGTTTCAGATACAGGATAGTGGATTGATAGTAAATTCCAGAAAGCCCCTGAAGCAGGATGTCTGTAAGGTATCTGGGCTTGACTTAAAAGTCTACTGGCAGTGAGGCATTATTTTAAACACCCATGCTCATATCTTAGCTAAAATTCAGCTTCAGCTTCCACACCCAGAACAAAATAATTTTGGCAAGATGTATAGGAAAGAAATATATTGTTATGCTTGTTAGACATAGGTAGCTATGGGGTTTCTGCTTTTTATTTTTAACAAACTTTTGATTTACAGGAAAAGCTGTAAAGATAGTACAGAGGATTCTCTTGTAATCCTGCTAATTTAAAAAAGCTGATTTCCCATATAGTAGGGTGCTCAAATATCTATTGATTGGCTGATTAAGTTTGCTCTCGTGTAATACATTCTTTATTAGGCTTCAAGCATTGCTTGTATTTATTTATTTATTTATTTATTGAGACGGAGTCTCGCTCTGTTGCCCGGGCTAGAGTGAGTGCCGTGGCGTCCGCCTAGCTCACAGCAACCTCAAACTCCTGGGCTTAAGCGATCCTACTGCCTCAGCCTCCCGAGTAGCTGGGACTACAGGCATGTGCCACCATGCCCGGCTAATTTTTTCTATATATATTTTAGTTGGCCAGATAATTTTTTTCTATTTTTAGTAGAGACAGGCTCTCACTCTTGCTCAGGCTGGTTTCGAACTCCTGACCTCGAGCGATCCACCCGCCTCCATCCACCCAGAATGCTAGGATTACAGGCGTGAGCCACCGGGCCCGGCCCATTGCTTGTATTTATTGTCTTTAATTCTCATAATGAGTCTGTGAAGTTGATAGATGTTATGTTTTTCCAAAGTTTAGAGAGGAAAATGGAGATTCAAGGAAGAGAAATGGCTTATCTAAAGCAAACAGCTTTTAAACAGTAGAACTAGGGTGACTAACTCAGATCTGAGTGGCTCCCAAGCACAAGTTACTTTCAAAGTACCTATTGTCTTTGGTTCCTGCTTTTCTCTCCCTCCCTTGAAGCTCACAAATGGTCTTCCTGCCACTGGTTTACCAAACTGCACCCTCCCTCACCTTCCTCAGGGCTGGTCCCTCAGGAGAATGTGGGAGACCTGGAGGAGTTTGGCAAGTTAAGGAGAAACAGAGGTAAGAACTTATTTTTGTCACTTCTGGGATTAAGGAACAAGGCCTTTTACTGCTTCTTCCTCTGTTTATGCAAAGGCTGTCATTAGCGTTTACATTCATTCTTTGTCTTCTACGTGAAAAGCTGTTTTTTTTTTTTTTTTTCAATGTTCTCTCCTTTAATCTGGAGGAACAAGCTATAAAATACCCTTAGAAAACTACTTAAGATGCTAAAAGGATGGATGGTTGTGAGACTATTTTGGCTTTTTTTCAAACACAATGGCCTTGTTTATGTCACTCAAAGGTGTGGTGTAACAGGAAGGAGAGAAATTACTCAGAATGAAGGAGGAGTGGAACTGAGGTATATAGGTCTCTCCTTAGAGCTTCTACCTCTCCAAACTCCCTCTTTTACACTCAGAACTCACCTCTCACCCTGGTTTGAAGGGACACCTGGAAGGCAAGGACAGAGTTCAGAAAATGTGTTCAGGAATTTTGAGTTAAAAATCTGTAAGTATTTGTCTATAAATGTATCATTATACTTGGTTAAACAGCTCCTAGTCATCACTACACTTACACTCGTTGGAGCCCCCAGAAAGATCTCATATGAAGACATCATGTAGCAATTCCCTGATTAGTTGTGTACAGACATGGTTTTCTGAGAGCACACATGTAATTAGCTTATTTAGTATATATATCTTAGAAATTATGAAAAGTATTTTTATAATATTTGCAAAAAATAAACCACTTGAAATATCTCAAATATGTTGTATTTCTCCCTGCACTATTAAAGCAACTGGTCAAAACTGGTGTTTTTTTTTTTTATTTTGTTTTTGTTTTTAAGAGACAGAGTCTCTCTGTTGCCCAGGCTGGTGAGCAGCCTCCAATTCTTGGGCTCAAGTGATGCTTCCACCTCAGCCTATGGAATAGCTGGGACTACAGGCACCGGCCGAACAAAATAGGTGTTTTTGATCTGCAGGTGGCTCTATTAGGTAGATAGCTACAGACCCCCAGCCCCTCCTGGGGCCAAGACAGACACTGCCATACATGGGGGGGAGGGAATGCCCTATAAATCTGCCAATCAGAACTTAGTGCACCAACTGCAAAAGAATGTAGACGACTCTAGCCCATGGGCCAAGCAGCACAGGTACAACAGAGTCTGGAAAGTGACCTGGAGCAATCAGCTTTCAGAGTGTCTCATGAGAGATCCACATGCGAAGGAAGACTCATATAGCCCCCAAATGTCCATCAAAGTGGTTCCATGGTGATGTCTGAACCATGAGGAAGGCCCAATCCACTATAAAACCAAACCCAGACCATAACCAAAGCCTTTTTGTCGTGACAAGTTGTCCTTTCGTGGTTTGTGGGGAATGTATCTTACTATAGTTCTGTAAACCTGTATCTTGCTCTTGCTCTGTAATCCTGTCTTTCTCTCCTCAATACACCTTGTTTCATGCTTATCTTGCTTCTGTGTGTCTGGTCATTCTTTGGCCAAAAATACACCAAGAGCTGAGAACAGATGAGATTACCAACCCCGACACCAACAGCTCTGGCCTCCTTCCATCTGTGGCTTTGCATCTTCAACACGTGGTTTCCAAGGTCACCGTGGAAGGGCAAAGAAATGAGAATCACATTCAGGAGGTTATTACAGGCTGTAGCTTATATCAGTTCTTTTCATGCTTCATGGGCCAGATGGGAATTGTTGGGGCTCAGAACAGGATACCCCAAAGCACGGTGCCTTGACATGCCGAGTATTTTCAACTGAAGGAGACTTGGGAGGCCCTTAGAAGGAAAAAGGTTTCACAGATCTTCTTCCACCCTCCCTTCTCCAGCCCCACTTTCTCCTCTCAAGCAGGTCATAGAAACTGGAATTCCTCTCCACTGAAGTAATCCATAAAATCTAGGAAGGTCAGAATGATCACTCTTTGACCTTCTCCCTTCTCCCCTGAAGATCCTCATGTGACAGGTGTCCTGCCCTTTATCCTGGGGAAGGGATATCATGCAGAGTCTCAGAAAAGACTGAACAAGCAGGCCTTTCTGAGTTCCCTCCAGTTTATTACCTGTAGATTTTACCCTTTTTTGTCCACTCATGTTTCTGCACAACGATCCACTCTTTTCATCAGACTTAGCATGAAAAGCACTTTTCTTTGGGTCTTGGAATCTTTGGGTCTTCATTTCTGAATGCATCCAAGTCATGTAAAACTTTGCTTAAATAAATTTGTTATGCTTTTCTTTTGTTCATCTGTCCTATGTTATAAGGGTCTCAGCCGTGAACCTTGCAATGGGTGAGAAAAAGATACTACTTTTTCTTGCCTACAGAATGGTGATTTATCCAGGCATCCAGCGGGAAAAGGAAATTGATGTGAGGAAGAGCTCACCAGTCTCTGCCATACTTACCCAGCTGAAATAAATTCTCAGCTTACTTAAAACTTCTTGGCTCTTAACTCCATTAAATAGAATCTGTCATTTCTTCCTGCATCCTTCAACCAAGTTACTTCTTTTGTCCTCTCTCTCAGCTTCTCCCATTCTTGTCCCATGCGCAGGGTTTACTGGTTTCCTTTTGTTTTATTTCAGTTTTCTTCTCTACTATATCCAGATCACTGGTTAGCCAGGCAGCCTTGTCCACTACCCACACTGACCTCAGCCCCTGCTTCTGCAGCAGCTGCCCAGGTTTGTCATACCTGGACCATTCAGTCATCTGCTTCCCCCATTTTAGTTCCACATCGAAAACACCCACCACCACTGCCAGATAATGATTAGTGATTAGAAACCTGTTTCCAACCTAACCTTAATAATGCTACTTGGCCACCAGTGAATTTTCCTTAGTTCACTTCTTCAATCACCGAGGCAAATATTTCACACCTTTAATAATTTACTTTAAGCTACCTATTTATCCATACCTGTCTTAATGGCAGAAGATTGGCTTGACATGGGAAGAAAAAAATCATATGTCAATTGCCCCACATTCTCCCTCTGACCAAGTGTTATTCTGCTGCCCTGCTTTGTTTCCCAGGGATCTTTTGCTCCTTGCCCTTGTTTCATTCTTTATCTCTTCCCCATTCTCCATCTGGTCTTCACATCCACTAATTTCTATTTCCACATGTTGTTTCCTCCTTGTAGGAAAGCTTCGATTCATCTTTGAAAGTGCACCTGAAATATTGTATATCATTGCAAAAATCATTGCATATCATCTGCTTGGGCTGCTATGATAACACAGATGAGGTGGATTAAACAAGATACATTTATTTTTTTACAATTCTAGATGCTGGGAAGTCTTACATCAAAGTGCAAGCAGAGTGGGTTTCATCCTGAGGCTCTTCTCTTGCTTATGGATGCCCATTATCTCCCTGTGTGGTCACATAACCTCTTTTTTGTGTATGCACAGAGAGAGAGAGAGAGAGAGAGAGAGAGAATGAATGAGCTCAGTGATGTCTCCTCTTATAAGGACACTAATTCTATTGAATCAGGGCCCCACCCTTATGGCCTCATTTAACATGAATTACTTCTGTAGAAACCCCACAGGGGGTCAGGGTTTCAGTGCATGAATTTTTGGAGGACAAAAACATTCAGTCCATAACAACCATCTTCACCATCACCTTCACAGTGAAGCCTTCTTTGAAATGATCCAGGCAGAGTCTGTGCCCATATCAGTTTGAATAATGTGTTCTACCCTCATGATTCTTTTAAGAGTGAATATTTTTAGATATCCTCCCTGGACTATGAGCTAGATAGAGACAGAAATTATAGTCATTTTTGTATCACATCCAATACTTAGCAAGAGGCTATGACAGAGTAGGTACTCTATAGCTATTTTTGATTGAGCCACAGGATCCTGAAATGTAAACTAAATGATCAGAGAGATATTAAATTATGGTGCATAGAGGTTAACAGCAAGAGTGATATATTTAAATTATTTT